>CM057450.1:134687500-135887500 GCA_016271365.2 Neoceratodus forsteri | reverse complement strand
AGGCATGGACTTCAGGTCTACACCAGTTTTACAGGAGGATAAATCAGGGCTTGGTTTTGGTCCCCACCATCTTGACTTTTTATATCAATGCACCCGGCCAAAGCCACTGGCTCTTAATAGTATCAACTGTAGATTACAGCTGTATAATTTACAGGAATAACTTGGAAATTCCTATCCGATGTTCACATAATAATTAATCTTATGCATCTGTAACAGATCATTGCCCCCCACCCTATAGACTTTCAAGCATGCCTTTTTCTCTGGTATCATATGTTACTGTCTTTGAGTCAGCATGCTTTCCAAGGGCTTAATCCTCAAAGAGCCCACACCCCCTCGCACACTTGAGGCGAAGCTGATCTGCTAGTATATGGTGCTCAGGATCTGGCTACCCCATATGGGGACCTCTGCACATCCAAATACATGGGCACCTGCCCCCTTTTTCAACTGATCTCAGTCTGTGCATGTGGCTATGTGGATGGAGGATTGGAGCAGGCCAGGGAAAAGATGCAGGCTTACACCACTTCCAGAACAGCAGATCGGTGGTGGGGAGGGCCAGGGGATGTGGCATAGGCTATGCAGCACTAGGTGCTACATTAGTGGCTACATGTCCACCTCTGACTGGCCACAATTTTATTCCTGGAGCCTATCATCCCCTCCTCATAACCAGTCCTCGGCCCTTGGAGGTTTCGTGGTGAGATGGGAGCAGTACTGGCACTGGCCAGCAACGTTTAAAGTCCTTTACCTTTTTGTCTGCACTCTGGTGGGGGTAGAGCTGCCATTAGAAGATTGCCATTTCCTGGCATGCCTTACACCCTGCACAGGCAAGGATACACTAACAGCCCAGCATGGGCATATGATTGGATGCCTGTAACACAGAAACATGGAATTTGTGGTAAAAATGGACCGCTTGGCCAACTCAGATGATCCATGCCTAGTCTGCTTCCACAGACACTAACCAGTCTATGAAGGACCCTCCCTCCTCCCTGACTATTCACTAATATTTTATTATGTCTATCCCATGAATGCTTGAAGCCCCCTACTGTTTTTACCTCCACACTTCTGCTGGCAGCCTGTTCCAGGTGTCTACCACTCTTTCAGTGAAGTAGTACTTCCTCACATCCCTTTTTAACCACCCCCCCCAGCTTCATTGCATGCCCTCCGATTCTGGTGCTCTTCCTCCTTTGAAAGAGACTCCCCTACTACACAATGTTCATCTCCGTGAGGTACTTGTAGGTCTATATCGTGTCACCTCTCACGCTCCTCTCTTCCAGGGTGTACATGTTGAGAGCCCTCAGTCTCTCCTCATAGGGTTTTTGGTGCAACGCCTGCACCATTTTAGTTGCCCTTCTCTGGACTGCCTCCACCATCGCACACCTTATGTCCTTTCTGAGGTGCTGCCTCCAGAACTGGACGCAATACTCCAGGTGGGGTCTCACCAGTAAGTGATGTGATACTACCACCTCCCTCCCTCCTGCTGAAGATATCACTCCCGATGCATTCCAGCAATGCACTGGCCCTACCCCCTGCTTTATCACACTGCCCTGCCACTCTGAGGTAATCAGATATAATTATCCCAAGGTTCCTTTCCTGCTTAGTGATGAAGAGTATCCCATCTCTTCCTACACTAAGTTTCTGGGTTCCGATGCCCTAGGTGCATAATTTTGCACTTTATGGCACTGAACCCCAACTGCCATGTTTATTCTCAAGATCCCAATTAATTCTTTCTACCCCATCCTGATAGTTCATCCTATTACAGATTTTGGTACCGTCTGCAAAAAGGCATACCTTCTAGTATACCTTCTCTTCCAGTTTATCTGCAATATCACTTATGAAGATATCAAAGTGGACTGAGCCCTGTGGCACCCTGCTGGTCACTATTTCATCCTTAGAGTGAGTGCCATTAGCCCACACCATCTGCTGTCTGTCCGTTAATCAGTTCCTAGCCCAATTCACCACTTTGGATCCCGTCCCTAGGCTGCTCAGTTTCTTAATCAGTCTCCTATGTGGCACAGTGTCTAAGGCCTTGCTAAAGTTCAGATGGGTCACATCCATTACCCTCCCCTGATCTATTTCCCTCATCACTCAGTCAAAGAAATCAATCAAGTTCATCTGGCATGACTTCCCATCCAAAGTCAGTAGAATTCCCTGGGTATCCTTGTAATGCTAAGTCAAGTTATTCAAAGTTAGTTTGGAGGCTGATGTAGGCATCTCAGTGGTCAAACAGCTAAGGAATCAGTCAACTAAAAAATGTCTGTTTAAAAACGTTCTTTCCAACTTTATTGAAGCTTTTGCCATGTCCTATGGCACCCAATGTTTTACCCTGTTTTAAGGGTTTTGTGAGGGAGAATCATGGCCTACTTGTTTTATTTTTAAGAGAAATTAAAGTAATGAGTACATATTGTCTTATTTCAGCACTCCACTCAGAGCCGAGTGCATTTAATATTTTATATTATTTTCTTTAAAAATATTAAGCAATGGACAGGTGCTCTTAAAGCATAAGTGTACACAATTCCAACTAAAAAAAAGAAACACATTGCTTACTTTGTTTGCTATCTCTGAAGTGAGACCTCTTGCCAGAGTCCTGTATATCTTATCATAACCTATGCAGCAACATCATAGGTCACATTGTAACAGTAAGTCCGACATTACAGACTGTTACAATATGTACATCATCAAACACAAACAAAGGCCTTTGATACGGTCAGCCACCCCCTCCTCCTGCTTCAGCTGCGCACACTAGGCATTGCCCCAAATGCTGCTCTTTGGTTCAAGAATTACCTGTCATCCAGATTTGAATGAGTTAAAATTGGCCATTTGGTGTCCGACTCTAAGGAAGTTTCCTTGGGTGTTCCCCAAGGATCCATCTTGGGGCTCCTGCTGTTCAGTTTATTTCTTAATGCTCTCCCGGAGGCCTGCTTAAGTAAAATTATCTTATATGCTGACGATGCAATCATACTCAGCAGTCACTCCCACATGGGGCAACTACAAGCTGAGCTGCAGACTACCTTCTAACAACTGGAGGTTTGGTTCAGCTCCCAAAGATTATTACTAAACTATAAAAAAAAAACTAAAACAATGATCCTCTCAAACCCCCAGCTCAAGAGGCGACACCCTGTTCTGACAATCACAAACAGCACTCAGTCCCACTTGAACAGGTACACTCCTTCAAGTACCTGGGGGTCATGAGAGATGACACCCTTTCCTATGTGCAACACATTAACACCATGGTGAAGGCAGTGAACACCAAGCTTGAAGTACTTTTCAGACATAGAAAAAGACTCACACCCGATCTCTTTAGCTTTCCATCTTCAGCACCATTCTATCTGTAGTAGACTACGGACTGGTAGTATATGGAGCGACTGCCGATTCGGCAGTCAAGAGTGTGGTTACAGCCCTGAACAAGGCGTGCAGACTTCTACTAAATGCAGATCACCTCACACACACCTGCACACTTTATGAGAAATCCAATCTGCTATCCCTCAGGAACAGAATAAGGTACCAAACCTGCCTCTTAGGGAAGAATGCCTTACTTGGCCTAACTCTATCTTGTATCTCTGATCTGTTTATGGCAGCCAAGTCACAATACAACACCAAAGGTGCAGAGATCAACCCGCTTTTAGGAGGACTGCCTTGGAGCAACGTTCCTTCTCTTTCCGAGCACCTCTGTGGCTTAATGAGACCCCACCAACTGCACTAGACTCTGCAAACCTCCCAACCTTCAAGACTGAACTTAAGCAGTTTCTATTAAGTAAGAGCATCTGTGAATGCCTGGGCTGATCTGGTCATTTCCCTCTAATTCATCTCCCCTTGTGCCCTAAAAATATCCGCTTAGCCCTCACACCTTGTTCCTTTCATCATTCACGGACCTCGTCCCATTGTGCTACCATATTCCCCTCCCTCTAATCTCCCCCCCTCGGGGTTGTTTACATCCCCTCTACTACGTTGTTCTTTATCCTTCCCTATCCCTCACTCCCTCTCCTAATTGCCGACTCCCTCGCTCTTTCTCTCTCTCCCTATCCCTGCTCCCTCTTTCTCTCCCTCCCCCTCATTATACTGTGCTGCTCCCTGTCTATCTCCCTCTGGCTCAGGACCATCCCTCACTTTCTAACCCCAACTCTTACACTCTCCTAGTCCTCTCCAGCACTTATTCCTTTGCTTTTAACACATCCTATCTCCTACCCCCCCTCTCTGATATCTCCTTACACCTCTCTCTTGCTCTCCTTTATCCCCCCCACCTGGGAACTAATGATATAACTTCTCATCTCATGTAGGACTATGTCAGACAAGGCTCCTCCGGGGCTGCTCCCTTTAATTTTCGCTGTTATGGCTTCTCATATTTAACTGGGTATTTCCGCATTTTGTGTTATCTGTGTCATTCCTTATGATGATTATACTGTACCTGTTGTTATTTGATGATTGTATTGCATTGTCCTTTTTATTAAACCTTATCTCATGTGTATGTCTTGTGTTCATGATGTGGAACCTTTGTAATGGAGTTCTAACTCAAAGGTTGTTTCCGAATATGCAAATAAATAAATAAAACACATGAACTCTGACCAGAAAACACTCTGGTTATAGCTGTTTTAACCTTGTATATTACTCATGCACCAACATGTATATTCCATTTTGTGTGTAAAATTCACCAAAACATCCAAGTTTAACCCCAATACGTTTATGTGGTAAAGTTCTCTATGGATAGAATATGGATCTTATTTCCATTTAAAGTTCATTTAGTACAAGTTCATTTTTGCCCAGTTTTGCTCTGCACTGTACTCAAGAAAAATATATCATATTTGCTGTTCGTTTTCATCCAAATCTTCTCAACAATATCACCACTGTATACAAAAGCAAAGTGCTTTCATGCCCCCACCTATGTTATACTCACTTGGTAATTTCTGTGGCTTAATGCCTACATTTGGGATGCTATTTGCAATTTAGTTTATGAGTACCTCAACAGTCCCTGATGTTTAATGCCTGCATTCAAACATCTGAAAAGAGATATTGCTTTTACTTTTATAGATTTCATTTGTATTAAATGCTTCATTTGTTAAGAATCAAAACATTTCCTTGAAGGGAAACAGTTTTACTCCCTTCAGGTAGCATGTGCCGTGCATTCGTCATGGCCGTTACTGGAGAACTGAGCCTTCAATCTGCAAGGTTTTTATAGTACTGCTACTGAGGGTGGAGTAATGCTAAGCAGGGGATGGACTGTCATATGATGCCAGAACGCCTGTCAACACCACTGCTTGCTTAGTATGCTGTTGCTAAGCAATGATGTGTGATACCCTTCACTGTTTACTGCTCAAGGTGTTCGCATTCACAACTTACTGAGGACATTGCTTTCCACCCTCATGTTTTAAAAACATTTCTGTTTGTTCAATTCAAAACTGATGTCCTTCAAAAATGGCAGCTGACACCCTCCAGGACATGCTGGAGAGTGATGGCTTGCTTGCCAACCTGAAACAGTTTGCAGAGTGGGACTGACCTTCTATACCTCCACATCTTAGTTTGGAAGTGGTTTTACATTTCAAAACATTGTGTCACCAGTGTTTTTAGCCTTGGGGGCAATGCAGTGATCCCTCTCTTTCATGTTTCCTTTTTCTTTATAGTTTAGTTGGCTGTTTACTTGCTTTTGTATTTTAGGAACAATCAAATGTTCCTAGGAGAAGAAGAAGAAGAAGAAGAAGAAGAATCAATATTTATATAGCGCTTTTCATACATCCAAAGTGCTTTACAAGCAATGCTAGACTGGTAGTAAAGTGACTGAATGTGTGGTGGTGGCCATATCGTACATCATCACCCACACATAGCCTGGATAATTGCATGAACTGGTTTATGTGAAGGGGAATGTTGGCCTGGACACCGGGAATGTTACATACTCTTTGCGAAGAGTGCCCTGGGTTCTTTTACTTCCACCTGGACACCCACCAGGACAACACCAGGATGGGCAGAAGGGACCTCAGTTTAACATCTCATCCGAAGGACGGCACACCCCAGCAGTACAGCACCCCCCAGTACTGCACTCGGATGCCAGCGATTTTTAGGTGCAAGTCCAATCCCGGTGTGGGACGAGAACCCACGACCTTCTGGTCCAGAGGCGGATGTGCTACCAACTAAGCCACGCTGACAGTATAACGCAGTGGTTTAAGGCTCTAAGCTGCAAACCTGGAGACCTATGTTTGAATCCCATGGCCGCCACTTGCATACTGTGTGAGCATGAGCAAGTCACTTAACTTCCTTGTGCTCCCCGGTTGCACCTGTAAAAAAGCTTTAGCTTAGTGTGTCTCTCCTGGTTTACAAAAAAAAAATGTTGTCCAGCATACCTATACCATAGTGACAGCCTCCAGAGAAGGGCATAATTCAGCAAAGGCCCAGGCTTATGTTCAGGTACACAGATGAACACTTTGGATTTTCTTGGAATTACAACAAATGGTATAGCTGCAGAAATGAAAGCCTGAGCAACTACATAATGTGGGAGACTTAATATCCTCTACAACAAAGATGGACAATAACAGAATTCAGAGAACTTTAAGTATGCTGTTCACGATGGCTGATTCTGAAATTGATTTGAACCCTAATTTTACTGCTTTGTGTAATCTATTTATTGATCTTTTAACTTCAGAGTAATGCCTGTAACTCACTCTTTTGAAATTTGTATAGAAAAAAGTTTAATAAAAATAACAATAAAAAACAAACATTGTGTCACCAGGACAGGCTATCACAGTTTGCAGAGTTGGACTGACCTTCCTGACGTCCATATCTCAACAGAGTGGAAGTGGTTTTACATTTCGAAACCTTGTGGCACCACAGCAAGCTACCATATAGGTTTAAATGTTATGTTTAAATGGGGCATGTCTAAAAATTCTCTTTATGATGATGGGTAAAAATGGAGGACAAGGGATTTTACTGGAAAGCTCAAAAGGCAGTTCTCTGAATGAAACTGTTTACCAACATGAATACCACTCTTCCTCCTCAGTAAGGTCCAGATCCTTGTTAAAAGCTTCAAACAGTGGCAGACATAAGGGGGTGGGGACTAAGGATCTGAATCCCCCATTTGAAAATCCATCTACCAACATTGCTATTAGTCTGGTTTTGAAGGAGCAGCACTGGTTTCTCAAATTTCAATTTTTAGGTATAAGTGCATTGGCTGCTGTTGCTTTCTTGTCTCGTCTACTGTAGCAATTATTCCCAACTTCTGACTTGGCACAATCACTATGATGTGACTCTCCCTATCCTTTACCGGTATGTTGCAGACTACAACTAGTAACTGTTCCTGACTTCGCAGTTGGTGCAATCACAGTGATCTGACTCCCCTCATCTCTCACCTGTGCTGCAGTCAGTGCACAAAAGCACCTGGGCGATCTCTCAGTCACTGGTCACTTCAGTCAGGACTCATCCACATCACTCAAGCCTAGCCTGATGCAGGAATGGTGGTCTAGAAGCAGATAAGGGACCCAGACCAGCCGTGAAGAAAGCAAAAGGCATTATCCATCGCACTTTCTTACAGCACTCCCAGTCTCCACTTATGGGTAATTCCGGCACTTCCTCTCAGGCTGATGCACAAAAGAATTCCTTAGGAATCGAAATCTGATCCCTCTCTTATCCCTGCTTCCATCTCCTCCCCTGTCTCTCCCAGACTCCTCAGTTTTCTTTTGTGCATCACTCCAGGCTGGTCACAGATTTTTGGCTCTGTGCCAAGTAAGGTAAGAATTATTATTAAAATATTTTAATTTCAAGAAAAACGATCCTGCAGACAGCATGCTATATAGAGCTAATCATTTAGCAAACCAAGGCGTCAGGAAAGCTTGTAAAATGCAATATTACAGATAAAAGTGTTGTTTTTCCCCATTCCTGCAAAGCTAACAGTGCAAAATGTTCATCTTTACTGTCTTTACTGTCCTTCCCTTCCTCAGTACACCTTGTTCTGCTGAGGAAAGGGAAATCCTGCACCCAGCTTCCCCACGGTTTACCTTGTTCAGCCAGGGAGCAGAAGCTAGTATGGGCCTCTAATGTTTTTTCCTAATGAGTTAAAATGCCCCACGATCGCCTCGGTTCATCTTGCTCAACCACAGCTTAGCCCTCAAAAAACGCAGCGCCTGCCTCAGTATGCCTACCTGCCCCCTTGGTCTTTGATTCTGGTGCAGGTTTTGGGGTTTCTCGCAAAGCACCAGCCGCCAGCCTCTGCCACATGGCGTTCTCCAGGATCCAAGACAGGCCATGCTTCCACCCTCTTCCCTGGTCTCGAGAGCCCATGCTCTCGCGAGACCACGCTGCCCTATCAGGCCATTTGTTTTTCTCAAACTAAGATGGCGGCGCCCTGTGCGTTCTCCCCCTCCACCAAAATGGCAGCACGAGGCATCGGATGCTTAAAGAGGCAATGCAGACCTTAAAGTAGAGGTCAAAGAAAATTTAAAGGGGCAATGGCGTTTTTTGACAAATTAAAAGGGAAATGTGTCCAGTGCATCAAATTTTAAAAAAATTGGTCTCCTTTGGTGAAGTTAAAGTCTGTTATAATGGTTGGAGGCAGACAATCTGTTTTTTGAGCACCAGTAACTCTATCTCTTGCTCATTAACACAGGGCAGTAGTTTTTCGGTACAAATCCTTTACCTAGCCCCTAAAGTCAAAAGCTGAACCAAATTAGGTTCCAGGCTTCTAGTTACTAAAGGCACAGTATTTAAACAGTTTTTTAAATAGTTTTTTCATTACGATGCATACCATCCATTATATCTCCCCCCCATCACATTGTGTTTTTCAGATGAGATAAAATGACTTCAAGAAGGATTTGCAGGAAATGTCCCCATATTCTCTTAACCTCCGACCAGGGAGACCTATGTTCCCTATGCACGGTCGATGCAGACCAAATTATCTTCAATTCAAATTTGGGGTCCACAGAGGAGGACATATTGCAGGATAGCGCTTCCACATCTTCTCAGAGTGTGGTAGTTCAGCTGTTCCAAAAGCTTTTGGACAAAATGGATGCATTGGGAGCAGACAAACGACCCAGGTCTCCTGAGAAACCCCCTCCACCAAAACGTCATAGGGGGTACCCCAATTCCAATCTCAGAGGATGGGTCTGAGTCTCCATACTCGGGGGACGAGGACCCAGAGGAGGAGGAGGAGCCCGAAGAAGACATGGCCGCCAGGCTATGCCCCTTCAACTCCATCCCTGAGATCATCAGGGTAGTATGCGAAACACTACGAATCAACGAACCCGTACAGGAGCCAGAGAATAGACTGGACCCCTTAGTGCATGACAGAAAATGTTCCACCACCTTCTTTCCCTTTTGCCCAGCCCTGGATAGCATCCTGGCTAGGGAATGGGAGGCTCCAGACCCAATAAAGACAAGGGAAAAGGGGACCTTTGAGAAAAGATATCCACTAGCACAGGAGAAAGAGAAGTCTTGGGCTTCTGCCCCAAAAGTCGACTCCGAGGTCTCAGCCCCGAGCAACAAGATGGTTCTCCCATCCGAATCAGCTTCCGCATTAAGAGACCCCATGGACAGGAAGGTGGATGTTATAGTCCAGAAAGTTCATGACATGCTGACCATGAACATGCGAGCTTCCTTGGCAGCCACTTATTCCTCCAGAGCGGTCCTTAGATGGCTGGAAGCAGTTCGTTCAGACATTCCAGAATCGAGCGCCCATGGACCTACCATGGATTATGCTATCCAAGCTATTAAGTATGTGGCAGATGCCACTATTGACACCTTTAAAATGGCATCAAGATCAGCAGCTTCAGTAAACAGAGCCAGGAGATTGATCTGGCTCAAACTGTGGAACACTGACCAAGAATCAAAAGCCCGACTAATGAAGCTTCAATTCTCAGGGGAAAGGGTTTTTGGACCAGGTATTGAAGAATTCACAGTAAAGAAGGGAGAAGATAAGGACAACCAAGGGGGGCAGAGCACGGTGCCTTCCTTTCGGAACAACAGATTTCGTCCCTATTCTTACAGAGGAAAAAAGGGCCCTAGGTACCAAGGACAGGATAGGCATGCATTCGGGTTCAAGCCGAACATTTTCAACCAAAAATCACAATACTTTTCAAACCGAGACCGCGGTAGCCATTTCAACCCCAAACAAGGCTACAAACCCAACAGACAGAACAGAGGTTTTCGACAATGAGAATCCACAAGCCCAGGACAATGCAGACGCAGTGGGGGGCAGACTACAACTCTTCTCCACAGCCTGGGACCGATGGGTAACAGAAATAGTCAAACATGGCTACACCATCGAATTCAACTCCGTACCAAGACAAGACAGATACATACAATCCCACGTGTCCAAAGACAAGATAACACCTGCACAGGTCAGAGCAATACTACGACAACTGCTCAGCAGCAAAGCCATCAAACCAGTGCCAAACCACGAAAGATACTCAGGCATCTACTCAGTATTCTTTCTGGCACCAAAAAAGACGGGGGACCTACGCCCAATACTAGACCTCAAATTCGTAAACAAGTTCGTGAAATACCAAAGATTCAAAATAGAGACCCTACAGTCCACCATTGCGGCAATCCACAAAGGAGACCTGCTAACATCCATAGACCTGAGGGACACGTACCTCCACATCCCAATCAGACCTTCCCATCAGAAATTCCTCAGGTTCAGCATCCTGGGATACCACTTTCAGTACCAATGCCTACCCTTCGGTCTGGCATCAGCCCCCCGAGTGTTCACCAAGGTCATGGCTCCACTAGCAGCCAAACTCCGAATGGAGGGAGTCCATGTAATACCTTACCTGGGCGACTGGCTAATTCGGGCAAGATCGCAGGAGGAATCAAACTCGGCAACTCGGAGAGCGCTGCAACTACTCACCCGACATGGATGGATAGTCAATACCTCCAAAAGCCATCTGACACCGATCACAACTATAGAACACTTGAGTGCGGTGTTCAACACAGATCACGGGACAGTCAAACCCTCAGAGACGCGCATCAATACGTTAGTGACCCAGTGCAGACACATACTGCACTGCAAAACGACAACCCTGTGGCACCTCATGCAGTTGTTGGGTCTCATGGCAGCCTGCATAGACCTACACGACTGGGCCAGAGCACACATGAGGCAACTGTAATGTCTACTTCTAGACAAGTGGAACTACAACCTACAAAATTACAATCAAAGGGTGACCATACCTACGCCAGTACAAAGATCCTTGAGATGGTGGACAAACCCACAAAATCTAAACCAGGGAGCGAATTTAGACAGAACAGCAACCAGAATCCTAGAAACAGATGCAAGCCTGCAAGGCTGGGGTGCTGTACTGGACAGGAGGTCAGTCCAAGGAAGGTGGACAGAGCCAGAAACCACGTTGCCAATCAACATTCTGGAGACCAGAGCAATACGACTGGCGCCACAGCACTTCAGACCTCTAGTAACAAGACAACACGTAAAGGTGCGAACAGACAGCAGGGTAGCAATGTCCTACATAAACAAGCAAGGAGGGACAAAAAGCAGAGCCATGGCTAGTGAGTCGGAAGTCCTCATGCGCTGGGCAGAGAGACACCTCCTCAGCATCACAGCAGTACACCTAGCAGGCGTGCAAAACACAAGAGCAGACTGGCTAAGCAGACAAACCCTGCAATGGGGAGAGTGGCAACTCAACCCAGCCATATTCCTCAAACTACACAAGAAATGGGGTCCATTCCAAGTAGATCTCATGGCTTCAGCAACGAACACTCAGCTACCAGTATACATATCCAGGTACAAGGACAAAAATGCGGCGGGGGTAGACGTTCTCTCAACCCCTTGGAAATTTCACATAGCGTATGTATTCCCCCCAATACCCATGATACCTGCGATCCTACAGAAGATCAGGGACACGGGCACAACAGTAATTCTAATTGCCCCGGACTGGCCAAGATGAACATGGTATGCCCTCATCAAAAAGATGTTAATGGACAAGCCCATGAGACTCACCCCATACCAGACATTGCTCAAGCAGGGGCCAATCTGGCACGAGGACCCACGACCTCTGAGACTGATGGCATGGCCACTCAGAGGGTCAGACTGCTAAACCTAGGGGTGTCAACCAAAGTAGCAGATACTCTACTACAGGCCAGAAGACACTCTACCAACAGAACATATAACAGACACTGGGGGGCATTTGTTTATTGGTGTAACTCTAGACAACTTGAGGCTTCAACATGTAATATTTTACAGGTGTTAGAATTTTTGCAAGATGGTCTAGACAAGGGATTGACAGCGGCATCGTTAAGAGTCCAAACAGCCGCCATAGGAGCAATTCGGGGAAAAACAGACAAACAACTGCCTGGGGCACACCCACTGGTGTAGTCCTTCCTAAGAGCAGCCGTCAACATCACCTACTCTCCTAGACCCGTTTCTGTCCCTTGGCAACTCAACCTAGTATTAGACACCTTAACTGAGGATCCTTTTGAACCTCTGGATTCGGCTCCCCTACCGTTTCTCACCATGAAAACAGTCTTTCTGGTAGCGGTATGCTCAGCTAGGAGAACCAGTGAGATACAGGCCCTATCATGCCGAGAACCCTTTCTCACGTTCTTCCCAGATAGAGTGGTCTTAAGAACTATACTGTCCTTCATTCCGAAGGTGGCGATGGCCTTTCACACTGGTCAAGAAATGACAGTCCCAGCCATTTGCCCAACTGACCAGGACCCCAACAGGGACACCCTCCTCTGTCTAGACCCAGCTAGAGCCCTACGCATCTACTTGGACAGGACAGAATCCTTCCACCGTCAGATAGACTGTTCGTCCTTCATCAAGGACAAAAGAGGGTCTTACCAGCCTCCAGTTCTGCGGTCGCCAGATGGTTGCGAGATGCCATCTCCCAAGCTTACAAGGCTAGGGAGGCCGACCCACCACAAGTTATCAAGGCCTACTCCACTAGAGCAATAGCCACGTCCTGGGCAGAAAGAAGCTTAGTATCAGTAAGGGAAATCTGCCAGGCAGCTACTTGGTCATCCCCCCATACCTTTACCAAGTACTACAGATTGGATACAGGATTGACAAGCAATTCTGAATTTGGCCGAAGAGTAATCCACACAGTTTCCAGTCAGGTTCCTCCTCCCTCCCAAGTCATTTCCAATACTGCTGTATAATCACCCATGAGTGGAGACTGGGAGTGCTGTAAGAAGGTACGATGGAAAATGGAAGTTTACTCACCTGGTAAAGGTGATTATAGGAGCACCTTCTTACAGCACTCCGTAGCTCACCCAATGAGGAGGAACACACAGTAAAACAAAATGAATAGCTGTCTGAAAGCATTGCATGGGTACATTCTTTAATGATGATGTTAAAACAGTATGCTGATTACAAAGTTGTGCATTATGCAAAGAAGCATAGATAGTAACAACTTCATTACTGTACACTGTGAGCCAACAAAATAATATAGAGTAAAAGATGAACACTTTACACAACTTTCACAATGTGTCGTTTTGTTTCATTCTATCAGGTGGTCCCCCTCAGGGAGACCACCGGGCCGCTTGTACTGTTAATTTTTAATTTCAGAAGGTTCCAAAGCTCGGGAAGATCTCATACTGAGGAGTCTGGGAGAGACAGGGGAGGAGACGGAAGCAGGGATAAGAGAGGGATCAGATTTCGATTCCTAAGGAATTCTTTTGTGCATCAGCCTGAGAGGAAGTGCCGGAATTACCCATGAGTGGAGACTGGGAGTGCTGTAAGAAGGTGCTCCTATAATCACCTTTACCACGTGAGTAAACTTTCATTTGACTCAGTGACTGGGTCAGTAAATCCATTTAGGCATACCTTTCCCAGTCAACAAAAACTAAAATAAAATAAATAAAAATAAAAACAGCAAAAGTTCACTCCTTAGCATCAACTGCCTTGCTTTGGCATATATGCCACTGAGCAGAAGATAACACTAAAGAAGTTCTGTAGTTATAACAGCAACTGATAATCTCTCCCTCCTTCAGCACTGTTGTTTCAACTTGGAATGCAAGTGTACTGTAGCAAAGGCAGGACAGGACCCCGCACCGTGTGGACCTATGATGGATAGTTTGATTTGCTGGAAACTGCTGCTGTAGGACAAAAAGCTTAATCATTTTCAAGTTGTGAGATTTCAGATTTCCTCCCATGAATCTGGTAATTAAGGTGTGGGTAAGTGAGTGAAACTGCTGCCATTTGACTACAACAGCGACATGAATGTGAACGGATGGGAATAACTGAACTCTCCACCCTCTAATGGAATGAGGATCAACTTTTTGGTTTTTTAAAGAAGAAATATCAGGCTATGGTTTACTTCAGTCAGGGATATATAGTCAGAAACAACAGTTTAGACTCAGAAAGATGCGAGGATACAGTCAACAGTAAGTAAATTCTTAAACTGTTGAGTTAGAGTGTCACAAATCACAAATGCAGCATTGACAGGTTAACTCAATGATTTGTGCATTTGATTCTTATGGACTTGGACTTCACTATATATATTCCCCAGGTTGCACCTGGAAATGAGCCTTGGCTCAGTGTACCTATCACAGTAACCAAAAATGTTAAATAAATCTATTGGTATTAGCCAGGAGTCACTTTCTGCACCCGTGGCTGATACTGCCAGCTTCTGCCATTTAACTCAGAATTGATTTCTCTTCTGTGGTAAATGGCAGAAGCTGGTGTTATCAGCCATGAGTGCAGAGGCAGAGACTGGGTAGGCAGGATGTGCTGCTGGTGATTCTCCATCCACGCATTCACCAAGCACTAGAGATTGGATGTTCAAAGTCCAGCCAATGTGGCCTTTGATTTCCAAACCTAAAGTAGTTTTCATATAACACCAAGCTGGATAACATACTAACATACTAAAAAGCCAGCAGAATAGGCCAAATGGTCTGTCTTGTCTGCTCGAAAGCCAGCAACCTAGTAGCTGCTCGCCTTACCACCCCCCAGCTCCCAAGAGGATCTTCTTTAGTTTCAGTTTCCCCTTGTACCTGTCCCACCCCTTCTTGAATCCCTCCATTGTGTCCTCCTCCACCAGCCTCCCAGGCAGCACATTCCAAGGCTCCACCACCCTCTCAGTGCAAAAAATGCTTCCTATGCTCCTCCCTGTAGGGGGAACAACCAGCTTCCACTCTAGGCCCCTGGTTGTTCCCTTCTTTAGCCTAGAAAACTCCTTGGTTCCACTTCTGGTTATTCCTTTTACACACTTGAAAACCTCTATCATATCTCACCTGTCCCTCCTTTCCTCTAGTGAGTAAAGCCCAAGCTCTTCCAGTCTCTCCTCATAAGGCTTCCCCCCCATGCCCTGAATCACCCTGGTCACTCTCCTCTGGACCCTCTTCAGCAACACTATGTCCTTCTTCAGATGAGGTCTCCAGAACTGTACACAGTACTTGAGCTATGGCCTGACCATGGCATTATACAGAGTTAATAAATCTGGATCTATCTTGTCCTGTCCACCAAGTCTGTCTAAGGCAGTTCTAAGTGTGTACGGACCCCCCTCATGAGGGATACTTGTGTACAGATAACTAATATCCATGGTGACCAAAATGGTGTCCCTAATATTCCTCTTCTTGTTTTCCTGTTCTAAGATGTTCATCACATCTCTCGAGTCTTTCAAGTAGCTTCTTATATTCTCCACTAATAGTTATGCAAAATAATTCACATAGGCCAAAACTGGTTCCAAGATAGAAGCCTGAAACAACTGGGCTTCCTCAGCAGTTTTCAATGGATTTGTGAATTTTTGAGAGACTGCAAAAAACTGGTATTTGTGGAATTTGGTTATTAATAACTCTACTTCCCAATCTTCAGTTTGTTTTAGGTCCTTTGCATGTTCTATGACCTCCTTGATACTAGCCTGGATCGTTGTTGTCGGATCATCTGGTAAGGATGTATAGTTATTTTTATCTGAGAGTAAATTCATACACATTTCCCTGTATTTTGCCTCCTCCATAATAACTATGGCTCCTCACTTATGAAATAATAACTATGGCTCCTCCCTTATGAACCGCTTTTATGCTGATACTCTTGAATGCTTCTAGGGCCTTGAGTGCAATGCTCTGTCAATTCCCTTCCCACTGGTGCTGCTATGACTCTGCAAGACTCCAACAAGGGCAAAACCTAACCTCTCACCTCTCCCATGTGTTTTTTGCCACCAATAATGGCAGCCTACGATGCACCAGCACACAGTCAAATCCAGTTTCCACCACCTCCTAGCAATGTACGGTCTCAGATGGGAGCTAAGAAGATTTCTTTTCCTTTAAGTTATTGGCGGTGTGTGTGTGTGTGTGTGTGTGTATGTGTGTGTGTACAGGGGAGGGAGCAATCCTGCCATGAAGCCAAGGAACCAGCTGGCCTGGGCACACTGGGAAAAAAATAAAGGAATATTTGCTAGGAAAGGGCAAGTGGGCAACCCACCCCCAGAGCCCAGGGCCCTGGGACATTGCCCGTTTGCCTTTTGTTAATACGGCCCTGTCTGTAACAGGGCCCTATCATGCAGCGTGACTGCATCTACCTCCTTGAGGAATTTGATGTCCAATTCAGTTGTTTTTCTCTTTCATGACCCTGAGCTCTTTCTGAAATTTTATTTATTGAAATAATCAGAAACAACCTTTGTGTACAAAATTACTCATTTGCAAAGGTTCCACATCATATAAGAACAGTACAGCAGACAATGCAGAGTACAAAATTCAGTTCACATTCATAGCAGTCAGTTCAAGTAGAGCCTCGCTGCATGGCTAGTAGTGGTTACATATGGTGAGTTTGATAAGTAGGTACATTATAATACAAATAAATAAACCAAATTCAAACATTCCAGACTCGGCCCTCTTCAGAGTATGTCTCATCTGTTTAGTTTTGGCACAAATTGTCATTAAGCTTACCAGCTTTCCCCTGTCGTGGCTGGATGTGAGGAGGGAAACAGCGAAGCCCTGGAGTTGGAATGGCTGCGGCTGTATAGGAGCTCAGATGGCGGGTGAGTTTTGCAGTTCAGCAACTGATTCCATCTTAATGCGTTGCCAGGCATCTTTGCAGTAAGATCTGTCATTTTTTCACCTCTGACTGGCTGAATTTACGTGCTGACATGTCTTGTATTGCCTTGGTGGTGCAGGAGCTCTCAGTATAGGCTGCCGCCACATTGGAGGTGGAACTGGAAGTACCATAAACTGGATTTTCGAAAGTTCAATTATTTCTTGACTCTTTTAAATTTAAACTGAATTAATTTTAAACAACAATAATGACATGTGGAACTTGTGCTAAACTTAAAAATATGAAAATGGAGGATGAGTCATTGACCTCTACTCAAAATGGCCACCATTAGGAACTAGTTCCAGCTTATAAATATTTAGCCATCTCTCTTGACCCTTTAGTTTCTGGAGAATTTCATACTGATTAGTTGTTGAAGTCCCTTACCCACTGAATTAGATTTTTATATAAACATAAAGGAATATTCTCTCAGGAACTCCTGATTTCCCCACTACTGGATTTTGTGAATCTTTTTTATGATAATGCCCCTAAATCCCAGTTGCATGAGTTAGGCATTCTTCTAAGTAGGTTGGAAAGGTTAATTTTTAGATGTTGTTATCATGTGCACCACTGTACTATGTACCAGCAACATGGATGACTTTCACCAGTAGATAAGACATCATCTGTATAAACTCAATTATGCTGTAAAATTTGTTAATGGGGAAAGTTCCACATAACAGTACTTAACTGAAAAACTAACAAAAAGCCCTCTATGTTTGGCCCGGCCAGTCAGTGCAGCAGTACAGACACCTGCACAAGACCAGAACTTTCTGCATCATCTACTACTTCAGCCTGCTGTGTGCTGTAAGACTGTCTGCTTGTGCTGTGTTTCTGACCGCTGTGTGGAAGGGGCTCAGCGGTGAGCCAGTAAATTAGCATGTCAGTTTCAGTGGGCAGAGACTCTCTGCACTTTCAAACACCTGCGCTGCACCACAGTTTCATTTACATGTGGAGGCATTTTGTGGCGAGCTGGTGAATCAGCATGTCAGTTTTAGTGGGCAGGGAATCTTTGCACTTTAAAACACCTGTGCTGCACCACAGCATGAGCGTGGTGTGTGAGCACCACTCAGTAAAAATATTTCTATAGCTGTATGAACAGAGTGGGAATTTTATTAGAACCTGCCAAGGATTTATCTGCTTGATATAGTATTTGTGACGTGGACAGCCAGTTCTGAACTCATACGGACACCGGGTACGTGGGCCCCTAGACTTGATCTGGGAGGACTGAGAAGACAAGCACACCACCCAGGGAACTCCCATTGTGGATTATATCCTTAGGTTTAGGGAGAGGCTGAAGAGCTTATGGGGACAGCCCAGAGCAACCTGGCAGCTGCCCAACAGAAACATAAAGTGTGGTACAACCACAGAGCCAGAGCTCGCTCGTATATGGTGGGTCAGGAAGTCATGGTCCTTATTCCGGTCCAGAAAGACAAGCTGCAGGCTAAGTGAGCAGCACCGTACAAAGTGGTTAGGGAGGTAAATGACATGAACTACATTGTGGAGTTACCTGACAGAAGACAGACAGAAAGGATGTACCATGTGAACATGATGAAGCCATATGCCAATAGGCCTGACATGGTGTTTGCAGTGTATAGTCATGGCGAGGGGATGGACAAAGGAGACCCTCTTCTGGACTTGCTGGGGGAAAGTAAGCAGGAGTCCTCTGTGGAGGCAGTAAAACTGTCTCCCCAGCTGGCCCTGGACCAGGTCCAGAAAGTAAGGGAGGTTTTAGCAGACTTTGCCCTCTTGTTTAGCACCAACCCTGGACTAACCCCCATAGCGACACACGATGTGGAGACAGGGAAACAGACGCCCATATCAGGTGTCAAAGGCTGTCCAAAAGGACATTAAGAGGGAAGTGGAGGAGACGCTGGATTTAGGGGTTATTCAGAGATCCCACAGTCCCTGGGCCTCACCCGTAGTCCTTGTACCTCAGCCAGATGGCTCTACACATTTCTGTGTGGACTATCATGGACTGAATGCAGTCACAAAGTCCGACGCCAACCTGATACCCTGGATGGATGATGAACTCCTGGACAAGTTGGGAGGGGCGACCTACCTTATGACTACTTACCTGACCAAGGGTATTGGCAGGTAGAACTGACAGACAGAGCTAGGGAGAGGTCAGCCTTCATCACTCTGATAGGCTTATTTAAGTTTAAAGTAATGCCTTTCGGAATGAAGAACGCCTCGGCCACTTTCCAAAGGTTGGTGAACCAGATGTTAAATGGTACTGAGGAGTACACCGTGGCATACCTGGATGACATTGCCATCTTTAGTACCAGCTGGGAGGAACACCTATCCCACCTTAGGGAAGTGCTGGGCAGGATACAGAGGACTGGGCTCACTGTCAAAGCCGAGAAGTGCCAGGTGGCCATGGGAGAAGTGGCATACCTCAGGCATGTGGTAGGCCAGGAACAGCTCTGTCCTAACCGAATAAAGATAGAGGTGATCCAGACGTGGCCCAGACCAGAAACCCAGAAGCAGGTGAGGAGCTTTCTAGGGACAGCAGGGTACTACAGGAAATTTGTACCCAATTACAGTGCCCTGGCTGCTCCCCTATCTGATCTGACAAAGAAAAAGATGCCAAAGAAAATTACCTGGGGTCCAGCCTGTGAGGAAGCCTTTACCAGACTGAAGGAGGCACTGTGCAGTGCTACTGTTTTGACAAGTCCTGACTATAGCAAAACCTTTATAGTTCAGACGGACGCCTCAGACGTGGGTATTGGGGCAGTACTGAGCCAGACATCCAGCCAAGGGACAGATCACCCAGTAGTGTACCTGAGCAGGAAGCTACTTCCCAGGGAGCAAGCATACTCCACTGTGGAAAAAGAATGTCTTGCCATAGTGTGGGCCCTAAAGAAGCTAGAGCCATACTTGTATGGGCAGCATTTTGTGGTGCAGACTGACCACAACCCCCTGGTTTGGCTCACACAGATGGTGAAAAACAATGGCAGACTACTAAGATGGAGTCTTGCTTTAAAAGGGTAGGATCTAAAAATCATACATAGGGCTGGAGCGAAGAACCAGAACTCAGATGGGCTGTCTAGGGTCTATGAGGAGTGAACTGATTTGGGAAGCTCATCCCATATAGGGGATAGAACCCCCAAATTCAGCCTAGGTGGGGAGGAACTGTGAAGTGGACAGCCAGTTCTGAGTGCTGTATCATTTTTTTTTAATATAAAATGTATTACTGAATGTCTCTGCTGAAAATCTGATGCTCTAGGAGTGATTTCACTCACCCACCCAAGTTTCAGCTGAAAGATGAAAGCCATGAGAAAATGCTGACACAGCATGTGAGATCACACACACTCAGTTTTTAGATATCCAGTGTTACGTGGAAGGCCCGAACCTAATTACAGGGTGGTAGAAGCTTGAGTTGAGCATATCCATTTTTATGACGTTCCAAAGGGGAAACCAGGTTTAGCAAACTGGTGCGAGGTTGTAAATGCTTTTGCGAAGCCTGTGTGAGGGAGGGAGGATGCAGCATGGATCAAAGAGATGTCATTTGAAACATATGAGTTATGCTGTGGTTGAAAAATGTAATACTTTGAAAAGACATCCTTTTTTTTTTATTAGATACATTTTTATATATAATCTGACAGAGGAAGAGCTAGATGACCTCACACAAAAGGGGTTGGCAAATACAGTTTACTTTAAGGAATAATTCTGTTTTACTTAGGCACACTTTTACCTAGACTCTGACCAAGAAACATCCGTAAGCACTGTAAACAAGTGTTTAGAAAGAGATTCAAATCTAAGTACTGTAAGTGGAATTTGCACTGTTTAAACCTTGTTCTTTTAAAAGATCTGTATGTCTTGTGATATAACAGTTCTGTATTTTTGTGTTCTACAAATTTTTATCTATTTTAGTAAAATTCTTTTTAGAACATAGTTGGTCTATCCTTGAATTTCTTTTATTTGTAAGAAAAGTATACATAGTTATAGCAGACAATAGACATAAGCTTGAATGCTGAATACCAAACTGGAAAGAGAAGCGTTTTAAATCTGAGGTCTTTATTAAAGTTTTCAAGGGTTCATCTCTGTATACCTGGTTAGGTGCCCGTAGGCAAAGATATCTGGCCCTCCGGAAGAGAGAAATATCTGAGCCTGTGCATTGGGTATGCTAGCAAGAGGTTCACAGTTTGAATCCCTCCAAGACTTGAGACCAAAGGTTGATCCGAACTCACAAAACAGACAAGAGGGTTACCTTGTTCTGTTAAACTGTTCACAAGACTGCGCTTGGAGGTTGGTACTTTGGGAGTAGAGGGCCTGACCTGCTGAGTGGGTTTGTGACAGTATTAACTGGGTTTTGTTTTAATGTTTTTTTAATATTTTTAGTAGGGTCTTGATGGGGTTAGTCTTAAACTGTGATCACACCCAAAGTATGTTGCAAAAAAGTAAACATTACGCATACTAGCATATTTCTTCTTAATGCTTATGTTGTTATGTACTCAAACATGGAATTGGCTTTTGACGGATCGCTGCAAGTGGAATTATACTAATGTACACTTGCAGACTCTTAATTTTAAAAAACTGATTCAAGGTCCCTTGTCGAACTAAAAATCCAGGAAGTTGTTTTTACCTTTTTTTTAAGGCATTTTATATTATTAATGTTGCTTTCTTCCTGTAATATCCATTCTATTGTTTTCATAAGTAGTTTCTGGATTTCTAGGGGTTTTCTCCCGGCCCCTACACCATGTGCCGCCTACATAGCGCGTGCGTGTGGAGGCATGCGCATGCACTCCGCTCGGGACACCCCCTTTCAGTCGTGCCATTGACCGCCTGCGCCGATACCGAATCTCCATTCGGTGATGGTGGGACTATGGGTGGGCAACCCCACCCTTATCCGGGAAAGGAGAGCCAACGCTTGATCCTGCCCCCCCCATGCCAGCACCCCAGTGACCCGAGGTCATTCTCGAACATGGGTAGCAGGTGTAGCATGAGGTATGGTGTCCAGCGCCTCAACCTTCAGCACCAACGGACTGGCCGGTAATGTCCATTCTAACTCTGGGCCAAATGTGAACCATAATCATTTTTCCTTACAGGAATTCAGTGAACGCTCGGGCCTGGGATTTGTGCATCTTAATGTAAAGGGCCTTTTACCTAAACTGGATTATGTTAGAACATGGATTCATAACTCAACTCCTGACATATTTGTTCTATCAGAAACTTGGTTAAGCCCAAAAATTCTGGATTCCGAGGTACAAATTGATAGATATAATATATATAAGCATGACTGTTTAACTAAGGGTGGGTGCGGCTGTGTACCTATAAACTTATCTAGGATAGTGAAGTTGGCTATGTCTATTAAAAAAACATAGACAGTGTCATTTTGTAAAAACAAGGATCTCAAAATTTTAGTTTCAGCCTTGTGGCATGTTATACACCCTCTCAGCACCGCCAGAAGCTTTGCAGCAGTTTAGCTCTTTGCTTGCTCCTTTTATAGGACAAGAACTGGTAGTAATGGGTGGTTTAAACTGGGATATGATAAACCCAACAGCTCTACTGAACCAGTTTGCAGCTCTTAATCTAACACAGATTGTTGATACACCGACAAGCCCCAATAAAACCTGTAGTGACAGGCATACTCTGTTGGATTTAATTTTGATTACCGCCCCACAGAGATTTAGTTTTGCAGTCTCTGACTCAGATATAAGTGACCATTGCTATGTTGCTTGCATTAGACATCAGTTAAAATTGCAAACTTCTGCTCGTATTGTAATTACATGGAATTTTTCAAATATTTGTTAACAGGCTTTTCTTTCTGATTTATACAGAGTTAACTGGTCCCAGACACGCTATTGCCCTGACATTCAAATGGTGTGGGAATACTTCAGATTGTCCCTATTAAGTGTAGTAGATAGGCATGTCCCTTTAATTAAAAAAAGAGTTAGGTCAGTCCCTGCACCCTGGTTTAATGGATATTTAAAGGGATACTGTCAACCCCCTTAGTGCTCAAAGTGTCCCTAGTTTGAAAAACACATTTTATGATTGCAAACATTCAGTAAAGATTGTTGATGTAGCTGGTAGTTGGATTCTGATTCTTTTTTCTTTAAAAAAGTGAAAAACACTCTGCCCAGCATGCTGGTGTTACCACACCAAAACAGGTTTGTTTACATTCCTTGATCAACTCCAACTGTATCTTTCCTGGACTTGAGAACACCCACAACACAGTCTAGCCACTCATGATGCAGTGGGAGTTTAGGAGGCTACTGCCTCATGAGTGACTGCACTGATTGGGTGTGTTTGTAATGCTCAGGAGGTATGCAGTAAGAACAGATCCAGGATTGTAAACAATACAAGATTGCTAATAAACATACATTAGCATGCATTTCAGTTCTACTAAACAAGGAGACAGACAAAGCAAACAGCAACAGCAATGAATTTTAGAGAAGGTAAGTAATCAAAAAATGTAAGTTTTAAACTAGAAATAATATGATGAAAAACAGGTTGACAGTGTCCCTTTAAAAAAAGTTACTAAATGAAAAACATCGTTTGTGGAAAAGAGCAAGATTGTCTAAAAGAACTGAGAGATGTGCAGATGTATAGAGCCATGAGAAATCAGAGAGGTTAAGATCAGATTCTATAATCAACAGTTTCAAGGTGCATCTAATAACAATAGGAATGTCTGGGCGGGAATAAGAACTATGCAGGGTAAAGATAATACGCTGCCATTAACCAGAGTGTTCAATTATAAGGATGTATCCATTGAATGGGTCAGAACCTTTAATGAATTTTTGTTTTTGAAAGCTGGTGACTCTTTTGATAAAAGGTATGCAAACCTGCCCCACAGTAAACTGGAGATAAATTTTAATGGGGATAGCAAGCCCTTGTTTACCTTTAATTAATTTAGTGAACAGGATGTCCCGACTAAACTGGTGAATCTGGATGTAAAAAAGGGAGCAGGACAGGATAAGACTGACCCTGTTTTTTTTATAAAACTGGGGCACCTGTATTGGTGAAATATTTAACATATCTATTTAATTTCTCTTTAAGAACTTTTGAATTACCCTCTGACTGGAAAACTGCTTGTATCATTCCGGTATTTAAAGGAGGCAATGATACTGACCCAAGTTGTTACCGCCCTATTTTGATTCTTTTGTCCATTACACAAATATTTGTAAAATTGGTATATAGGCAATTATCTAATTTTTTTTTATCGAAACATGAGGTACTGACTGAACACCAATCGGGAATTCGTAAAGGTTAAAATAACAACTTTTATCACCTCTAGAGCTACTGATGATGTTTTTTATTCCTTTGATCAGAATATGTCTGTTCCAGTAGTTTTTCTGGAACTCTCTAAAGCATTTGATTCTGTGGACCATATTATATTATTAAACAGATTAAAAGCCTCAGGCCTGGGAATGGAATGGATTCACTGATCTGGTTTTCTTCTTATCTTTCATCTAGACTACAGTGTGTTAAGAGCTGGGGAACACTGTTCTGATTTTGTATGTGTAAAAAAAGGGGTTCCCCAGGGGTTGATCCTGGGACCCCTTTTGTTTCTTATTTATATTAACGAGTTACCTAAATGTAGTTCAGAAAGTACAAACACATTATTATATGCTGATGACACTATCATGTATACCCAGAGTAAAGATATCACTGTGGCAATAGATACATTGCAGAATGATTTTACTAACGTTTAGCATGTACTTATCAAATTACGTCTATTGCTGAATGTTGGTAAAGCTCAATGATCCTGTTTTCTAGAAAAGCAAGAGAGGATTACGCGAAACTAAGTAGAAAATCTTTGGAAGGCACAGAAATATGTAAAACATCTTCAGATAAGTACCTGGGAATGTATTTGGATGAGTCCATGAAATTTAGCTTGTACATTCAAAATCTGTTTGTTAAACTTAAGAAACTGTTAGCATTTTTTTTTATAGAAAATGGGCAAGTTTTAGTTTTGCAATTTGAAAACAGTTGGTTAACTCCTTATTTATGCCACAGATAGATTTTGGGGACCATATATGTAAAGACATCTGATTCGGTACTGGAAGTGCTGGATCCAGTGTATCATAGTGCCCTAAGATTTGTCTCTGGCCTGCCATGGAGAATCCTCCATTGCAGTCTGTACACTGCAGTGAGTTGACAGTCCTTGACAGCCTGGAGACAAAATCACTGGCTAATCTTTGCCTACAGATTTATATTAAAGGCACTTCATTTTTATGTTGACTTGTGCATGTGCAAGCAACATATTAGGGTAGCTTGGAATAGCAGCTTTTGGAGGCGTGGTCGTGTTGTGGCCAGTAGCGCCACTGCTTTTTCAGGCTGGGCTCCGTGGCATGAATTAGACTGCATGCTGTCTGTGACAGCAGTGCAAAAGCTGCCACCAACTTGAATGAGTTAGTCAGCTGGCAATGAGTGGCGCCCTCATTGCAGCGCCTTCCTGTGTAACATTTCAATAAACATGGCGGCGGCTGTTGCTGTCTGCCTCTCACAGTCCCCAGAAAAGCCAATGTCGGGGGTGCTCAATCCCCCTGTCGGCATCATGCCCCCACCCCAGTTCATTTGCCAACAGGGGAGCTCAATCCCTGTCAGCATAATGTCCCTGTACCAGTTGTTTGCTGAGGGGGGTGCCCAATCCCCCTCGGCATCATGTCTCCCCGCCACCAAACACTGACCCTTGTTTTATTTGCCGACGGGGTGCCCAATCCCAGTCGGCTCTGGTCCCCCCACCCCAAAACACACAGGTGGCACGCTGGAAGCCCACCCCAGCGTGCCAAATGTACCTGTAAAAAGAGAAAACCTTCTCATGATGTTTTCATTTTTTTTAAAAAACCTGTAAAGTAGAAAACAGTCCCTCGCTGTCGGCGGCCCCCTTCCCCAACCCACACTCCACCCCCTCACACACCCCCGTCCCATACCTACCCAGAGCCTGGCGACGATCTTCAGTGGACCGGGAACACATCTGCACTCTTCAAAGCCGACCGCAAAATGAAGAAATGCCGTAACCTGTATAATGGCATAAATGTTTGTTTTTAAAACTTTGTGCATATCTTGGCTATTTTTTGTGAATTTTGGCACCAAATTTTCAAAAAGGGGTTCTTGGGACTCCACCTCATGAATTCAGTCACTGTCATCTTGTTATTCAGTCCTGAAAGGTGATTTCGCAGCCACTGTGCAGAATCACCTTTTGGGACTGAGTAATGAAACGACAGTGTCACTGTTCATGAGGAGGGCTCTCAAATAGCCTGTGTTGCAAATTTAAAAAATGACTGTTACAAACGTGCATTGTGCAGTTTCCATGCACACTCGTAACTTCGAGAATTTTTTATATTTTTACTCTAGATTTTCAATGTTGCCATTTTTTCACACCTCCTTATGAACAGTACAGCTGTCATTTTCCACATCTTGCCCAAAATATGTTTTCATACATCTGGCGCACAATGGCTCAGTCGCTGTAGGAAAACAATATTCAGGATAGAGTAAGAAAATCACAGTAACACTGTTCATGAGCAGAGGTCCCAAAATGCTTATGTTGAAAATTTGGTGACAAAATTCCACAAAATGACTATGTTACGAGTACGCGTTGCTCAGTTTCCATGCACAGTCGTAGCTTTGAGAATTTTTTATATTTTTACTCCACATTTTCAACACTGCCATTTTTGTACACCTCCTTATGAAAAGTACAGCTGTCATTTTTCACACCCTGCCCAAAATGTGGTTTCGCACATCTGGTGCACAATGGCACAGTTGCAATGGGAAATCAAAGTTTAGGACAGATTCGAAAATCATAGTGCCACTGTTCCTAAGCAGAGGTCTCAAAATGCCTATGTTAAAAATTTGGTGAAAGAATTCCAATAAATGACTGTGTTACAAGCGTGCATTGTGCAGTTTTCATGCATGCTCATAACTTCAAGAATTTTTAATATTTACATTCCAGATTTTCAAAATTGCCATCTCTTCACACCTCCTTATGAATGGTGCAGCTGTCATTTTTCACATCCTGCCCGAACTGTGTTTTCACACCTGGTACAGTTGCTGTGGGAAATCAACATTCCAGAGAGATTAACAACATCACAGCATCACTGTTCATGAACAGAGGTCCCAAATGCTTTCATTAGGTGGGGTCACAAAAAGGCTATGTTGAAAATTTGTAGTGCAAATACCAACAAACACCTGGGGCATTAGGATTTCTAACTGTAACGTCCCACCCTGTACAGAGTAACAGGTGTCAGGGGTCTGCCTTTGGATTGTCAGCTATAATGCTCACGCCATTGCACCCTCACCCCACCATGCAGCCAGTGACAGGCATCAAGGTGTGCCTTGGACTCTTCGGCCCCAAAGTTCACCCCTTTCTCCTATATGCACCCATCTCAATGTACTTCCTTATGGAAAGGGGTGAGCATAAGGCCCGACGACCCCAAGGCACAACGCGACACTTATCAGAGTCTGCAGAGTAGGGTGAGGTGAAATGGCATGAGCGTTATGGCCGACAACCCAAAGGCACACCTCAATGCCTGTCACTCTCTGCAGGGTGGGATGGGGTTGACGTTGGTTCCAAACTGTACTTCACGGCCATTCCCATTATGGATCTCTCTAACTCCTGCACTACCGTTGCCAATGCCAGCAAGGCAACATTCGGCATTGAGAAATGCTTGTTATTTGTTGGAATTATTGCACCTTAAACAACCTAATAAGTATGCACTAAGATCAACTAAACTACCACAGTTTACGATTCCTAAATACAGAACAAAATATGGAGAAAGCACTTTAGCCGTTACTTTGCCTCATACGTGGGATGCTGTCCAAAAGAAATAAAAAATGGTATCACTTTTATCAATCTTTCATTTTAAAACCTGATTGTTATGGGTGAACATTTGTATTTATGAATACCGTATGATTTACTTTATGTTACAAGTCTGTCTATTTTTTACAATATGTATTTTACTGTTTTATATTATACATTGGATGCAATTGTAAAGGACAGTGTACTCTAAATTTGCCTTCCAATAAATTAATTGAATGATTGACTGAGTAGCGCTACTACTCGCAACATCAGCCACCAAAGTGTGTGAACGAGCCTGGGTCATGGAGGCCAACCGGGGCAGGAGGACAGAGCATCCCAGAGGATGCTTGCCTCCTCCTGGGAGGGGCACGACTGGTCCTGACGCTACACTGCCAGCTGGGTGACCATAGGTGGTAGAGCACATGGCATAGCAGTGAGGAAGGGATGTCCAATGGCATGAGCTTGTGACGTCACTCAGTAGCTGCCCCATGTAACAGGGGGAAGGAAAAAATGGGCAGTGCACTATGATGCACCCAATCCCCATAGAGCCCACACAAGTGATGAGTCCTGGGCAACACTGGATCTGTTCTGTTGGCGGGGTTGAGACCCGCTGACCGCTCTATGGGGGGGGGGTAAGCCATGGAGGAACATGCTTGGGAATGAAGCTAAGTCCCTGAGGAGCCGGTGACAGGGCTGGGGGTTGGGTCGGAGTCGGAGCATGCACTGGTGACAAACAACAGTAACTTAAAATAAAATGACCTTCTAAGTGTTAGTATATGTTCCAATAGTCTCTTAGAATTTGTTACTCTTAGGATAAAGACTGAAAGAAGGAGGCAGTCATTTATTTAGGTCATACCAATGGCCTGGCACTCGCTAGCCTCAAACCTTTGCAAGTAGTTCAGGAAACTGCAGTCTAAATTTCAGATTACAGGTTGGTTTGTAAACTCACTACCAAAAGCTAAAAACTGCTGGAGTCAATAAATCATTGCTATCCCTACCTATTTTAGGTCACAGATGTGCTGAAGCAGTGCTCTATGGAGTCTGTACCGCCCATGATCTGGTGTTTCCTGAAGTCCCTGAATGTTTGTCAGGCATGGTACAGGTTGTATGCAGCATATGCTCTTTGCCGGCACCAACAGAGTAGCCTGGCATTAACCTGCACTTCTGCATGCACCTGCCACACCTTATGCATGGCTATCACAATGTGTGCTGTTAACAGTTGCCTTCTATTGGCCTCTAGCTAGTGCTGTGTTGTATATGCATGGTTGTAAAGTATGCCTTTTGCAGCCCTTATTAAGCACTGCACTATTCTGCTGTTTACACTTAGCTGGTTGCCTGAATATGGCACTGCATGTAGTATTCCAGTGTTCATCATTATTCTGTGTGTTTCATATATTACGCTGTCATGCTACTGATTTGGTGGCACTCTCCTCTGCTTTAAATACAACACATCTCATTCTTGTGTGCAATTCTCTAATTTGTGCCATGCTATTCTAATCTGCATGGCACATTCCTTCTGACTATTGAGGCCTAGGAACTCTAATTTATCATGATGCTAATAACAATGGTTTTCGCAATAAACACCAGGAACTATATAATAGGGCCCTTCATTATTGTTTGAATGCTATATTGAAAAGGGGGTTCAAAAAGTGGTGAGTGGCAGTCATGATGTATGCAACCCTTACCTCAAACTAGTTTTCTCACCTGTGAGGGTCTCAAACCAGGCCGAACAATTTTGAGTGATCTGAGGTGATCTAGCAGGGTCTCAAGACAGGGCTCTCTCACATGCTTGTCCCCCTTTACCTTCAAGACAGCTGTATGCTGAAGGATAGAGTACCAATAGTTATCTATTCTATTTGCTTTTAAAATTCCTCTTCCTCCACCACAGAGTTCTTTGTTCCTCAGTGCTCTTCTTTGTGCCTTGTGTGCGTTTAAGGTGACTGCTGTACTGTGAGGCAAAAAGGACTTCCACAACAGAAGTTAATCCATCTTCCCATAACTGTGACTCCCAAAGGGCCGTAAGTCTGCTTCTACCTCAACCCAAAAAAGGTTGAATCCCAGCTGTCTGCATGGGTGGCAACACCCACAAACTCTCTCCTGTTTTGTGCAAACCTTGGGTCGCTCCGTTTACTTTAAAAAAGAAAACTAACACCCCGAGCTAGATTTTCAAATGACGTGGAACTACGTCCCACACCACAGCCTCAGCCATTGGACGAAATCTCCACACCTGCAGAGTTTTGTAGTTTCAGCCGGTGCAGCTGCGGGGGATGTTATGCCTGGTCCTGCCAGCTGTAACTTTTCCCCGCAGCTGTGCTGAAAAAATGGCTGCAAGCTGTCATAAATCATGGAGGCAGTCACAAACTGGCTCTACTTTTGAAAATACCGCAGATATGGGGAAAACTGTAGCTCTGCAAATGGAAACCCACTTGTACCAGTTTTTTCCTTGCAGCTGTGGAATTTTTGAGGGCTTTGGAAATCTAGCCCCGTCCTTTTATTTCATCAAATGATCCTCGTTTGACCTAGGGCCCAGGTCTGTTGGGTGGTTTGCGCCTGGTTATTTAGAGTTCCATGGGCTTGGACTGAAAAGCAGCCCCTAGCAGAGACTCATAAACTGTTTGCACCGGCAATGGACTTTTGGGGAAAATGGTATTTCATTTGAAACACATGGTGTAATTGTTTATGCACTGTTGGTATGCTGTATAATTATGGATTAATGTTGCACTGTTTTAATGACGTACTCGGAATATGTGGTACGTTGTTTAAAACATTTTGATATTATGGGAGGATATTTTATTCTTCCCAGTTACAGAAATGTTGCTGTGTAAGAATGGTTCTATTTCAACAAAATGCTTTTACTAGTTGCAGTAATTTTTCTATAGAATGGTAGAGAGCACAGAAATGTTTATTGATGTATTTTACTCATGTGGTGATTAATGCCTAAGGTTCTACACCTATGGTGGTTGTGTTTTATTTAATGGCCAGGGAGTCCAATGCAGGCAGGCGGCAGCTATAGTGGGTATAGTGGTAAGTTGATTTAGAGTATGGGAATTTGGGATGCCCCCATGTATTCTGAAAGCAATCTGTCTAGTTGGTCTAGTGGCAGGTGGCCAGGTCTAACCGAAAGTGGTCCCGGGCGGGTTAGAAAGCCGGGCTGGAGGTTGTTCAATAAAGAGGTCCCAGGTGGTTCAGAGAGCTGGGCTAGTGTTCATTAGGTAGTGACAATTTAGGTATAGTGCAAGAATAGTGTAAATAGTTTTGGTGGGTTGTGGCTCACCGGAATGGTGAGCATTTAATGGGGGGAGAGTGCAAGCCCCCCAGATGAGCTTACCCAAGTGGAGCTACGGCTCCATGTCTCCTCCACTGCACTGTTTGCATCAGGTCAGTGGCTCTGGGGGATTTGGACCCAGTTGGTGTGCAGGTGGTCTTCGCAGCTCTGGCCGCCCCATGGTGGATGGTGGTGTCCCAGCTCTTGGCGGCAGGCCGTGGGTCACTTTTTTTTGCTTCCACGCCTCTGGGCGCAGTTTGGGGTGGTCTTGGTCCCAGGGGTTGCCATGGCAACGGGACCATGACTTGGTGTAAATAAATATGGCGTTTGCGCCTTTGGGAGCAGTTTAACAGAGCAGCTGATCCGGGTCATGGGTCCAGTGTGCTGCAGGCTGGGCTCAGGACCGTAACAAGAAACACAAGTAAAAAAAAAATATATATATATATATATAAATAAAATAAATAAATGTAACTAGTTTTACAGTGGTCCACACTTTCTGCTCATGCATGACCACTGGGGGGGGGGGATTTTAGGAAGCGGTAGCTCCATTTAGAGAAGAGCACTTCGGTGCTGGCTGGCATTATCGGGGGACTTGTAAATAGTTCATTTTGGGACAATGGGTTCCATAGGTCTATGGGCGGGACTTGTAAATAATTAATTTTGGGACAATGGGTTCCATAGGTCTGTGGGCAGAGTGGTTTTGGCACCAGTTATATGGTTCAGGATTGGACCAGATATTTTGGTGGGCAGGTTTTGGCACCCCAGTGAAGGAAATATAATGTGCTTCTTGGCACCAGTTTGGGGAGATCAGCTTAGGAGACCAGAGTGAGTGGCTGAACAGGGGTGATTGCCTGCTTGGAAATTAAGGCCGCAGTTCTGTTTTTTTTTTTTTGGCAGTAGTGTGCCTCAGAACTGCAGGCTGGACATGGCGGCAGCCGTTTAGTGTTGAGCCACTCCTTCGGGGCTCTGGTGGAGAGCTGCTAAGGAAGCAGGGAGCAGAGCAGCTGCCCCTGCCCAAATGTCTGTGGTTGCCAGACTGGGAGAAGAAGAGAAGCCTGCAAAATAAATATGCGGTATGGAGTGGGCTGATTTATGTTGGCCCTCAGAACAAACTGTTCAGAGTGGGACCCACAGCTGAGTTAGGAGATGAAGGGAAGAAGATAGCATCTGTGAGGTGAAGGGATTCAGAGGTGCAGGCATAGCTCCTGGTCCCAGAGACTGCTTTGCCATTACAATTTATGAAGAGATGGTAAATGGTTATGTGTCAGTGGGTTCTGGGGGGTCCTGGGACAGCCCCCTGGTTCCATTTGGTCCTGTTTAAAGATTGTTCAGATTTTGTGTTCTGGGAAGAATTGATGCTGTTTGGCTGTTAAAGGCTTGATTCAGCCACAAGTTTAGCTGCCTGTGTTTGGACTACTGGCTACCTAGCTGCAGGGTAGCCACCTGGACTTTAGCTCCTAACATGACCTTCATGGTCCAGAGCATGCATTAAGTTAATTATGTGACCTCTCAGACCAGAGCAAGTGTTTGTATTTTACTGCTCCATGGAGTGACTGTTTCCTGTTCTGCATTAACTGTTCATTAAATGGGGTTCCCTCATTCCTGCAAGTTCCGGTGTTTGCCTCGTTTGTTGGGAAGAACAGTTTTTGCTAATAAGAAGCTTGTCTCCACAGCCAGCCCCTAGTGGGTATTTCAGGGCATCAGCCGGAGGATCTGGAGTACTTAGGATGAAGACATTGACAGGCTTGCCTGGTGAAGGCTGTCTACAAAGACCTCTGAGGTGAAGATGGCAAGGCTAGGCAGGCGAAGACCAGCACTTTCAGCTCTCCAGTCGTCCAGCCCTGCAGCCAGCGGTCTGAGGGCACCCCAGTTTCATCAGGTCTGGTAAGCCAGGCCGACCAGGTATGTGGACCTTTTCTGCTATATAGTGCCCCCTCCCTTGGATATTTACCATCATACCCCTAGATGGGGGAGAGGGGGCTACCATATATTACAGGGGCACAGTTGCACCTCTAAACATTGACTTGGCCCCGGCCTTCTTTGTAAGCACTTTCAACTTTGCCTGTGATATCTTTGCTCCCATAACTGCTAGGAGGTCCAAAGTGAAACATGCCCCTTGGATCACCCCTGCCCTACTGTGGCAACTTAAGCAACGCGACAATCTTTGGCACCTGCTGTTGTTTATACTGGCCGTTCAGCTGACAGGCAGTCCTATGCTGCCGCCCGCAACCAGTGCACCTGGACTATCTGCAAAGCAAAGGCGGAATACTACCAAGCCTCTCTTACCTCCTCCTGGGGGAACCCCAGGTGCTTCTGGGACAACATCAAACAACTGAATGGTCACTCCCAGTCCCCCTCTCCTTCTCTTCTCAACATCAATGGTACCGTCTCCTCTGACCCTGCCCTCATTGCCACCCACCTCAATAACTCCTTTACCGACCTTAGCTCAGTACTTCCTGGTAACTTTTTCAGTCCACCTCCTCCATCTGTACCACCACCCATTGCCCGCCTCTTTCCACCTCGTCGTGTCACCATGCAAGAAGCTAGGCCTTACTTGCTAAAGCCCCTAAGGTAACACCATCGGTATTGACTCATTTTGATCCCTGCCTTTTCGTCAGGTCCTGGATCAGGTCCTCTTACCTATTACGTGCATTTTCAACAAATCACTCTGTCTCGGACAATTCCCCTCTGCCTGGAAGATTGCCACAGTTACCCCTGTCCATAAAGGTGGTGACAGGACTCTTCTGGGTAACTACCGACCCATCTCAATCCTCTCCCCCCTCTCTAAGGTGTTAGAGAAAATTGTGGAGTCCCAAGTCTCTGACTACCTCTGTAAGTACAATGTTCTCTGCCCTGAACAACACGGGTTCAGAGCAGGTCATAGTACCAATACAGCACTCCTGGAATTTTCCAACTTCCTCCATGCCTCCTTGGACTCTGGTGCCCTGGCTGGTGCTATATTCATTGACCTGTCTAAAGCATTCGATACGTTTACATCCTCTTTGCTCTCCACCCTCGACCTAATAGGCTTTGCCTCAGGACCTGTTTCCTGGTGCACCAGCTATCTCTCCTCGCTCCCAATGTGTGAAAGTCAGCGGTACTCTCTCAAGAACATGCCTCATTCGGCTCTGGAGTGCACATGAGAGCTCAATTCTGGACCCCTACTATTCTCACTCTTTCTTAATTCCCTACCCAGCAGTTGTAACGGGTAAGATACTTTCTATGCTGATGATGCTGTTCTCGTTGCCTTCCACAATGACCCCATGCTGCTACAGAACTCCCTCCAACTAGTCTTTGACTCTGCAGTTACCTGGTTCACTGAGCACTGACTTGTTATCAACCTTAAGAAAACAAAACGATGCTCTTCTCCCCACCAAAAATAAGTACAGCAAGTTTCTTTAGCTGTCCACTCCACAATCAATCTCGCATTGACCAGGTGCAGTCCTATAAATATCTTGGTATAACCTTTGACCCTGCACTTTCATTCCATGGACATATATCTGCCCTAAATTCTGTCGCCAACTCACGGCTAGGCATTCTTTACTGGCACAAGAAATGCCTCCCTCCTGATGCCCTCCGCCTGGCTGTCACCTCCTCTGTCATGTCTCTCATTGACTATGGCCTTCCGTTCATGGCTCAAGCAGATCAGACTGCCCTCAACAAGGTTCGCCTCACAGTTAATAAGGCCTGCAGACTTATCACTGGTGCTCCCAGACTCACTCACACATGTGAACTGTACATCCTGGCTACCTACTCAACCTGGAAGAGCAACTCATGTATCAGACACCAGCTCACCTTTAAGCCTCACGTGGCCTATCCCCTATGGGCCTATCCAACTCCATTCGCACGTACTGCACCTGACTCCTGATCACGCTGCAGGCTCGCCAAGAGCACCCTAGTTATTCCGAGAGCCAGGACCTCTCAAGGTCAGGAGGGCATTCCCCTCACCGAGGCGCCCCACTGGTATAACTCCTCCTGCCAGTGTCTCAAACTCACTAACCTTAGCTTGCTTTAAGCCCAGGCTCAGAAACTTCCTGCTTAGCTCTCGCAATGCAACTGCCGCTAGCCTAGTGTAAAAAAATATATATATATACTCTGTTTGACAATGCTCACTGAACGGCCCCTCTTCCTTTCCCTACTAATTCCTCCCTCCCTATCTCCTCCCTTCTACTCCCACCAGCTCTCCCCCGACCATAAGTTTTGCACATTTTGTTATCTTTTTCTTCGTTGGAGATTGTATTCTATTGAAACAAAATTGTAATTGAACTGTAACTTTTTGGTTTGTAAGTACTGTGTCCCTTGTACTACTGTTCTGATGTCCTCTTTGTGACGAGGTACCTTTGTAAATGAGCCTCTGGCTCAAAGGTTTCTAAACTGATGTTTAACTAAATAAATAAAGTTAGCGTTGACAAGGCACTTCAATGTTAAACTTAAAATTTTGCACATTAATAACTTTGCAACCATTCAATGGATTTCCATACAAATTCACATGCACCGTCACCCAGGGTAGATCTCAGGATGTGGCAAGTTAAGTTCAGGTCGGATGTGCGGTTTCCGAGTTCCGGAGAGGTGAAAAAAGCATTTTTTTCCCTCATTGACTTTGCTGGGATTTTGTTTGAACTTGCCCAGACAGTTTGGAATCTTGGTCTGAAAATTTCAGGGCAGAAAGGGACTAGCCCACAGATGTGCCTTTTGCTAGTCTGGTGAAAAAAATAATAAGCCATTTTTAAGTTATTGCATTTTAAAAATTTGAAAAAATTGTTTCTGAGCACGCTCAGTAAGCACTAAAAGATAACTATGAAACAAAAAAATAATCATTTTTTTGTATGACATCATCCTTTATAGTTTGAAGAAAATCCTTTTTTGTATGGCCGCCATGTTGTTTCCAGTTTTGCCTGAGAAATTCAAATTTGGAACCCCCCAAAAATGATATTCTGGGGAGGAACCAATACATGTAGCTTGCTTATTGGGACCCCCTTAGCTGCATTCTGCACTTTACTGCTTGAGAAATACCCTTAAAATGTTTTTTTTTTAACGAAAAAAGATCTTGTTTCGCATGACGACTCATGAAAAAATATATTTTTTCATATGGGAAATCAATGTATTTCAATGGGATTTTCAACTTTGGTGCATAACTTTGCCATTTTTGTATATTTTGACACCAGCCTTTCAACATACCCTTTTCGAGACCCCTCCTCATGAACAATGGGGGTATCATTTCGCAAATCCTGCCCGAAAGACGATATTCACAGTCAGTTGGTCAAATCACATTTCAGGTGGGATTTCAATATTTTCATCATACTTGTTCATGAAGTGGGGTCATAAGAAGGGTGTGTTGAAAATTTGGGGGCAAAATATGTGAAAATGGCCAAATTGTGCCCATCTGTTGACATTTCACTAGACTTGCTCGTTAACTTTGTTAATTTTCTATATTTTAACCCCAAATTATTAACATAGCCATTTCTTTAAACCACCTCATGAATGTGACAGCTGTCATTTTCCAAATCGTGCCTAAAACGTCTTCTTGTGCCACTGCTGCGGAATTACCCTGCAATGGCATGGAATGACGTTTTGGTGGGGATTTGACAATTTTTACTATCAGGTTGCTGAGGTGGGGGTAATAGAAAGGATATGTTGGCAGTTTGGTTGCTGTTGTCTTACAAATGGAAGTGCAGGGCCTGGAGGGCCATGTGCTTCCCCATAAACATACATATACACATCTATGAAGGGATGAGAGCACAGGGCCGAAAGAGCCCTACACTCCATCGGACAACTAAAGATACAATTACACTACCTTAAAAAGTTCGGATGCATGGGAATGCAGGGCCTTCATAGAAAATAAGAATACTATTTACTATTTCAAAACGTAAGGAAATTCTTTGCAAAAAACTATGTTAATACATCAGTTAGGGTTGACATCAAACCATAAAAAGGAGGCAAATATGATGTTAGGGCTTCCAACATTAACACCCCAACCCCACCCTGCACACACCAACAGGCGTTGGGGCTGTGCCTTGGGGTTGTCAGCGCTAATACTCATCCCATTCTCCTATACTCTACCCATCTCAGAATATTTACTTATGGATTGGGGTGACTGTTAGGGCTGATGACAACAAAGCACACCCCCTACACATGTTGGTGTGTGCAGGGTGGGGTTGGGGTGTTAGGGTTGGAAGCCCTAATGTTGTATTTCCCTCTTTTTATGGTTTGATATCAACCCTAACTGATGCATCAATGTAGTTTTTTGCAATGAAGATATACGGTATACCTATCTATATTATATATATGTTATACTGGCATGGTAGTGACAGTATAGTTAGGGTTGAGTGCACAGTTCTGTTAAAGTCAATTTTTTTAACTTGAATAACTTTGGAACCATTCAACAAATTTGCACAAAAATTGGCATGCATAATCTCTATGTGTAGGTCTCTAGATGTGCCAAATCTCATGTGAATCTGTTATGTCATTTTTGAGATACAAAGAGTCATATAATCCTAAATGTACCATGTTTTTGCCATTTTGTTCTACAGCTGTTTCTCAGAAATGGCTTTAAGTTGTGGTCTGAAATTTTCAGGGTAGAAAGCCTATGCCTCACAGACGTGGATTTTGAATGTTTGGTGAAAAAATATTAATCCATTCAGAAGTTATTAAATTCCACATTATTTCCTATGGGAAACGTTAGATGTTCCGCATGAAAATACTTTTGTTTTCGCAGGAGATACTCCATTTTTGCATGTAGGGTCACATAGAGCCTAGCTTGCCTTCCCAGAGCTCCCTTGATTTCGCAGGAGCTACTGTCATTTTGCATGTAGGGTCATATAGAGCCTTCTTTAGTTTCGTAGAGCTCTGTTGTACCTGCCATCTTGTTTTCTCATTAGTGAGTAAGAAAATTAAGTAAACATGTCAAAATAAATGAAATATAAAAAAGAAACATCAGAACTTAGCTAAACGGGATCCGTTAAGCTAGATTCCGATGTTTTTTTTAAATACTGGCTAGAAACAACTTTTGTGGGCACCCAAAATCTCAGATGCCAAGGTTAGTGACAGCACCGCTTCTGCCGCATTCTCTGAGAACAGCGGGATTTTCTTGACTTGTGCAGCCACAGCTTGAACTCGTGCTGCTGGCTGCACTTTTAGCTGTGTGCTGCCATTTCCCTGGTGTCTAGTGGCACTGCGTTCTGCCAGTCCGATAACCCCGGTGGAGGAATGCCTTTCCTACCTTCTTTTTCCTACTGAAATCTGTTTCGCAACAGTATCTTCCTATACTATACTTTACCTTTTTCGGCCCCTGGCATAAGGTTGGCCACCCACATCAGTCTCTTCTATATCTCACTAACCTTTTTCCTTACTGCTTTTATTTCTAATTTCCATATTTCCATCCCTCACCAATAACTCCCCCAAATAATGCACCATGCTAAGGCCAGCTGGTAACAATGAAATAAGGGGCATTTATGGCATTTAATGCCAAACGATATGAAGTGCCTTTAAGTATATAAGGTACTGGTTGAATAAAGTGCATTTGTTTTGAAATAAAGTGCATAGAATAAATAAAGTGCATTTTGTGCATATAATGAGTTTCATTTTCATTTCATTTTTATTTTTTATACTTGTAAGCAAGATGAGCATCACTGCCTGTTTTCACAAGCGACAAGTATTACAAAAAATTAAGATTCATACATTGTACATATTAAATACAGAAATACATAACAAAAATAAAAAGAACAGGACATTTATGAAATTGGTTCGCGAGAACAATCGTCTTCAGTAGCCAACCCATGATTTTAATCTATTTTTAAAGGATGTTATAGTGGCACTATTAATTATATTATCTGGGATAGTGTTATAGAAAATAGGGGCTCTATATTGTAATGATTTCTGTCCAAAAGATTTTTTGCAGAAAGGTAGTCGGAATACAAATTTACTCTGAGATCTTGTGCCTTTTTCATTAATACTATGTAAGAATAGGGACTGAACTGAACTAGAAAGCAGATTGTTAGTAACTTTATGCAACAGAACACCCATTCTAACTTTTATTCTATTTTCAAAAGACAGACACCCAGATTTCTTAAGCAACTCACAATGATGTGTTCTAATAGTAAAATTGGTTATGAACCTGAGGACTCTATTATAAGTGACCTTCAACTTAGAGCCTTTTCGCTGGTTGCTGTATAGATGGTTAGACCATAATCCAACACGCTAAGCAAAAAACTATGCGTGAGTACCCTCTTTGATTCAGGAGTCAAAAAGGACTTTGCTCTACAGTATATAGAGCTCCTAATCTTTGGTGCATTGTTCTATTAATATTATTAATATGATGTTCAAATGTTAATTTGGAAACTAGGGTTATTCCTAAGTACTTAAAATTCTATCTACATTTTCAACTATCTCCCCATTAAAGTCCACAATTTGAATTAATACCGATTTCTTCCTCAGACCAGACAAAAATATGGATTTGGTTTTCTTTACATTCAATTACATCCATTTAGACAGTAACCATTTTTGAAACAGAAGGAAATTACCTTGTACTGACTGCATTGTGTCCATGGATTGGTTACCAATACTAAAAAGTATGGCGTCATCCGCATATAAAGTCATTGTTGAATTCTGGCATGTGTCTGAAGCAGAGTTCATATAAATAGAGAATATTAGGGGACCCAATATTGATCCTTGGGGTACGCCACACTTGGTGGTATTACTTTGAGAAAGAACAATTCTAGTTATATGAATTCTGTTATTAAGATGTATAGGAAGTACCATTCTGAAATCTACTTTGAAAAATTCAAAGCAAAAAAGGAATTCAACAACAGACTGTGGTCAACTAAGTCAAAGGCCTTGGTGAGGTCCGCAAATACAGCTGCAACAGAGTTCCCCTTATCAAGGGCAACCTGTATGCAGCTTGTGAACCCCACCAAGGCCATTTCAGTATTATGCTTTGGTTTAAAACCATGCTGCGCATTTGATAGCAAATGATATGTTCCCAAAAAATCAGATGTCTGATCAAATATGATTCTCCAGACGTACTAGAAAAAGACCCATTTTTTGATGTCTACACTGGTGTCATCTGTGTGCTTAGGGACACTCATTGGTATCCCACCACCAAGGTGACTTTAAACATTGACAGACAGAAAGCAGAAATGGTGGTTGGAATAGTACTAAAGCTGCCAGTACCTGTGGTTATTGGGCAAGACTTTCCCCATTTTTCAGCATTGTTTGACCCCTAAAAATGTGACAGCCATTACCACCAGGTCACAGACCAAGGTGAAAACCCTTGAAGATACATTTCCTTTTGAATGGGATATATTTGATACACCAAGTGCCCACAGGAGATCGAAGAGGGAAAAGAAGAAAGTGCAGAAGATTTCGAGAGATAAAAATGGACTGCCTAATTATACTGTAGATGAACTGTTTTCTAAATGTGGATATTGCCCAGGAACAACATAAGGATGACACATTATCTGTTTTTTTCAACAGGTGGACCAGAAGAAACCACCAGGGGCCCCTGTGTTTAAATGTAACAACCAAATACTGTACCGGATATGTAATAACCCCCATACAGGTGAAACTGTTGAACAGCTAGTAGTCCCTAAACAGTTTAGGAATCAAATTTTGCATTTAGGCCATGACTTACCATGGGCAGGTCATGAAGGTAGGGATAAAACCTTGGCCAGGCTATTATGTTTTTACTGGCCCAGTATCCACGAGCAAGTGGTGGAATACTGCAGAGTCTGTCCAGAGTATCAGATAGTCAGTCCCAGACAGCCAGTGGTCGCAAGGACCTTCGCACGGCCTGCCCTCCCCCCAAGTTGGAGCCCCACTGTAGGAGACCACAACAAATAGTCAGTCCCAGACAGCCAGTGGTCACAAGGACCTTTGCGTGGCCTGCCCTCCCCTCAAGATGAAGCCCCGCTGTAGGAGACCACAACAGATAGTCAGTCCCAGACAGCCAGTGGTCACAAGGACCTTTGCGTGGCCTGCCCTCCCCTCGAGATGAAGCCCCGCTGTAGGAGACCACAACAGATAGTCAGTCCCAGACAGCCAGTGGTCACGAGGACCTTCACGCGGCCTGCCCTCCTCACAAGTTGGAGCCCAGCTGTAAGAGACCACAACAGACAGTCAGTCCCAGACAGCCAGTGGTCACGAGGACCTTCACGCAGCTGGCCCTCCCCCCAAGCCGGAGCCCTGCTGTAGGAGACCACAACAGATAGTCAGTCCAAGACAGCCAGTGGTCGTGAGGACTTTCACATGGCCTGCCCTCCCCCCAAGCCAGAGCCCTGCTGTAGGAGACCACAACAGGTACGGCTCAGCGCAGTTCAACACCAGAAAATCTTAACTGCATGGAAGGAAACTGGACTCAGTGTAATGGCACCAATTTCAAAAAGGGCCATCCTCAAATATAGTCGTTGGAGCAATGCTGATAGTTTCTGGCTCTTGCTTTTCTAATAATTTCTACAGGGCTTGAGCATGATTTTAAGGAATTTCTGCCTGCATTAATTTCCTGCAAACTGCTAGGAGCTTTAACTGCTCTTGCCCTTACTATAACATCTGCAGGGCTCGAACATGTTTTAACAAGGAGTATTAACTATTTCTGCCTGTTTTTAAGTGATATCCTGCAAGCTGTTAGGAGCTTAATACATTTTAACAGGTAGCTTTAATTATCTCTGTCTGTATTAAGTAATGTACTACAAACTGTTAGGAGCTTTTAATACTTTTTAAAAAAAGGAGCATTATTTACTCCTGCCTGTATTGAGCTTTGAATTTAAGAAGCCTTTGTTGAGCTACCTAATGAGCATGCCTAAATGTCAGTTGGCCAGAGGCCTGTAACATTGATCCCAGTCGGGTGTTTCCAATTCAGCAATCCGAATTGTGTACTTACATTTAGAGGCAGGCATCCCAGTCTCGAAGTGGATCTCGTGCTGTTTTGATATTACTGTGTTCCACCTTCCTTCAAATAACGCGCCCCGCTTCTCTTTCCTCCTCAGTTAGTCAGTCCCAGACAGCCAGTGGTCATGAGAACCTTTGCGCAGCCTGCCCTCCCCCAAAGCCAGAGCCCCGCTGTAGGAGACCACAACAGGTACAGCTCAGCGCAGTTCCGTGCCAGCAAATTTGAACTGCATGGAAGGCCCCGCCCCGTGAGCTCTGCCTTATATAGGCTTCTGACGTGAGTAAATAAACCTATCAGCCCACTCTTCCATTAGCAGATCATCTGCTTGCACCTCTAGTGACCACTACAATCCTCTTCCTGCTGCCTCCCCATTGGCTACCGTAGCCCCTACTCCCTCTGGAAACTTAAGCTCTGCCAACAATCAATCATATTGTGGGCTGCCTATTCTTTTAGCTATTACCTCAAGCCCACTTGAGCAGCCAGACCTGCTAGTGTACTGCCACTCCATGAGCCCAATTGCAATGTCCCAGCTAACAGGATATCTGCCCCTCCTTGCTACTCTATTCATCTGCCACCCGCCACTCCTCTCCAATATACAACTACCATCCCCTAAACTTATACCCACTATTCTGCCAGACCTTGTAAGGCCCCACTACCCCCCAAATTCGGCGAATGCCCCAACACTCAACCAAAACTGGACCCACTCTAACTCGTGGCCCTGCTCTTCCTCTTTACCTCCTTGCACTCTTGGATAATTCTACAACTACTTACCTACCGTCCAACCACTTATCGCCACCCATGCCCGCAAACAAGGCGGTGTTCAATCACTTCTTGGTGTCTACATTTGCTAGGACACTACCTTACAATTGCTCTCCTGCTCCTTGCAGCAGGAGACATACACATGAACCCAGGTCCCCACCACACCACTACCCTGCTAAACTCAGTGGGTCAATCCCCAAATTCGACCACCACTACAATCCCCACTGGAGGCCCCCTCCCACGTGGCCTGCATCTCCTGCACCTAAATATAAGAAGTCTAGCCCTCAAACTTGATTCCCTCCAAGTACTCGCGGCTCACTATGCCCCAGACGTCATCATCCTTTCTGAAACATGGCAAAACAAAAATATCACTGATCCCTCAGTCACAATCCCAGGTTACGCTATGGCCCACCAGGAAAGGGCGTCTAGAGGTAGCGGTGTGGCCATCTATGTAAATATCAACTTACACTTCTCCGTAGTACTAGCCAAGGTCGAACCTAAAGCCCATTAACTACTATTGGTTCAACTGGACCTACCCTTCACACTCCCGATTTACATCGCTGGTGTATACTGCCGGACGGGCACACCAACATCATCAGTCACTGACCTCCTTACGGAAATCTCCTCCTTAACCTCAACTGGAGAATTATATATTATGGGAGATTTAAACCACAACTGGTTAGCTCAATCTCTCAGGAAAGCCCGTACTGTAATATCTCCACTAAACCTGTCACAAACCATCTCTGAGGCCACTCGCTTAAATCTCAAAATTGACAACCACTCGCTATTAGACTGGGCACTCACCACCCACCCCCACTGTGTCATCAATGCAGGACTACTTCCTGACTCCCTGAGTGACCACCATATTATATACCTGATCCGTAAAATCCACCGCCCCAAACCTGTACCCAAGTTCCTAGTCCAACGCTCCTACAAATCCCTTACTATCACCCCTGTGCTTGAAAACCTTGCCATCACAAACTGGAACCTACCCTCTACTCACTTCTCCATAGACGACGCCCTCCTACACTTCCAAACCACGTTCCTCAACGTCTGGAACATGCATGTCCCACTGCGTCGCTCAAGGGTAAGTGGTAACTACCTGCCTTGGATCACCCAAGAACTTATAGCATAACAAAATGCCTGCAATAAAACATGGAGAATGCACAAATCTTCTCACCTCACTCAAGACTTAACCACATATCGTATGCTGTGAAACAAGTGCACCACAGCAACTTGTCTCGCTAAAGCGGAATATTTCAGCTCCTCCCTCCAGTCTAACTTAAATAGCCCATCCAAATTCTGGAAGGTTATTCACTCCCTCTTCTCTCCCCTGGCTGCAAATCCCACCCAATCCTAAAAATAAACAACACACTCTTCTTGGATCCACGCGCAGTTGCTGCCAAGTTCAACACATATTTCTCCACATGTGCCTCAACTCTTCTGTCTGCCCACCTCTGCCCCACCCATCCCTACCGCAAGAGCTACGAACTTGCCTGGGCCTTGCACCTTCTCCTTCCAAGATATCTCACCAACCAAAGCCCTCAAGGCCCTACTGGCTCTAAACCCACTGAAAGGTAATTCCTGATGGGTTAGGCAACAAACTCCTCCACCTCTCTGCCCCAGCCATAGCAACCCCGGTTGCCAATCTCCTAAACCTCTCCTTTGCCACTGCCACAGTCCCCCAGAGCTGGAAACATGCCATTGTCATTCCCCTCCCTAAAGGGGGAGCCCTCTCCTCCACGTCAAATTACCACCCTGTCTCTCTCCTCCCAGCTCTTGCTAAACCACAAGAACATCCGGTGCTCGCCCAACTCACCTCCTTCCTCTCCAACTCCAATTTCTTCATGTCATTCCAGTCTGGTTTCAGGAAGGGTTACTCCACTGCATCCTCCCGGATAAGACTCACTAACACCATCCTCTCTGGCATGGATAAAAGGCAGATCGGCAATATTCGTCGACCTTGCTAAAGCTTTCGACACAGTCTCCCACCCCTTGCTGTTAACAAGTCTCTCAGAAGTAGGCCTCACTGGCTCAGCCACTAACTGGTTCAGTGCCTACCTCACAGGTAGAACGCAATCTGTAAGAATTGCTGATGCCACATCCTCCCCCCTCCCCATGACTACTGGTGGCCCCAAGGGTCGGTACTCAGCCCCATTCTGTTCTCCATTTTTCTTACCGACTTACCACTAATCTGCTCTGCTACTTCTATCCACATGTACGCAGACGATACCATCCTATTTACATCTGGCTCTTCCCCTGATGAAGCAGCATCCAGTCTCCAGTCTGACTTCAATAAAGTTCAACGCTGGTTCAGTTCGCACCAGCCCTCTCTCAACAAAAAAAAAAACTGTCACCATGACTTTCAGTACAAGGCAATGGCTATCCAGACTCCCCTCCTTCCCCTCCTTCCACACCCAGGACGGGACAACCCTGGAGGACATCACTTCCTTCGAGTATCTAGGGGTATGACTCGACTGTCATCTTACTTTCACCGACCACGTTGACGCAATCATCAAAAAACTGCGCCCCAAGCTCGGTGCCCTGTACAGAAACCGCTGTAGCCTCCCTTTTACTGTTAGATGGGAACTAGCACAAAAGATGATCCTTTCTACCCTCGATTACTGTGACACAGTCTAAAGCACCACTCCAAAATCTACCTTATCTAAACTGGAACCCTCTTTAACGCCTTCTGCCGCTTCACTCTGGATACCCCCCTGCATCCACCACTGCGACCTCTACCACTCCCTCACCTTACCATCCACTGAAAATCACCACCTACTACACTGCTCCAAATCTGTCTCAAAATTCTGGCTTGGTACCCTCCCTTCCTACCTCTCCTCCATACTTTTGTCTGCCCCCACCATCCCACATGCCCTTAGATCCACCGACATCCAACAGCTACAAATCCCTAGGTGTAAGACCTCTGCTGGCCAAACGGCCTTCTCGCACCATTTCCCAAAACTCTGGAATGATCTCTCTCCCTCAATTTCTTCACTCCTCCACCACCCACTCCCTAGCTACCGCTCTGGCAAATTACCTCACAGTAAATTTTTCCTGCACTTGATCTCCTAGCTCCCCCATCCAAATTCCATTGCCTGACCAGTGGCACCTTACTATGCCTGGAAGCTGGCTGATATTCACGCCCATAGCACTTACTTGTCAAGTCTTGTCCCTACTGTCCTGTACAGAGCCAGCTGTTGCAATTTAATCTTGCTTCAGTTAGCCGTACTCTATGTTTGTATGCCTCTGTGTCTGACTGTTAACCAATGTGTAGCCAACTGTATCACATTCCACTGTATAACTGCTTTATGTTGTTGCTTGATAACCTGCGTGTTATCCTCCCATTGTAACCTTCACCCCAGGTCGCACCAGGAGATGAGCATCTTTTTGCTCAGTGTGCCTTTCCTGGTGAAATAATTAAATAAATAAGAAGGTGGCCTGGGTAACCCGAAAGGATGGTAGTGCCCCTGGTACCATTGCCCATAGTTAGAACACCCTTTGAAAGGATGGCAATGGACATTGTTGACCCCTTACAGAAAAGTGCCTGAGGATACAAATACATATTAGTCATCTGCGACTATGCAACAAAATACCCCAAGGCCATACCATTGCGTACAGACACTACTCCCCGAATAGCAGAGGAGCTAGTTAAGGTTTTCAACCATCTAGGGATATCTAAGGAGGTACTGACCGACCAAGGCAGTAATTTTCTGGCTACATTACTTAAAGAACTGTACCGTTTTTTGGAGGTAGTGGCAATAAGAACAACGCTCTACAGCCCACAAAGAGATGGATTGGTTGAACATTTCAACCAAACACTGAAACATATGTTAAAGAAATTTGTGCATGAGGGAAAGGATTGGGATAGGTACCTCCCCCTCTTGTTGTCTTCTTACAGAGAGGTCCCTCAAGCAGCTACAGGGTACTCCCCTTTTTCCTTACTGTACGAAAAGAATCCCTGAGGGCCACTGGATGTGGCAAAAGAATCTTGGAAGAGGGAACCAATGTGGGACAAGCCAGCATCACTGATTATATGGTTCAGCTTCACAAAAGGTTGATCGATTACACAAAAATGGCACACCAAAACAGGACTGTGTATCAGGAGAAGCAGAAGACCTATTATGATCAGAATTGTAAACCCAAAGATTTGCAGGCAGGCGAGAATGTGCTGTTATTATTTCCTACCACCCAGAATAAGCTACTAATGAAGTGGCAAGGGCCATACACAATCTTCAGACAAACAGGACCAGTAACATTTGAAGTGGAGACACTAGATGAATACCCAGGGAGAAAGATTTACCACGTCAATCTTTTAAAGAAATGGGTAGAGAAAACAGAAGCTATGGGGACCATGTACATACTGCCAGAGAGGGACATGTCTGAGTTGGAGATGGCTTATCAAAGATTAGAGGAAAAGGACAACCTCTCTAGCATAAAAATCAACCCTGAGATAGACTCACAGCAGAAAAAGGGCATACGTCAGTTGTTAAAAACCTTTGCACCCATGTTTACAAGTGTCACGGGAAAGGCATTTGGAGTACAGCATTATATTAGAACTGATTCCAGCCTCATCAGGCAGAAACTCTATAGGCTTCCAGAAAAAGTCAGAGAAGGGGGGAAACAGGAGATAGAGAAGTTGAAGAAACTTGGCTTAATCGAACCATCCACTAGTGCTTAGTCATCTCCAATAGTGGTCGTCCCTAAAAAGGAGGGTGGCATCAGACTGTGCCTGGACTTCAGGAAGGTCAATAATGTATCACACTTTGATGGATACCCCATGCCCTGGGTAGATGACATCATAGACAACATCGGCAATGCTAGATACATTAGCACACTGGATCTAACTTAGGGATACTGGCAGATTCCCTTATCCCCTAGGTCTAGGGAGAAAACAGCATTCAGCACGCCACTTGAAGTATACCAGTTCACTACTACGCCCTTTGGCCTACACGGAGCCCCTGCAACATTCCAGAGACTTACGGATCAGATCCTGACCCCACACACTGCCTACTGTGCCACCTATCTGGACGATGTTGTCCTCTATAGTTCATATTGGTCGCCGTACATCACACAGTTGACCGCCGTGTTGCGTTCCATCCAGAAAGCTGGACTCGCTATAAACCCAGCAAAATGTGCACCGGCTATGTATGTCAGAAACTAGATAACTTGGATTTCTTTTAGGTAATGGGTGTGTGCAGCCAGAAACTGAGAAAGTAGAGGCAGTAGCTAACAACCCTGTGCCAAAGACCAAAAACATGTCAGGTCATTCCTAGGCCTAGCTGGATATTATCGCTGGTTTATAGCTAATTTTGCCTCTATAGCCACAACATTAACAGACCTGACAAACAAAAGGTGTAGTAACCTAGTAAAATGAGTTGTGTGATGAGGCCTTTAGAGCTACAAAGGCAGCCTTGTGTGTCTCACCTGTATTGAAGTGCCCTGATTTTAGCCTCCTTTTCAAAGTGCAAAGTGAGACAAGGATAGGAGCAGTCCTGAATCAGACCATTCAAGGAGAGGAGCACTCTATCATTTACGTCAGCAGGACACTGCATGATAGGGAGCAAAAGTATGCCACAATTGAAAAAGAATGCCCAGCCATCAAGTGGGTAATTGAAGCTTTGCACTTTTATTTGTGGGGTGCGGAGTTTACTCTCCTTACAGATCACAATCCACTTCTGTGGATAAATCAAATGAAAGATCAGAATGCCCGCATCATGCGGTGGTACCTGACATTGCATCCTTATCATTTTCTGGTAAAACATATGTCAGGAAGTCAACAGAAAAATGCTAATTTTTTGTCACAACATGGGGCAGATATAGTGAAGGAGAATGAAACATTAATATGCTTGTATATATTGAATTGTTATAATGATGTACTATAATGGTTAAAGTGATTTTCCAATGTTTTAAAATTGCAGTTTTTGCAGCATATTTTATTACTTTACTGTTTCCTGTACTGGTATCCACCTTTGGTTTTATAATTCAGTGCAAGATTTTCTTTTAATAAAGGTTTTTCTGTGTGCCCTGTTTCTGTGTGTTGTGTATTTTTTCTGTAGAACTGTGCTGGTGCCCCGCCTCCTGGTTCACGTCATGCAAGGGAGGACTGTCCTACCGTCAGTGGCTGCAACAGGGTTAGCACAGGAAATGAAATGTCGTCTGCAGAAGCGGGAATGCAGCAGCATGCCTCTCACAGTCAGTAGAATCTCTACAGTGTGGAGATCGTCATACTATTCATCTTTTTTCAGCGCGCCCCTATTTATTCTGTTTTAGGATGATAATATCAGGCAACAGATTTACCTCCGTGGAGACTCGTTTTGTTCTCCATTCCGGTGGGATGTCACTGGTCCAGGCTGTGACATTTCTGTCAATTTACAGGCTGTCTGAGGTGAAAACACAGGTTCTTTTATTGAGGACAGCTGTAGAGACTGGTGCTTTGTTTCTTTGGGGGACAGATGTCAGCTGGTGTGTGGAAGAGGGCATTGATGTTCATATCTCTGTACGTGTGCTTTCTAAGATAGTAAGCATTTGAGGCCCTTTGCCTCCTCACATTTGGCTCTCATAGACATTATGGCCATGTCCTCCACATGAACTATCACAGAGCAAGGGAAAAAAACCATCACCCCATCATGTGTAGACACACCAGAAATAACCATGCCAAGAAGAAAACCCCACATTTTGTCCATTTGCATAATGTAAAACATACAGGCAGACAGGGTGCAACGCACTGCAACAGGGCTCGGTGCGACACAGAAAAAGCAGTTTCTTGTGCAGTGTGCACACAATGGGCAAGCACTAAGAAATGCTTCCGGTGCGCACAGAGCTACAACAAACATTGCCGGCACCTCACGATGCATGTGAACAGCAGTGCCACAGCCTACTACCAGGAAACGTTCACGAGGCTGCAAAACTAAACAGATAGGTGATTGCTGGAGTAATGCACAGTGCAGGACGGGGAGGATCCTGACCACGTCAACAAAACAAAGCAAGGTAACAAATAAAATGTACCAATCGTGGTTTCCCACTCTTCGGACACTCCAGTAAGGGGGAGGCCACATATTCTCATCTTTCACATTACTGGAATTCGAGGATTCGGCACTCACATTGGAGGCATATGGGCCATCCTGACAGGGATCTAAAACATTACCACTTTCCTCCACAAAAGCAAACTCCATCTCGCTTTCACCACTTTCACTAGAAGTGGTAGTAACGCTGCTTCCTTCAACCTCCACCAAGTATGAATCGCTGCCAGCCATCTTTGTTTACCGTACATGACATGTAAGATTCTGAGGTCACTCAGAGGTTGCAGCACTGCAAAATTAGGGGGCGTGGCTATGCAAATGCATTAACAATCATAAAAAATACATTTTTGGTGGTAACAAATGGCGGTTTTCAGCAATTTCAACATCAGGGTACATAACAGCAGCCCAAGGGGGACCAGAAAATGAACAGTATACCCCAACCATTAGAAAATCACTTTAATAGTGCAATGTGTTTCAAACGCCAGGGTAATGTAGTAATTACAGTGCATACAGTAACGACTGTACTGTAATTTGTTTATTGCTTAAAGGGACCCTAGGGTGGAGCTTCTAAACAGTGGGTGGGTGGAAGCTCCAACCCAAACTCCCATCAGTATGGAATGTACATACATATTTTCTTAAAGAGGGAGGAGTTCTGCCAGTCCGACAACACCGGTAGAAGAATGCCTTTCCTATCTTCTTGTTTTTCCTACTGAAATCTGTTGCGCAACAGTATCTTCTTATACTATACTTTACCTTTTTCTGCCCCTGGCGTAGGTTGGCCACCTACGTCAGTCTTTTCTATCTCTCACTAACCTTTTTCTTACTACTTTTACTTAGATTTATTTTTTCTATTTTTGTATAAAATAAAACACACTGCGGGTGTGTTGTATCCTATTACTGTGTCCAGCGTTATCTTTATTCCCACGTACCTACAACACCTGTATTCCTCAGTTTGCTGTTCGACTTTGAAGACGACAGACATGTCCCAGTCCACAGAAGATGACACTGGCCAACTTTCGGAGGAAAGTATAGGGTAAGAGGGGTTGAGCAGTAGTGGATGCTCAGTGGGAGGGTCAGGTTGGGGGAGGGAGTTACAGTAGTGACCACAAGGGACTGTTTTCTTTTTTTTAGGTTTAAATAAAAATAAGAAAAGACGTTGGGGGACGGTTTTCTTTTTTGCAGGTATACATATAATACCATTAATCTGTTTCTGCTACAGAGGAGTCCATGATGCTGGCAGTCACATTGAAAGCACGCAAACACATCTGTTGCTGCAGGGCTCGTGGTAATGGCACTGATGAGTGAGCGAGTGTGCAGGCAGGCAGCCAGCAAATGTCCTGATCTCTCTCTCTCTCTCTGCTATAGTAGGACACTGCAAGGCTGCTCGCTGTCTGTCGAAGACCTGTGCTGCTCTCTCCTTCTCTCTGTTACAGGGAGACCAACATGAGCACAGACAGTGGCTCGCAGGGTGGGTACATACAGGTGGACATAGTTGGCACAGGAAGGGCCACGGATGCCATGGGGGGAGGAGAAGTGGGTCAACAGGAACACTAACACCGACAGTGAACTGTGTTCCCTATCCTGTCTGCTTACAAAAGGTGACTATAGAGACTGGAACAGTCACACACACTGACCATGACACTCCGACACCTGGACATGTTCTTTCTGTTGGTGTCTGTCTATGTAACAGAATGTACAGTTTCCTGAATAGAGAGTGTGACCGAGAGCCACAGAAGGTTTTTACTGCACAGTTTGGTGAATACAGACATAAGGAGATCCACAATGTCACATGGGAAGGCAGGGTGGCAAACAACTTGAACAACCTCCCTGGGCTCCCACTGACTCCAGACTCCCACTTCTGTTTCTCGTCCACAGTCCCACATGTCCCCTTTTCTGTTCTCCCCACCTGTCAAGCATTGCGTGCTCCATATTACTCCTGCTGACTCACCTGACTCACTCACGCTTGGTGCCTGTTGTTAATCATTGAATCATAGAATCTTGCTGGCAGAAAAAGACCCTCAGGCCCATCTAATCTGTCCTTTCCACCTCTTCATTTATTCTGCCCCGTTTCCTGCAACCTCCTCCCATTCCCACACAGCCCCCTTTGTCTGTCCCATGCAATCTTGAACTCTGACACTGTTCTGGCCCCCACCACAGCCTCCTGAAGCCTGTTCCATGTCTCCACCATCCTCTCCATAAAGAACTGTCCCCTCAAGTTGCCCATGAATCGCCCCCCCGTAGTCTCAAACTATGCCCCCTAGTTACTGCACCATCCTTCCTATGGAATAGACTCCCTGCCTACCTTGTTGATCCCCTTGACATATTTGAACGTTTCTTCATGTCTCCTCTTTCCCTACTAGTTTCCAAGGAGTACAGCCCCAGCTCATACGGTTTACTCTGCATACCCTGCACCATCTTAGTCACCCTCCTCTGAACCCCTTCCAACCTGTCTATGTCCTAATGCAGATGTGGCCTCCAGAACTGGACTCTGTACTCCAGGTGTGGCCTCACCATGGCTTTGTTGAGGGGCATCAGTACCTCACTTCATCTGCTAGTGATGCCCCTGCCAAGACAAGCCAGCATCCTATTTGCTTTTCCCACCGGCCTGCTGCATTGGCTGCTCGCCCTGAGGTTACTAGATACAATTACTACTAAATTCTTCTCCTGCTCTGTAACCCTAATATCCCCACCCCCAGTGTGTATCCTGCTTTTGGGTTGTTGTGCCCCACGTGCATTACTGCACACTTTGTGACATTGAATTTTAGCTGCCAAGTCTCTGCCCATCCTTCTAAAGTCCTCAAGTCTTGTCTTATGTCCTCCACCCCCCCTCCGCGGAGTCCACCCAATTGTAGATCTTTGTATCCTCTGAAAAAAGGCCCACCCATCCTCTCAGTCCTTCTGCTACGTCCCTAATGTAGATGCTGAAAAGGAGGGGACCCAGTACTGCCCACTGGGGTACCCCACTTGTCACCCGCCCCCAAGTAAACCCAGTTAACCACCTGGATTCTATCTGCCAACCAGTTTTCTACCCACCTGATTATTTTATCACCCACCCCTACACTTTCCAGCTTGTTCACTAGCCTCCTGCAGGGAACGGTGTCGAAGGCCTTGCTGAAATCCAGGTAGGCCATGTCCACCCCCCACCCCCGGTCGATCACCTGTGTCATCCACTCAAAGAATTCAATTAGGTTTGTCTGGCATGACCCCCTTTTTAAACCCATGCTGTCTATCATCTAGGAGCCCATTATCCTCTAGGTAGATCACCCTCTCCTTAATGAGTGCATTCATGACCTTCCCCACCACTGAGGTGAGGCTGACGGGGCGGTAGTTCTCCTTCAACTCCCTGCTGCCCCCCTTTTGCAACGGCACCACGTTTGCCCTTCTCTAGTCCTCCAGCACCGTTCCCGAATCCAGAGACAAGCTGAATAGCCTCATCAATGGGGCTGCCAGCTCTTCCCCCCAACTCCCAGATCACTCTTGGGTGCAGATCGTCTGGCCCGATGACCTTATCCACCTGCAGCCTGCCTAATTCCTCCCTAATCCTCTTGACAACAAAAGGACTTGGGTCAATCCCTCTGCCCCCCCTCCCCCTAAGTTCTGGCCCCCTGCCCTTCCCCTCCACTGTGAAAACTGAGCAAAAATACTTGTTTAGCTCATCCAATCTGGAGTACTGTGTGCAGTTCTGGAGACCCCATCTCCGCAAAGACATAGACAGAGTGGAGGCTGTCCAGAGGAGGGCATCCAAAATGGTGCAGTGTCTGCACCAGAAGACATACGAAGAAAGAATAAAGGAGCTTAATATGTATACCCTTGAGGAAAGAAGGGAGAGAGGGGACATGATAGAAACTTTCAAGTACCTCAAGGGAATTAACAAAGTCCAAGAGGGTAGCATCTTCCAGAAAAAGAGATGTGCAAGAACAAGAGGGCACAATTTGAAGATAGAGGGGGGACGGCTCAGAGGTAATGAGAAAGTATTTTTTCACTGAGAGGGTTGTGGATGCATGGAACAGCCTCCCTGGGGAGGTTGTGGAGTCAAGAACAGTGGAAGACTTCAAGAATGCATGGGACAGGCATAAGGCAGTCCTAGTGGGGGGTAGGCGGAAGTAAGCTGTTGGTTAACTAGGATCTGCAGCTTATCTGTTAGGTAGGAAAATGGGCAGACTAGGTGGGCCAAGCGGTCCTTATCTGCCATCAAATTCTACATTTCTATGTTTCTATATTTTTCATCTGCTTTTTTACTGTCCTCTTCAATTTGTGTCCCACCCTCTCCACTCAGCCTTTCAATCCCCTGCTTAGCCTTCCTCCTGTCTCCAACATATCTAAAAAAAATTCTGTCTCCTCTTTCAGCATGTCTTGCTATTCTCTCTTCTGCTGCCTTGGCCCTCCTTATTTCCTTCCCTACTAGCCTTCTCCTCTCCCTATAGGCTGCCCTGTCCTTTTTTCTACATTTGCTTATTTCCTGAAGGCCCTTCTCCTGTCCCCTACCACCCTTGCCACCTCCCTTCTGAGCCAGAGTGGTCTCCTCCTTCTTGTGCCCTTCCTTACCCGCCTTATGCACATTTTCATCATTTTCTGCACCTGGTTCTTTAAAAAGCCCTATAGTTCCTCCACATTGTCTATCCCCTCCGCACATACCATTTCCTCCCTCACTAGCCGATTCATCCTGTCAAAGTCCGGGCTCTTAAAGTCCAAAACTGTTGTTGTTGTGCATCTTACCTCCCTCCACGTTCTAACCCTAAACCTAACCATCTTGTGGTCGCTGTTGTCCAGTGCCTCTCCCACCTCCACCTCATCCACACTCTCCCCATTTGTTAAGACGACATACAGCAGGTTGTTGCCCCTCGTTGGATCCTTGACCAATTGCTGAAGGAGTGCTACTTGTAGCATCTCCAGAAATCCCCTGCCCCTCACCAAGGTGGCCTCCGGGATGGACCAATCCACGTCTGGAAGGTTTAGGTCCTCCACCAGAAGTGTGTCTCCTTTGAGAGCCATCCTTTCGATTGCTTGCGCCACTTGCCTGTCCTCTTCTTGCCCCTGTGAAGGTGGTCTGTATACCACCCCTAGCCTTAGGGATTCCCCTGTCCCTTTGCTCAGCATGACCCGTAGGAGTTCAGTTGCCTATACCCCCTCGTGCCCCTCTATAGAACTAATATTGTCTCTGATGTATAGAGCCACCCTTCCCCCCTTCCTTTCTCCCCGTCCTTTCTAAACAGTCTGTACCCAGGGATTTTTATTTCCCATGTGTGATATTCCATCCACCATGTCTCAGTGACTGCAACTTAGTCTAGTCCCTCGTCTTGTATAATGGCTTCTTAGTCCACCATCTTGTTCACTAGGCTCCTAGCGTTCGCTACCAGACCCCTCCAACAAAGCCCCCCCACCCAGATGTATGTCAGAACCCAAAATGTTACCCATATCCTTTTAATGTTTAATGTTATAAATGTTTAATGTTGTAAAACAAGTTATGGCACTAAATTCAAAAACCCATTCACGACACAGCAGGGGTCACACTATACGACACAGTCATCATTTGTTAAAGGACAGTTGTGTTGTATAGTGCAACCAGCTGTTAACCGCCAAATACATTATATGGCAGTAAGGGTTGCAGTATAAGACACAGCTGTCATGTGTTAAACAACAGCTGAGTCAGTGCATGAAAAACGGCTACCAAATTGTGACATTGGTGATCTTTTTTAAAATGCCTCACTTATCAACATTTTTTTTTGTTTTTGTATGTTGGTATTTACCTAATGAATATTTGTTATGTTGCAGGATAAATCACTCTCCGTGTTCAGAGAAAAAAATGTTTTTAAAAATGCTCATGTAACAGGGACATAAAACTGGAGATGTGCATGTAACAGGGGACATAAAAGTCTGGATGTGCATGTAACTGGGGAAATAAATTCTGGATATGAATGTAACTGGGGACAAAAAACTCTAAAAAGTGCATGCATAGCTTGTTAGTTCAAAACAAGAAACAATGCCCCCCCCCCCCAAAAAAAAACATCAACAAACATCAGGCCACATGGCGTGTGTCTTTGTTTGGAAGCCTACTGTAGTGTCTTGGCCTCAAGCAGACCATTTGGAACCCAAAAGTGAATCTTTAGGATTCCAAATGGTCCGATCAAGGCTGACAGACTACGGCAGGCTTCCAAACAAAGGCCCAGGCCATGCAGCATGCCCCCAGCAACAAAAGAAATGCAGCATAATTTAAAATACATTCTGAGCCACAAACATGTGGAAACATAATGTTTGCTACAGCTTGTATCGAGTCAGATCCCAGAAACACCAGGCAGTCAAGTAGTTTTGTTTAGTAGTTTGCTGTTACAGGTGTTCTTTCGATCAGACCATTTGGTTTCCAAATGGTCCAATCGAGGCTGACACACCACAGCAGACTTCCAAACAAATCCCCAGGCCATGCAGCATGCCCCCTCCCCAAACAACAAAAGAAATGCATCATCTAGTGGGGGGCAGAAGGAAGTAAGCTGTTGATTAACTAGAATCTGCAGCTTATCTATCAGGTACGGAAATGGGCAGACTGGGTGGGCCAAGCGGTCCTTATCTGCCGTCAAATTCTATGTTTCTATAATTTAAAATACATTCTGAGCCACAAACATGTGGAAACATAATGTTTGCTACAACTTGTACTGAGTCAGATCCCAAAAACACCAGGCCACATGGTGTGTGCCTTTGTTTGGTAGTCTCCTGTTGTGTGTAGACCTCGATCAGACCATTTGATTTCCAAATGGTCTGATCGAGGCTGACACACCACAGCAGGCTTCCAAACAAAGGCCCAGGCCATGCAGCATGCCCCCCTCCCGCCCCAACAACAAAAGACACACTTACCCTGCCAAATACCTGGCATCGGACAACTGTGCACTGGATCAGGTCCCAAAACCAAAAAAGCACCAAGAAACCTGACATGCCATTCAGACTTTAAACAAAAATGACTGACACATGCCATGCAGCCTTGCGGAGATCAGGGCCATAGACCTGGAGCATGAGCCCAATGCAGAAAATGCCCCCAAGCATTTCTAATGTGCATCATTTAACTGCCACAATCTGTAGTCCAAGCCATACACCCCAACACAGACCATGCTGTTGGCCAAACAAATTACCACTTTGTGGGCTGTGTTCATGGACATCAACGTTAACCATGTCCCTCAGGATGAAATGGCACCAAGCACATAATACTGTGCACCGAATGAATTAAGCTTCCCTGAGCAAACACACTTTTTCGCTCCATGAGCAAGCACACTTTTGGCCCCCACCCCCCTTTTCATCTGGGTGAAAAATCAATAAACCAGGCCACACATAAAGACTCAAGTCACTGTGGCTGTGCTCACTCCCTACTTTGGGTCTGGGTTCTTCAGGTGCATGTTGCCAGGGAAAGATTTCAGGGAATTCACTTAGTGAACAGATGATACTGCACTGCATGCATTTCTGGCCTGATGTTCACCGCTCCAAATACACCAAATTATTAAAGGGTACTGGCCCCCCTCACAAAAGCAGCAATCACACAAAGGGCAAATAGTACTTTCTGCCCTACCCGATTGCCGAGCCCACCAAAAAACAAGATCTTGAACTGGAGCTGAACATCCTAAATGGGCGCCAATCGTTCTAAATGGGAGCAAAAAATAAAACATAAATTTCCCTGCTCCCATACAGTGGCTACAGTAGAAGAAAGGAGGCTTGGATGAAGGTAATCCACCACATACTGTAACTCTCTGCATGAAGGATCGCCATGTAAACAGGGCTCTGCAGGGGACAAAAAATCTTCCACTAATGCTGGCTGGAAAAGAAAGGGGCTTGCGACTGCGGGATTGCTCGTTTTAAAGCATCCACAAGTCCAGTCCACTTTTATCAACTTCACCAGAACACACTGGTATGAGAGGCCACTCACTCATTCCCCGAGACTCATATGAACGTCCCTGGGGTTGGACATAAGGATGTCATCAGTGTTAACTGATAGTATCATGAGCGTGGCGTGGGAAAGGGAGGAACTCTGAGGAAAGAGTGGGTTCTGGAACAAATTAAACAAGGCTGCCAGACAGCAACATTTTATAAAAAAACAGTAATTGGCAGTTTAAAGGGGGAGATGTGAATGTAACATAGTTGGACATAATGGGTTACATTCAAGTCCAAATGTTTGGGGCTACCAGGGGGTGGGGCTGGTTGCTGCAGTACACAAAAAATGCTTGTAAAATAAAACCAGGAGACCAGACTGTGTTTAACAACTGTTTATTCAAGGCCACATCACAATTCAGTCACAATAAACACAGTTTTGTGCAACCTCCCTTACAATGTCACAAAATGTCCAACCAAAATGGTGGATTTTGTCCAGAAAAAGTGAAGTTTCCACGACACACCAAGCATGTATTGCCATCATTTTTTTTTTTATCAGCTTTCATGAGGCATAATACATCACCCACTGCAGAGCAGCAATCTTCCTGTGTGTGTCTTGCTTTGGAAGTTGGTCAGTCCAGTGGTAGCCCTTTTTCATGCAGTGGCTCAGCTGTGTTGTATAGTGCAAAGAGCTATTAACCGCCAAATACATTATACGACACACCTTTATTCCTCAGTTCGCGGTTCGGCTTTGAAGAGTGCAGACGGGTCCAGGCCCACAGAAGATGACGACATATGACCACTGAAGGTACGTACAGGGAATGGGGGGGTGCTGGGCACTCAGTAGGAGTGTCGGAATGGGGGTAGAGCAATGGCAGCAATGACGAGGGATTGTTTTCTTTATTTCAGATTTAAATAAAAATAAAAACAAACTCGGGGGACGGTTTTCTTTTTTGCAGGTATACATATAACTTTAATCTATTTCGCTACACTGGGGTGGGCTCCTCAGTGTCCCACTCTGCTGGGGGAGGAGAAAGGGTGAATTAGATAAAACAACATGCTGCCGGAGAGGGGCAGGAGGCATCCAACACCAGGGGTGGGTATCCTCATGTCGGAAAATTAATAAATAAATACACAGCCACCGGGGACTGAACCCCCCCGCCCCAGGTGTGCAGAAACAGTTGAAGGTCACAGCACAATCAGGATGGTGGGGCTACAATGACAGTACCCCACCCCGCCCCTCATTATTTAGTGGCGATAGCAGAAGTTGTATTTTATGACAATTGTCGCTTTTATTAAAAGACAGCTGTGTCGTATAGTGCAAACTGCTGCTTTCACAAAAATGCAGTTATGAATAGAACATTGCTTTATTGATCTGCACATGCTCAGAAATGGAACACTTTTATTTAATTTTTGAAAAACTACTTAACAGCAGGACCTAAAAACCACACGAGCACACACCTTGCACCAATCAAACCTGACATTTTCAGATTTCAAAACCTTCTATTTTTTTTAGTTATTGGGTGGCAAAAAAAGTCTTAAAAATTTTAAAAATGAAAATTTACAGGATCAAGAGTTCCTGGCACGGAGGCTGCACTTTCCAAATGTCATGTAAATTTGATTGAAAAGGGACAAAATTATTAAGGTGCAAAAATCAGAGTTTAACATAGAAGTGTTTACTCAGCCCTAATATACAGGCACTATAATAAATATATACACATGTTCATGGCATAAAACTCCATTTAATGCATCAGTTAGGGTTGTTCCACAGCGACAAAAGTGAAGAAATTCGGTGTTAGGGTTGCCACCCCTACCATCCCACCCCCACCCACAGGCATCGGGGTGTGCATTGGGGACGTCGGCCTAACTCTCACCCCATTCCATGTGTAAATATGCTGAGGTGGTGCAGTATAGGAGAATGGGGTGAGAGTTATGCTGCAACGACACCAATGCACACCCCGATACCTGTTGGTGGGGGTGGGATGGTAGGGATGGCAACCCTAATACCGAATTTCCTCATTTTTGTCGCTGTGGAACAACCCTAACTGATGCCTAAACTGAGTTTTTTGCCATGAATTTCCCTTCTTTTTGAGAACGTGCACTATAAATAGTGAATTGTATGTGGTGGTGAGAGCACGGGGCCCACCACGCCTCCCATTTGTGCATAATAACCCTAACAGTAATTGTAACGCTAACAGTAAGGGTAACAGCAACGGTAATGGTAATATTAATGGGAACATTAACGCTAACAGTAACGAAAACGCACACGCAAATAGTAACGCAAATGGTAACGGTAACGCAAACGGTAATGCGAAAGGAAACAGTAACGCAAATGCAAGCGCAAAAGCAAATGAAAACGGTAACGGAAATGCAAACAGTAACGAAAACGCAAGCGCAAAGGTGAGCATGAACACAGATAGTAACGCAAATGGCAACGAAAATAAAAATGGTAATGGAACATAAACGGAAACGCAAAGGGTAAATGCACATGGTGACGTAAACAAAAACGTTAATGAAAACAGTACCGGAAATGCAAACGGTATCAGTAAAGCAAACGCAAATGGTGATTCCAAAGGAAACAGCAACGCTAACGGAACACAAACGTAAGTGCAAACAGTAATGCACACGATGACGCAAATGGAAACGACTACGAAAACGGTAATGGAAACACAAGTGCAAACGTAAATGCAAACGGTAATGGTAACGCAAACAGTAATGGAAAGGCAAACGGTGATGGTAACGCAAACGCAAATAGTAACAGCAATGGCGATGTACAAGGAAACAGTAACGCAAGGGACAATGGAAACGCAAGCGCAAATGCAAATGGTAACGATAACGGAAACCAAACAGTAATAAAAAAACACAAACGGTAACGCAAATAGAAACGCAAACGGTAATGGCAATGGTGATGCCAAAGGAAACAGTAATGCAAGCGAAAACGCAAATGGTAACGCAAACACAAGTGAAAACGCAAATGGTAATGCACACAGTAACACAAACGGAAACGCTAACGCAAACTGTAAAGAGAACGCAAGCGGAAACATGAACGCAAACGCTAATGGTAAAAGTAACGCAAACGCTTTGTGTCCCAAAAAGGTGCATTCAGAAGTACAGTGAAAACAAAGAATATGGACATAATAATGGCCCTCGGACCAGAAAATGAGTACTTGGAATACTAAATTGCTTATATCTCGGGAAACGTATGCCATAGAAAGAAAATTAAAATCTCATATTATGTATGACTTTCCAGACTAGTTTTTTGTTCTTAGCCCCGCAGCGGGGGACTAAGAATTTTTGTGACGAAAAGTTTATATCTTAAACTGTTTTCGAGATACTGGACCCGAAACGTGCAGCGGATGCCGGAATGTTATCCTATGGGAAAAATCTTCAACTTCGGAGTGTCGTAATTTTGCAGCCCAGTAATATTTGGGCACCAAATCACCAAAAGGCACATCTCTGGGATGTTGGCTTTCTTCCCTGCAAATTTCAGCCCAAAAGCCCAAACTGTTGTTTTGCAGCAGGGTAGCAAAGATTTCCTATTGTTTTGGGCATATTGTCACAAATTACTTTCGCAAATCACGACACTTTCGCAAAAAAAAATCATGAAAGTGTTGCATATGCGAAAGTACTTTGCGACACTACTTTTTACAAAAAATAAACAACATATTTCGGGAGTGTTTCACCCCCAAAACAAGCATTTGTCAATGCCGATTGTTGTCGCGCTGGCATTGGCAGTGGCTGAGGTGGAGAGGCATGTCGCTGTGAGTTTGTTAATGTGTCCCAAAAGGTGATTTTGCACAGCGAGCACGCCACTGTGCGGCAGAGCTGCAGAAGCAAGTTTTGGGCAGGCTGTGGAAAATGGCAGCTGGACTGTTGATAATGAGCTGTGCACAAATGCCAGTGGTGAAAATGTGGCATGAAAACATTGCAGATTGACGAAGTTACAAGGGTGCGTGGAAACTGCGCAATTCACGCTTGCAGCACAGTCATTGTCTGGACTTTTGCCACCAAATTTTCAACATAGGCATTTTAGGACCTCTGCTGATGAATAGTGTCACCGTCATTTCCTCAAAGTGTCCTGAAAAGTGATTTTGCACAGTGACTGTGCAATTCTGCACTGGACATGCGAAAACGCATTTCAGACAGCTGTACTGTTCATAAGGAGATATGGAAAAATGCCAATGATGAACAGCTGGGTAGAAAGTATTACAAATTCCACAAAGTCTGACGTCGTGCAAACTGTGGCAACTCACTAAAGTAAAACACTCATTTTATTGACTTTCGTCCCTAAATTTTCAACATAGGCATTTAAGGATATCTGCTAATGAACAGTGTCACTGTCATTTTCGTAATGTGTCCCAAACACTGATTTCACACAGTGACCGCGCTATTCTGCGCCGGAAGTGCGAAAACAGATTTCGGCCAGGATGTGAAAAATGACACCTGTACAGTTCACAAGAAGGTGTGGTAAAATGCCAATGTTGAGAATCTGCCATGAAAATAGTGCGAATGCGCTAACTTATGAGCGTGTGTTGCGCAGTTGCTACGCACGCTGGTAAAACAGTCATTTGATGGATTTTTCCCACAAACTTGCAACATAGGCTTTTTGAGAGCCCCTCTCATGAATAGTGGCACTGTCATTTCATTACTCGGTCCTGAAAGGCAATTCCGCGCAGTGACTGCGAAATCACCTTTCGGGACCAAATAACGCCATGACAGTGCAAGAATTCATGAGAAGGGGTCCCAAAAACCCCATGTTGAAAATTTGGGGCCCAAATTTGCAATAATGCCCGAGATATGCATTAAAGTTGAAAAACCCCTATTCATTCCATTATACAGCTTACCGGCATTTCTTCAGTTTGCGATCAGCTTTGAAGAGTGCAGACGTGTTCCCGGTCCACCGAAGATCGTCGCGCCGGACTCCGCAGGTAAGTATGGGGTGAGGGGGGTGAGGGGGAGGCAGGGTGCACAGCGGGTGGTGGAAGGGGGGGTATCAAGACTACGAGGGACCGTTTTCATTTAACAGGAAAGAAAAAAACATTGCGGGACAGTTTTTGTTTTGCAGGGGATTTGGCATGCTGGGGTGGGCTCCCAGCGTGCCACCTAACTGTTTCGGAGGGTCTATAGCTGATGGGGGATTGGGCACCCTTGTCGGCACACAACATGGGGGGGGATGAGGAAGCAATGCCGACAGGATTGGGCACCCATTACACAAACGAAGCGGAGCCAAAGGATTGGGCACCCTCGGCATTCAACAATTGGAGGGGTTTATGCCGGCGGGGAGTAGGCTCCCCATCGACACACAAAGCGGGGAGGGGTTAAGCGACAGAGGGATTGGGCACCCCCGAATTCGGCAGTAGTTGGGTGGTCACCCGCTCTCCGACCATGCTCATAATGTCGGCAAGCACGTAGGAAGGGTCCGCTGCGTATGATGAGCTTTACTCGGATTGCAGTGGACCTTTTCTTAGATGTGCTCGCCTCATTATGTATGCATGGTGTGGCACTGGCATGTAGGCTGATTAGGGAATGAGGGACGCACCTGCCGGTACGTGCCCTGCATTCACCCAACAGCGACCCCACCTCCAAAGCTGCACTGTCCCACGATGTTGGCTGCGCAAGCGCGCCAACATAAAAAGACATGACTAGCGTCCTCAGGGCTCGACTAGGTGAACACAACAAGAATTGTGTCCCTAGAGGGTCCCAAATTGAAATGCCAAGCATTTCTCTGACCACCAACTGAAAAAAAGGGCTGATTCACGAAAGTAAAGGGGTCATTTGTGACAGTAAAAACTGCATTTGCGAGTGTCGCATATTTTGTTATCTTTTCACACAGACTATAATGAGATTTAGTGTTTTTTGAATAACTTTTGAACCATTTAGTATTTTTTCACGAAATCTTCGAAAGGCACATCAGGGACCCCGGCCGCAAGTTCCCTGAGGTTTACGGACCGATCGTGCAAACCGTGCGGGCTGTAGGCACTAGTAAAGAAACACGTAAAAACCCATAATTTATGTGTTTTTTGGCGCTCTGTAGCTCCGCAACCATATATCCGACCGTAACACAACTTGCCAGAACCAGAGATCTATGGTACCAGACTGCGCATTCCAAATTTCAGACAAATCTGTCGTACGGTGGCAAAGTTATTAAGGTGCCAAATTTCAGATTTAACCTTACATGGGGTACTCAACCCTAATTATAGTGGCACGTATAAGATTAAGATAGATATATATATATGTGTGTGTATTATAGGGGCACAGTTGTACCCCTTTAGTTAGGGTTGATATGCCTGTTTAATGTTAAATCTCAAATTCTGCATTTTAACAATTTTGCAACCGTTCAACGGATTTGCACAAAATTTGGTTTGAACTGTCCTGTGGAGTAGATCTCTTGACATGGCAAGGTTCGCTTCAGTTGTATGTGTGGATTCTGAGATCCGGATACTGTCAAAAAGTAAAAAGTCACCACGTTTTGCCGTTTTTATCTCATCACCTTGCACCCAAATGGTGCGGAATTTTGGTGTGATTTTTTTTATGGTAGAAAGAACTTGGATAATGGAACTGCCAGTGTTTGGTGCAAAAATATTAACCAGTTGCACAGTTATTCAGTTTCCGTTATTTCCTATGGGAAGTTCATTTTTCAGGATAGAAATAAGTTTGACAAAGGAATTGATCTTGTGAAAAAGGATTCAATCTTTTTCTTTTTCATGATAACAAAATCCTTTTTTGTGAGAAAAAATTCCTTTTTTGCAAGTCGCCATCTTGTTTCTGTTTTTCCTTTTTTTCAAAAGCCACAAAAATGACATCCTGGGGAGAGACCACCACAACTAGCTGGTTCACCGGGACCCTGTTAGTTGCAATCTGCACTTCAAAGATACACATATGCCCTTGAAATGTGTTTTTCTTAATATACGAATCCTTTTTCGCATCACAAGTCACAAAAAAGGATCCTTTTTCGTCATTCGAGAATCATTGCCTGTCCATTTCACTGCCCTCCCTAGTACTCTACTGTTTTTCCCTGGTGTTTAGTGCCCCCCCACTCTTCAATACTCCTGCTCCTTTATTTCCTTGGTGTCTAGTGGCACCCCCAACCCTCCGGTCATTTTCCCTGTAATAAAAGTAATTTACCTGATGTCTAGTGTCACCTCCCCACCATGTAATCGCCAGCCCCGTTATGAATAGCCTGTTTAATGTGGGTTTTTTTTGTACATTTTGTTTATGCGCCAAAACCGTAGGGCATCCTTCCGGAGTACCCTCTCGACGCTTGCCTCTACTTCCTGTCTGAAATCCCCTGCACTGGTCTCCCCCTACACCCACGGCAGGTCCAGCCCCCCCGGATCACCTTCCGAGGGAATGCCCACCTCCCTTGGTGGCCTTTCTGAAATTAGAGGGACCTACCATGAGGACGGGTCAGCCATGGGAGATCCTGGTGCAGGTGGGTCCGACATCGGGATGTGGACAGGTCCCCGGGGTCTCCATCATCTCCACTGGGACTCCGTGGGGTTTTCTTGCTTGCTGTTCCCCCGAAGCTCAGACGTGCAATGACATCTAAGCACTTGTGTGCCGACGGCCGCCACAGCTCCTCCCCACTTGTAGCGCCGCCCATTCCTGACACATTTCACGACCACCGTCAGGGGCTGCTCAGGAGCGGCGATTCCCCTGGATCCCTCCCTGGGAAGGGAGAGCAGTCATCCAGACGCTCAGTCCCTTCCCTTCCCTGCTGACCCCCAGCAGCCCAAGCTCATTCCCGAGCCCAGGTCGCCTGCGTGGCGTGAGGTGTGGCATCCAACGCCTCAACCCTCAGTGCCACCAGGCCGGCAATAGCCTGTTTAATGTTAAACCTCAAGAACTCACACTTTCAATATTGATTGGAGTCCCTAGAAAATGTCAGTCAGGTCTCCAACATTCACATAGTGGGCCTGCCAGAGGACTGTGAGGGGGATGACCTGTTATTTCTGCAGGGATGGCTACCGGAGGCACTAAATCTGAACCCAGACACGGTTATTCAAAACTTTTGCAAAGCTAATAAGATTTCCACCTGAACAGTTGAAAACCAATGTGACCTGCCTGTTGACTTCCAGCATGAAGGTTCAGGACCATAGTTTGCATGAATCTGGTGTATAATGTCTTTCTGGCCAATATCGGGGTGCCCAATCCCTGTACCAGCATTAAGAGCCTCCACCCCCCCGTCAGTGTGGGATACTAGGGAGCCCACTCCCAGTGTCCCGAAATATTTTATTAATAAAACCCTATAAAAGGAAAACAGTCCTCTCGTCTTTTTTTTTTAAACCCGAAAAAAAAGAAAATGGTCCCTTGTCATCCCTGCTGTCACCCTTCCCCATCCCAATCCTCCCACTGAGCACCCACCACCCCACACTCCCCCTTACCCTATACTTACCACCGGAGGTCATAGGCTGTCAACTTCTACGGACCGAGAAATGTCTGCATTCTTCAAGGCCAAACCGTGAACTGAGGAACCAAGGTAAGTACCGTATAATGTATTTCAATGGCGTTTTGAACTTATGTTCATAGCTTTGCCATTTTTTGGAATGTTGTCACCAAATTTTAAGCATAGCCACTTTGGGGCCCCACCTCATGAACATTGGCACTGTCATTTTGTTAATCAGCCCTGGACAGTGATTTTGTGGTCGAGGCACAAAATCACTGTTCAGGAATGAATAACAAAATTTCACCACCAGTGCTCATGAGGTGGGATCCCAAACAGGCCTTGTTGAAAATGTGGTGAAAAAATTACTAAAAATGGCCGAGTTACGAGCTTTCATTGGAATTTTTCTATGCATGTGCATAACTTTGGTAATTTTCAATATTTTGAGTCTAATTTTCAACAGCCATTTTTTTCACACCACCTCATGAACAGTACAGCTGTCATTTTTTACATCCTGTCCAAAACGTGTTTTCGCACCTGTGTCGCAGAATGGCATTTTGGCATAGATCTGAATATTTTCAGCTATGTGATTTATGAGGTAGGATTATAAGAAGACTATGTTGAAGATTTGGGGGCAAAATATGAAAAAATGACAACGTTATAAACATGCGTTACATTTTTGGTACACCCACTCATAACTTTTGAAATTTTAAATATTCTGACCCCAGATTTTCAACATAGCCTTCTTATTACCCCACCTCATGTATGCCACAGCTGTCATTTTTTAAAAACTGGCCAAAATGTGTTTTCACAGCTGTGGCACAGAATGCTGTTGCAGTTGCGCACAATTACATTTTGGCCAGAATTTGAAATTTTTTTGTAACAGGTACATGAGGTAGGGTAATAAGAAAGTTATGCTGACAATTTGGTCACTGTTGTTCTTTTCCACATATACTTATATATAAACGCATCTATGGAGGGATGGGATTCAAACCCAGTGCTCCCACAGTAAAATAAGGATATTATTATACTATCTAAAAAAGTAAGGAAATAAGTAGCGAAAAATTTCGTTAATGTTCCAGTTAGGGTCACAGTGACAAAAGCTGGGAAATGAGACGTTACAGTTTCCCTAACACCCAACACTCCCAAACCAGGCAGGGAAGCAGGTGTGGGGTGTGCCTTGGGTTTCTCAAGCCTAACGCTCAAACCATTCTCATAAAGTCTACACATCTGACCTTATTTACAGATAGAACGGGGCGAGTGTTAGGCTTGAGAAGCCCGAGGCACACCCCACACCTGCTTTCCTGCCTGGTTTGGGAGGGCTGGGTGTTAGGGGAAACCCCAACATAACATTTCCCAACTTTTGTCACTTTGGCCCTAACTGTAGCATTAACCAAGTTTTTTGCAACACACGCGCATACATACATACATATATATATATATATATATTATATATATATATATATATATATATAGTATATATATATCTATATATATAAAAAGGGTAGAAAAATCATGTCTGCTGATTGGTTGAAACACATCACATGACCGTGCATATATCAGAGCACAACCGCACACCAGCACTTTTAACCCCCTCCAAAACAATTCTGCCATTTTAGAAGATAGATAACCCACTCTAGGGTGTGCAATCGCGCTCTGATATATGCACACCTTGGGTGGTTGACGCACGAGGCTGCATCAGACCATGACTGCACACCTTAGAGTGGGTTATCTATTACTTATAAAATGGGTAGGAAAAATTATCTCTGCTGGTTGGTTGAAACACATCACATGACCATGCATATATCAGAGCATGACCGCACATCTGCACTTTCACCCCCCTCCAAAACAATTTTGCCATTTTATAAGATAGATGACCCACTCTAGGGTGTGTAGTCACGCTCCGATATATGCATGCCTCGTGCATATATCAGAGCGCAATCACACACCTTAGAGTGGGTTATCTATTACTTGTTTATTTAGTTTTTGTTAACCGGGTAAGGGCACTAGACACGAAGCAACTATTTTCAGGGCTGACCCGGGAGGTTACAAGGTACAGGTAGGCAATTTGGAGACACATAACAATAAATAACAGATTTGATACAATACAGAATATAAGGTTACAGCATTTGATTACCAATACAGAATACGAGGTTACAGCAATTTCAGAGGATAACATGTTCACAGAGGATATAACTGCTGAGTCCAGGTATGCTAAAACAAAGGACAAAAGACAAGATCATTCAAGTTTAAGTGCAGCGCCTGACATGAGAATCCTAATTCCATGAGAAGATAGGATAAACCAATTTAAGGAGTTAACATGGGAGGGGTTGATAGGCAGGAAGAGAGGGGAGGAGGATGATTAGTGTGATAGGAGGAGTATAAGTGACTAGAGTTGGAGAGGGCATATATGGGGTAGACTTAGAGACTGGGGAATGAGGTGGCAGAGGCGAGTGGTTTAGGTTTAGGGAGGACTGAAGCAAGAACAGGGGGAAAAATTCCTAAGAAAAAAACAGTGCCGTGACTGGGTGCACTACGGACATCCGGGGTAAGGAGTTCCAGTAGCTTGGGGCCATAATAGAGAAAGCACTGGAACCCTTAGTTGTTTTTACACGCAGCATTTGAAATAAGAACTTTTCAGCGGACAGTAGCCCACAGGAAGATATGAGAGGGTGCAGCATGGAGGCAAGCTCATCCGGTATAGCGTGTCTGACAATATTGTCTATCAAAGATCCTAGTGCAAGGAGACGGTGAGCTGAAGGGGAGAGCTAGTTGAGATCATGGTAAAGCTGATGGTGATGCTTTAGGCGTGGGGATGAAGAGGCAAAATGACAGATATTATTGTATGTCAAATCCCATTTCTTGAGGGCAGTGTTTGTAGCTCTCACATATGTGACTGCACCATACACAAGTGCAGGAAGGAGGATGCCCCAGGCAATGGCCAGTCTAGCTGAAGGAGTGAGGGAATGGCTCGTCCTATAGGCAATGCCAATTTTAGTATTTACAGCTTTTGTTGTGATCTGGATATGGAGGTTGAAGTTCAATGACTCTTCAAGGACAACTCCAAGATATTTGACAGAGCTGACCTTCTCCATAACAGTGCCATCAGGGCACTGAATTCTAAATTGGTTATGGTGTTTTTTTAGTTTGATTCCAGATCCAAAAAGCATAGATTGGGTCTTGCTCATATTTAGTAGCAGCTTATGCTTGGAGAGCCATTCCTGGATGATGAGAAAAGCAGAGGTGAGAGAGAGGTGGCTCACAGATATGGAACTGGAGATGGAGTAAAGTACCAGATCATCGGCGTAGAGAACTGAGGAGCAGAAGAGGGTGGCTGACACAATCTGATTTATATAGATAGAAAAGAGTAGAGGACCAAGGACGGAGCCCTGAGGAATGCCAATGTTTATAGTAGCATGCTCAGACACAGTAGAGTTAAACTTGACAACCTGCCCCTATTTGTCAGGTAGCTACGGAACCAGTCAACAGTCGGGTCCAAGAAACCAAGGGATCTAAGACAAGAAAGAAGAGGTGGGTGGTCTACAAGATCAAAGGCTTTTGTGAGGTCAATGAAAATTTCACCAGTTAGGGAGCCTGAGTCCATAGCAGTTTGAATACTGTCCATGAGTTGGAGCAGGGCAGTAGAGGTGCTGTGACCCTTTCGAAAGCCATGTTGTTTGGCAGTGAGGAGATTTGAGTTTAGTAAGATGGTCCAGAGTTTGGGCTGCCACTAGCTTTTCCAGTAGTTTGCTCAAAACTGTTTTGTAATACATATATATATATATATATACTATATATATATATATATATATATATATATATATATATAAATGTGTGAGAGAGAGAGGGATGCTGTTTATGCACATATTTATAAATTCATAGAAGTGTGATGGTAGAAAAGGACCAACCAGGCCCACTGAGTCTGCCCATTTGGCTAGCTATTTGCTTGGACCTGCGCCCCCCACCCTTAACACTCCTCTGTGGTTGTCCCATGCCCTTTTGAATCCCTCCACTGTTTCTTCTCCAATGATCGCCTCTGGAAGTCTGTTCCACCTTTCCACCACTCTCTCTGTGAAATAGAATTTCCTAATGTTACCCCTGAACTGCCCCATCTCCACCTGCAGGCCATGCCCCCCTCGTCCTCTGATTACCCTTCATCTGGAAGATGCTTTCCACTAGCACCCTGTTTATACCCTTAAGGTACTTGAAGGTCTCGATCATGTCCCCTCTCTCCCTCCTCTGTTCCAGGAAGTATATGTTCAGATCCCTCAACCTTTCTTCGTAGGATAGGTGGCTTAACCCTTTTACCATCTTTGTCGCTCTCCTCTGAACCCGCTCCAGCCTCTCCACATCGTTTTTGAGGTATGGCCTCCAGAACTGGACTCCATACTCCAAATGTGGTCTCACCAGATGGGTGTACCAGGGTACTATGACCTCCCTGTTTCTACTGGTGATCCCCCTTCCGATGCATCCCAGCATTTCACTCTCCCTAGCCACTGCCCTCCCGCACTGCTTTTCCACCTTCAGGTCCCCCCAATATAATGATGCCTAGGTCCCTTTCCTGTTCCGCTACCTCCAGATCTCTGACCCCCATAAAGTACCCTGCCCTATGATTCCTGTAGCCAAGATGCATGATTCTACACTTTTCTGTACTGAATTCAAGCTGCCACCTCTTTGACCATGCCTCAAGCCTCCCCAAATCCCTCTGCATTTTTCTTTACCCCTTCCTGCATGTCCACCCTATTGCAGATTTTGATATCATCCGCAAACAGACTCACACCTCCCTCAAGGCCCTCCACAATGTCCCCTACAAATATATTGAATAGTAGGGGGCCCCAGCACTGATCCCTGAAGGACCCCGCTTGTGACCTTTCCCTCTCTGGATGCCACCCCATTTATTATGACCCTCTGCCTCCTGCCCCCCAGCCAGTTTCCCACCCATTTAACTACCCTCTGCCCCAGCCCTGACATTTTACACAGCAGTCTCCCATGGGGCATGGAGTCAAATGCCTTCCTGAAATCCAAATAAGCCACATCTACCGCCCTCCCCGATCCAGTTCCTTGGTGACTCCGTCAAAAAACTCTTATCAAATTTGTTTGACAGGATCTGCCCCTATTAAACCCATGTTGCCTTGGATTCATCAGGCCGCTTTCCTCCAGGTAGCTGGTGATCCTATCTTTTATTAGTTTCTCCATGAGCTTGCCTACCACCGATGGCAAGCTCACGGCCTATATTTCCACTTCCTCCCTCCTCCCTCCCCTTATGCAGCGGAACCACATTTGCCTGCCTCCAGTCTTCCGGCACCACCCCAGTTTCCAGGGACCGATTGAAGAGCAGTCAATGGCACTGCCAATATCTCCTTTAGTTCCTTTAACACCCTATTGATTGAAAATACGGATAGATTGAAAACACTCAATAACCTGATAATTTTGGGAAAAAAAACTTAAACTTTGGCTGTCGGCAGCCTTCCTGGGTGCCAAGTGCCTAATTCTTACCCACTGGAAATCAGACACAGTTCCAGCTATAGTGGCGTCAGTATATGGGTGCAACAGCTAATAACGAAATAATGTGTTATAGGCTTAAGGGAAAGCTAGGGTTGTTTGAATAGGTATGGGGCTCCTTTTCAAGACTTTGAAAACTTTAGATTCATAATCCTTTAAACTGTAGGACAGGTATGACATTGTTACTTAGGTCTAAATTTTTATTTATTTATTTATTTAGCTTTTGTTGACCAGGTAAGTGCACTAGACAAATCCTGCCTATTTTCAGGCACGACCCGGGGGAAGGGGATACAGATGAATGCCAACTGACCTTGAACCAGATTAAGCTGTTGGTGGTATTTTTAGTGAATGAGGGAATTTGGCCAGGACACGGGAACTTCCCTACTTGAGTAGGTGGAGCCTTTGCTGCTGGCTGCAAGATGGCCAGTTCGCATGATCCCCTGAGGAGATGGACGCTGTTAGCTCAGGGGAGTCGGCCTCCTCCTCTGTGCTACCTTCTCAAGAGGCCCCAGATGCATGTCTTGCTGTAGCTGATGTTAGTAATACGACTATTTTTGAATTTGACTCCGTTCTTCAAAATGACCCTAAAGAAGTTGTTTCCAGTCTACCTGATGTGCAAAGTGGCTCCGCGTTCAGTTCCAGTCTTCAGGAGCAGCGCGAGGCGTTAGTCCTGCAATTGCAGCTTTTAGATTCGGCATTGCGAGTTTCTGCGCAGGCATCGCCTCGGACGCCACTTCTTGTTCTCCTCCTCGCGACGCCGGCATTGAAAGCCCCAGCCCACGGCCCACCGATGGATTCGGCTTCGTTCCTGCTATAGAATTTCTCTTCAACCCCTGCTACTGCTGTTTCTGACTACTTCAAATGACCCACTTCACCACCGACATCGGAAAAGCCAGATTCTGAAATCCTGCAGCTATTCCTGCTCTGTAAGTGACTTTAGCACTACAACTGCTTCCGCTTCGCTTCGGAGAAACCCACAGTATTTTTTTCTCAGCTACACAGGAACCTGGCTGGTCCAAACGAGGGGTTCCTTATTCCCCAAAAAATTAAATCTGGCCAAAATACTGATTTAGACTGGTCACCAGAGTCAGCTTTATTACATGCTGGCTGGGAAAGAGATATTGAAGGACTTGGACTCCTGATTCTCAGGACCCTGTCTACATTAATATGCTTCAAAATTCTGCTAAGAATAATGACCTGAGCTCCAACGAACCCCGGGTGTGACTCTTTCTTCTTCTACTGTTACTAGTGACACTATTGTTGTTTCTAAGTCTATTTCTACTGTACCTGAACCCACTACTGTTTTCTCAGGACCTACTTTGTTACCTACTGTTGCTGCACCTAAAAGTTCAACATTTAAACTTACTGATTTATTTTCTTCCAAAGGCGAACCTGCACCTAGGAGGAATGCAGTACGTTTGCTTTATAAGGGTGGATTAGAACTCCCACCAGATCGTTTGTATATAGCTAAAACCCTCCTTAAGGGTTCCATGAAGTTTTTTTCTTCTGAGATTTTTGCCCTGATTAATATAGGTAATTCCAATTTTGATGTTAGTTTTAAACAAATGTCTGGGCTTGATAGATTCTGGGCCAATATGACAAACTTCAGACTACACCCATTTGGTCCCCTTCCAGGCCATCCTCTCACCAAACCTGCCATTCGTAATATTACTGTTGTTTTAAAATGAGGGAGTTCACATTGAAGACATTTTATTTTGGTTAAACAAACGCTGTGAAGTCTTAGAATAGGCCTACCCTAATCTAGACTCTGAACAGATTTGGGATGGCAGTTGGAAGGTCCGTGTTAAGCTTTTCCACTAACACTGGCCCACGACATTTGCCTAATTTTTTCTTTCTAGGTAAAGACAAGGGCTTCATTTTTACTCGGACAACCCAAGTCCTGTTTTAAATGTGGGTCAATGCACATTTAAGTTCGGCTTGTGATACCCTTTAAATGTAGCCACTGCTTTGAATACGGTCATATTGCAGCTAAATGTACTAATTCATTTAAGTGTAACTTATGTGATGGGACTGGCCATGCGTATGGCAGGTGCCCTGGGCCTCTCATAACAGAGAAGATTGTCCTCTCATGATGGCATTATTACTATTGCTCAACAGTCACTTGCCCATAGTCTAGCTTCCTCTAATTCAGAGGTTACCCTCCTCCGGTAGTTGGAGATGTCTCTTCTGTTCCAGTTTTCCAACCCTCTTTTCCTGTTATACCTACTCCTACTGCCATTGTGGTTTCCCCTGATACTACACCCGTTATTCCAGATATGGATATGCCTCCCCTCGGGTCAAGGGGGAGATAATTTTAGTTTTACCACTGTTACCCATAAACGGACTAGGAAGGGTTTAGCTGTTGCTACTCGTAGTAAGGAACCCCCTGCACGGAACTGGCAAACCTCTAACAAATTTGCGGTTTTAGCCACAGATTTTTCAGACAAAGACTCGGGGTGAGGATACTGATTCCTCCCTTCTTCTTTCTTTTCCGGATGGGGTGATGGGGCTATACGGATCCATTGCAAAACGTACTTAGGCAGCGAATGTAGGGGTAAGTCACCACCTATTACTTAAATCCTGTCTTCCTTAAAGATCTGCTCTTTAAATGAACAGCATTAAAGGGAAGAGAAAATTAGGGGATTTTTTAACCCTTTCTGATTTACAGAGTATTATCTGCCTTGTTGACACTAGATTAAAGACCCATGGGAATTATTCCAGGCCTCTAAGGCATGGACTGCAGGCTCTTCTTTTGGTCTGTTGGACCTGATACTTGTGATGGGGTCGGGATATTGTTCTCCAGCTCTAATTTTACAGTCTCTAGACTTGTAGATATTTCCTGGTAGAGCTTTGTTATTAGATTTCTCATATAAATCTGAGAGATTTCATATGATTGGGACCTACGCCTCAAACCAAGGCTCAGAGGGCTTCCTTTTCACCAAATTAAGCCCTACCTTTTCCTCCAGATTACTCCTATGGGTCGGAGATTTCACTTCGCCTACATCAAACAGATCGAGGCCTAAAGACTTCCAAGTTATTTTGTGACTCTGTGGCTTTAAATAGTGTGGTCTCTATGGCCAAGCTTGTGGATGTTTATAGACATTTCCATAAAACAGGTGGGTCCACTTTTTTAAAGGTCCTTACATACTAGGATAGATTTTTCTTTTTATCTAAGATTTTGATTTTACTTTCCTGTACAACTGTGGCTACGAATTTTGGATCACGTTGCCCTATGTGCCACTTTTTCCTGGGACTCTGCTCCTAGATGTAAGAAAGCCAGTTGGCGTCTTAATGATTCTCTACTTAATGACCCTCTTTTTCTTAAACTTTGGCACAAAGAGTTTACAGCTCGGTTGTCAGTAGTTGATTTTATGATACTGGGATGGATTGGTGGGAGGAATCTAAGCTTAAGCTGGAAATAGTTTTTTCAGAAGGTAGCGGCAAAAAACAGAATACTAAATATTTGTCTTATCTGTCACTACGGCATCAGCTACAGCACCTATTCTCTTTAGCTAGCTCTACTACTCATGATTTTAGCTCTCAGATTAGTGAGGTCAGCTAAAATGAGGTTATCCCAGTATATCGTGGTGACTCTTTGGGTCAGGAGGCGCGTTTTGGCACTCATCTTACTAAAGGTTGTTTAGACCCGTTTAAGGCCTGTAAAGATAGAGTTGAAGCTAAATTAATTACCTCTCTATTGTCTCCATCGGGAGTTATTAAGAAACCTGAGGATTTGCTTCACTGTGTTGAAAATTATGTTTTCAACATGTTTGGCACTAAAGCTGACCTTGACAATGCGATCATTTTCTGCCACTGTCCTTACCTCAGCTTTGACTCTGATCGACACAAGCTTTCTTCGGTCATTACTGAACCAGAGGTATTGGCCATTACTAGTTTAAAACGCATTCTGTTCCGGGGTCTGATGGCCCAACCCACATTTTTCAAGACTTTCTCTGCTGATCTTGTTCCGTTCTAACTATTCTCTATAATGAGATGTTACATTCTGATGCCTTGGCTACTTCTATGAAAGACGCTTTTACTGATTTTTACTGTTTAAGAAAAAGGGATCCTTTTGACATTACAAATTGGAGACCAATCAGTCTGCTTAATGTGGATTATAAGATCCTTGCCAAAATTCTTTTATCTAGAATGATTACTTTGGCATCACACATGATTAGCCAACTCAAACCTGTGGTATCCCAGGTAGGCATCTTTCTGACAATTTGATTTTATTGAGAGAATTGTTTACTCTGGGACAACAAAATGCTGTAACAGGATGGATTATAAGTTTAGACCAGGAAAAGCATTTGATACAGTCCTCATGAGTTCTTATTTCTAGCCCTGAAGGCTTTTGGGTTCCCGGTATGCTTCCTTTCCTGGCTTCGCTTTATTATATAGGAATGTTGTAATACGTCCTAATGTGAACGGCTGGATAGGCCCCTACTATTCTGGCCCGTGGGTACGTCAAGGGTGCCGCTAAGTCCTTATTATATACCTTTTATTGATACTCTTTGAGAGCCTTTTTTCTTGCCACAGATTATTGGGTTGCTCTGTACTCCTCCTCTTTACCACTTAAAATATTAGCTTATGCGGACGATTTAATTTTGGCTGTGGATTCTTCCACGAAACAAGAGGATATTGTTCAGGTTTTACAGGCATTCTCTCTGTTTCAGGTTCTAAGATAAATTTTACAAAAAGTATTTGGTACCACTAGGCATACTCTCTCCCTAGTACGGGCCTTTATGCTGGTGTTTCTGTATCCACTAATGTTTTTCGTATTTAGGTATTTTTTTGTTGTGATGATCCGTATATCTATAATTGGAATCTTGCCCTACAAAAGGCAGATAATGTGATTAATGGGTGGAAAAGCATTTAATTGGGAAGAAGAAACGGTTGTGCTCCTTAAAACTCTGGTTATACCGATCTTCCTGCATCTTTGTTATGTGTTCTCCACCATTTCCTATTTTCCAGATTAACGATGTTTTTCAAGGGATTGTGGGGATCCAGGCTAAACCCCATTAAAAGACATATTATTTACAGACTGCTCAAGGAAGGTGGACTTGGTATGATCCACCCCGTTGTTTTTTTTACAGCCTTTTTCTTCATTATAATTATGGGAAAGTGCTGAAACCAGGGACTGTTTTTTGGAAGCCCTATTTTTTAGCATGGTTCTCCCTCTGCCTTGATAACTGGCAAGCCCGTTATAAAGGGGTTATTTCCAAATCCCAACTGATCCCTCTTATGGGAAAGAGAGTTTTAAGATGGCCTTGACCTGGTGTCTTCATCCTCAGGACTTTGTATCTTATCTAGACCCCAACTATATGAGCGGCTTTGGAGGTTGGAGGCTCAGGAGGAGATTGTTTTTCCGTTCTGCCCTCTGGCTGCCTCCTGGGTACTCCACCAACTGCTAAATCAACGGCTGCCATCATATTTATGGGATATGGTATGGTATGCAACTATGATAGACTAGGAGTTAATAACAATCATAAGCATAAAGCCTTGTCTTTGAGATATTGTCCTAGATCCTCTTGCCTCAATGTTTGTGAAACTCAGCAACATTTATTTTGTGAATGCCCTTCTCTTTGGAAGTCTGGTCTACCCTATCTGCTAACTGGGCAGAACCCTTGCTGGCCTCTCTTTCTTATGAACATGTTATGTTTTGCACGAATGACCTGCTTAATAGAAAGTATCATGTTGACAGTTTATATATAATTTTGCTATTATTCGTTATTATTTATGGCAAGCCAGATGTTTGCTAGTGCTACACCAAAAAACTATTTCCATTCATGAAGTATTTTGTAATATTCGGGCTGCTTTGTGTTCTGTAAAAAAGTCTGACTTCTTACTTTTTTCTACTTCGCAAGCTGTATTGTTTTGGAAACACTGTGATACTTTCTTCTGTTAACTGATTTTTGCCTTGTTTGGATTGTTTCTGTTTATTGAGTTGTTTTGTTTTTTTGTAATGAAGCCCACTTTATTACCAATAAAATTCCCCTACTCTGAGTAGGTGGAGCCTTTGCTGCTGGCTGCAAGATGGCCAGTTCGCATGATCCCCTGGAGGAGATGGACGCTGTTAGCTCAGGGGAGTCGGCCTCCTCCTCTGTGCTACCTTCTCAAGAGGCCCCAGATGCATGTCTTGCTGTTGCTGATGTTAGTAACACGACTATTTTTGAATTTGACTCCGTTCTTCGAAACGACCCTAAAGAAGTTGTTTCCAGTCTACCTGATGTGCAAAGTGGCTCCGCGTTCGGTTCCAGTCTTCAGGAGCAGCGCGAGGCGTTAGTCCTGCAATTGCAGCTTTTAGATTCGGCATTGCGAGTTTCTGCGCAGGCATCGCCTCGGACGCCACTTTCTTGTTCTCCTTCTCGCGACGTCGGCATTGGAAAGCCCCCAGTCGATGGCCTACCGATGGATTCGGCTTCTGTTCCTGCTGTGGAGAATTCTCTTCAGCCCCCTGCTACTGCTGTTTCTCAGACTACTTCAAATGACCCACTTCGACTACCGACGTCGGAAAAGCCAGATTCTGAAATCCCTGCAGCTATTCCTGCTCTGTAAGTGACTTTAGAGCTACAACTGCTTCCGCTTCTGTTGGAGAAACCCACAGTATTTTTTCTCAGCTACACAGGAACCTGGCTGGTCCAAACGAGGGGTTCCTTATTCCCAAAAAATTAAATCTGGCCAAAATACTGATTTAGACTGGTCACCAGAGTCAGCTTTATTACATGCTGGCTGGGAAAGAGATATTGAAGGGACTTGGACTCCTGATTCTCAGGACCCTGTCTACATTAATATGCTTCAAAACTCTGCTACTAATAATGACCTGAGCTCCAACGAACCCCGGTGTGACTCTTTCTTCTTCTACTGTTACTAGTGACACTATTGTTGTTTCTAAGTCTATTTCTACTGTACCTGAACCCACTACTGTTTTCTCAGGACCTACTTTGTTACCTACTGTTGCTGCACCTAAAAGTTCAACATTTAAACTTACGATTTATTTTCCTCCAAAGGCGAACCTGCACCTAGGAGAAATGCAGTACGCTTGCTTTATAAGGGTGGATTAGAACTCCCACCAGATCGTTTGTATATAGCTAAAACCCTCTTAAGGGTTCCATGAAGTTTTTTCTTCTGAGATTTTGCCCTGATTAATATAGGTAATTCCAATTTGATGTTAGTTTTAACAAATGTCTGGGCTTGATAGATTCTGGGCCCAATATGACAAACTTCAGACTACACCCATTTGGTCCCCTCTTCCAGGCCATCCTCTCACCAAACCTGCCATTCAGTAACATTACTGTTGTTTTTAAAAATGAGGAGTTCACATTGAAGACATTTTATTTTGGTTAAACAAACGCTGTGAAGTCTTGAATAGGCTACCCCTAATCTAGACTCTGAACAGATTTGGGATGGCAGTTGGAAGGTCCGTGTTATGCTTTTTCCACTAACACTGGCCCCACGACATTTGCCTAATTTTTTCTTTCTAGGTAAAGACAAGGGCTTCATTTTCTCGGACAACCCAAGTCCTGTTTTAAATGTGGGTCACGCACTCATTTAAGTTCGACTTGTGATACCCTTAAATGTAGCCACTGCTTTGAATACGGTCATATTGCAGCTAAATGTACTAATTCATTTAAGTGTAACTTATGTGATGGGACTGGCCACGCTGATGGCAGGTGCCCTGGGCCTCTCATAACAGAGAAGATTGTCCCTCTCATGATGGCATTATTACTATTGCTCAACAGTCACTTGCCCATAGTCTAGCTTCCTCTAATTCAGAGGTTACCCTCCTCCGGTAGTTGGAGATGTCTCTTCTGTTCCAGTTTTCCAACCTCTTTCCTGTTATACCTACTCCTACTGCCATTGTGGTTTCCCTGATACTACACCCGTTATTCCAGATATGGATATGCTTTCCCCTCGGGTCAAGGGGAGATAATTTTAGTTTTACCACTGTTACCCATAAACGGACTAGAAGGGTTTAGCTGTTGCTACTCATAGTAAGGAACCCCTGCACGGAACTGGCAAACCTCTAACAAATTTGGGGTTTTAGCCACAGATTTTTCAGACAAGACTCCGGGGTGAGGATACTGATTCCTCCTCTCTTCTTTCTTTCCCGATGGGGTGATAGGGCTGATACTGATCCCATTGCAAAACGTATCTAGGCAGCGACGAAGGGTAAGTCACCACCTATTACTTAAATCCTGTCTTCTTAAAGATCTGCTCTTTAAATGTGAACAGCATTAAAGGGAAGAGAAAATTAGGGGGATTTTTTAACCCTTTCTGATTTACAGTGTGACATTATCTGCCTTGTTGACACTAGATTAAATACCCATGGGGAATTATTCCAGGCCTCTAAGGCATGGACTGCAGGTCTTCTTTTGGTCTGTTGGACCTGATACTTGTGATGGGGTCGGATATTGTTCTCCAGCTCTAATTTTACAGTCTCTAGACTTGTAGATATTTCCTGGTAGAGCTTTGTTATTAGATTTCTCATATAAATCTGAGAGATTTTGTATGATTGGGACCTACGCTACAAACCAAGGCTCAGAGGGCTTCCTTTTCACCAAATTAAGCCATACCTTTTTCATCCAGATTACTCCTATGGGTCGAGATTTCAATTATGCCTACATCAAACAGATCAAGGCCTAAAGACTTCCAAGTTATTTTGTGACTCTGTGGCTTTAAATAGTGTGGTCTCTATGGCCAAGCTTGTGGATGTTTATAGACATTTCCATAAAACAGGTGGGTCCACTTTTTTAAAGGGTCCTTACATACTAGGATAGATTTTCTTTTTTATCTAAGATTTTGATTTTACTTTCCTGTACAACTGTGGCTACCGAATTTTCGGATCACGTCTGCCCTATGTGCCACTTTTTCCTGGGACTCTGCTCCTAGATGTAAGAAAGCCAGTTGGCGTCTTAATGATTCTCTACTTAATGACCCTCTTTTTCTTAAACTTTGGCACAAAGAGTTTACAGCTCGGTTGTCAGTAGTTGATTTTTATGATACTGGGATGGATTGGTGGGAGGAATCTAAGCTAAGCTGGAAACAGTTTTTTCAGAAGGTAGCGGCAAAAAAACAGAATACTAAATATTTGTCTTATCTGTCACTACGGCATCAGCTACAGCACCTATTCTCTTTAGCTAGCTCTACTACTCATGATTTTAGCTCTCAGATTAGTGAGGTCAGCGCTAAAATGAGGTTATCCCAGTATAATCGTGCTGACTCTTTGGGTCAGGAGGCGCATTTTGGCACTCATCTTACTAAAGGTTGTTTAGACCCGTTTAAGGCCTGTAAAGATAGAGTTGAAGCTAAATTAATTACCTCTCTATTGTCTCCATCGGGGGAGTTACTTAAGAAACCTGAGGATTTGCTTCACTGTGTTGAAAATTATGTTTTCAACATGTTTGGCACTAAAGCTGACCTTGACAATGCGGATCATTTTCTTCGCTCACTGTCCTTACCTCAGCTTTCGGACTCTGATCGAAACAAGCTTTCTTCGGTCATTACTGAACCAGAGGTCTTGGCGGCCATTACTAGTTTAAAATCACATTCTGTTCCGGGTCTGATGGCCTAACCCACATTTTTCAAGACTTTCTCTGCTGATCTTGTTCCGTTCTAACTATTCTCTATAATGAGATGTTACATTCTGATGCCTTGGCTACTTCTATGAAAGACGCTTTACTGATTTTACTGTTTAAGAAAAAGAGGATCCTTTGACATTACAAATTGGAGACCAATCAGTCTGCTTAATGTGGATTATAAGATCCTTGCCAAAATTCTTTTTATCTAGAATGATTACTTTGGCATCACACATGATTAGCCAACTCAAACCTGTGGTATCCCAGGCAGGCATCTTTCTGACAATTTGATTTTATTGAGAGAATTGTTTACTCTGGGACAACAAAATGCTGTAACAGGATGGATTATAAGTTTAGACCAGGAAAAGCATTTGATACAGTCTCTCATGAGTTCTTATTTCTAGCCCTGAAGGCTTTTGGGTTCCCGTATGCTTCCTTTCCTGGCCGTTTATTATATAGGAATGTTGTGTCATTCCTAATGTGAGCAGCTGGATAGGCCGTCCTACTATTCTGGCCCATGGGGTACGTCAGGTGCCCGTTAAGTCCCTTATTATATACCTTTTTATTGATACTCTTTTGAGAGCCTTTTTCTTGCCCACAGATTATTGTTGCTCTGTACTCCTCCTCTTTACCACTTAAAATATTAGCTTATCGGATGATTTAATTTTGGCTGTGGATTCTTCCACGAAACAGGAGGATATTGTTCAGGTTTTACAGGCATTCTCTTCTGTTTCAGGTTCTAAGATAAATTTTACAAAAAGTATTTGTGTACCACTAGGGCATACTTCCCTCCCTAGTACGGGCCTTTATGCTGGTGTTTCTGTATCCACTACTGTTTTTTCGTATTTAGGTATTTTTTTTGGTTGTGATGATCCGCATATCTATAATTGGAATCTTGCCCTACAAGAGGCAGATAATGTGATTAATGGGTGGAAAAAGCATTTAATTGGGAAGAAGAAACGGGTTGTGCTCCTTAAAACTCTGGTTATACCGATTTTCCTGCATCTTTGTTATGTGTTCCCCCCGCCCATTTCCTATTTTCTAGATTAACGGGATTTTTCAAAGGATTGTGGGGATCCAGGCTAAACCCCATTAAAGACATATTACTTACAGACCGCTCAAGGAAGGTGGACTTGGTATGATCCACCCGTTGTTTTTACAGCCTTTTTCTTCATTATAATTATGGGAAAGTGCTGAAACCAGGGACTGTTTTTGGAAGCCCTATTTTTAGCATGGTTCTCCTCTGCCTTGATAACTGGCAAGCCCGTTATAAAGGGTTATTTCAAATCCAACTGATCCCTCTTATGGGAAGAGAGTTTTAAGATGGCCTTGACCTGGTGTCTTCATCCTCAGGACTTTTGTATCTTATCTAGACCCCAACTATATGAGCGACTTTGAGGTTGGAGGCTCGGAGGAGATTGTTTTCCGTTCTGCCCTCTGGACGTCTCCCTGGGTACTCCACCAACTGCTAAATCAACGGCTGCCATCGTATTTATGGGATATGGTATGGTTATGCAACTATGATAGACTAGGAGTTAACAACAATCATAAGCATAAAGCCTTGTCTTTGAGATATTGTCCTAGATCCTCTTGCCTCAATGTTTGTGAAACTCAGCAACATTTATTTTGTGAATGCCCTTTTCTTTGGAAGTCTGGTCTACCCTATCTGCTAACTGGGCAGAACCCTTGTTGGCCTCTCTTTCTTATGAACATGTTATGTTTTGCACGAATGACCTGCTTAATAGAAAGTATCATGTTGACAGTTTATATATAATTTTGCTATTATTCGTTATTTATCATGTCAGATGTTTGCTAGTGTTACACCAAAAACTATTTCCATTCATGAAGTATTTTGTAATATTAGGGCTGCTTTGTGTTCTGTAAAAGTCTGACTTCTTACTTTTTTCTACTCAAGCTGTATTGTTTTGGAAACATTGTGATACTTTCTTCTGTTAACTGATTTTTGCCTTGTTTGGATTGTTTCTGTTTATTGAGTTGTTTTGTTTTTTTGTAATGAAGCCCACTTTATTACCAATAAAATTCCCCTACTCTTTTCGATAAGTGCCATGGGATCTTTAACATCCACCTGAACTACCACCAATCCAGGCAGATGGGACCTCGGTTTAACGTCTCATCCGAAAGACGGAATATTGTGCGCCCAATCACAAGTATATAATATACGTGGTCCATAGTGCCATTAAGATTTAGTAATTTCAAGTTTAAAAACTTGTTACCAACTATATCTCTAGATTGTGAACCTTTGCCATATTCACAACTGGAAATGAATGTTGATTATTATAAGGGTCAGTAAAAACTTCAGCTCCCACTGGTTGTATCCCTCTGCGTGGCCATTGATTAATCCCCTGTATACACATACTTGAAGTGCAGGGGCTACACAGCAAACTGGTTTCCTAGGGCACATCAGAGCTCCTTGTGGTAGTCAGGCAAGCGTTCAGTAAGTTTTACATAAGTAGCATTTATACAATTACTTACTCGCCTCTCGCTTTACTCAGGGAGCTCTTAACAGTGAAATTGACAAAACAAGTGTCTAGCAAAGGCCGAAAATTCCTGCCCCGTCCACACAGCATGTGCCCTTGCTGACTACCGCTTCTCTCTCTTGCTCTGTGACAGCAGGGAGTGTTGGTGATTGCTGTACCGTACCTTGCACATCCCAGGACAGAGAGCGAGAAGCAGGCTGACAGGGCGAGTGAAAGAATGAGTGACAGCAACTGTGAGATGTGGCTCTGTAAATAAGAGGTTAACAGCTGTTTTACCTCTGGGCTTAGCAAAAGGTCTGTAGAAGAAAATGGAAACATAGAAATATGGCAGTCAGTCCAATTTGGGGAGTTTCTTGTCTTTTAAAAGGACTAACCACCATCTTCCCTATATGTCTTTTAAAAGGTCTAACCCCCAATACACTTATGCCACTGTCTCGTGAACCCTCTTGCTTACCGAGAATACAGCCGCCGTGTTTTTGATTTTCAAAAACCTGCCCACACGCAACTGGCAACCAATGAAAGCCAGACGGCGATAATTGAGATTATCGGACCGGCACTACGGTAGTAGTGTAAAACTTTCCTGAATACAGCGTGTTCTTGCGCTTACTATTGAAGTTTGTTGTGTCAGTTTGAGTTGGGGAGACCCCCCCGTTTTTTCTGTTTTTTTTTACGGGGGTGTTGGGTGTGAGCCCACCAACTCAAATAAACTACTAAAAATAACCCAAAGACTGATTTAAGACAGTAGCGTAATTTACATACATACATAGACAGTGTCGGCAGATAAGGGCCTATGGCCCACCCAGTCTGCCCATTTGAGCTTGTAAGTTCAGTTTATGTTTACCAAGAAGTCTGTTGCCCCTTACCCCTGACCTCCAGAATTCCTTTATGTCTATCCCATGCATTCTTAAATCCCGTGATTGTTTCAGCCCCCACCACTTCCTCTGGCAGGGTGTTCCACTTGTCCACCACCCGTTCTGTGAAGAAATTCTTCCTCACGTTTCCTCTGAATCGTCCTCCCTCCAACTTCATCCCATGCCCTCTAGTCCTGGAACATCTTTTTCGCTTAAAAATAGTGTATTCCTGCACCCTGTTCCTCCTGTAAGATACTTGTATGTCTCTATCATATCCCTCTCTCCCTCCTCTCCTCCAGGGAGTACATGTTCAGTTCCTTCAACCTGTCTTCATAGGACTTGTGATGCAATCCATGCACCATCTTTGTTGCCCTCCTCTGAACCTTCTCTACCCTGTCTATGTCCTTACCTAGGTAAGGTCTCCAGAACTGATCCCACTCTAACAGTGTAAGTCCGTTGATGGTTCGATAATCAGAGACAGTGTAGTGTGTCAGACGGTGGACCAGTCATGGTGCTGCCCTTAATGCGTAACTGACAATGCGAATCATGGGGGGGCTGTAAATAAATTGATTATGTCTACGGTTGATCAGAGATAGTCTGACACACTACACTATCTCCAAGTTTCTTTTCTTTTTCACATTAGTTTTTTTATTGCCCTAGTGATAGTAGTTGTGTGATGTGAAGGAGAAGGAGGGATTATGGGGAAGGGGGCACAGACCCCGATAGCTGCATCAGTTGCAACGGGTGTCTCGTCACCTTTACTTCACTTGCCCGAGTAGCGTTACATTACGCTTACGTTTATAGCAGCCTGCGATTCCTGTAGCTTTTGCGCTACGCAACATCGGGTGGTCCGACTCTCTCCACTATCGCCCGATAATCTCCACTACATAAGGGATGTCTGCTCCCTAAGGAACTACTTTCTAAGGCTGGACGGACACAGTGACAATTAAAACAATTTTAAACGCATGGAAACAGTTTGTTCACTCAAAAAACGTCATTTTATAAGTCCAACCCACTCCAGACCTATGGGCAGAGTAGGCATTAAGGCACTTCCCAGTTGGTTTGCGGTCACTCAGGCTGCGCCAACTGGGGCCTACATTAATGCCTACTATACCCATCTGGTCTGTCGTGTGTTATACTTTACTTATATGTGATGTCTCTTGTTTACCTTAATTTTTCAAAATTAATAAAATTTTAAATTAAAAAAAAAAAAAAAACTTTTAACAACGATAAAAAATACTTCTAAGGCAACAGGCCAGGGGTACGGCTTTGCAAATTTACACAAAAACAAAACATTTGTTTTATAGTGAATAAACTTTCGTTTCTACCGGAAATATGAAGTTTAGTAGTATGTTTTGGAAATTTCAAATGGGAGTTCATTGGGAAAACGCCCAGGACCCTATCGAGCCTGTTGTGGGGTTGCATCCCTTTGATGACGCGGCAGTGACACAAAGAGTCCAAGATGGCGTTGAACAGGAATCACTCACAATCCGGAGGAGTGCTTACCAACGGAGAAAGGTGAGAGGTTTTACGGAGTGTACTTCTCGGGACACCGTGGGCTGACTGTGCCGAGCAGTTAAGTCTGCGAAGTATTTCGTAGCGAGAAAGGTTGTCCCGGCGGCATAGCCACCCGGCCGATCATCTGATGGGGATGACCGTGCGAGGGCAGCCTGGGTGTCCTGCCCGAACCAAGTATGGGGGATGGGGGAGAAAAAGGGGCAGTTGAGTGGAGACAAGTCTTCGCTGCTGTAACTATGAAAAACGAACTAAGCCCGGGAAAACTAAGTGTCAATCGCTTTGATCGTGTACACCGGGGACCGATAATGTCGGTTAAAAAGGCAACGAAGCGGACTACTAAAACTGGTCAAACAAAGGGGGTCCGTCTCAATAACGAGTGACCAAACGTGCAAAAACAAGTGATTCCCTTAGGATGTTGTATTTCGTGTCATTTAGTTCTGACTGCACTCTACAACTTCGCTGGTGACAGTTGTACTGACCAGTTAATATTGGCTAGCAAAGCTTCCCCAATCCCATGGCCGCTTATTGTACTGATACAGCTGCTGGATCTTCCCAGTCGTAAGAGATCTTGGCAGCTCAATTCAGTTGTAACCGCTTAAACAGTTCTATTGGGTTTCTCACTGTACAAACCTGTGACTTTTTATACAAGAATCTCTCGAGTTTTTCAAACCTGGTGCCTGACTCGACTGCATTTACACTGGAACTGTTCATTGTACTTGGAAGTGGTGTTTTTTTTTTTTTTTTGTTTGTCACTACGTATTTGACGTAGAACTTTTGTAAATGAGCACTTGTGCTCAAAGGTTAGCTCAAAAGTTTACAATAAATAACTGTTGAGAAGAAAGGCTGCTACTTCTAGGATAGTTTTGTTTTTATTTTAGGATTTCTTGTTTACTTCAGTTTCACTAAATAAACGTTATCTTTTTGGCATAATCGGCTCGGTTTATCGGGAGTTATTGGTTGACATCGACCCTTCTTACCAGTAGTTATTTGCGGACACAATTGTTTGTGCTCAGTTTCCGGAAACAAACCAGAAGTGGGGCAATTCCGAGTCACGTGACTTTGCACATGACTATGACTCCGCTGTTCCTATCCTTGCTAGACATCTTAGCCCTACCCAGGTGGGTGGGGCAGAAGAAACATCGTTGTCGAGTCTCACTGTCTTTGAGAAAAGATTGGCCATGCATTTATGTGGATTTATCAGTCTTATTTTGTTAAGCACACTCCCAAGACCAATGTACAAAACATTTCAGTGGGACAGTCATTGATGTTTTGATTCTGACACCCTCATCTTTTTGATGTTCTGACAAACCGCTATGAAAAAATTCAAATTTAGAACATAATATGCAGCGGTAGCTCAGACATAAGTACGCTCATGCTTAGGGTTTTTGTTGATTAAGAAACAGATTAATTTGAATTTCTGCGTTTTCTCACAATGTGTGATGTAGGAATATTGTGGTAATACAAGACCGATACAAAGCACAGGAAAGTTGCTCTCGGTGGTCGATGGCAGTGCAGAAGCACAGAATAATTTCAACTAAAATCAAAGAAGCAGGCATTCGCTGCCTATTGCTGATGCAGCTTTTATTTAGATGCTCATTTGTGAAACTGCATGGACCTCCAAAAACAGCCGTGAGCTGAGTTTCAACTGAGCTGTCCATTTGTCTTGGGGCAGGGGCCACGCTATTTGTTTCACATCTGACCCCATAAATAGCAGCTGTTTATAAAATGACAAGAAAAAAACTAATTTCATTGCCAGTAGATGTCAGCTGTCTGTACATTAAATCTCTATGAACGCATGGTCAGCTGCCGACTCTAAATCTCATTTTCCTATCCCCAGAAACTCCTTGCTGAACCAAAATCACTAAGCCCTGGCTTATTACTTGCATAGTGTATAGTGGAACCCTGTTATGCATGGAATTCCACCTTTTTATAGTGTACGGGTATCGATCGGTTCAGTTTAAACAAAAAAAGACAATTTGTAGTCAGGATCCTTAGTTTTAAATGGTCACTGCGGCTCTCTCTGAGTCCAGCTGTAACTTCTGCGGCCTGTTCAGTAAGGCTGGTGGAACGCACATGTGCAACGGGTCCCTTGTTGTACCATTGATGTGACATATCCACAAAGGTATAACAACATCGTGATGTCACATTGAGGGTACAACAACACTAGGAAAAGATAGATTTTGAGAGTTTACAACGTTCGACCATACATTAGAGAATACTGGATGGGCAACTATGCATAACTAGTGTGTTCTGCCACAGAGGGATTCTGATTCCCTCTGACCTTGAGAGTGAAGCTCGACAGATCCATGGAAGTCGGAACCCCGAGGTGGCAGAACACACTGGTTGTGCAGTAAGTTGCTCATCCTTTATTTTTTTTAGCGCATTATGTGAAACGTGTGTGCGGTGGTTCTTTCGCTTTCAGAATGAATCTGACTTATGCAGTCTCTAGAGGTTTCAGAATGCTGTTGTACCACAGAAGGATGCTATCACATTCCATGACTTTTGAACTGTGGTACAACAGCATTTTGAAAGGGGTGGAATTCTATACAGAACAATGCTCTACAATACACTATATGTAAAATAATATATTGGGTGCTGTGTTTAACAAGAATTTTACACACACCTGAGGCATTGGATGCTACATAAACCCAGAGAGTGAAATTCAAGGGGTTTATTTAAGGATCCAACACCAAGGGTGTGTGTAAAAATTCTCGTTAAAACACCCCACCCCATAGCTGGCCGGGTGGCGCTGGAGGTTGAGGTGCTGGATGCCACCCATTGTGCCATGCCAGCGACCCGTGTTTGGGAATGAGCATGGGCTGCTAGAGGTTGGCAGGGGAGGGAGAGGATTTAGCATCCGAAGACTGCTTCCCTGTCCCGGGGAAGGGTGGGCAGGTCATCCTGCTCCTTGACTGCCCCCTGGTGGAGGCTGGGGGGTAGCACCAGAGTAATGGGAGACAAGTAAATGTGGCTTTGTGACATGCGTGCCTCCACGGCCTCAAGAGGTGGGGAAAGAAAAACAGGAAATGTGGCTGCTGGCTCTATGAAGCCCCTCCAGTACTCTGGCGCTGCCGTCGCAAGGAACGCCTGGGCCCACTTCAGATGTGTACTCGGGAGGTAGGACGGCCCTTCCACCCTGCCATTGGGGGGGGATAATCCATGGGGGAATACAGGGCTCAGGGGGTTGCCAAGGGGTGAGGCGGTGACTGGGGCTGGAGGAGGACGGGTGTTCACAGGCAGGCTGAAGAGAAAAAATACAATAATAAAATAAATAAACACAGCACCCCATGTTTTATATAATTGCTGGGAAGTGTTTTTTCGCCACAGCAATTATGTTAAATAGAAACATTGCTGTGTAGCCGCAGTCGGGTTAAAGCACGGTCCATGGACGAGCTTAAACAGTCCTTTAAAGAGCCAAGTTGATTTTTTTAAAATATTTTCTTATGGTGGAATCTGAGTGTCCAGTGCACAAATGGAAAACGGTGACTGGCACATGTGTGGAGCTAGGGAAACCCGGCGCATGTTCGCCGTTGTAACCAGCTGGTTATAACAGCAAATTATAACTGGGTTTCCCTATGGGAAAAAACGCTCACCAGTTATTATGTAGGGGATTGTGTATGAGCTATCATACATAGCAAGGCTATGTTTCAGTTGAGAGGCTTCCGTGGTAACAAGAGACCTCGAGAGTGCAGCTCAAGAGGTCTCGTAACCACAGAAACCTTGAGATTGAAACAGAACCTTGTTTGTGTATGATAGCTCATACACAGTCTTTTATAGTGTATGGGCACCATTTACGATGAAACAGTGTCCTTGCTGTGCTGTTTTTTTCTCATCAGTGCTCATTTCCAGGACCAGCTCACATCACCGCAGTTGCTTCCTCAAGTTCAGAGGGGTCAGTACTGCACATGCATGAAGACGTTCTGTGTTGTGCTGCACTAGTGACGTAGCTAGTGCAGCACAACAAGCTGATTCCACTAATTGAATTGAATTGTATTGGCAGTCACGTTCTACCATACACTGTACGCTTGTGCTGCAGTAGTGATGTCACTGCTGCAGCACAACTACCTAGTATGCTGCCACACAGTTGCTCTTCTCTAGTCATTTGAGCTGGAAGCTGTTACTTGCACTTAAAGAAAAAAGCTGCAGCACATTCAATCAGTAATTTGAGCCCACCACCAGCCCCCACCAACCCCCAGTTCACTGAAAGGAGGTGGAGCGTCTGAAATGGGCATGGATGCCCATACACTACAAAAGGTAATGTATGGCCATCCATACAATACAAGCCTTGCCTTTATCTCAGATTTTCTGTGGCAGCCAGTAAACCTCTCAAACTTCGCTCTCAAGGTTCCTGGTTACTATAAAAATCTCTTGATGCAGACACAGGCTTGTTGTATACGGCTGCCCATACATTATTCTCTATATAGTGTCTAGCAGTTCTGATGTTCTTTATCCTTCTCCTGCTTGTGTCAGCAGTAGGTATTGAAGTTTTGGGGTTTTGAGTACTGCCTTCTTTAATTTTAATATGAGACTGATCTGAAACAAAAAAACAAAAGTCTGACTGTTGGAAAGAGACAGTGTGCGCCTAGACCAGAGGGGAGTACAGAACAGCATTAAGGGACTGCAAGATTAGAATTAAGAAAGCCACGGGGGGGGGGGTGAAAGTCAGTTAACAGTTGGAGCTGCAAATAAAACTAAGGCCTTCTTCCGGTACACACATGGCACGGAGAAAGGTGATATTGGGCCCCCACAAAACAGGGAAGGGGGAACCTCTTTAATATCTTTGTAAGTGACATTGCAAAGGAGTTGGAATGGAAGGTATGCCTCTTTGCTGGATGACACCAGAATCTGCAGCAAGGGGACGCTTGGGAGGGTAAGGATGGAAAGGTCGAGCAGAGACCAGAGAGAACTAGTGGAGTGTTCAAAGGTATGGCAGCAGGGTTTCAGTGCAAAATAATGCACTTGGACACAGAATCCCAGGGACAGGACACAAAATGGGTGGAGTGGTATTGATGACCACCAAGCAGGAAAGAGACCTGGGGGGGGGTAATCATATTTGATGACCTAAAGGTGGCCAGGCAATGCGACAAGGCTGTTGGGAGGGCTAGGGGGATGCTGGTATATGTAGGGAGGGGGGTATCACCATCAGAAACAGGGAGGTCCCAGGGCTCGAAATATGGCCTTTCCGTATTTCTGTGAAAATGCGGTCATGTTGTTGGAAATGTGTCTTTAAGGTCAGCATTTCTGTCTGGAAATGTTTGCTGCTGTACTTGTTTGAAATTATGTAATGCTGTATTTCAACTGTTGGTGGACCGGGCAGACTTTTCCTCCTTACTCCGCAGCTCCACAGCTGTGCTGTTGTCCCCGATGTCTGGATGGGTGGGGGGTTGGAGATGGTGCGAGCTATCTGATCAGCGCACAATCTCAGGGCCTGTGGCTGACTCCTTTTTCTTGCAGTCAGGCGCTCCTTGGGCTGCTGTGGGGTCCTTGCCATAACGCGATCAACGTGACTTACAGCTTCAGCCCTGATTGACTGGTCGTGCTCTCTCCTTGCTGCGCTGGCCACAAGTGGATGCAGGTGACAGCTGGTAGCGAGAGAGGAAGGTCAGAGCTCTCTGTCTTCAGTGAGTGAAATGAGCTCACTCATGGTTTAGTTGTGAGGCATACGAGGAGCTAAACTTTAGTTTTTACACTAAAAAAATTATCTAACAGTAAGAGTTGAGCAGTCAGTAGTAACTGCACTGGGGGGGAAGACAACTGTAGATTTTAACAAAACGCAGGAAGAATTCATCCATTAAGTACTGTGTTGATCGGGGTCAAATAAATAAAGAGCTACAAAATAAAATCTAGTGGCTGATGGGGAGTCCTCTAAGAGTGCAGTCAGACATTTGTTGCTGCACTGAGATAAACTTTATTTTTTTGTTTTGCAAGTCTGGGAAGGGTCAGTCCTGAACTACTGTGTTTCTGGGGACAAACAAAGCAGCATTGAGCCTTGTATGGCTACACAGACAGGCTTTTTGTTTTAAAAGAAACAGACTTTTGGGGGGAAAAAAAAACAATCTTCCTCTGTCACATTTTAGTCAGGAAAGCCAAGAGGGCTGTTGCATAGAGAGTAAAACAACAGACTGCCATTTAAATTGATTGACGAGGGGACTACTTACACCTTTGTGAGGGACTCTAACTCTGTGGTGTATAAAAAACCTCACAAAATGAATTCCCGAGTGTGAAAGTCCTTTTGTGGGCTTAGCTGCAAGCTGCAGTGTGTTACATAATAACAAAAAACTGAATTCCTAATTCCTTTTCATTTGCCCTACAGTAAGGGAAAGTCCTGTAAATCTCTTTCTTAGCTGCAGTTTGGTGGTAAAAAAAAAAATGAATTACTGCATATATTTATTTATTTATCAAGTCTAGGATTACAAATACCTTTGAGCCTTGGCTCTTTTACAAAGGTTCCACGTCAGAGAAATACAGATTATGGGGAACATCAAGACAGACGTTACAACAATGTGGACATTGCAAACAGAGTATAGATTAATACAATTCAAGGCTAGCATTGTAACAAGGCAGCCAGCGACATTTGTCAGAGAAAATAGACAACAGATAAGAAGTGCCAGAGTCATAAGGAGAGGGAAGAGGGGAGGGGGGGAGAAGGAATGTAGGAAGGGTGAAAAGTGCAGCGTTGGCTATACCAAGATGTGAGTGTAGAATCCAATGGGGGGGGGGACCACTAGAACAGGAAGGGAAGTGGAGAAACAAGGTTAAGTTGGGCAGTCACAGGAGCTGTTGGTAGTGAGATAGTCCCGGAGCCTAATTTTAAACATACCAGTTGTTGGGGCAGAGGAGCTGGTTGGGCTGAGGCCATTGAACCAGAGTGGTGCTCGATAAGCAAAAGAGCATTGTCCCTGTGAAGTGTGACAGTGGGGGACTTTCAGTAGCAGTAGCGTGGATCTCCTAAGGCACCATTTGTTAATTCAGTGTTGTAACAGAGTTGAGACCACAGAAGGTGCAAGGCCAAGGTAGATTTTTTTCGTCATGGAGCAGGTGAGAAACTTTATGTGGTTTGGTAGTTGGAGCCAGCCGGTCTGAGTGTACAGGTCACATGTGTGGGTGAGACGGTGAGCACCAGTGATGAGCCGACATGCCTTATTTAAGGCAGTTGAGAGGCGTCTAAGGGTTGTGGTTGTGGCCGAGCCATAAATGATGAGACCATAGTCTATTACAGAGATCACAGAGCTCAGGACTGCAACCTTCAAAGCTTCTGGGCGTGAGGTGTGGTCTGTGTTTGTAGAGGAGACCAAGCCTGTATTAACAGCTCTAGCTACATTATCTACATGAAGTCCATAGAGAGATTAGGGTCAAGCTGTATCCCTAAGTATTTGAAGGACCCCACCTGATCTAGCATGTCCCTGGGTGGTGGAGATAGCCAAGTGGTGTAGCTTGTGTGTGTTATGAGAGCTGCAGAAGAGCATATATTTGGTTTTCTTGTCATTGAGGACCAGTTTATGATTAAGAAACCATGTCTCTACAGAACTGAAACCAAGTTGAAGGCTGTGTTGAAGAGTTGCAGGATTTTTGTGAGTGGAAAATACAACAGCATCATCGGCATATAGTATGATCTGCTCAGAGGAGTGGTAAGGGAGGGAGTTTAAGAAAATGCTAAAAAGGAGGGGGCCCAGTATGGATTCCTGTGGAACACTCGAGCGAACAGGCAGGATGTCAGAAAGAGCATCAGCAATTTTTACTCTCTGTTATCAGTTTTCTAAGTGAGAAGGCCATTGTCAAGGGATTTGTGCAAAGCTCCAGTGAACTCAAGAAGGGCTGTGGTGGTACTGTGACCTTTCCGGAAACCGTGTTGTTGTGGACAAGGTATATTGTATTTATCAAAGTGGTCGGTAAGTTGATCAGACACGATGCGCTCGAGTGCCTTGGGGGGCAGTATGGAGATAGGGTGATAATTTGAGTGATTCGTCTTATCCCCACTTTTATGGACGGGTGTCACGGTGGCTGTTTTCCATAGGTCTGGGAATTTTCCACAGCTGAGAGAGAGGTTTAGGATTTTTGTTCATGGATGAATTACCTCATTGAGGGTGAGCAACAGAAGCTTAAGGTCCAGGGTGTCGCTACTAGATCTAGATTTAGAGATAGCTGCAGTAATATAGCGGTGAGCTTCATTCAGCCTTACCTTCCTGAAGTAGAAGAGAGGATGGTTAGACTGAGGGGCTGAGGTATTTGGGGAGTAAGCCCTGTTTTTGAAAAAGTCATGGGGTAGAACAGCACTAAGATCTGAAAAAGCCATGTTAAAGATGTTTGCGATCGCCTTGGGGTCGAGGGTTGAGGATCCATCAGCCATTAACATGGCCGGAGAGGTTTCTGGCTGCTTCCCTGTGACATCCTTGATATTGTCCCAGAAAGCATGACCATTTCCCCATGTATTGGTGATAGCGTCTTTGTAATAGGTGGATTTCATTAGCTGTATGGCTTTTGTGCAGGTATTTCGCTTGTTTGTAATTTTGGATGTCCAGTTGTTTGCCAGTGGCCCTGGCAACTGCCCAGAGGTGATCCCTTAGTTTCAGCTGTGAGAGAAGAGCCACGGTGACCCATGGGTTAGAGAGAGAGAGAGAGATCTTGTTTTGCACCTTTTAGCAGGGGCAAAGAGGTCACAGGCTTTGTTGAAAATTGAGATGAAGTGATCAAGAGCCAAGTTAACATCTGTTGCTTCATAGATGGGTAGCCAGTCTTATAGAAGCAGGTGTTGTTTGAGATGTGGAAGTTTTCCACGAGGAAGGACTCTGCTAGCGATAATTTTGGGAGGAGGCTTAAGGAATTTGTTAGACCATGCACACATGACTGGGGAGTGGTCACTGAGAGAGTCTGGGAGAATGGTCATACAAGAAATCCTTGTGGGGTGAGTGGTGAGGACCCAATCCAAGAGGGTACTGGTGCTAGTCTTGTAGTTAATCCTAGTAGGGGAGTTTACCATTTGCATGAGGTTAGCAGCTGAGATAGAGTCTCTGTAGGCACTGGCGCTCGATGCTAACCAGTTTATGTTGAAATCCCCTAGTAGAATAAGTTCAGCTTCAGGAGGATGAGAGCTGATAAAGTTTAGGACATTATTGAATCCATGTTTAGGGTCCCTGATCCGGATGTATATGGAGACAATAGTCAGGGCTTTATGGTTGGGACCTAGGATGATTTTTATTGGCAGAATCTGGGCCGAGGCAGAAAGTGATGGAGTTGCTACAGGGTGCCAAGACAGGGAGTCTTTGATATAGATTGCGCAACCACCGCCTTTTTTGGATATCTGGTCCAGCTTGTGGACATTGTAGCCCTGTATTGTTACTGCTGAGTCAGGAACTTTAGGTGTCAGCCAAGTTTCCACCACTGCAAGGATGCCAGGGTTGTGTTGGCATATGAAGGCTTGGAGTGCATCCAGCTTTGGTAGTAGGCTGCAGATATTAATGGTTGTAAGGATACGGGCACCTGGAGTTTGTGTGTGGCCTGAGCTTCTAGGGCCAGGATTGGGATGGATGCTGCCTGAGATGAGAAGGAGGAGAAGTAGGAGTTTTAAGGAGCAGAGTCGCAGCTCTTTGAGAGATAGTTTTGATCGCTGTTTCCGGGAGTAGAGGTTGCAAGGTTCCAGGCAGTATCCTATATGGACTGCAAGGTGGTACAGTGTAGAGAGGTGGCCACACTTGTTGAGAGTAGTGGTCGGGTTAAGTAACCAGGAATATCCAAACGGTGCACCAAGCACAAGTCTCGAGTGGAAGTGGAGAGTTCCCTTGGAGTAGCAGTGGAAACCAGAGTAGAGGGTGGTGGGGTGGGTTGGGGGTGGCTAGGACCGGGGTGGGGTGGCAGGGCAAGGAGGAAGAGGAGAGGTGAGAGAAAGGCAGAGAGAACCCACATGACTTGCATACTAGAGAAAGATAGAGATAGAGATATAGCTCTCTAGTGGTGAGAGGATATAATCTGCTAATGGGGGTTGGGGAGGAGAGAGGTTGCAGGGCAGAGAGCAAAAGAAGGATTTACACAGTCAAGGCTCAAAATTCACTTCTAATATCAACTCAGAACTTAACTTGTTTAATCCTTACAGTCATTTTTATTAAACCCTGGCACATAAATTCAACTAGGGACACAGAGGGAGATACAGTAGTTAGAGTGTTCAGCAGGAGATAGCGTGGGCCACTTGGAAATCAGCTTCCACTGGTACCAAATCCAAAAGTCAGGGCTAGTACCTTGCAGTACAGAGGATTTCTGAAAAACTGTTTAGGTTCCAGAAATTGAGGGGTCTGTGGCCATGTTGCCCTGCAGTAAGGAAAATTGTGTTCCTGGACCGCTTTGCTTTTGCTGTTATATTTTTTATTATATATGTGCCGGAAAAGTATCCTTTGTTCTGAAAATGTACAGTGAACCACCCACATTTCCAGTGGAAATGTACCCCTGAGGCCATTGTTTCAAGCCTTGATGGTGTTGCCTCTGTATGGATTGCTGGTAATACCCCACTTATAGTACTGTGTCCAGTTCTGGAGACCACATCTCCAGAAGGACATAGAGAGAGTGGAGGCATACAGAGGAGGGCAGCTAAAATGGTACATGGTCTGCATCAAAAGCCCTACGAAGAGAGACTAAAGGACCTCAGTTTGTACACCCTGGAACAGAGGAGGTAGAAGGGAGACATGATAATGACCTTTAAATAGCTCACAGGGTAAATAAGATACAGGAGGGAAGTATTTTTCAGAAGAAAGGCGCTCAAGGACAAGGGGGCACGTTGTAAAGAGAGGGGTAGATTCAGGAGAGATGTGAGGAAGTACTTCTTCATAGAAAGTGTTGTGGATTCCTGGAGCAGCCTTCGAGCGGGGGCGAAAACCTTGGGTTCAGGAATGCATGGCATAAGCACAATGCAATCATAGTGGAAAGGAAGGGAAGGGGGGAAAGAAAGAGCTGTAGATTGGGTACCGGCTGCGATAATAGTGTAAGTAGGAAAGAATGGGCAGATTGGATGGGCCAAGCGGTACTTATTTGCTGTCTGTTTCTTTGTTATGTCTTTGTGAGCGAGCCAGTCACGATGGTTGAAATGTTACATACAACACCAACAGAGACTAAAAATGGCAGAATAAGTAAGGATTAACCCATGACAGGGCATGAGTTTACTGAGACTTAATCCACGCCTTGGGGGTGGGGGGCATGAGATACGAGGCTGCAGGCCAAGTGACTTCAACCACCGAGGCATGGATTAATTCTCAGTAAACCCATGCCCTGGAGTCGGGTTAATTAGCAACTTTATTTTAGAGGTTTACCTAAATAAATATTAAGAAAGGAAAAACACTGTTTACATGCATTTTTAATAATAGTTCTTCTGCCTAATGGGTTTGTCCTTCTCAGGATGCCATAGTTGTAGTTCTCCACTAGGTGCATTTGTCCTAACAAGGATACTGTAGTTGTAGTTTTTTTTTTTATTTTATTTTTTTTTTTTTACATGTTTCTCTGAAAAGATCACTTTACATTGCTGTCACTCAGGATTTTGTAGTGCAGCAAGGCAACTGTGGGTTTACAGGGGATTAATCCATGGTCAGGGCACCTGTTTTAATGAATCAGAATATAGGATTTTCAGAACCCATTTTACAACATATGATATCTTTGACACATCTAATCTCAAAATGTCATGATATCCTTGCTGTTTATTAGATAGCTAACAGAATCCTGAAAGTTAGTTTCACCTGGACTACCGAACCAATTGGAGACCAGCTTTCAGAATGCTGATGGCATCACAATATCCCTGTGCAGCACTGAAGCCAGCAGTTGAATGTATTTATGTATTTGACTTTTTTGTCCAGAAGGGCACACTGAGCTGCGGACAACTCGTTTTCAGGCATGTCCTTTGGGGAAAGATAAGCATGTATATAGCAAAGCATATAAGAGAGAACACAAAGAACAATAAGTGAACTAAATACATAATGCCATAGGTAACTGTCACAATTAGGATACAGCAAAAATTACAAGTACACCATATGGTCACCATGAGGTCCCTGTCAGTGGAAGTTAAAAGTTAGCAACCAAGTAGTAGAAGGAGGTGAGGCAGCAAGAGCAAGTAGGGGCGGTAAACAGCAAATCAGAGAAACTATTACATCTTCACGCAAACAGATCTAAAAGTTAGAACTAGTAAACTAAACTGAATATATGGTGACCTGACAGTGACATAAAATAGTTTTTTTTTTTTCGTATCACTTATGCGTTATTGTCTGGCACCCTCACACTTGAATATACATAGCACATTTTGTGTCAGCCCGCATATATATAGATAGATATCTTTGTCATATCTGTGAGAAGTAAAAACAGCAACTGTCAATGGTATTTTTGGCACTGTGGTTACCTAGGGTGAGAAGATCACTGTAATTTTCACTCTAGCTCTAGCCACACACCATGTCCACAGTGGAAGTGGATGTCGTCTGCTGGAGTTGCTCACCTCCATGAGCTGCTTCTTCCTTGATCATGTGCTGGGATGACATCACTGTTGATGGGGGGCTACTGAAAAATCAGAACCCTGGATTTTTTCCTTATCGTTGTATTATAAAAGACATGGCATAAATCAGATATGTTATGGTCCTAATGAAAATATCACTGATATTTTCACTTGTGTAATCTGGTCTTTTGACATCACTCGTGGCTTTGCTACTCGTGTTGACACAGATGAAAACTGCAGTCAGGAAACATAGTGAGATTTTCATCAGGGCTGTGTCATATCATATATCCAACCATATCTACATATCTTTATCTATATATTTGTATAGTTTTTGTTAACCAGCTAAATACACTAGACAAATAACAGGCACGACCCGGGAGACTACTACAGTCACAGTACATATACAAGTTAGAATACAGGAATGAATTAATTAGAACACCACAGGTTACATATATGTAAGTAATAATACCTGATAGGGTGGGCGTTATGGGCTATAACGGACCGCCCAGGGGCATAATGAGGCCTGACGCCACAGGTGGAGGGCCTTATAGCCCCTGGAAGGTCCGTTATAGTCCATAACGCCCACCCTGGAGGGTATTATTACACTTAGAAAATGGGCAACTGTGTTTTATATATTTGAAAAAAAACATTTCTTTAGATGTTTGTACTCTAAGCTGTTTCATTTCCATTTGTAATAAAATAGTTCCTCAACCTACATTGTAATGATTTTTTTACTAGAGGCTTTTGTCCTAGTACAGCTTACGTAGCTTTTATTTTTGCTTTCTGGTTGTCATGGTTTCCTCACTCCCCTGACACACCCGAGAGACACGGGACTTAAATTCATCTGGTTTTGTTTTATACTTTATTTTTTTTAAAGATTCATTCATTCTCTTCTGTCGGGTCCATTTTTTTTTTTTTTTTGTAGCTTGGGGTTGTAAGCCAAGAGCAGTGGTGCCGGACGGATGAGCTAACAGGGCAAGAAAAGGAAGCATTCTAGAACAAGGTATGATCTTCAGGGAATGAACAGTAGCACGATGGTGGCAGGCGGGTGCATTGTCGAACGGTTGGGAGATCTGTATGGGAATGTGGTTGGCACAGGTACCGCTAGCGGGACCCGGTTAGTTGTTAGTGTGGCAGCTTTCCATGTTTGTGGTCAGAGGTGGAGTACTGATTTAAGAATGCAATGTTTTCTTGTGGTGAATACTTGAAAAATGACGATGTGGTGGGGGTTGTAGCATTTTTTGGTCTGGTGGGGTGTTTCTGTCGGTAAGTGATGGAAAAAAATGATGGCAGGTGAATTTGCAAATTTGGGGTGCCCAGTAATATTCTAAGTAATGGGGCACCCTGAATTGGCACTTGTTTTTTTACAGGGCGTTGTTAAAAAATAACAGCCCGGGTGCCAGGCTGTTTCAGCCAATCAGGGCACAAGTTTTGCTTTACCCATTTTCTAAATACAGATAATCACTATCCAGCTATAATCCTAGTAATTTGTAGGAAGACGTCTCTTCAAGTAAAACCACATGGTTGCTGGTGTGGAATGGATTAAAAGACTATTGACAGAGAGGTGAGATTAAGATTAGTTCTTGGAAGAAATCATTAGCTTGTTTTTGCTGGGATTTAGCAGCAGGCGAAGGTCAGCAAAACCTTGTTGGATGTTGCTGAAGCTAAATTACAATTCTTTCAAAACTGAGGGAAGATGGGTTCTTTTTGATTATGGGAAGGTGTCACCAACACACAAATAAACAGAGGAACTGCTTGCTGCCTGTCGTTGCTATAAATTGAAAATTGGACTGGACCAAGGATGGATCTTTGTGGCATCCATTTGGAGATGTAGTTTGGTTTAAAGAGGAGTCTATCATCTTAGATATCATGTGAACATAGGTTAAGATTAACTGCAGAATCCAGCAACTAAGTCAGTGCCAAGGCCAATCTGATATATTCTCCAGTAGAATATAATCAGCTGTGTCAAGTCCTTTAGTCAAATGAGTACAGGCAAAAAGAAGTTTACATAACATAGAAAAGACAGAGGCATATAAATGTAGAACTTTGACTGTAATATAGTATATGGTTAAGGCTTATTCTCTATGAAAAGAATCTCCTTCAAAAATCCTGTTGTACATGTTCTGAGTTGTTGTGTATGTTCTAAAAAAGTTGTACGTGTTCCAGATCAAGTATTGCAGTGTTCCTGCTCACACAATGTCTCCCACCACCACACTGTTTACACAGATGTGCTTCACTCAGTCACGGACAGCCAAAATAAAATACCATAACATGACAACCAGTGTTTTCTCAAAAATAATGTACGACCATGTGAAAGTTATCCTGGACAAAAGTTTGAGTGTCTACTATTTTTGTTTTTACTGCTCTAAATTATTTTTTGAGAACTTTAGATGCTGAAAACTTAACCCACCATGTGTTTCCATTGGTTCTATGTCATAAGGGTGAATTTGGTGCTGAACACCCTTATGGCAACCCTATCGCCGAAATTGAATTCCAACAATGTGAGATTACAGTGACGATGCGTCGGCACAAAAAAAAAAACATTTGGGGGGTTATGCGGGGCTATGCCCCCGCACCTCTAAATTAGGATTCTCAGCACGGGGTGCATGTGCTAAAAAAAAAAAAAACACTGTCTCAGGCCTGGCGCAACAAATACTACTGGCTCCCGGTCCCGAACTCTGTATCCCCGCCACCTCAAGCCAGCACATTGCCCACTACGCCAGAAACCCGCAGCACCACCACTCTCATACCCTGCAGCTTCACGTTCATTGGGCTTGTTCCCACCCCCCGCATGTGTATACATGCGCGACATCCTGTTGCCTTTTCGCGACCCGCCCCATCTTGTCGCCGACCCCACACCCCCGCCATCGGGGCACTAGCCGAAAGTGGGTCACCATTTTGGCTGGTGCCCACTGTCACAAACCCACTCAACAGGTCAGGCCCTCTACTCCCAAAGTGCCAACCTCCGAGCGCAGTCTTGTGAACAGTTTAACAGAATAAGGTAACCCTCTTGTCTGTTTTGTGAGTTCGTATCAACCTTTGGTCTCAAGTCTTGGAGGGATTCAAACTGTGAACCTCTTGCTAGCATACCCAATGCATAGGCTCAGATATTTCTGTCTTTGGTGGGGGCAGATATGTTTGCCCATGGGCACCTAACCAGGTATACAGAGATGAACCCTTAAAAACTTTCATAAAGACCTCATTTAAAACGCTTCTCTTTCCAGTTTGGTACCACCATTCAAGCTTATGCCTAGTGTCTGCTATAACCATATATACTCTTCTGGCAAGTGAAGGAAAAATCAAAGACAGACCAAGTATGCTCTAAAAAGATTTTTTACTAAAAATAGATAAAAATATGTCAAACACAAAATACAGAACTGTTATATCACAAGACATACAAATCTATTAAAAGAACAAGGTTTTAAACAGTGCAATTCTTAATATAGTATATAGTTTCTAAAATACCTGCTTAAAAGTGCTCACAGATGTTTCATTGTCAGAGTCTAGATACAAGTGTCCCTGAAGTAAAACAGAATATCCCTTAAAGCAAACTGTATTTGCCAACCCCTTTTTGGGTGAGGTCACCTAGCTCCTCCCCTGTCAGAATATATATAAAAAATATATATATTTAATAAAAAAGAAAAAAAACAGGATGTCCTAATAAGGCATTAAGATTCTGTGACCTCAGCATAATTCAGTTTCTCATATAACTCTTTTTGATATAGAGGATCTACTGTCCCTCACAGACATCAAAGAAACATTTATGACTTCGCACCCTTGTGTAATAACTTGGGTTTTCCTCCGTCATAAAAAGGGATATTTCCTTTCCTGCCAGCTGGCCAGCTAATTCTAGATCAACAGGATATCCCTGATTCAAACAACATGAAGTCTTGCTGTATTCTGACAATTGCAGTTAGGTCCTGCCTTTCAACTGCCCTGGAGAACATAGGGTTAACTTTCTATGCGTGGCATAGAATGTTCATCTCAAGCTCGGTTGAAGCCTCTGTCTGTTGTTATTCGAACTGCAACCGTCAGATTCTTTACTCCGCCTCACTGAACAGTCGCTCCGGAGATTTCTCCTGCTGCTCGGTTCAAAGGTGGTTGAAGTGTCGGTTTTCGGTTGGTTTTCTTCTGAATTGTTGTTTCCGCATAGTCTGTTCAAGTCTCTGTCTGTGGTACCGTGAGTACTAGATAGGTTTTTGTTCTGTTTTCTGTGTGGAACTTGTAAACTGTGGATCGGCTGAACCGATCATTTTGTGGTAAAATTTGTACTTTACTTTAGTGTGTGTTACCGGTCCATATTGGTTCTAAAAAAATGGGTTTTAGTATGTTTTTTCCAAGACCCGTGACACGGTCAGGAACCGATAGGGGAGTCTTGCCTGGTGGATTGACAGAGAAGTAAGTTTGGTTGGTTGTATGCCTGAGAAACCCAAGAAAAAAACGGGCCCACTGGGTTTCAACACTGCAGTGTGTGTGGGGAGGTCTTTGCTAAGGCTGATCCCTACACCACCTGTGTTTATTGTCTGGGGTTTGACCACCTCGATTCAGACTGCCAAATTTGAAAAAATTTTCCCAAATCTACCCTGGAAAAGAGATTAGGTAGACTGAAGGAAAGGGAGGCCAAGAAGTACCGCTGACCCGGATGGCCAGCCCGGTTCGGTTCCGACCGAACCAGAAGGAGTGCCCTCTGACCAGGGCGATACTTCTTCGGGCAAAAGGAGAGATGATTCCGAGGAATCGGTTCCAACAAAAAGAAAAAGAAAAGACAAGTCGACCGGTTCGGATCCAGAATCTCATACTCCAACCGCCAATGAAATAGCCAAAGCGATTAGGATTATGGAATCGCTTCGATCGGTTCCGACTGAACCGGCACCATCTGGCAGGGGCTCGGTTTGGTCGGTTCCCCCGGTTCCGGATTATACCTTGGAAGAATTTTATGAACCAGAGTTTGAGGAGGAGGGAGAGTATGAGGATGATTATGGTGATGGTGAAAGTCTGGATGTGCCTATTGACCTGGACATCTCTCCAGACAGACTTTCAGGTGTTTATCCTCCTAGGCTTTCTGAGTCCCCTTCACACTTCATGTTTTACAGAAAGGTGGCTGATACCCTCCAGCTTCCTGTGGAGGAGGCAGTAGAGGATCAGGAAGAGCCTGATTATGTTCAGATGATGGACATCCCAGAGTCCAGGAGACTGTCTATTCCCCTCCACAAATCTTTTGGGAAACAGACACAAAAAATTCTTAAGTCTTCCAATTCTATACCTCCTGTGGACAGAAGAATGGACAAGAGGTATACTCTTTCAGGCTCAGATACGAAGCTCCTTTTTCAGCAATGCAGCCATGTTGGGGTTGTACAGGCTGCTGCCTGTGATAAGGCAAACATTCCCTTGGTATCACACCCCCCAGACAAGGACTCCAGGAAGATTGATGCCATGGCAAAGAAGCAGTACATGGCAGCATTTTTGGGACTCAGGCAGGCTAATTATATGGCCTGTGCAGCCAGGTACCGGAAGTCCAGGTGGGACACTGTACTGGCACTAGCTAAACTGGCTCCTACCCAGCTTGCCAAGGAGCTGGAGCAGGTGGCTGCAGATGGGATTGAGACATCGAAAGTTCAGTTTCATGCTGCTGTAGACTCCAATGATGCATCATCGAGAGTCATGGCTACATCTGTGGCTCTTCGGAGAATGGCTTGGCTCAGATGTACTAGCCTATCACAGAATACCCAGGCTAAGGCCATGGATTTTCCTGTAGTGGGTAATTCTCTGTTTGGGGAGCAGACAGAGAATTACATGTAGAAAATGGATGAATACAGGACCACTTACAGGAGTGCTCAGGCCAAAGAAAGGCAAGCAACTCCTCAAAGGCAGCAGTCCAGGGGCAGGGGCAGGCCTTTCCAAAGACCCTTTTACCAAGCACAGGCCTCTTCTTCTTTTTCGCAGAGGGGGTTCTTTAGAGGGAGAGGCAGAAGGGGGATGAGCAGGCCTGCATCCACCCCTCAGCCTGAAGCCCCTGCCAAGCAGACACCCTGATGGATCTGCCCGTGTCGATTCTCCTATACCAGTAGGGGGCAGGCTGGCTTACTTTTTCCAGGACTGGATGTCTCTTACATCAGACAAGTGGGTCCTGGAAGTAGTAAGCCAGGGACTGGTTCTCAGCTTCAAAAAATTTCCCAAGATGAGAGCCAGATCTTTTCCACCTGCAAATCTCTCAGAGACCCTTGCCCTAGAGGCAGAGGTTTCTTCTCTCCTAGCTCTGAGAGCTATAGAGAGAGTTCCTACCCTACACTGGGGCAAAGGATTGTACTCCAGGTACTTCCTAACCCCCAAAAAGACACTAGAGTGGCGACCCATCCTGGACCTAAGATATATGAACAAACATCTTTTAAAGCCAAAGTTCAAAATGGTAACTCTGGGAGTTATCCTTCCCTCTCTAAGGCCAGGGGACTGGCTAGCCTCCGTGGATCTCAAAGATGCCTACTTTCACATTCCCATCAGGTGCTCCCACAGAAAGTACCTCAGGTTCAAGTTGCCCTCAGGCCACTATCAGTTCAGAGCAATGCCCTTTGGCCTAACCTCAGCCCCAAGGGTCTTCCCAAAGTGCCTGGCAGTAGTTGTTGCCTTTCTAAGAAGACAAAAGATTTCCATTTTCCCATACTTGGACGGCTGGGTCATAGTAGGTCAGTCTGCAGACCAAGTCAAGTCACACCTGCAAGTGACCCAGCAAGTGCTCACTTCTTTAGGATTCCTTCTCAACCTACCAAAGTCAGTTCTTGAACCAATACATCTCCTCACCTTCATAGGTGCAGAACTGGATACGATAAAAACAAGAGCCTTTCTTCCCCTGGAAAGGGCAAGGACCCTCATGGAACTGGCCTCTTCCTTCAGCCTTCAGGTGTCTCGACCAGCAAGGCATTTCCTTCAGCTACTGGGCCACATGGCAGCTTCCACAGCAGTGGCCCAGGGTGCAAGATTCCAAATGAGGGCCATTCAGTTCCACTTAAGAGCTTTTTGGTCCCAAAGAAAGGATTCCCTTGCCAAACTAATTCCAGTGACTCGAACCCTGATCCAAGCCTTGCAATGGTGGCAGGATCAGGACAATTTGAGGGAAGGGGTTCCATTTGTCACTCAGTCTCATTCAATGGTCCTCACCACAGATGCTTCCTGCTGGGCTGGGGAGCCCATTTGGGGGAACTTACCACCCAGGGACTGTGGTCGCCTCAGGAATCTCTGCTTCACATCAGTCTCTTGGAACTCAGAGCAGTGTTTCTGGCACTGCAAGCTTTTTCCAAATCTGTACAGAACAAGGTGGTGCAGGTCAGAACAGACACCACCACCACCATGTGGTACATCAGCAAGCAAGGAGGCACTTGGTCTACGGCTTTGTGCACAGAAGCAATGACGTTGTGGTCCCTGGCCTATTCCCTGCAAACCTCTCTGATAGCAGTCCACCTCCCAGGGAAGAACAATGTCCTAGCAGATGCACTGAGCTGAATATCCCAGGGCCATCACAAATGGGCCCTAGATCCCCTGGTGTTGGAAGTGATTTTCTCAAGATGGGGCACTCCAGAGATAGATCTTTTTGCAGCCCCAGACAATCACCAACTTCCTCTCTTTTGTTGCAGACCCCCAGTCTTGGGCTCAGTCCCCCTGGATGCTCTGATTCTGAACTGGGAAGGGAAATTTCGGTATGCTTTTCCCCCCTTCCCTTTTCTGTTCAGAGTGTTAGTCAAGATAAGGTCACAACCATGTAAAGTGATTCTGATTGCTCCAGACTGGGCCAGGCAGCCATGGTATCCCTTGTTGCTGTCCCTAGCAGTCCATCTTCCCCTGTCTCTTCCCAGTAATTACAACCTGTTAACAGCCTCTCAGGGGAGGATTTTGTACCCGAATCATCAGTCTCTCAATCTCAAGGCTTGGCTCTTTGAAGAGTTATTTTGCAGATCTGCATCTTTCCCAAGGGGTTCTGGATATCCTTAAGGCTTCTTGAAAGCCTTCCGCCAGAAAGACTTACAACTCCAAATGGAAAAGATTCAGCATTTGGTGTTCTAAGAAAAATATTTCTCCAGACTCTGCTGAATTGCCTACGGTTCTGGATTATATGGTCCATCTTTAATGGCCTAGGTCTCTGACCAGCTACCCTTAAGGTACACTTGGCAGCTGTTTCTGCTTTCCTGTCTGTAGGCAAGTATTTCTCTCTGTCATCCCATCCTGTATTTTGTAAGTTTTTCAAGGGATTACTTCACACCAGTCCCCCCTTTAGGGATCCTGCTCCTGCTTGGGACCTTAATGTTTGCATTGCTCAGCTTATGCAACCACCCTTTGAGCCTTTGTCCTCTGCAGAGCTTAAGTACTTGACTTGGAAAACTGGGCTGGATATTCAAACTGCGCCATTCATAGGCGTAAGCCCTTGCGCTGCGCAAAATAGTTCGCGGGGCAGTAATCGAGCGATATTCAAGGGTTGGCTGTTGAACACTCCTTTGAATACTTAACCACAACACCACTGTGCATGGCGCAGTGGAACTTGCACCACCGCAAGTTGACAAAGTGGAGCATTCAACTTGCGGTGGCGCAGGTACCATTGCGCCATGCGCAAAATCCCGATATTCAAAAGGTGACATGCAAATGGGGCTATAATTCATGCAAGGTGCAGGGGGCCATTTGCATCTGATTATGGCCCCATTTGCATGCCATTAGCATGCAGGTGCGCCGATCCCCGAGGACTTGCGCCTGGCCCCTGCCAGGCAGCAGCCTGAACGATGCCCCTGCAGCCCATCGGCGGGCAAAAGGCGTAAAAACCCCACCACCACCACCCCCACTGGCCCGATCGCGGGCATAGCTTAAATACCCCCGCCTCACCAGCCCGATCGCGGGCAGCAATGTGTCTCCCCCCAACACATCCCTGGTGGTCCAGTGGACCGATAAGCCCGATCGCGGACTGAGTAATGAAACAACCCCCCGCCTCCCGAATATATCCCTGGTGGTCCAGTGGACCGATAAGCCCGATCGCGGGCTGAAGTAATGAAACACCCTCCCCACCTCCCGAATATGTCCCTGGTGGTCCAGTGGACCGATAAGCCCGATCGCGGGCTGAAGTGATGAAACACCCTCCCCACCTCCCGATATATCTCTGGTGGTCAGTGGACGAAAATCCCGATTGCGGGATGTGAGTTATCAACCCCAACACATCCCTGGTGACCTAGTGTCCCCCACCCCACCACCCACGAGCCCCACCACCCGCTCCCCTCCCGCGGCGGCGGCAGCAGCATCCACCCGCCTGCGCCCGCCGCCCGCCGACTGACTGCCGGTGGGCTCACGCCAGTGGTGCAGAGCAAGAGCCAATGGGTGTGCAACAGTCAATTTTGTGAGTGAATTTCATTCACAAAACTGAACTGTCTTTCTGATGGGCTGCACGCCCATTGGCTCTTGCTCTGCACCAATGGGCATGCAGCCCTACCGGCTGATCAGTCGACGGGTGGTGGAACTGACGAAGCCGAGTGAGATGCTGCTCCCGCCCGGCTGCGGGGGAGCGGGGTGGTGGGGCTTGGTAGGTGGGTGGGTGGGGGACACTAGGTCACCAGGGATGTGTTGGGGGATTGACAACTCACATCCCGCGATCGGGCTTATCGGTCCACTGGACCACCAGGGATATATTCAGGAGGTGGGGGTGTTTCGTTACTTAAGCCCGGTCGCGGGCTGATCGGTCCACTGGACCACCAAGGATATGTTGGGGGGACACATTTGCTGCCAGCGATCGGGCTGGTGGGAGGGGGGAGTACACTATGCCCTCGATCGGGCTGCGGGGGGGGCACAGGGACTGCGTTGGGGGCCAGCCACAGGTGGCAGCTTCTGTGTTGCGCCCTGCAAGACAGCAGCTCACCTGTGGGTGGCCCTCGACTTAAGCCTTTTTTTTTTTTTTGGCTCAGAGTCCTGCAGGCGCAGGTTGGGGGTTGTGCCTGCACAACTCTGCACAGCCCGGCTGAATATCGGGCTGTGCAATTTATGCATGATTCCTCCCCTTCCGGTTGAGCATGCATTCATTTGCATTGCGCTGTTGCTCAGCCTGTTTTCAGTGGCGCAACTGCCTCCTGCTGAATATCGCAGAATGGCGCAGTTTCGGACTTGCGCATGCGCAACCCTATTGCTCATGGCGCAACCCTTTTGAATATCTGGCCCACTGTGTTTTTGGTAGCCATTACTTCTGCCAGACGTATCAGTGAATTGCAAGCCCTGTCAGTGGAATCTGATTTCATCTCTTTTCACAGAGATAAAGTGGTCCTTAGAACTAACAGAAAGTTCTTGCCTAAAGTGGTTTCAGATTTCCACCTCAACCAGTCTACATCTCTCCCTGTTTTCTTCACTGATCATTCTTCTTCGGAAGAGAGGAGGCTACACAGTTTGGATGTTAAAAGAGCCCTTAGCTACTACATAGAGCGTACCAAGGGTCACAGGTTTGAATCCCTCCAGTTGTTCCTCACTTATGGAGAAGTTGGTAAGGGCAAACCTGCCACTAAGAGATCTATTGCCAGGTGGATTGTTTCTTGTATACAATTCTGCTATGAAAAACTGGGTAGAACTCCACCCTCAGGCCTGAGGGCTCATTCCACAAGAGGTACAGCTGCTTCCCTGGCTGCTGCCAGGGATATTCCTCTCTTAGAAATTTGTCAAGCAGCCACCTGGAAAACAGTCCATACTTTCACCAAGCATTACTCTCTGGATATCCAGGCTAGGAGTGATGCTCGGTTTAGCACAGCAGTACTTCAGAGGCTGTTTCCAAAGTAGATTCTGTCCCTCCTCCATGGAGGTACTGCTTGGTAGTCTGCAGTTGTCAGAATGCAGCAAGACTTCATGTTGTTTGAAGAAAAAATTACTCACCTTAGTAATTATGTTTCTTCTAGTGGAGTCTTGCTGTATTCTGACCCCGCCTCCCCTCTCAGAACCTAGTTTTTGGGATGTGGGTGGGCAGGAGCAGTGTTGGCACTCTAGGGGTGCCCCTTTTACACCCTCTTTTTTTCTTTGAGTGGAATGTTGTTTTATTGATGTGTTTTTGTTTTTGGGTTTCCTTGAGTCTTCCTTTGAGAACCAAAAACATTATATTTTTGCCAGTTGGCTAGTAAAAATTTTACAGTTTCCATACAGAACACCTAGTGAGTTTTTGCTCATAAAGATTTGACTGTTGCAGTTCGAATAACAACAGGCAGAGGCTTCAGCCGAGCTCGAGATGAGCATTCTATGCCATGCATAGAAAAGTTAACCCTATGTTATCCGGGGCAGTTGAAAGGCAGGACCTAACTGCAATTGTCAGAATACAGCAAGACTCCACTAGAAGAAACATAATTATTAAGGTGAGTAATTTTTTCTTAAGGTCTGTTCTACTCTGGCATTAGCTTTAGGCCTGCCATGTAACATCTTGTATCTAAAACCAGTGTGTGTATGATCTCACATGCTGTTTCAGCATTTTCTCATGGCTTTCATCTTTCAGCTGAAACCTGGAAGGGGGGGGTGTGAGGTCACTCCTAGAGCACCAGATTTCAGCATCTCTCATGACAGACAGTCCATAACCCATTTTGATATTACACAAAAATGATACTACAGCACTCAGAACTGGCTGTCACATCACACCCACTTGCTAGTGCTCCATATCACATGATACCGTTTCCATCTCGGGGTTCAGAAAACAGCATGGGCCTCTCGAATTTAGCCCTCAAGGTCCTTAAGCTGTTATCTGAACCCCTTGATGGAAAAACAGTCTCATTGTGTGTGGTTGCTCATACATTTTTCTATATGTAGGCTGTTTTAATAGTGGCAGTTTTACCATTAGTGTGAAAGTCTAGGGGGGAACGTAGGAGACTTTACTTCACTGAGAGGAAGGTGGAGCCATGGAATACGCTGCCCAGGAGTCTGGTGGAGGAGGGCACAGTGGATGGCTTCAAGAAGGGGTGGGACAGGTACAAGGGGAAACTGAAGCCAAAGAAGACCCTCTCAGGAGCTGGGGGGGGGAAGCGAGCACCCAACAGGTGTCTGGCTACCGAGCAGACGTGACAGACCATTAGGCCTATTCTGCTGGCTTTTAGTATGTTAAAGTGAAACAGGCACTCTAAAACGATATTGCAGGAAGATGTTTAGTCGCTTATGCTCTTGGTTTTCCATGCTGTTTCTTTACCCTGGGGGGATAGAATATAATAATATTATTTTTGAGTACCTCTAGCCACTTTACTCAGAGTGGCGTAGCAACAAGTGTGTAATTCGACTTGGAAGCACAAGTGAAAATTAATCCGATTTATACAGTCAGAGCAAGTGTAATAATTGGTAACTAAGCCATAAAACATGACAGGGGATTGGTGTCTTTTCATAAATCTCATGCCCAGGTGCATTGTGAGGCACAGGGTGCTTGTGCTGAGTGCCTTCATCCACCTGGAAGTGTGTTTTTTGAAAAGAAACCCACTCCCTGAATTGTGTTATTGCATTTATAAATAGGCCAGTTATTTACTGAAAAAGTTAGACTCAGTGACATTTTAATTTTTATTATTTAGCTGTAATGAATTTGGGTAAAAAAATAGTTCTTTTACTGAGTTAACCAATTACTTTCTTACCTCTGTACTTAAACTGTGCTGGAAACACACTGAAGAGTACAGGTACAGGGAACTACCAAGGTGTACAGCATGCAGTCTGCTACATTTAGGTTTGAGTTTAGGACATTGAACTTATTTTGAAATTTTTCTTGAAACACACACATTTTTTTCCTTTGAAGCGTTACCAAGAGCCCAGTTGTCATGCATGGAAAGTTATCGAGCAGTCGGGGTTTGATGGACACTGTTGGAAAATTAACATTAAGCTACGTTATGTGGCCCCGAGAACAGTGTGAGTGAAGGACGGAGGACAGCTAGGAGCAGCAGAAGTCAGGCTGTACTAGACACAGCGCAGGACTGCATGCTGGTGCAGCTGGTCAGGGACCCCACAAGGCACGCTACCATTCTTGGTGTGGTACTCATCAACAGTGCATTCGGCAAAACAGCAAAGTGCCAAACAGTACAGTAGCTGGTAAACTTAAAGGGTTTGGGGCTAAATTTGGGCTGCAGTAACAATTTCTGGCACTTTTTTTGTTTTAGGAGTTGTTACAGGTTTTGGGAGGACATATCACAATCTGGTAATGAGCAGCTCCTGAAAAGAACACAAGGACTACTCGGCAAGTGCCAGAAAGTCTCTAGGTAGCATATAAAAAGCAGCATTCCTAATGTGTCCCAACGCATTCATGTCCCAACACAGGAGTGGAACAAATGTAAGATTGGCATCTTCGGCATCGGCAGGCAACAGCAGGCATGCAGAAAACTCTGGCAGTACAGTTAGATAAGGTAGACTACCTATGTACTGGTAGCTGCCTGCTTAAAGGGGTGTACTGTCAGTGAGATGGGGGAAGCAGCCATGTAGAGTAGGAATGGTATGACCTACAGAGGTCAAGCTAAGATCAACTGAAACGCACAGTAGGGTGGGAATAGAGGCAACACCCTATCTAGGGTAGGGGAGAAAATTAGTATAAGAAGCCAGTTACAAGTCAGTTATCGTAAGCCACCAAAGGACCAAAAAAGGGAATTGAAAGAAAACCCTGTATCAGGTAAGGGGTCCAAAACAGACTCGAAAGGGGAACAGTAAAGGGAAGTCAGGATTGGGCTTAGTGATAAGGGAAGCCTAAAAACAATCAAAAGGCAAGGAAGCAAAAAGTTAGGAGGATAAACAGACCATCCGCTATGGGAGTGGTGCAAATGGGTGTGGGGCTGCAATCTTTAGAGACACGTTCTGGAGCCTGAGGTGTTGCCCTGTATGCAGGCAACTCTCTGGAATGAGAGCAGAAGTTGCGGGACTCTGAACTGAACTGGCATGAGTACAGGTCACCATTAACCTCACGAAGCGGCCACATAGTTTGCTGTCGCTCCCTCGGAGGGGGGGCCCCGCAAGAAGACAGAACAGCTGGACGTTGGTGGGTCACGGGAGAGTGGGGAAAGAAGGAGAGAGAGCACCCCTTAGACCTTACTGCTATGCAGTTCCTTCGCCATTCTGACGGGATGGGGAAGCTAAGGGGAGGAACCTGAAACAGTAGTAAAAGAAGAGGTGGGGGTCTTCAAGGAAGCAGGCCCCAAGGAGGGTGGGGGAGTTTCCTGGTCAAAGAAGAGGCAGTTGCAGGTGGGAGACTCGATAGTCGGGTGGATTTTGTTGGGTGCAGGGAAAAGGCGGGACAGGGTACCACAGTGCATTCCATGTGCTTCAGGGGGAGGACTGGAGGGTGGATCTTGGAGATTGCCAGGGAAGAGGGGGTAGGGAGGGAGCTGGATTTTGTTGTCCACCTGGGGACGAACAGTGTGGCAAGGGAAGTTATAGGGGTAGTAGTGCAAGATTGGTTTAGGGAGCTGGGTAGGGGCCTCAAGCAGATAGCTTGCACAGTGGCCTTCACTGAGGTGCTATCAATGCATAGTAGGAGGAGGGCTTTAGCTATTGGGGACTGGGGTCACACCTAGGGGGATGGAGACCTGTACAAAGAAGACCGCATCCATCCAGGAGGGGAATGGCAGTCCTGAGTACAGGGTTTAATGCTACTTTAATGAGCATTTAAACTAGCGAACGGAGGAAGCAGAAAGACTGAGGGAGGCAGTGATTGCCACCCCCCATGACCAGTGCACAGGGCTCGAAATAACCGGCTGTCCACCCGTCCCAGACAGCCAGTTTTAATCTCGGACAGCCATTTTGCCATTTTTGCCTGGCCCTGGGATAGGCAGCTATCAACACACTGTAAATAGGCACTAGGACCCAACGGTAGATTGCTTTACATGGATGCTGCTCGAGATTGGGGTGTGAAGTACACTTCCGGGTAACGCGACCTCACGTAGTGCAGTTGTACCGCATGATTTCCACAGAATTACAACCAGTTCTGAGTACGCCACGCACAAAACAATCATGTTGGTGGCTATATTCCCAAATGCATATGCTCAGTTTTCAGTTCTCAATCATCGCTGTGTTTGAACGCCAACATTTTGGTGGGAGGCAGTGTGATCAGAGCTTAGAGAGATAATCTGCGTTTATTAATAAAATGCTTTTCAGACCATCAGGAGCTATGAATATGTAAAAAAGGGGCACCGTGTTCTTATACAAGGAAGTTAGGTACCTAATGATACAACCTAATAGGATCAGATTACAAGTTTGAACTAAGCAAAACTACAGAGCACAAACGCATTTTATCCTGAGAGATGATCATTCAACATTAAATAAGCCCTTAATTTCAGCAGGATGAAGCCATTTTTATAGACCTTCATCCAAAGGTTGAGGGTCAGGCAGAAGTAAAAGCCCTGTCTGAAACCGAGCTTAAATTAAAAAGGAAAAATTAAAAGGAAGCCCTTCAGCAGGATAAGAAAGAGGAGAAGCAGGCTGTGGACGGGGGGGGGGGGGGTGTAAGTTTGAAATGTCATTATATAAAATAAAAGAAACCATTATTAGCACAGAATGCAGCAGTGGAAGCAGAGGAGAACTAGCTACTAAGACCCACCAGCTCCAATTCAGATCAACATTTATTTACCCCCAAAATTGAATGGACAGGTGTAAATTCTGTGGGACAGGCAAAACTTACATTCCACCTGTGCTTTGGACAGCCATTCCTGAAAAATTATTTCTAGCCCTGCCAGTACAGCAGGGAAGAGGGAGAAGAAATTTCCCCAGAGGTTGATTGAAGCAAAGAGCAGGGCAGGTAATCCTGGAGGATGAACTTCAGTTGGAAGATAGGGGAAGGAGGGATGATAGGTAGACAGCATAACAGGGGAGGGAGGACCGGGGTAACAGAGGGGGCAAGGGTGGGAAACCGAAGAGGGGGCAGGTTAGAGGGAGAGAAGGACAAAGAGAATGGAGAGTCGTGTGCCAATGCAAGGAGTCTGGGAAACAAAACTCCTGACCTAGAGGCAATCATTGTGGAGTCAGATCTAGATGTGGTGGCAATAGCGGAGTCGTGCACTGACATCCACTGCTGGAAAGTGGCCATCCAAGGCTACACTATTTTTTCCAGAAGGATAGGTCAGGAAGGAAAGGTGGAGAGGTTGTTTTTATATGTAAAGGAGGGTATCCGGGCCACCAGGATACAGGGGTAACAGGGGGAGAATGAAGGGCTGGAGATACTGTGGGATCAGCCAAGAGATGGGGTTGGGGGCCATTATTCGCATGGGGGTGGTGTACAGACCTGTGACACTGGGAGGATTTGGGCAGAGCCCTGGGGGAAGCCATTAGCGAAATGGCCATCAAGGGGAAAGTTTTGATTATGGAAGAACTTTAATCTGCTGGATGTAGAGTGAGGCATTCTGATTTTAGCTACATCAAGAGGCAGGGGCATCCTGGACTCCATGCAAGGGGCACAACTCAGGCAGCTGGTTTTGGAACCTATTAGGGACAGGACAGTGCTGGACCTGATACTTAAAAACAACAAACCATCAAACTCCAGTGCACTGACTGAACAGAGCAGTGGTCCCAAAACAGACAAGCTCAATACAAATTAAAGTAACCGTGCTTCAGTAGGAAAAAATGCTCCTCAGAAACAACGGTTCTATTTGGTTGGAAGTGCCGGGGAGTTTCGTGCTGGTACTGTGCCAGCAGCACACTCGATAAATTATTTTTACTCTGCAGTTTTGTCTCTGAGGAGCACTTACTTTAATTTGTGTTGTGCTTACAAAAAGAGACAACCTTGCTGATGTCAAAATGGGTAGTCCCCTTTCTACAAGTGATCATTGTACAGTGTGGTTTGGTGTACGGCTGGGGGGGGCGCACACACACACACACACACACACACACACACACACATATACACACATACACACATACACACACTAAGACAAGTGTCCTGGACCTCATAAGGGCAGATCTTAAAAAAATGGGAACCTGCTTCAGGGAATGCCTTGAAATGGTGAAAGGCAGAGGGGCAGTGGAGGCTTAATGGAGGAAGATTAAGTAGGGTAGTATAGCCCAGGAAATGGCATGCTGTTAGAAGGAAGTGAGCAAGGGAAAAAGGAGGAAAAGGCAGCTATGGTTCTCTAGAGGTTGGGAAAGCAGTGACAGAGAAGAAAACAGCATTTAGAATATACAAGGAGCTCCAGAAGGATGAAGACAGAAGTATATCTGGCAAAACAAAGAGGCAGGAGGGAGGAGGAGGGCAGCTAAAATACTAACAGAGGAGAGAATACCTAACGAGATCAAAAAAGGGGACAAGACCTTCAGGTGTTTGAGGGCAAACAGGGAAGACAAGGGGAGGGATGGTGAGAAACAGGAGGGCTGAAGGGACTGTGTAGAGGAATTTAAAGAGAAAGTGGAAATTGGGGTTTTAAATAATTGATGAGCAGTTTTTTTCTTGGTACAATACTAACTATACAGAAAGCATTTATATAGGTTTTCTAGAAGTGTTATGTATGTTAAACACAGTGAGGCAAGAGCTATGAATTTTCACAAAGTTTTAGCACTTTTATGAGCAAAACGCTAATCAATGTTTAGAGTTAAATAAAACCTTGGAAATGCTAAACTGTTACTTCTGCTCGTTGTTCATAGTAGAGGATGGGGGACGAGCAGCATTCTGCAGTAAGTCCGGGGATGGTGGACACAAACTGCTCGTGGAGAGAGTCCACAAGGGCTTGGATGCCATAAAGGAGAATAAGGCAATGGGTCCAAATGGGATTCATCCAAGGGTCCTAAAGGAGCTGAGCATGGTGCTGGCTACCCCTCTGGCAGTGCTTTGTAACACCTCAGTAGAGATGGGGAAAGTTTCAGAGGACTGGAGGGGGATCAATGTGGTCCTTCTGCACAAAAGCGGCAGTAGGTAGGATGCTAGCAACTACAGGCCAGTCAGTCTTACGTAGTGGTGAGGAAGTTAATGGAGACACTACTGAAGGAGAGGAGACCTAGAGGCAAAAGGGCTGCCGGACCACTAGTAGCATGGTTTCACAGGGGGTAGGTCATGCCAAACTAGTCTCTTAGATTTTTTTGACTGGAGTACCAGGGAGGTGGATGAGGGGAGAGCAGTGGACATGACCTGTCTAGACTTCAGTAAGGCCTTTGAGACTGTGCTGTACAGGAGGCTAGTTAAGAAACTAAGCAGCATTGGGGTGGGGGAGATAGTGACAAGCTGAGTGTAAAACTGGTTAAGGGCTAGGAGTCAAAGGGTGGTGGTAAATGGTAGCCACTCAGGCGATAGGAGAGTGACTAGTGGGGTGCCACAGGGATCGGTGCTGGGCCCGGTCCTCTTCATTGTCTTCATAAACATGAATGTATGTATGAATGCATGTATGGGCGCCAAGATCACACTTTTATCTTGCACATGTATTTTACACCTGTTGTATACATTTCTTTTATTTATCTTCCCTTATTACTAAGGGCTGGAGGTGCATGGAAACAGGGTCTTTGTTCTTTGGAGTTTTTTGCTCCGTTTGTCTACATGTGAAGTCATAATGTGCTTGTTGCATCATTATCATCATTTCCATGGCTTCGGATTGTGATATTATAAACAGATGATTATGACAGCACATTTAGACGGGAAGCAAGAGCAGATAAAAATCCAAAGGACAACTATCCTGTTTTCATACAGATGCCCTTAATAAAGTGTGTGAGAGAGACATATACTGAAAATATGTGAAATGTGAGCTATTTGTATCTAAATCATATGCTAGCCCAAGTTGTCCCTACAGCATTAGTAGATATGTACTCAGCAAGTACTGTGAACAAAATGTTCCCTCTTTAACAAATCATGGGAGGAAGGGATGGTACCCGAGGACTGGAGGAGGGCAGATGTGATTCCCCTTCACAAAAGTGGGAGCAAGGCAGAAGCAGGAAACTACAGACCTGTTAGTTTAACCTCAGTGGTAGGGAAAATGATGGAATCACTTCTGAAGGAAAGAATTGTCGAGTATCTAGAGGCCAGAGGGGCACAGGACCCAAGGCAGCATGGATTCACAGCGGGAAGGTCATGCCAGACAAATCTGATAGATTTCTTTGACTGGGTGACCAAAGTAGTAGATCAGGAAGGGGCTGTGGACATGGCCTATCTAGACTTTAGCAAGGCATTTGACACAGTCCCACACAAAAGATTAATATACAAGTTAGCCAGCCTGGGGTGGGTCCCAAGATGACAGCCTGGGTAAAGATTGGCTGGAGAATAGGACACAGAGAGTAATAGTAAATGGAGTCCACTCTGAAAAAAGGGGGGTTAGCAGTGGGGTACCACAGGGTTCAGTATTAGGACCGGTCCTCTTCAGTGTCTTTATAATCGACATTGCAGAGGGACTGGAAGGAAAAGTATGTCTCTTTGTTGATGCACAAGGTGGAGTGGAAAGGATGAGAAGGGACTTGGCAAGGTTAGAGGAATGGTCAACTGTATGGCAGCTTAGATTCAGTGCTAAGAAGTGCAAGGTAATGCACCTGGGGAACAAAAACCCAGGGGAAGAGTACACAATGGGGGGTGAGATACTAACAACAACAAAAATGGAAAGGGACCTGGGGGTAGTGATATCAGATGACCTAAAGGTGGGCAAGCAATGTGAGAGGGCAGCAAGGAGGCTGGGGGAATACTGGGATGCATGGGAGAGGCATCACCAGTAGAAAACAAGTTATTATCCCTCTGTACAGACAGCTGGTGAGACCACATCTGAGTACTGCATGCAGTTCTGGAGACCCAATCTCCTCAAAGACATAGACAGGATGGAAGCTGTCCGAGGAGGGCAACTAAAATGGTGCAGGGTCTGCACCGGAAGACATATGAAGAGAGACTTAAGGAGCTTAATATGTATAGCCTCGAGGAAAGGAGGGAGAGGGGGGACATGATAGAAACTTTCAAGTACCTCAAGGGAATCAACAAAGTCCAAGAGGGTAGCATCTTTCAAAAAAAGAGGTGTGCAAGAACAAGGGGGCACAATTTGAAGATAGAAGGGGGGCGGCTCAGAGGTAATTTAAGGAAGTATTTTTTCACAGAGAGGGTTGTGGATGTATGGAACAGCCTTCCAGAGGAGGTTGTGGAGTCAAAAACAGTGGTGGAATTCAAGCATGCATGGGACAGTCATAAGGCAATTCTAGGGGGGGGGGGTAGGAAGAAGTAGGCTGCTGGTTAACTAGGATCTGCAGCTTATCCATCAGGTAGGGAAATGGGCAGACTGGGTGGGCCAAGCGGTTCTTATCTGCCGTCAAATTCTGTGTTTCTATGTAAACAACATTGCGGAGGAGCTTGAGGAGAAGGTGTGCATCTTTGCCAGAAAGTGCAAGATTATGCACTTAGGGTTGCGGAACCAAGGGACTGAGTATAAGATGGGGGAAGTTAATAGGTAAGAAAAAGACCTAGAATCATTATATCTCATCTACAAAATCTCACATTCCCCTTAATGCAAAGCATCATGGACTGTGTATGCAAATCACCACAGAATATTATGCTGGTTCAACTTAAAGCAGAAATGCATGGTGCCGAAAGGCCTCTCACACAGTCTACAAAGGGTGCCAACAGAAGATACAGACACGTGTTTCGTCCTAACTGATGTGATGACCTCAGGGTACGTGGGGAATGTGACAAAGCAGTGGGAAATGCTAGCAGGATGTTGAGGTGCATTGTGAGAGGGATTTTTAGCAGGAGAGAGATGGTGCTGCCGTTGTATTGCTCACTGGTGAGGCCCCATGTAGAGTACTGTGTCCAGTTCTGGAGGTAGCATCCCCACGAGGATAATGAAAGGATGGAGGCGGTACTGAGGAGGGCAGCCAAAATGGTGAGGGAGTTACACGAGGAGCCATATGAGGAAAGGCTTCAGGAACTCGACACGTACTCTCTGGAAGAGAGGAGAGTGAAAGTTGACATGACTGAAACCTACAAGTACCTCACAGAAGTGAACAGAGTGCATGTGGAGGGATTATTACAGAGAAAGGAAGGTGGGAGACAATCAGTCATGCAATGACACTTAGTGGGGAAGTTTAGGAGAGATGTGTGGAAATACGTCTTCACAGAAGTGGTGGTGGATGAATGGAACAGCCAGCCAGAGGATGTATTGGGGGCAGGGACTGGGTTCAAGCATGAATGAGATAGGCACAGGTGCATATTAGGGAGATGAATGGGAGAGGAGGGAGTGACACCTGTGACTAGGGTCAATGGTGAAGGAATAGGCAGGGATAAGGAGCAGACTGGATGGGAGTAAAGGTCCTTTTCTGCCAGCAGAATCTATGTTTCAGTTTCTTAACTCAGAAAGGGTAGATGGAGTGTAGGTTGGGCAACTGCTGGATTCCAGCGACCATGAAACCATATGGTTTGAGCTGACCCTTGATACCAGTAAGCCCTTGTCAAAGGCTGAAGTTCTAGATTTCAGAAGTGCAGATTTCAACCAGATGAGGAAATTAGTAGACAACTGGTTAATTGCAATGGACAGTATCATAGAGTGGAGGAAAATGGGGAGAAATAAAAGGGGCATTCTTAAGGCAACTGTGTGAGAACGGTTACATAAAGAAATGGGTAGAAGAGACCAGTCTGGTTCTCTGAAAAGGTCAGGGAGGCAGCAAGGGCCAAAAATCAGATACAGCAAGAAGCAGTGGAATGGAAGAATTTTTTTTGGCGGGGGGGGGTGGAATAGAGCAGTTAAGAGGGCAGTCGGATACAAAAGCTAACACATAACTATTGCAGAGGGGTTCAAGGGCATGGAAAAATAGTTTTTCAGATAAGGAAAAAGAGAGAGGAGGGAGAATGTTAGGGAAATAGAGGAGGACATGCAAAAATCAGCCTTTCTGAATGACTACTTCTGCCTATTATTCACTAGGGAGGACAGCAGGACTTTGTCAGAGTGTAACAAGGGCTGCTGAAAGGGGAATCATAGCAGCAGGTGCAGTATTTAGTATTAAGTAATAGTACAAGTAGTGGTGTGCAGCCGGCTGTGTTGGAGATCCGGATGGCTGGGTATTGCCCGGCCTGATCTAGTGGGGTTATAATTGGAGCACAGCCAGTCCAACCCATTCCTGACCCGCCCACTATTTATATATTATCTTTATGGTCCTGGGCCACCTCCGGAGAAGAAGAGGTTTCAAGACAGATTGGCAGGGGGGCCACTGAGTCGTTCCCATTCCCTCTTTCCAACCTGATCTCCCATTCCCAATCTCTTCGTCCCTGAGGACAGTCCTTCTCCCTCCTTTCCAATCCTGGCTCATCCCTTCCCTCGTTGTGCACTTGTCTGCAGTGCTGCAGTCTGCATGTGCAGCATGTCAGCAGGCATGGTGCTGGAACCCCACAGAATCCATTCTGCTTTCATCTTTCCTCCATTGATCGGCGCCACAGGGGGGGGGGAGAGACTGTTGTGTGGGGGGGGAGTTGAGTAGCATGCTGGCTAGAACAGTATGACTCTAATGTAAGATGAGGGAGGGTGGAGGCAGGGGAGGCTCTTTTTGCTGGTCTGGGCTCGCTTGGACAGTGCAACACTTGGTGCAGCTGTTGGGAGGTGGGGAAGGAGGCATAGTGGCACTGGGTTACTGGCTGAGAAGGACAAACACATGGAGGAGGCATGCCAGGCTGAATGAAGAGAAAACTGGCTGCCATGGCAAGAGAGACTATTGGAGAGAGGGAGGAAGTAAGAGCACTGTACGAATCACTCAAAGACATTAGTGAATGGGGCATGCAGTCTGTGGTGCCTGTCTGTGGAGAGAATGGAGGAGGTATCACAGTGATTGCTCAGGCTGGCTGGCTGGCTTCTGGGGTAGAGCTGGTGTCTGAGTGGGAGGCAAGTCACATTGTACAGCACAGACAGAGAGTGAGAGAGGGAGAGAGCGCGCGCATGCAACTGACAGGACTGAAACTGAGACTGAGTGTTCATTTGGTCTGCTTGAGGTTGCATAGGATGTTAAAAAAAATTTTTATGCGTGTATATACAGTGCCTTCAGAAAGTATTCACCCCTTGGATTTTGTCACATTTTGTTGTGTTACTACCAGAATTTTTAATGCATTGAAATGATTTTTTCCCCCTTGATTCACACAGCATACTCAACAATTTAAAGGGGCAAAAATATTTTTATTGTGTAACAAAAATTTTTGAAACATTAAAAACTGAAATATCTTGTTTACTTAAGTATTCACCACCCTGAGTCAGTACTTTGTAGAAGCGCCTTTGGCAGCAATTACAGCTTTGAGTCTTCTTGGGTATGTCAGTATCAGCTTTGCACATCTGGATTTGGGGATTTTCATCCATTCTTCCTTGCAGATTTGCTCAAGCTCTGTCAAGTTGGATGGGGAGCGTCGGTGAACCGCAATCTTTAAGTCTTTCCACAGATTCTCAATGGGATTCAAGTCTGGGCTTTGGCTTGGCCACTCAAGGACATTCACCTTCTTGTTCTGAAGCCACTCCAGTGTTGCTTTGGCTGTATGCTTGGGAGTGTCGTTGTCCTGTTGGAGCGTAATCTTAGCCACAGTCAAGGTCTCTTGCAGACTGATACAGGTTCTCCTCAAGGATGTGCCTGTATTTGGCTCCATTCATTGTTCCCTCTATCCTGACAAGTGCCCCAGTCCCTGCACTGAAAAGCATCCCCATAACATGATGCTGCCACCACCATGCTTCATGGTAGGGATGGTGTTACACGGGTGATGAGCTGTGTTCGGTTTGCACCAGGCATAGTGCTTTGCATTCAGGCCAAAGAGTTCAATTTTTGTTTCATCAGACCAGATAATCTTTTGCCACATGGTCTCAGAGTCTGCCACGTGCCTTCTTGCAAACTCCAGGCATGCTATTATGTGGCCTTTTCTCAGGAGTGGCATCCATCTAGCCACTCTCCCATAGAGGCTGCACCTGTGAAGTGCTGCAGAGATTGTTGTACTCTGGACAGGTTCTCCCATCTCAGCCATGGAACTCTGTAGTTCTGTCAGGGTGGTCATTGGGTTCTTGCTCACTTCCCTGACCAAGATCCTTCTTGCCCGGTTGCTCAGTTTGGGAGGACGGCCTGCTCTAGGAAGAGTCTGGGTGGTTCCGTAATCTTTCCATTTCCTAATGATGGACTTGACTGTGCTCCTGGGAACTTTCAACACCCTAGAAATGTTTTTATACCCCTCCCCAGATCTGTGCCTCCTCACAATTCTATCACGGAGTTCTACGGACAGCTCCTTGGTCTTTATGGTAGAGTTTCTGCTCTGACATGCACTGTCAACAGTGGGATCTTATATAGACAGGTGTATTTCCTCTGAAATCATGTCAACCATTTGAACTGACCACAGGTGGACTCCATTCAAGTTTTAGAATGATCTCACAGGGAAATTGGATGCAACTGAGCTCAATTTGGAGTGTCATAGCAAAGGGGGTGAATACTTATCAAATCAAGACATTTCAGTTTTTATTTGAAATTACATGTACAAAAAATTCCAGAAGTTTCATTTCACTTGGACATTATAGAGTAATTTGTGTAGATACGTGACAAAAAAATCCCATATAAATGTATTTTAATTTGAGTTTGCAACATCACAAAATGTGGCAAAATCCAAGGGGGGTGAATACTTTCTGAAGGTACTGTATATGTATATACAGTATATGTGTGTGTGTGTGTGTGTGTGTGTGTGTGTATGTGTATGTGTGTATATATATATATATATATATATATATATATATATATATTATATTATATTTCCGCCCTGGCTGCCATTACCTCTGCCCTTATCCTGTACATCCGTACCCGCTCCCTCCTCCACACTGATACCCCCGACTTACCCCTCGAGGTGGAGCCGATGCTCATGCCCAGTCCGTCTCCGATGGGAAAGGTGCCTTGCCTTACAGCATTGCCTCCCTGGTTCCCCCCCCCCAGGGTGGGGTTCAGGGCTGGGTGGTGCACTGCAACCAGTGAGTATTGGTGAGAGGTGGAAGCCGTGAAGGCCATGGCGCCAGGCACGCACGTTATCTAGGTAACGCTGTTTTTGGTACTGCCCTAGGGGTGGTGACATGCACTGACGTCCAGCATCCACCCCGCCCCCGTTTGAGACCTGGTGCCGGTGCAGACGTATCCTCCCAGCCTCCTCTAGGGGTCATACGTGCACTGGGCACTCACCCGACCCTCCCTTCAGAGAACGAAAGCAGCCCACTGGTGCCTCGATCCTTCTCCCCCGGCCGTCCCTCTGATGACCCGGATCCATTCCCAAACCAGGGTTGCCGGTGTTACAAGTGAAAATCCAACCACTGCGCCGACGGGCTGGCCTAGGATGTTTGAAAATGTAAACTTAAGAAAATATTTGGCTAAAAAAAACCTGCACTTAAGAAATACCTGTTTTTAAAAATAAAAATAAAAAAACTGAGTGCTTGCCTGAGTGGCAGAGGCTGAGCAGTAGAATGGCTAGGCCTGGCAGGCTGTCCAGGGCAAACGGGTCACTTGGCATGCCATGGGGTGGGGAAGAGGTTGACTGCTGTTGAACTGCACTGAAAAAAATAACTGAAAAAAATGATTTTGTTAAAAATAACAATAAAGAAATAGACTGGAGCAGAATAGTGTGGGTCAGTGGTCTAGGCAGTGGCCATTGGGTGTTGGGGTCTGGGGCAGGTGTCCTACAGCTAAACTGCAGTGAAAAAAAATACCTGAAAGAAGAACAGAGAAGTGATCCTAACTCTGCACAGGTCACTGGTCAGGCTGCACCTGGAATACTGCATCCATTCCTGAAGAGGGACATCAGTTTGCTGGAGGGGGTGCAGCTTAAGGCAGAGAAGAGTATACAGAGACTTGAGGGTAAATCCTATGAGGAGAGGCTGGGAGAGCTGCAAATGTATTCCCTGGAAGAGAGGAGGGATAGGGGAGATGTGATCCAAATCTTTAAGTACCTAAAAGGTATTAACAGGATTAATACAGAAGAGATTCTTCAGATCAGAAGGGGAAGGGACACGAGAGGGCATCAGCTGAGATTGGAAGGGGGGAGATTTAGGAGGGAAATCAGGAGACACTTTTTTTCACAGAAAGGGTGGTAAATAAGTGGAACACTCTGCCCCGAGGAGGTGGTATTGTGTAGAACGGTGGGAGGATTTAAGGGAGGGTGGGACAGAGTGGGGGTAGTTATGAGGAGGGAGGGTGGGGCAGCTGCAAGTTGAGGGGCTAGCTGCACAATCTGGCAGTCGATAGACTGTGAGGCCTGTTTCTGCTGGCAATTCGTATGTTTGTATGTATGTTCATATGTGTACTGCTCTGTCACAGTTGCTCGAAGGGTTACTTGCAGTTTGAGCACTTGATTATTTTTCCTTAAAAAACATCTGTAGGACCAGTCAGAGAGTGTAGTTCGCCTCTGCCTTTTGCCACCTAACGTGCCTGTCTACCTGCTGTCATGTCCATCTGTGTACTGATTTATGACAATTTCCTGAGGGGCTAGTTGCACTTTAAGCATTTGACTATTTTTCCTTTAGAAAAAAAAAATGATAGGATAATTCGGTCAGTGTAGTGTAGTACACCTCTGCTTGTTGTCACCTAGCATGAGTATCTCTCTGCTGACAATACGCCAATACCATCTGTGTATTTAACAAAAAAAAAAAGGAAAACTTGAGGGTCAGTCAGAATAATACACCTGTACTTGTTGCCACCTAGCATGCCTGTCTGCCTGCTGTCATGTCCATCGAGTGGTACTGTTCTCTGACAGTTTTCTGAAGGGCTTGCTGCAGTTTAAAGAACTACTGATGCCTCAAAGAAAACTTTTAAAAACATAATAATTAGGTACAATTCTGCTTGCATTCAGTTTTTATATTTTATATATTTCTCCTCACAATTTATTACTAAGGAAATGTGTATGAATATATGATTGTTGTTCCTTTGAGTTTATTTTGAGTTCATCTGCCTCTGTAGCTTACTCCCTACTGCAAGTCATAATCCTCTGTTGTGACATCCCAGTCTGTTGCCATGGGAGTAACTGTGATGTCACAGGCAGTGCTCTATGACTTCAGGTAGGCAGAGAGCAACAGGAATAGATGAACTCTTCTGAAGCAGAAATCCTGTCTTCATGCAGATGACCTCAGTAATAAATAATGGGGAGGAGAAATACTGAACTAATGGGAAATACTAGCTGGACTCTATCTAAATATTAGGTTTTGTTAATGTTCACCTGAACGTGTCACCAGCTCTTTAAGCACCTGGCTCTTTTTCCTAGCAGCAACAAAAAGTTTGTGAGGATTTGGCTGTTCTCCACACCTTCCCCAAAAGTTTGAGGACCACTCGATCAGTGTAGTATGCCTCTGTGTGTTGCCACCTAGTGTGTCTGAATGCCTGCTGTCGTGTCCACTTACTGTTCTCTCATATTTGCCCAAAGGGCTAGTTGCCATTTAAGCACGCACACAAGTTGTAGGACCAAATTGGTCAACACTTGGCTCTTAAAAAAAAAAAAAAAAAAAAAAAAAAAAAAAATTGAGGACCAGTCAGTGTAGTATGCTTCTGCTTGTTGCCACCTGTTATGCTTGGCTGCCTGCTGTGCCGTCCAGTTGTGTACTGCTCTCTACAGTTGCCCAAAGGGCTAGTTGCACTTTCAGCACGTGGCTATTTTCTCTTATAAAAAAAAAATATATATATATATATATATAAAAATAAATTTAGTAGGATCAGTTGGTCAGTGTAGTAGCCTCTGCTTGTTGCCACTTGTCATGCCTAGTTGCCAGCTGTGCCGTCTACTTGTGTACTGCTCTCTCATAGTTGCCCAACTTCACTATTTTCTCTTAAGAAAACAAAAAAAAAAACAGTAGGACCAGTTGGTCAGTGTAGTATGCCACTGCTTGTTGCCACCTAGCGTGCCTTGCTGCCTGTTGTCCCGTTCACTTGTGTACTGCTCTTGCACAGTTTACAGAGAGGCTGACTATAATTTAAGCAGTTATCTATGTTCTTTAAAAAAAAATTGTTGGACCAAGTTGGTCAGCTATTGGCTGTTTTTCCAGAAAAAAAAATGCATTTAAGGTCCTGTTGGTCAGTGTAGTATACCTAGCATTCCTGACTGCTTGCCGTTTTGCAGTTGCTCGAAGGGCTTGTTGCATTTTAAGCACTTTGCTGTTTTTCTTTCTTCAAAAAAATGTGTAGGACTAGTCTGTTATTGTAGTACACCTCTGGTTGTTGCCACCTAGTGTGCATGGCAGCCTGCGGACACATCCAGTTGAGTCCTGCTCTGTCACAGTTGCCCAAAGGACTAGTTGCATTTTAAGCACTTGTCTATTTTTTCCTTAGCAAAAGCTCAGCGCTTGGCTATTTTACCTTTAAAAAAAAAAAAAAGTAGTTGGACCAGTTGGTCAGTGTAGTATGCCTTTGCTTGTTGCCGCCTAGCATCCCTGGCTGCCTGTTGTCCCATCTTCTTGTGTACTGCTCTCTCACAGTTACCCAAAGGGCTAGTTGCAGTTTAAGCACTTTAAAGTTAAAATTTATATAGTGAATCCCCTACAGTGCAACTTTGCCTTCCAAGGGGGCCATATAATCATTGTCAGAATGTTTATCCACTGTTAATAAACTGGTTTGCAGAGTGTTGGCAAATATGGAAGTGGAGGCGGCTCCCTGAGGAACCAGATCAAGTGGCACAGAAGGATTCTGGGTAATCTAGTTGTAGTGACGTAGATCCCACTATACTAATAGTATAGACAGCAGGGAGTAGGTGTTACTTACATGTTTTTATTGCATCTGTGAGCACTTTAATGTTTAAAAGTATATAGACAGAAAGATTCTGCAACTGTCTACATGCTTTTAAACACAGACGTACCTGCAGATGTGGTCAAAATACATATTACCTGCTCCCCACTGTCTATACAGCAAGAATCGCAGGATCTATGGCACTGTAACTACGAGATTACCCAGAATCCTCGTGCTACTCGATCGAGGAGCTGGTTCTGTGTTTGCAAAAATTCTACAAAATATACTGTCTTATTTAGTGGACAGAAAAGTATGGAAATTATTTTATGAACCCCTTGGCAGGCAAATTAAATTGCATTGCAGGGGATTTGCTACATGAATTAACTTTGCAGATCACCTTTAAAATAAAAATTAGTAGGACCAGTCAGTCACTGTAATATGCCTCTGCTTGCTGCCACCCATCGTGCCTGGCTGCCTGCTGTCACTTCTACTTGCGCACAGGCTCTATCACAGTTGCCTGAAGGGCTTGTTGCATTTTAAGCACTTAGCTATTTAAAGAAAGTTACGTACAGACAGTACTGTTTGTATCTATCTATGGACGTCTTCCATTCCTGCCTTACAAGACAAACAACTGTTGCACTGACACGGCAATATTACACCAGTGTGAGACTATACCAGTGAAGCAGGGTGGGTGAGATGGAATAGATGGAGGAAGAAATAATGCCCCTGATTCACACCAGCCTTTTCAGTGCAGCAGATCCAGACCTACTTTAGTGTAACATTAGTCTTCTTTGTTCTGTTGATTGCACCACTAATTATTACTACATACTGCACTTTTGGTTCTGGTTCTGGATTCGCCCAACCCGACAGAACCAGAAAATCCGACCCACAAAAAATGTATTCATTCAAAAATGAATAAGACATTTTCCATAGAATGAAGGCTCATTTTCATGGGATACCACAAGCTGAGCCTGGTTACAAAATAACATCCTAAAATATAAAGCCCAAATGTAGATCCTGTAGACAGTATACACACACATAAATAGTACTGTAATTAATACGCACACTTAATTCAAGGTGCCTTACAGAGAAAAACAGTCTAAACATTAATAATAACCATATGTACAGAGTAATATTCATACATAAACAATGCTAGACCTAAGTAGGACTTCATCTCATACCCATAATGAGACAGCAGATTTGGGGTATTGTGGCCTGTGAAATATATGTACCACTTTTGAATTTTGCCCTAGGATATGCCATTTTTGTTTGATCTTAAATTTGTCTGTACACAGTTTCAAATATATGCACCTGAGTGAAAAAAAGAAGCTCTTCCAGTATTGGACTTTGTTGAGGGGATGTCACATTTTAGTTGCTCTGCAGATCTCAGACCAGCTCTTTATGATTTTATGGACAAATTACTCAGAATATAATTTGGAGCTTTCCCTTTATAATATTTGTATATGAATCCTATAACATGAAGCTGTCAAATGTTCTGTAACCTCAACCAGTTAAATTCATCATACAGGAGACAATGGTGTCCTAAGTTGGGGACATCAAGGGCAAATCTAGCAAAGCAATTGCAAATTAAACCCAGTTTAGCAAGATCAGTTCTCAATGCTCTTCTGTTCAGAATGTCACCATAGTCTATGATAGGTCCTGTCATGACATTGACTATTTTTAATGCCTGTCCTAATTTTATCCTACTTGCCCTTCTCCCTCCAAACCGCTTCCATCTCACACAACCTAATTACATTCTCCCTCCTAACCCTTTCTATCTCACACAACCTAATTACATTCTCCCTCCTAACCCCTTCCATCTCACACAACTTAACTGCATTTCTCCCTCTTAACTACTTCCATCTCTCACTACCTACTAACCCTAGCCACTTCCACTGCCATTTCCCACTCCTTCCTCCTCGTCCCCCCCCCCGTACGTTCCTTACCTTATTTAGCACCTTTGCCTTTCATTTTCCACTCCCTTTCAAACAACATGAAGTCTTGCTATATTATGACATATGCAGTTAGTCCCAACCTTCGAACTGCTCCGGAGGTGAAAGAGTTAACTTTCCATGCCAGGCATGGAACGCTGAGATCGAGCTCTGTTAAAACTCTGTCTGTTGTTCTTCAAACTCAAACCGTTAGATTCTTTACTCCGCCTCACTGAACAGTCGCTCCGGAGATTTCTCCTTCTGCTCGGTTCATTTTGTCGGTTAAATTATTGTTTTTCTCGGTTTTCGACCGAATTTAAACTGCAACCGGTCGGTTCAGACTCTGTCTGTGGTATTTGTGAGTACTAGATAGGTTTTACATTAATTTCTGTTCTGTGTGGAACTTGTAAACGGTTTATCGGTTCGGTTTGAACCGATCAGGTTGTTTAAAATATATTAATCTGTCATTTAGAGTGTGGTTACCGGTTCTTATCGGTTCTAAAAAAAACGGATTTTATTACGTTTTTTTCCACGACCCGTGACACGGTTGGGAACCGATAAGAGGGTCTTACCTGGCGGATTGCCATAAACGGGTAAGTTTGGTTAGGACTGGCACTATGTCTGAGAAACCCAAAAGAAAAACCGGGCCCACTGGGTATCAACACTGCAGTGTCTGTGGGGAAGTCTTTGCCAAGGCTGACCCCCACACCACCTGTGTTTATTGTCTGGGGTTTGACCACCTCAATGCAGACTGCCAGATTTGTAAAAATTTTCCTGCAGCTACCCTGGAAAAGAGAGTTGGTAGGCTCAGGGAAAGGGAGGACAAAAAGTCCACTGAACCGGATGGCCAGCCCGGTTCGGTTCCAACCGAACCGGAGGGAGTGCCCTCTGACCAGGGTGAAACTTCCTCGGGCAAAGAGAGATCCGACTCAGAGGAGTCGGTTCCAGGAAAAAGGACTAGGAAATCAGCTGGTGTGGAGCCAAAACTTTCCTCTCCAACCACTGAAGAAATAGCCAAAGCGATTAAAATTGTCCAGTGTTCGCTTTCCAGTTCGACCGAACGGCACCATCAAATGGCGTCAGTTCGGCCAGTTCACGGTTCAGGAGTATGATTTAGAGGAATATTATGAACCGAAGGAGGGGAAGAGGAGTATGAGAGAGTGAATGTGGATTTGAAAGTCTGGATGTGCCCATTGACCCGGACATCTCCCCAGACAGACCTTCAGGAGTGTCTCCTCCTAGGCTTTCTGAGTCCCCTTCTCATTTTATGTTTTATAAGAAAGTGGCTGAAACCCTCCAGCTCCCTATGGAGGAAGCTGTGGATGATCAAGAGGAGCCTGACTATGTGGAAATGATGGATATCCCAGAGTCTAGGAGACTATCTATTCCTTTGCATAAATCTTTTGGGAAACAGACAGTTAAAATTCTAAAACTCCTCACCTATATCTCCTGTGGATAAGAGAATGGACAAGAGGTACACATTGTCAGGCTCTGATACACGGAGTTCATACATAACAGTGCAGCCATGTTGGGGTAGTGCAGGCTGCAGCCTGTGACAAGGCAAATATTCCTTGGCTTCACACCCCTGACAAGGACTCCAGGAGGATTGATGCCATGGCAAAGAAACAGTACATGGCAGCATCCTTGGGACTCAGGACAGGCAAATTATATGGCTTATGTTGCTAGATATCAGAAATCCAGATGGGATACTGTTATGGCTCTAGTAAAACAGGTCCCTGGCCAGCTGCCAGGGGCTGGAGCAGGTGGCTGCTGATGGTATTGAGGCATCAAGGTGCAATTCCATGCTGCAGTGGACTCTAATGATGTGTCATCCGAGTCATGGCTACATCTGTGACGCCGCAGAATGGCTTGGCTCAGATGTACTAGCCTGTCTGCAGGATACCCAGACTAAGACCATGGATTTCTCCTGTTGTGGGTAATTCTCTGTTTGGGGAGCAGACAGAGAATTACATGAAGAAAATGGATGAGTATAGGACCACCTATAGGAGTGCACAGGCCAAGGAAAGGCAGGCCACTCCTCAAAGGCAGCTTTCCAGGGCAGGGGCAGGCCTTTCCATAGAGCCTTTTTACCAAGCCCAGGCTCCTCTTCTGCTTATGCCAGAGGGGTTCTTTAGAGGAGAGGCAGGCAGGGGTACAAGCAGGCCTGCTTCCACCCCTCAGCCCAAAGCCCCTGCCAAGCAGGCACCCTGTTGGGGTTGCCAGGGCGATTCTCAGCTACCTGTGGGGGCAGGCTGGCTTACTTTGTCCAGGACTGGAAGTCTCTGACATCAGACAAGTGGGTCCTGGAAGTAGTAAGCCAGGGACTGGTTCTCAGCTTCAAAAATTTCCAAAGATGAGAACCAGATCCTTTCCACCTGCAAATCCACCAGAGGCACTTGCCCTAGAGGCAGAGGTCTCTTCCCTCCTGGCTCTCAGAGCTGTGGAAAGGGTTCCACCCCTACACCAGGGCAAAGGATGTACTCCAGGTACTTCCTTACCCCAAAAAAGACAGGAGAATGGCGGCCCATCCTGGATCTCAGATATTTAAACAAGCACCTTTTAAAACCAAAATTCAAAATGGTGACTCTGGGAATTATTCTACCCTCTCTAAGGCCAGGGGACTGGCTAGCGTCCCTGGACCTCAAGGATGCCTACTTCCATATTCTCATCAGAAGCTCCCATCCAGAAAGTACCTCAGGTTCGAGCTGCCCTCAGGCCATTACCAGTTCAGAGCAATGCCCTTTGGCCTCACCTCTGCTCCAAGGGTATTCACAAAATGCCTGGCAGTAGCAGTTGCTTCCCTAAGAAGGCAGAAAATTGACGTCTTCCCTTACCTGGACGACTGGCTCATAGTAGGCCAGTCTCCAGACCAAGTCAAGTTACACCTACAGATAACTCAGCAACTGCTCACCTCTCTAGGTTTCCTTCTGAATCTTTCAAAGTCAGTTCTAGAGCCTGTCCAGCTCCTCACCTTCATAGGCGCAGAGCTGAACACAGAGAAAGCCAGAGCCTTCCTTCCTTTGGACAGGGCAAGGACCCTGGTCTCTCTGGCCTCCTCATTCACCCTGCAGGTCTCTCGACCAGCAAGGCATTTTCTCCAGCTCCTGGGACACATGGCTGCTTCTACAGCAGTAGTGCAGGGAGCAAGATTTCAGATGAGGGACATCCAGTTCCATTTGAGAGCCTTTTGGTCTCAAAGAAAAGACCCTCTAACCAAATTGATCCCAGTAACTCTAACCTGATCCAGGCCCTACAGTGGTGGCAGGATCAGAGCAATCTGAGACAAGGGGTTCCCTTTGTCACTCAGTCTCACTCCTTAATCCTTACTACAGATGCATCCCTCTTGGGGTGGGGAGCTCACATGGGCGACCTCACTACCCAGGGATTGTGGTCCCCTCAGGAATCTCTGCTCCACATCAATCTGTTGGAACTCAGAGCAGTTTTTCTAGCACTTCAAGTTTTTCCAAATCTGTTCAGAACAAAGTTGTACAGGTCAGAACAGACAACACCACCACAATGTGGTACATCAACAAGCAAGGGGGCACTCGGTCTACGGCCTTGTGCACCGAAGCAATGAAGTTGTGGTCTCTGGCTTACTCCCTGAACACCTCCCTTACGGCAGTTCACCTCCCAGGCAAGGACAATGTCCTGGCAGATGCTCTCAGCAGGATTTCCCAGGGCCATCACGAATGGTCACTGGACCCCCTGGTCCTGGAGGTGATATTTGCCAGATGGGGCACCCCGCAGATAGATCTTTTTGCAGCCCCAGACAATCACCAACTTCCCCTTTTTTGCTGCAGGCCCCCAGTGTTGGGCTTAGTCCCTCTGGATGCCTTAGTTCTCAATTGGGAAGGGAAGTTTCTCTATGCTTTTCCCTCTTCCCTCTCCTGTTCAACGTGTTAGTCAAAATCAGATCTCAATCCTGCAAGATGATCCTGATTGCTCCAGATTGGGCCAGACAACCCTGGTATCCACTCCTACTGTCCTTAGCAGTCCATCTTCCCCTGTGTCTTCCCAGGAATCACAACCTGTTAACCTGTGCTCAGGGGAGGGTTTGGTACCCGAACCTCAAATCTCTCAATCTCAAGGCCTGGCTCTTGAAGAGTTAGAGTTTTCTGATCTACACCTCTCCCAAGGTGTAATGGATATACTGAAGGCTTCTAGGAAACCTTCCATCAGGGCTACCTATAATTCCAAATGGAAGAAGTTTCCCATATGGTGCTCTGGGAAGCATATTTCCCCAGAATCTGCTGATTTACCCACAGTCCTTGATTATATGGTCCATTTAAATACCTTGGGGCTGAGACCAGCTACCCTAAAGGTACATTTGGCAGCTGTGTCTGCTTTTATTTTAGCAGGTAAACCCTCTTCTTTTTCAGCTCATCCTGTATTCTCCAAGTTTTTTAAGGGATTGCTTCACACCAACGCTCCATTCAGGGCCCCTGCCCCTGCCTGGGATCTTAATGTTTGCATTGCTCAGTTTATGCAACCCCCTTTGAGCCTTTGTCTTCAGCAGAGCTTAAGTACTTGACTTGGAAGACTGTGTTTCTGGTAGCCATCACTTCTGCCAGGCACATAAGTGAATTACAAGCCTTGTCAGTGGAGCCTGATTTTATCTCCTTTCATAGAGATAAGGTGGTCCTCAGGACTAACAGGAAGTTCTTGCCTAAGGTGGTTTCAGATTTCCACCTTAATCAATCTATATCTCTTCCAGTGTACTTAGCTGACCATTCCTCCTCTGGCGAGGAGGCTGCACAACAGATGTGAAGAGAGCCCTAGTTACTACAGAGCTTACCAAGGGTCACAGGTTTGACTCCCTCCAACTGTTCCTCACTTATGGTGAGGTTGGTAAAGGGAAACCTGCCACTAAAAGATCCATTGCCAGGTGGATTGTCTCTTGTATCCAATTCTGTTATGAAAAGCTGGGTAAGGTTCCTCCCTCAGGCCTGGGGCTCACTCTACCAGAGGTACAGCTGCTTCCTGGCTGCTGGCAGGGACATCCCTATTCTAGAGATATGTCAAGCAGCTACCTGAAAACAGTTCACACTTTACCAAGCATTACTCCTGGACATCCAGGCTAGGAGTGATGCTTTCGGTTCTTTTACAGCTGTGCTTCAGGAGCTATTTCTAAGTAGGTTCTGTCCCTCCTCCATGGAGGTACTGCTGTGTAGTCTGCATATGTCATAATATAGCAAGACTTCATGTTGTTTGAAGAAAAAATTACTCACCTTAGTAATGTTGTTTCTTCTAATGGAGTCTTGCTATATTATGACCTCCCCCCCGCCTGCCCCTCTCAGAACCTCTGTTTTTGGGATGTGGGTGGGCAGTGCAGTGTTGGCACTTAGTAGATGCCCACCTTGTTGTTTTCACCCCTCTTTTTTTGGGGTGACTTGGTGTTGTGTTTTTCATTTTTTGGGTATCCTGACTTGAGTCTTTGTTTTGGGACCAAAAAATGTGTTCTTATGTTTAGTCGCCAGTTGGCTAGTGTAGGTTTACAGCTTCCACACAGGACCTCAGTGAGTTTAGCTCGTAAAGATCTGACGGTTTGAGTTTGAAGAACAGCAGACAGAGTTTCAACCGAGCTCGAGCTCAGAGTTCCATGCCTGGCATGGAAAGTTAACTCTTTCACCTCCGGAGCAGTTCGAAGGTTGGGACTAACTGCTTATGTCATAATATAGCAAGACTCCATTAGAAGAAACAACATTACTAAGGTGAGTAATTTTTTCTTTCACACCAGCCTGACACGTCTTTTTGCCTCCTTACTGTCTACCCACAGTTGCCCTCCCCAAATCTAACCCTACACTCCCCCACACACTTTTGGTCCAGCATTAAACACGCATCCACCTCTCCCATGCCCCTCCCTCCTCCTTGCCCTCTCAATTTGAGCCCCCCCTTTTGTTCCACTTTTCACTATTGTCCTACTTCTATTCCTCTCTTCTCTGCTTTTTTCCGCTACTTAGACCTCTCCTCACCACTTTTACACTGCCTGTCTGGGTAGCTCTCAAATTTACTCTAGCCATGTCTTTACTCTCCGCCCCTCTTTCCCACCTCCTGTATCCCCAACCTCAGAGATGCATGACAGGGTCACTCCCACTGACCACTCTCACTTAGTGTTTTTACTTACCTGTAAACTTGTAACTCATGTAACCTCTTCAGCATTTACTTTGTATTTTATGTATAATGTACTTTATGTAAATTGCATTCTGTAACTGCCCCTGTTCAATGTAAATTGTACCCTGGTTCCTTCCTTCTTGATGTGGTGCCTTTGTAAAAGAGCGTTTGGCTCAAAGGTGTTTGTAAATCTGAGACTTCAGTAAATAAATAAATAAAATTTAGATTCCAGTGGTAGATTTTTTTCTAACTTAATACAGCATACTCCATTTCCATCCCAAACTCCTGATCATATTTTCTGTGTGTACATGCACAAGTCCAGGTGTACAAATATCTCAGAATGTGGCTAGACGGTCAGCGTAGATGGGGTATACAGTACACCCCATCCACACTGACCGTCTAGCCACATTTCGAGATAGTTGTACATCTGGTCTTGTTGCAGGCTAGTGTCGTCATTTGGATAGATGGGAGTGGGAGAGCACCACCGCACTTTTTTTTTTTTTTTTTTTGAAAAAGCACGGAAAGATCAGCCTTCAGATGACTTACACTTGTCATTGATTGTCACCTGCCCCAATTACATAAAGGAGCTTCTTCAGAGGACTTATTTCTGAGATTTAAAATGAGATACAACTTGTGCATTGTTAGAAATAAAATTATTTATGACGAGCAAGAAAAGGTGCTCAAAATATTCAACATATCATGTGTCACAGTTGTATTCTGTTATACCTGCATTTTATTTATTTTATTTGTGTGAAAACTGGTAACTGGGAGAGGCGCACTAAGGTGCAACCAGGGGAGAGGGGAAAGGGAAAGAGTAATAAAGCATTCAGAGTATCAATGAACGGTACAAAGTAACATGCAAACAGTGTACAATTTAACACGGTACAAGTACAATAAAGATACAAGGAGCTAAGGTAAGCCACTGTGAGCAGCTTTGATGTGAAAATAAAGTGACCCAGAGCAGCTTAAAGAATAGCAATACAGTTGTGGATAGGGAGCTGTCTGATACAGGCTGAGGTAGAACCCAGGAGGAGGCCCAACATCAGGGGTGTTAGGGGCTCCATTAGGGGAAGATTAGGGAGAGGGATAACAGGAGCGGGTGGGGGGTGGGGAGGAGATCTTCATCCAAGGCATCTCCTCCATTAGGCCACACCTTTGGAACTGTAAATTGTCAGCATTAGGACCACACGGAAACCTTTGCAGGCTGGGGCTGCCACAGTGATGTGCAGCATCAACATGTATATAACTTGGGCAGCTCCAACACTCCTCAGTTCTTTCTCCCGCCATCAGTTGTCCTGGGACCCACTGAAGGAAACAAAATTGAGATGGCTGTTGCTGTTTTGTTATTTTTTTTATGTATTTTCAGTATTTCCATCATCGTCTCTGTATGCTGCTGAAGGAAGGACAAAGAACCTTTGTCCCATTACTGTATTTGCAGCTACAACTACAACACACACACTGTTTGAGCATGCTGTTTGGTCCTGTCTCGTGACATGAGGGCTTCAGACATTTGCCAGAGTTTCAACCAGGCTTCAAGACATCACCGTTGGAAGACCTTTGAGACCTTCCTCATGCAGAAAGTGCTGAAAGGCATTGAAATTGGAAAAGGCTGCAGGTTCTAGGCCTGCTTCTCCTTCGCTGTTGACCAACAGGGGTCAAAGTTGAAAGAGAAAAATAAGGAACTGTTGTTGTTGTCATGGGCCTCCCTGTCATCCAGTCATAAGCATAATCATAGAGATAGAGATAAAGATAAGGCTGCTTCTTTGGTAAGGTCTTGGTTACCATTGAAATCGAGTATATCCTTTTCAATGCCTGGTCCAGCAGCAGCGAAAGACACCCCTCCCCAACTGTCATTGAGACACCAGGGTTGGGGCTTGGCTCAGGCAATGCTGTACCTACTGTGGATGGTACATCCCGCTGGGCTTTGGACCATTGACACAGGTAGTCCCAGACCCATTTCATAGTGCTGTTGACTCCCAGGTTGTGCTGGAGTAATTTTCAGACGTTACAACACCTGCTACCATCACTTTTACAGACTGTAGCTGCACCGTCGACTGGGCCACCTGTTCCAGGGCCATCATCAGTTGGCTTCTACAAGCATGTCGCAGATTCTGCCCTTTCAGCCACTGCCGGAGGCACCGGTTCCCTATGTGGCTGCCATCATTGTTCATGATGACAACAATGAGTTTGAACATAATCCTGGCTTCATAGATAGAGAGGGGGATTTGGAGGTGGAAAATATGTGGGTGAGGGGCAGTTTGAGGAAGCAAATTTGCCATCTAGTTCTGCCCTCTCATTCTGCAGTGAGGACTCTGTGGTTTATACACCCAGGTCTCCCCCTGAGGATCACTCTTTCCAAGCCATGCTGCAGCAGATGCAGTCTGCCATAGGCTTTGCTGTTGAGGAGGAAGATTCCATTAAATAGAATCTTACAGCATTCTTGAAGGTTCCTTGCACATCTTCCATTATAATTCCACCTGTGCATTCTGCCTTAGTGGATATAATCTTTGCTGCCTGGCATAGGCCTAATACCCTGCCTGCAGTTTCAGGGAAGGTTGATAAGCAGTACCCTGTTCAGTCTGCTAAGCCTTACAGTGCTATTCAGCCTGAAACTGACTCAGTGGTCATTATGACTGCTTATGATTGTTGTAAAGCCCCTAGACACATGAGTACTTTGCCTCCAGATAAGGAATCTAGGAGTTTGGATGTTATTGGCAAACGTACTTAGGCCTCTTACGCACTAAGGTTCTTTGTCTTTTAGTTTGTTTATGTTTTTTATTGGGCTCACCACCACCCAAACCCAATAGCTGGTTCATTCCACTGGGGGTGTCATACAGATGAGGCATACTGATGAGTCCTGGTAGGATGAAACACATGTTTGTGTCTTCTGTTGGCACCCTTTGCAGACTGTCTGAGAGGCCTTTCAGCACCATGCATTCCTGCTTAAAGTTGAGCCAGCATAACATTTTGTGGTGATTTGCGTACACAGTCCATGATGCTGTGCATTATGGGGGTATGTGTGATTTTGTATTTCCTTGAAACTTGGCTTCTCGGCCAGTGCCCTTTGGGGTAACCCTTGCCTCAGTTCTTATGCACCGAGGTTCTTTGTCGTTATACTTATGCCTCTGCATCATTGGGCCTTAAGATTGCAAATTATCAAGCCCATGTAATAAAACACCAAGATAAGCATAGCCTCTGGAAGGCTGCTTGTACCGCAACCCAGACTGTACTTGATGGCCTTGCCAAGACTGACATGATCTGGTGCTGAAGTTAGTAAACATCTGTTAAGTTCAGCTTATGATGTTTCTCGTGTCTCTTCCAGGGCTGAGGCACGTGGTATTTGACCTGGGTGTTATCCTTGGCTCAGAGTAGCAGGGTTTGCTGCGATAGGCAGCAGGCAGTTTTCAACCCCGCTTTTAAAGGCTTCTTACGGTTTGGCTATGATCTAGAAGAAGCACTTTATGGCCTTCAGTCATGTAAAATCACGTAAAGGTCTATTTTATCCCACATCCACTAGAGGGCATGGTAGGGGTTCTTTTCGGGCATGCTGCCAGGGGTAACTGTACATACCATCAGCAGGGACATGACAGTGGTAGTGGTCCTCTCCCGAGGCCCCTTCCCTCTGGTGCCCATGCCAAGACACCCAAAGGAATCTGTTCTGGTGACCCTGCTACCCCTGTGGTTTCACCTGAATTTCTTCAGTCTCTGCCCCCTTCCTCATCTGTTGCCCCCAGTAGTGAGGATAGGTGTAAGCTCGCCCTGCTTTTCAAAACATTTGATGGAGATCTATACCTAAGGATGGGTTATTGGGTAGTGGGCCTCAGGAACCTCACTCTGTACATTGCATTATGTCTCTGTCAGCTGTCATTCCCCTCTTGCAAATTGGGAATTGGCTTTCTTACCTAGATTTGTAAGTCTTATGCTTTTCCATGAAGCTCAGCCAGTGTCACAGGTGGTACCTCCGACGATATTTCTGTACATAATCCTGTTCCACCCTGGGCCTTATTTATTTATTTAGATCTTATCTGTGTCACTCTTCACCATTCAGCACATATGGGTTCAGGGCTGGAGGTCTTGACCCCGTGGGAGCTCTTTTTTTTTTTTTTTTTTTTGGTAGGCAGAGCCGATGCACCATCGGCGCCACCCTTGAGGCAGACGTGTTGCGTGGCATTCGCGGGTTGGCCGTTAGGCGCTGTCGACTCCGCCTGCCTGCCAGTTCTTTGTCTCCTGCTGTCGAGGTCACCTCGTGTGGAAGCTGTACTGAACTTGAGGCCTACCGCCTACGAAGTTTCGTTCTGCCGTTATTCTTCTGTGATGCAGTCTGTCGGTCTCATTCCTGCCAGTTCTAGTTGCCTACTCGACGTTGCTTGGTAAGATCTTTCCATTTATTTTTATTCTTGGCAACGTCGAGTCTGTTTTTTTCCTCGTAGGTCATGTCTCGGTTGGAGGCAGAAGACTTCAAAACAGGGCCTCCCGATGTGGCGGTGCCCTCAGGTCAGAATTTTCCATCACCAACCCAGACACCGTTGCCTTACGTGTCTTGGCCCGCTTCATGACATGGATTCGTGCAACGCCTGCTTCTCCATGGACTGCCGGGTCATAGAACAACGCGCGTTGAAAGTGGGTCAAGCTCCACTGACTTTCAGGGGTCGGGTGCGCACTCGTCTGACCAAGCCAGGTACTCTTAGCCTTTCCTCCAGGTCCCTTCCCGGTTCTACATGGACCGAGGAGGAGGAGGCAACCTCGGCTTCTTGTAGCCTGGCCGTTGCCGAGGATCCTTCCGCGGTGCAGGAGGCCCGTCCACTCGCTTCGGGGGGCGGGCCCCTGCCGTGATCTCCCCTCAGGGATGAAGGCTTCCCGGTGTCGGACCCGCGGTTTACAAGGCCTGGGTCGGCGCCATCCTTGATGCAGTCGGTCGGTGCCCTTGTGGGCCTCGGCACCGTTGGCTCTGTCGGAGCCGTCTTCAGCGCCAGTTTATCTCTCGGCACCATGGCTGCTGTCGGCGCTCCCCGTGGGAGGCCCTACGGCACCATATTTGTCTTCTTCTCACCTCAGTGCCGTTCACGGCACCGAGGCTGAGCACGGCACCATGTCTGCCTCAGGACTCTGTGCCGTGGGGGCATCAGATTGTGCTGTCGGTGCCGTCAGAGCCGTCGTTTGCGCAGTCCCCGTCCTCAGCACCGTAAGCGGCACCGTGGGGCCCGACAGCACTGTGACTGGTTCTGACTCTGGGGCTGCTGTTCGGGCCGGAGCCATGTCCTCCGCGGGCTCCGCTCGCAGTGCTGTGGGGGGCACTGGCTCGGACGTGGTCTCGGAATCTGGCACCCCATTTGGCAGGGATGGCACCGGTCGCCCTCCTACGGTCTGGCACAGGGCCTTGGCCTCTACCTCTTCAGAGGCGAAGTCGGGCTCTGAGTCAGACGAACAGTCTGATTCCTTGGGATTGACTGTTGGTGTGGGCAGCCCTGTAGTGTCCTCGACAAGCCAGAGTCAGCCTTCTGAGGTGGGGTCAATGGCTGCTGAGACTGGGGTCGGGGTGCTGACCAGCAAGCAGTGGTGCAGGCCACCATTGCTCTGCAGCTCGGTCTTGGTGGGTTCACTGACCCCTCAGCAGTGGTACCCCCGCCTGTGGCGGGCCTGGATTGCCCAACTTTGGGGCCGATCAAGGCTTCTACGGGACTGGAGGGTGCTGTGCTCTGGATAGCTCCCTTGGGTGCTGGCCAGGGCTGTCGGCTACCTAGGCTGGTGCTCTCGAGGAGGAGGGCTCTATCGGACACCAAGGGGTCGTGGTGCATGGGGTCTGCATGGCAACCTTTTTCTGGGGCCCACCCAGGCTCTGGAAGAAGCCGTAGTGCGGATCTCCGCTCTTCCTCCTCGGTTTCTTTGAGAGAGCCCCATTCTTTTGAGGTAGGGGACCGTCCTTCTGGACCTATACGGCTCCGGTCGCCTCACAGGGGGGATTATTCCGGGCGCAGCCAAGGCAGTACCGAAATGGTTGTTCAGCTGTCGGCTGTGGAGTCTTCCGGAGCACTTTCTTTTTCGGGCGCTCTTGGTCCGCTCCTTAGCCCAGGCGGAGGTCAGCTGACATCTCTTCTTGGCTCTGTCCCCATCCCTCTGCCACATTCTCCTGCGCTCCCAGGCATCCTTGGTCCAAGCGGGCCTCTCTCCTGTCACAGTTCAGGGCTGTGGCTGCTCGGTTCCCAGCTTACATTAGGGCGATGGACAGACAGGTTTTTCAACCTCACCCTGAGCAGCCACTCTCTGAGCTGTCTGTGCCCTCCAACTTTTCATCCCCCTCTTCTGGGGGAGAAGAGCCTTCTGTCCACATCTCTCCAGCCTCTGATCTCGCTGAGTATCAGCGTTTTATCGTGAGGATGTTGGGGGACTTGCACCTCACCCCTTCCACTGTAAGCAATCCAGAGCCCTCGCCACACGCCTTTCTAGGCGATTTCAGTGAAGTCATCCTTGTGGTGCCCCCTGGACTGCTCCCTTTTGGGAGGCGTCGCTGCGCTCCTGGCAGAGGCCCTTTTCCGGAGTTCCTGCCCCTAGGGATCTCTGCCAGCAGTATTGTGCCTTCCCCCCCGGAGTCTCCAGGTTCCATGCCTCATCCGTAGTCCGGATTGATGCAGTTGGATACTCCTGATGAGCTTTGTGCTCTTCACCTTGACCGGCCCCCAGATCAAGATTCCTCGGATTTTGACTTCTGGGGTAGGAGGCTTTTACTTGGCACGGTTGTTGCTTTCCATTTCTGCACATCAGGCACACTTGTGCAGCCTATGACAGGTTCTTGTGGTCTAGGCTAGATCAACTCCTAGCCTCGTTGCCTGACATGGAGCAAACCAGACAAGCCATTGCACTCTCTGCACGTGTCCTGGAGCTAACAAGGCACCAAGCGAGGGCATCCTATGATGCCATCGAGGTAGCTACCAGGGTTATAGGGACAGCAATCTGCATTAGGGGGACGGCATGGCTGCGTCTTTCCCGGTTGTCACCCTTGGCCCGGCATAGGTGATTAACTCCGCCACCATAGACGACTCTATCTCTCCTGTTGAGCGAGGCGGTTTGTCGGGCAACTTCCTTCCCTCCAGGGTCACCATCTCACTCTCCCACTCTCAAGCCTCCCCAGGCCCTGAAGGTTCTCCCTCTTAGTGTGTCACCCACTGAGAGCTAAGGGACTTTGTCCTTTAGGGTGTTAAGAAAACCCCCTTCAGGGGGGCTCAGCACTCACCCATATGTGATGAATGGTGAAGATTGACACAGATAAGATATGAAAATGATGTACCTACCGTAATTGTGATCTTTCTGTGCATCTTCACCATTCATCACAATCCCACCCTCCATCCCCCTGGAGCCCCAGTCTCTGGGTCCACCTCCCTCTGCCCAGCCTCCCCCCTTCTTAGGAGGTGGGATGAACAGTGGCACATAGGGGATAATGTTCTGGGAGAGTGGTCAGCATGGGGGCACTCCTTCTCCAGTGCTTTAGCTCCACCCCTGTGCGGTGGGAGTTGGCAGTTGCCCTCCATTCTCTCCTCCTTTTTCCCGTCCATCTCATTTTTTCTTGTCCCTTGGATTACCCTTCAAAAAAAAAAAGTCTTTTTTTTTTTTCCTTTCACCCAAATATTTTCCTTCAGAGGGTGTTAATTCCCTGTGCCCTGTCCTTCTTCCAGAATAGCTGACTCTGCTCATCTGGAGTGTTTGCCAGCTATTCTGTGCCTTGAATTCTGGCAAGAAGCCTTTGGCTACTCCTTGCAGTTCCTGTACAATCTGGAGACAGACCAGGGTCTGGGATACGTTTACCCTTTCCCCTCCCTTCCTACCTTCTAAATTCTTTACCCCACCCTACCTCCCTCCTCTATTTCCTGAGATTGGGGCCCCTCCCAATCCCTTTAGTTCCCAACTTCTCTCTTTCTGTCCTCTCAGTCATTATCTCTCCTTTTAGTTTTATATCCTTTCCTTTTTCCTGTCCCTTGGACTTCCTTGTCCCACCCTCCACTCCCTTCCTCTTACATCTCCGGCGACTCAGAACTGGCAGGCAGGCGGAGTCGAGAGTGCCTAATGGCCAACCCATAAGCACCACATGTCAGATGGGCCTCGAGGAGCCCGTGCCGATGGTGCGTCAGCTCCGCCTACAAAAAAAAAAAAAGAGCTTCCGCGGGGTCATGACCTCTGGCCCTGAACCCATATGTGATGAATGGTGAAGATACACAGAAAGATCACAGTTACGGTAGGTACGTAATTTTCATTTTTTGACAACCGGGTAAGTGCACTAGACACAAAAGTGACTATTTTCAGGCACGACCCAGGAGGTTACAACATCAACAGGAAAAAACCACGATGATGCAGTACAATATTGAAGTACAACATAATAGGGGTACAATTAAAATGGATAACAACTTGAGCAATTTGTGACGGGAGAAATATTCCGATGTACTTCATATCAGAAGTGAAAGTAAGTGCATATTATACCATAGTATTTAAGGATGTAGTAAAAATGGATAACGGTTTGAGAAGTTGGTGTAACCAGGAGACAATACAGGCATTTCACATATCAAAGCCTAACAAAGGTAAGTGCACATTTAACAGTTGATTATCAATCTAGGCATCAACTCTATTCTACAAAACTGGCTATAACATAAAGAATATGACATCAAAGAGGGAGCAAGTAGGTAGACCTTGCTTTCATACTTGAGCTCTTGACACTGGCTCCTTCTTGAGCCTGCTGCACTTTGTGGCTTACGTTTTCCTGTCGTGGAATATGTTTGTTATAATGATTTGTTGCTCATCGAATTTATGAGTTTCAAGCTTTTAATGTATGAGCCTCATAATTTGCACACAAATTATATTTTTGTTTTTTACTGAAGGTGGTCTCTGTATTCACATTGCACCAATTAATACACTTTCATGTTTCTTGTCCTGAGCATGCCACCCAGGATGGGATATTTTTCCATGCTCTTGATATACACTGAGATGCTGTGTTACACACGCTGAGTGCTGCAACTCTGCTTTTTTTGTTTTATTCGCTCTTGGGAAAGAGGGTATTCCTGTGCCTGCCCAACTGACTGGCTAGTTTCATAATGTCTTATTATGAAAGTACGTAAAGGAACTTCCTGGTATTGTCTGTGGTCACTCCCCAGCGGGTATGGCCAATTCCATTGCTTGTTTTTCACAGCTGTCCCTGCTGCTGCCACATGGTGCTCTGTCCACAGTTTTCACCAGACACTGTAGTCTGGACTTTGTCTGTTGTAATCCAGACTGGACAGGGGAGAGAAAGTTGAGAGAGTAGAGGAAGTAAGCAAGCCTAGAGTAGACAAGTCTCTCTTGCAGTTCTGCAAGTGAAGGGGGGAGGGGGATAGGACAGAAGTTGCCTGGGTAGGAGAGGTCACCCCCTTTATAAATGGGGAGAACTTTGGCAGTCTTCCATGATTGGGGAACAGTGCAGAGGGAGAAGGAGAAGTTAAGGAGTTGAGTAAGGGGTGAGGCATTGGCAGGCGAAAGATGGAGAGTTTCGGATACAGCCCATCAGGGCTAGATTTAGACAGGTTGTGAGACAGGAGAGAGCAGACAAGGTTTCCTGGGTAGTGATGGGGGATGAAAACCCCATGGAATGGTGGGGCAGCGAGGAGGGTGGAGTAGGGGAGGAGATGAGCCAGGAAAGGGGCAGGAGGAGAGCACAAGTAATGAAAACTTCGTTAGTGAGCAGCTACAGAGGTAAGGTCAGAGACGGTGAACTGTGAGGACTGGGGGAGCAAACTTGCGGGGGGGGGGTTAAAACGGGAGTAAATCACCTTCCATAATAGAGAGAGAGAGAGAGTTGAGTTAAGGTTGTTCTGGAGGTTGGCCTTAAAATAGTGGGATTTAGCAGTGCAGACAGCCTTCATGCACGAATTCCTAAATGTGTCGTAAGAGAGGAGGTCCAGTGGGAATGGCAAAAAACTAAGTGATTTGTAATGGGCTCATGCATGATTATGGGAGTTGCACTGATCAGCAAGTTCTGGGGTAATCTGAGGTAGTGGGAAGATTTAACATTGGATTTTCTGAGGAGGGTGTGCTTGTCACAGATAAAAGAAAATTTGGAATGGAACAGGGAGAAGGCCACGTTAATGTATGACAGAGAGGATGGCTGACCAATCAGTTGCAGCAAGGTTGCTTAGGAGAGCATTGATATTAAGCAACTGGAGGCACCCAGTCTAGATGTATTTGGGGCGGGAGGGTGCTGGACTTTCCTAACACAGAAAGTCATGCAATGGTCTCTGAAGGCGTCCAGCAAAACACCTGTTGCAACAGTGCGGTGAGGTGGGAGGAAAGAACCCAGTACAGATGGGTATGATCAGGAAAGTGGGGATTTAGCTGGGTGGGTTTGGTAATGAGCTGGGAAAGATTAAGTGACTCAATCCTGAGGGAAGTCAACTTGGAAGCTGGGGAAAACCACTTAATATTGAAATCCCCAGGGAGGATCAGTTCACCTGATGAACAGTGTCAGGTAGTGGCAGACAGCGAGAGAGTCAACCAGTGAGGAGGGTAAGATTTTGGATGAAGCCCAAAAAACGCCAATGAAGAGGGGTAAGGTGGAGGAAATGGAAAGCCTGGCAAGGAGAAACTGATGGGAGGAGAGTACAGACTCCCTGGGTGCAGTGAGGCAGCAGAGGCTGTGGCAGATAGAGAGACCAACACCACTGCCACATTTGCCACAGTCTTGCCTGAAGAGGTAGAAGTCAGGGAGGGCCTAGCTGTGGTCATTAATTCTGGAGGACCGCCCATACAGTATTCAGAAATGCAGAGGAGGTCAAAAGAGTAGTGAGAAACCCAGATATTAAGGAAGTCTATTTTAGGGAGGAGGCTTCTAGCATTGATGTGGAAAATGCTAAGGTCTTTGGGAGCTGAGATGGGGAAGGGGGAGGAGAAATGGACACAGGGTTGGTTTCCACATTGCTGGGAAGGAGGAGGAGCAGGAGAAGGAGGATGCAGATGGACTTCCCTCACTTTGGCAAGGGGCAGGGGTGAGAAAGGGGCATGATAGCTCAGTAGAGGAACTCCTGCTTCAGGGAAGAGAGGGACGGGAGACCGGGGTGAGTAGGGCAGGGTTCCAGGGGTCAAAATTAACATACCTTGCCTGTTCCTGTGCAAGTAAAAACAGGCTAGGTGCATGTAGTTTTTACTCCCGCATGCACTGTAGTGCAGGTAGCTGATTTCCGTTCTGTAAGGCTGCAATTACCACAAGCCGCCACAAGGGGCGCGTCGCCAGAGAGAGACAAGCTTTTTAGGGGACTGCGCCTAAATCTAGGCTAGCACCGCCCATAAGGACTCATTCAGGAGTAGGCGGGACGCAGTACTGGCTAACCTGGACTGTGGAGAGAGAGAGAGAGACGGACATGCCGAAGCAGGAGGTCGGAGTAGACATCTGGGAAGGCGGTATCATGTGGCCAGACATCGGGAGGAGCTACAATCTCAGAGAGGTAGGATCAAGCTGGCTGAGTTCCTGGGCTACGGCGGTGACTGGCTGGTAAAGAAGGGATTTGGGTGGGCACTGGACAGAGAATGTTGCTCCTGACAGTGGCAGTCATGGATGGGCAGGAATCGGGTGCTTGATGTGCCGGGGGGGGTCCAGAGCACAGGTCATGATGGTAATGACATAGCTGTAATGCAATCTGAACGTTACTATACCATGTATGCCTCTTTGTCACCCATGTGGTACAGTAACGGTTCAGATAGGCATGTACGCACTACGCATTTTGGAGTTAGCTGCTGCAGTGATTAGATGCTTGGCGCCAAGCTCCGTGTGTTGAATTTGCGATCGGTTGTGTTTTGTTGAAATACTGATAGTCTGAGTTGGGGTTTCTTTCTCCCCTGCGCCAATGAGATTCTGAGCAGGCTTCGCTTCAGACTCTTTGGAGAGACATAAGGGCACCTGTTTAAATGCCAACCAGCAGTTGTTGTGAGAATTGATCTGCTAATATAAAGGCTGTGTGTGTATTCTGAAAACGTTGTCAGGAATGGCGGTTATATAATCTAGCCTACCACAACCTTGATTCCCCACTCGTTTGTTTTGAGGGAAATCTTGCTGAGCATTGTGTTTCTGTTTTTTGAAGGGAGCAATTTATACTAAAATCTAATGTACTTCATATTACCAGCACAGTCTTAATGTGATCTCTACAGTTGACAGAGCAGACGGTAGTACTTGGCACCAAAGTACCCTACCTTGCTCTGAGTCTGATCACTGTTTTTCTTTATTTTTGATGGGGGAGTTTGTAATTTCTAATTCTTATTAGCACAATCTTAGTGACCTTGCTCGGCTGCTCCCACACAGTCTACAATTGAAAGAGCGGTAGTGCATCCATCAGCACCAACGGTAGTTGTGCTTGTGTCTGAATTTAAAATTAAGAAAAAAAACCTACGCCTTAAAATCATTATTAAAAATAAATACAACTGTGGTATAAATATCCTAATGCAAAAAATAATAAAAAAGCTAAGGCAGTGTGATGTTTGCTGCAGGCAGTGTGTGTACTGTCTACAGCCTGCTGCTGCCGTTTTGCTGCTGTGTGCCCACTGCACCCCGCTATTGTTAGGCAATTATTAGTGTGAAAAAATATATACTTCTGGCTTAATATTCTTTCTGCTGGTCTTTCTGGGTGGCTCTGACTATGCGGGCGTACCTGGTGGAGACTACCTGACAGTGACACCTACATATATATGCGTGCAGAGATAGAAATTAACTTTTTGTGGTACCTGCTCTACGGTGCACGTGGCGGCAAACGTTACATGCACCACAGTCGGGTTACCTGCACTGGGTAGACAAAAATGGTAACAATTGAAAAAAAGATACTAAACTTGAAGTAGTAGCATTATATGGAACAACTGTACTGTAGTATATACTGTTCTACATTTCAGTGTCTTCTTCACTTTCCCTGCCTTTTTCTTCCTCTTTTCTTGAACCATAAGGAGCAACCTGATGTCCAGTTTCAACATTTGTTTTGCTAAACTTGTAGCGAAAAAGAGTATTGGCTGGTTTGGGTAAAACATTCTTGGGTGGCATGGTGTAATTTTAACGTCTAATAAACTGAGCTTGCCTTTTTTTACACGTTGACGTCTCTTGTGTTTTAATTTAAATGTCAATAAAAACTGTTGTCCGTCAGAAAGCGTATCAAACTCGTGTTGTGTATTTTTTTTTTTTTTTTTTTATTACTTTGTAAGCTAAATTCTTTACATCACTAAAACTAAGTCTACAAAGCTTAGCTGACTCAGGCAGGATTTTTTAAGTTCTCTTGCAAAATTAGTACTAACCCAGTCCCAGTCAGACTAGGCTGGCGTAGGTACTAGGTAGCATACAAAGCACAGAGGAGGCTCACTCTCACTGCACAGCAGATATAAACTATTTTGCAACAACTATGGTAAAAGGTAAATTCCAGTTAGTATACAGTAAGTTCTGACCTTAGTCCACAAGGCTCTTTCTTAGGTTGAACCAGCCAGGGCCAGGTTAGGTAGCCAGTGCAGTGGCACTGGGACTGGCAGTAGTGTATATTTCTGGCACACAAAAAATAGTTTACACTCAAGCTACCGACTGGGGAGGTGGGGGGGCAGGTCAGGTGGTTTTACAGACGATGTAAGAGAAACTTAACACGCACACAGACTGAGGTCGGGTCGCCAGTAGTATTTATTTATTTCTCACTCACACAAATATACACACACTCAGCTACAGACAAAGAGGGACAGGTTATAGAGACAGACTAAGACAGACACTATATACGTACTGTAGTACACTATAGAGTAGACTAGGTAAGCCTTAGCCAGTAAGCCAGGTAGAAGTCCTATCTACAGTCAGAATCTATGTTTCTAGGTTGGAGGAGTCAACAGTCAGTGCTTTTGTCAAAGTGTTGTAATTAATATAGGACTGGTCTGATCACTGACTGTCCAGACCTACACCTCTGAGCTCCTGCTAATATATATTAAAAGGACTTTTACACAGACTGAAACACTCACTGGAACTAATGCAAGTTTTAATTTTTTTTTTTTTTGTTTACACAAAAATAAATGAGTGAGGATTGGAAGCAATTCAGAATGTGGCTGGGCTATAGTGAGAACCCAACAGTAATTGCCTTGCTGTCTCAACAGGCAGATAGTTAATTCCTTTTGACCCTTCCTTTAGATTAGATTGGGGAACAAAAATAGCAACTGCCCTTAGCCCTTTGCTTGGGCTGCAGCAAAACTGACACTGAAAGGCAGTCGTTGCATAATGGGTTATTTTTTTTTTTTTTATCACACCCTCACTCACATAAGTATTTTTTTTTTTTTTTTATGATTTCCAGGCTCCCCCCCACACACATACTTCTAGACAAAGAAGAAACTGGACTTGTACTGGAGACGACAGTGCTTTGCTCAATTGCTTTTTTGTCAAGTGTCTGCTGGCCTGGGACTGACACACACACACACACACACACACAGGGTGTAGCTACTGATACTCACAAGTGCACCATGGCATACCAAGTTTAGTAGCAGGGGGTAGCAAACAAGCTGGTCAGCACTGCTCTGCCCTCTCTAGTCCATTGCATTTAAATTTCTTTGTTTGGCTTTGCAGGCTTTTTCTTTTCTCTTTCTACTATTTTTTTTTTTGGGAGTGGCACAGTGGACCACGGACTTTGAAGCTGAAGATCTCAATTAGGTCTGCATGGTCCGCCTGCATAGTGATTGGCTGCAGCATCTACTAGGGGATGTAGCAAGTCTGTGGCTGGCAAGTTTAAATGCCCCAGCAAAGTTAGAAGCCATACTATTAGTTCAGTTGTACTGGGAGTGAGAGAAGCAGTAGAAGAATAGAGGAGCAGCTGACGGAAGAACAGACTCGGAGCCAGCAAAAAGAATGAAGACTTCATGTGGAGTGGCAAGTGGAGTGAATCTGCCTACCTGCGGAGGAGAGATGAGAGATTTCTGCCATAGTCTTGGACTTGTGGTGCAGTCAGTGGCATTTACCAGTGGGCAGCGAGCACCACACTAACGGGGCAGACAGACAGCAGGTCTAGTGTAGGAATCATCTGATTGGAGTCAAGAACCTTGGACTCGAGTCTTGGGGGAGCAGGCATGAACAACAGTGGGGGAGGGGATAGCAGTGTGGCAGGTTGGTGTACAAATCTGAAATGCCTGGCTACACCCCTGCACACACACACACACACGCACACACACACACACACACTCTGTCAGGGATTTGACTGCTGCAGCTCCTGCTAATATATATTAAAGAGCTTTGGTCACATAGTGCCCTCACAAACAAAAGCAAAGAAACACCAGGTCCATCAGAGTATTTTTTGTTCCACACAAACATCAGGTATCAAAATGTGGCAAGGACCAAGGTTGTGGTAAACGTTGACCACAAATTGCGCTAGTATAGATTAGACAGACAGTTAAGTCCTCCTTAGCTTCTTTAGAAACGGTGGTACTGCTCTCTCTTTAATAGTATGGCATTAAACTACAGGACTGAAAATCCCCTTGTTGGGGGTGGGGTGGTAAAGCCCCTATTTACTTTGGTTTGCCACTGTTAATTTCCCCGTATAAGTATTTTTCCCCTTAATTTGCAACCTTTAGCTTGTTAAACACCTCTTCCTGTCTATAAACGGCTAAAAGGTTTTTCTTTAGCCCAGAAAAAAAAATTAGATTGTCATGACCGTCACGGAGCTTCCCCCCTAGCGAGTGCACTCCATGAAAGTCTCTCAAAACTGCGTAGTTACAATGCATGCACATGCTTATGTTAACTCTAGTGCACCACGTGTAGGACAGAAAGAGAGACACATGGTACAATAGAGTTAACATAGCATGCTGCCAGATACCAGTCAAGCCAGATTTGGACCCGCCTTAGTTGAGCAGCACCCCGAGTGACTGTCCCACTCCCCGCCCCATTGCCACAACTCCCATCTTCCGATTACTTGCTTTTCAGTGCTGCAGCCCAGGCACCTGCCCCGCCCCAGTGCGCAGTGCCCACGCCCACCCCCAACCCCTTCATACCAATCACCGTCCACATCTTGGTGGGTCATTAATATTAATAGTGCCACTGCCAGCCCAGCCTACTTTCCATGATGCGGCTTCTGTTCTGTTAACTCCTGCATCCCACCTCCTCCTTTGTGGCATTCCTCCACGCTCCGGCTTGCGTTGCAACTGCTGTTCGGGAGGCAGGCTCTCTCAGACGCCGCTGCCCACTCCCGAGTTGTCCTCACAGTAGTGTGCACATGATCGCAGCATCATAAAAAAAAGTCTGCCCATCCAGTTGCTGCACCCCCTAGTGGCACCTCTTGGAATTGCAGCCCGAGAGGAAAAAAAAAAAAAAAAAAAACACCACATGTACTATGGTGCAGGCAAGAAACAAATCTACTTGCACCAGCCTGGTCCTGCTTGCATTTGGAACAGGTTGGTATGTTAATTTTGACCCCTGTATGCGTGAGTAATACTGTCCTGATCTTTGATACTAATAATCAGCAGTGGTAAATGTATGCTGTTCTACTACTACCTCCTTACTGCTACACTTGCCAGACTGACCCCTTAACCCTTCATTGTGTGTGTGTGACAGTGGGTGTGGGTGAGCTTTCAGTCAAATAGGGTAAATCTTAATCTCTGCTGAGCCTGTACTACCACAGTACATCAGTCTAATCCCAATGTGTGTGTGTATTATTGAGCTTTCTGAATCTCAGTAAATCTGACCGACAGTAGTACTGCCCACCTGGCCCTGCCCTGGTTCAGACAGAGTCTTGCGGACCTACTGCAGTCTGTAACTTGTCCCACTCTTCTCTCTGTAGCTTGAGTGTAATTTGTAAAGTTACTATTTTTGAGAGAGAGAAATAACTAAATACTATATATATGTATATATATTACTGCCTACTCGACCCTGGTCCAGACTAAGAAAGAGCTTTGCGGACTTACTGCAGTGCCATCTATATAACCTGTTCCTCTGTATCTGTAGCTTGAGTGTAAACTGTAAAGCTACTGTTTTTGTGAAAGAGAGAAATAAATACTACACTGACTACCTGGCCCTGGTTCAGAATAAGAAAGACCCTAGTTGTGGACTTACTGCAGTCTACAGAATTAAATATAATTGTTGCAGAGTAGCTTCTCTCTGCTGTGCAGTCAGCGTGACTGTGAGCCTCTGTGTCTTTGTGTGCTACCTGCTAGTAGGAACGCTGCACCAACCTAGTCTGGGTTACTAATTTAGTGGGATAACTAAAAAATCCTGCCTGATTCAGCTAAGCCTTATGTACTTAGTGTAGTGTAAAGAATTTAACCTGCAAAGTAATAAAAAAAAAATACACTGACACGCTTTCTGACTGACAACAATTTTTATTGACATTTAAAACACAAACGATTTCAAAGGCAAGCTCAGTTCATTAGACATTATGTTTCAAGAAAAGAGGAAGAAAAAGGCTGGGAAAGTGATGAAGACACTGAAATATAGAACAGTATACTACAGTTGTTCCATATGCGACTATTTCAAGATTCAGTATTTTTTTTTCAGTTTTTATCATTTTTGTCTATCCATGCAGGTAACCCGACTCTGGTGCATGTAACTTTTGTTGCCACATGCACCTTGGTGCAGGTACTGCAAAAAGTTAATTTCTATCCCTGCAGGGTTCATTTCTGGTATACGCATAGATAGGACATTGACCAACTGGGTAGAAAAACAAGGTTTAAATGAAAAAGTAATGGGTCATATTGGCCAACCCTGTCTAGATTTTTAAGGCAGCAGTGCAAACCCATTAGGACAGTGAGACAAAGGGTCTCCAAGAGAGAAGGAAAGGTGGGTCAAAATAGAAAACTGTGTGACATTTGTCACAATCCCCCACTCTGAACAGAACACTGATATGGAGTGGGGAAACAGAGTTGGGGGGGAGAGAGTGTGGAAGGAGTGAGAGAAAGTGGGGATGGGTAGGACGGGGAAGAGGAGAAGACAGAGGAAGAGGGTGAGAAGCATATTTGTCAGGAGGGATGAAAATCAGTAATTTCCATGGCAACACTGGTATAGACTGACTAGGAAAAGCTGGCAGGGCTACTTAAACAGCATAAACAGGACTATAGCAGCTTAGCAAATAAAATGTAGATCGGACTCTATAATAATAGGGAGGCCCAAGCTGAGAGCCCCATAGAAGCTGGGAGAGCCTGTATTAAAAAGTCAATAACATTTAGTGACAGGCATCCAATGGTGATAACAACTGATAAAACTGTGACGACATATTTAAGTAAGTCAACCAGAAGTAAGGGTATACTCAGGTAGAATGTAGCTAGGATACCAGAATAATTAAAGGGGAAGTCTCCCATAGTTCCACACCAATATTTTCCCAACTCCTTATGTGTAACTGTTGTGTGCCTCCCCCAGTTGCCAGCAGTCCTACTGCTGTCCAGATCTGGATTATAAATAAAAATATACAGCCCCCAAAAGTTATCAATGTGTTTGTCCTCCATTTTACCATCAATGTTGCTGGAGGATGATGTAATCAGAGCAACAGATAATGGTGCTGCACTAAATGCAGTTCCACCAGTAAACCAAACCCACAATGTTTGGTTCCCCACTTAAGTAATGGAGGAACCCTTTACGTGTTGTGCGCATCCTGAAGTGCAGGTCTAATAGGGACTAGGATCATGTGAGTGTGATGCAGCACTGATTTGAGGTATAACAGTATTCACATAAGGAAGTGCCTGTATGTGGTGTGTTACTGTTAGCAAAAACAGTTTACCCAATAAATGACTCTGGGTACAACAAGAGTTTTAAGTGGTATTGTGCAGCTGTTGTATTATGGTGTGTGTGTGTGTGTGTGTGTGTTAACATTCTCTGTTTTGATTGACACCAGCAGTGAGAAACAGTCTTGCAAATAGGCCCCTTTCCCTTTGTAACTAGGCAGTCAGTGATTGGATGGCTGCAGTAAGGCAATTAAGAATTCAGCTATGACAAGGAATAGGTTACCAGGAAAGCACAGGCACAAGTACTGGGGGACTCTGGTTCAAATCCTACTAGAGTTCCTTACTCTCTAGCCCTTAAGAAGTTCCCCTAACCTCCTTAGAAACTGTGGTGGCCGCTCAGGTCCATGACTTTAAAAGTGCCCCAATTCCCATTATAAATCACTAGCAGTGATGTGAGAGCTACAACACTTCACTTTCAAGGTACTAAAGATAAGCTATGGCAGGCCCCCCTTTGTAATGCCAGAATTTGAAGTAGGATGTCCCTCACAAGTCGGATGCTACACCTCAGCTGTTTTAGATAGAGAAACTAATCAGTCTCTGTTTGTAGTGCTCTGTATTTGCTTAGCTCACTTCTCCCATGCCATATGCATTCTGTGTCTTGGTATTTCCAGTCAGAAACTCAGATTTAAGGAGCATCTGAAATGTAAAACAATAAACTTTATAAAGTAAATGATCTAGCTCTCCACTTTCAGGCTGCTGAAAGGGGATGAGTATAAGTCAGTCTTGTGTGATCCTTTGGTAAACTGCCCAGGCTCATCTTGTAACGAATCTTCTCAAGGGTGTTCAGCTGGTTCAATACAGAGTGACTGATTGACTACTCGATTGATTGATTGGTTGGTTGACTGACTGATTCAGTCTACTGCTTTCCACAACATGTTACAACTGTCTCACAGAGATAAATGAGCAGTACAGAGAAACAGCTTTTGTTTCCTGTGAATGAAATACTATTAGATGTATTATTTGCTCTACACATACAGTATTAAGGCTACAAGTACCACTCCCTGTGTGAGTTGCATGACAGAACTGTCTTAAGCCATTGCAAACTTAAACTAAAATCAGGATAGACAGCATTGATACCCTTATGTTTTGTTCTGCACTGTTGCTGCAGTGACATCAAGGAATGGGAGGGGCTGTATTACAAGTGACTCATTTGCATGTAAATGGAGGCTTGCTTGACATTTTACTACCTTGTGTCAGAGTCTCAAACTCTAGATATGTGTTGCAACAGAAGAAATGGCTGATCTCTTATTGACATATGTACAGTACTTGGTGTAATGTATAATAAATATATCAGACATCCAAATCATACATATACAGGAGTCTTCTCCTTTAAACAAATTTACAAATGAGTTGCAGGCAAACACAATTAGGTGGTAGCCATCCAGCAGTTATAGTTGTAGGTAGAGAAGCTCAGAAGGCTAATGTAGTAAGAGGAGAGTAAAAACATAATCACTGGAGAAGTCTGGAGGGAGGCTTGCAGATGGAAGACCTGTAGGGCAATGTGACCGGCCACGGCAGACTCCAATGATGCTCTTTGGACTGTGTCTCTTAGCACTTTGAACCGGAGCGTGGAGGACTGCTCGTAGAACTGAACTATAAAGGAGCACTAGTCCCTACTGCAAGCAACCTGATTGGTTGCCATGTCTTTTACAGGTCCCAGCTGGCAGAGGGAGAGGTCCGTGCAGCTTCAGGCGACCGGTGGGGAGTGGAGGCAGTGACTGACTATAGATCACCCCTTGCATCCCCTGGCTGTGCTGTAGGCATGGCCATTGGTGGGCGAGTGCTGTGCAAGCTTTACAGGTCACTAGGTACAGAGCAGGATTTAAATTTGGCAGCTTCTTTCTAGTCCATCCTGCCAGCAACCTGATTGTCCTTTTATGGATTGTATCCATTTTTATATTTTCATATGTTTTTTATGTAATGTCAGTGAATGTCCTGAATTTAATGAAACAGCAACTCCCTTGTCTGAGTGCTTCATTGCTTTCTTCATTTTATTACCACCCATTTCCACCCATCGCCTGCTGGTTTCCTTGTGCACATTACATACATAGTTACGTTTTTACTACCTGTTCCAGATCCATTGATTTTTATAACTATCAACACACTTTTTCTAATAATTGATTCATAGAATATTCACAAATGTTTCTTGTTTAAATTAATCATTCCATTTACACATGTATCCAGTTTTGTGCATACTGGTATTTAAATGTTTTGAGCGTTCCAATTGTACACTGTATTTTTAATTACTGTTGTTATTGGGGTTATACAGTTGCATTGCGCTTATCATGACTTTTAGAATCATCGGTTGTGGAACCTGACCTTTCTCACCCCAGACGGGGTGTCCTACCAGTGCTCACATACAAATGTGTGCTAGGCACCTATATCCCCACGTTAATAGGGCAGGGTCACAGCCGTAGCCCCCATGTACCAGCTTGCATGTGAAATTGCAGGGCAGAAAAACAAGATGCATTGGTTAGTACAGGTTATGCTAGCCTGGGGTGAAATGTGCTGCTTAGGAGACCCCATTTTGCATTTACTGCATCACAAGTGCATACATTTCCCACACATGGTGAAAAATCTTAACATTTTAGAAATGTATAACAATTTTTGACATTCACAATTTCTGGAGCAGTGAAAACAATGTGGCAGGGAAGCAAGAGGGGTTATAGACAAAGAGATGCAGAGAAACGTCAGAAAAAACAAGCATTTGTCAATGCCGAATGTTGGCTTGCTGGCGCTGGCATTGGTAGTGCAGGAGTTAGAGAGATGAACAGTAGGGTTGGCAGTGAAGTAGTGAACTGACGCCAACTCCAAACCCACCATGGAGAGTGTGATAGGCATTGGGGTGTGCCTTTGGATTGTTGGCCATAACGCTCATGCCATTTCACCTCACCCTACCCCAGAGACCGACAGAATTTAGTCATATGTGCCTTGGGGTCTTGAGCCTTAGGCTCACCCCATTCCATAAGGAAATATACTGACATGGGTGCAGTGTAGGAGAATGGGTGAACTTTGGGGCGAAGAGTGCAAGAAACATCTCAACGCCTGTCACTGGCTGCAGGGGTGGGGGGTGGAATAGCGTGAGCATTACAGCCGACAATGCCAAGTCACACCCCCTGATGCCTGTCAGTCTGTACAGGGTGGGGCATTACGGTTGGAAACCCTAATGCCCAGGGCATTTGTTGGGGATTTTCAGCATGGGCCATTTGTGACCCCCACCTCATGAACAGTGGCACTATGAGTTTGTTTGCCAAAAGGTTATTTTGTACAGCGACTGTGCATTTTGGCGCCACAATTGCGAAAACACATTTCGGGCAGGATATGAAAAATGACAGCTGCACTGTTCATGAGGAGGTGTGAAAAAATGGCATTGTTGAAAATCTGGAGTGAAAATATGAAAAATTGGTGACATCACGAGCGTGTGTTGAAACTGCGCAACGCATGCCCGTAATGCAGTTATTTTGGGGATTTGTTTAACCAGATTTTCAACATAGGCATTTTGGGAACTCCGGTCATGAACAATGTCACTGTAATTTTGTTAATGTGGCCCGGACATTGATTTCCCACAGCGATCGAGCCATTGTGTGACACATGCGAAAACACATTTTGAGCAGGATGTGAAAAATGACAGCTGTACTGTTAATAAGGAGGTGTACATAAATGACAATGGTGAAAATCTGGAGTGAAAATATGAAAAATTGGTGACGTCAAAAGCGTGTATAGAAATTAGGCGATGCATGCCCGTCACGCAATTATTTGGGGTATTTTTTTTACCAGATTTTCAACATAGACATTTTAGGACCTCCACTCATGAACAGTGTCACTGTGATTTTGTTAATGTGTCCTGAACATTGATTTCACACAGCGACCACGCCATAGTGCGCCACATGCACGAAAACACATTTCGGGCAGGATGTGAAAAATGACAGCTGTACTGTTCATAAGGAGGTGTGAAAAAAGGGCAATGTTGAAAATATTAAAAATTGTCAAGTTATGAGCATGTGTTGAAATTGTGCAACGCACGCTCGTAACACGGTCATTTTTTTTTGTTAATTTTTCCAACAGATTTGTAAGATAGGGTTTTTGGGACCCCACCTCATGAACAGTGACATTTTTCGTTTCGTTAATCAGTCCCAAAGGTGATTTCGGCGCAGTGACAGCGAAATGACCTTTGAGGCTTACAATATGACAATGCATGTGTTCATGAGTGGAATCAAACTTCATGTTGAAAATTTGAGGCAAAATTCTCAAAATGGCCGAGATATCCACCTAAGTTTAAAAAAAAAAAATAAATAAAAAAATAAAATAAAATTTATGTCATTATACAGCTTACCAGCATTTCTTCAGTTCGCGGTCAGCTTTGAAGCGTCTTAGACATGTTCCCGGTCCACTGAAGATCATAGCACCAGGCTCTGGAGGTAAATATGGGGTGAGGGGGGTGTGTGGGGAGATGCGATGTGCAGAGGGTGGCTGCGGGTTGGGGGAGGGAACCACACGGCGAGGGACTGTTTTCTTTCTTTCAGGTAACTTGACAAAAAAAAAAAAACTTAACACGCGACAGTTTTCTTTTTTACAGGACTATGAAAACTGTTGTGCACACTGGGGTGGGCTCCCAGTGTGCCCATATGACTTTGGGAGGGTGGGATGTTAGCCACACTGAGGGTGTTCCCAGTGTGGTACAGAATGGAGTGTGGGTCTGGAGCGTACCAGCAGACGGGTGGCTTTGATTACGGGAGGCACACTGGGTGGGCTCCCAGTGTGCCACACAATCTTGGGGTTATTTAGCATGCCAACAGGGATTGGGTACCCCTGAAGTCGGCTTTGTAGGCATTGTGCGGCAGCAGCCACTGCTGCCATGTTTATTGAAATACTTCACCAGGAAAGGCACGTCAGGAGGTGTGTTATTGTGCTGCTGCATGACGAGCTTGTCTCTCATTGCAGCAGCACTTTCTTTACAGGTTTTGACCACTTTACATATTTCTTGTGTGAGTGCCTGTATGCTGGCTCATTGGGGAATGAGGAACGCACTTACTAAAGTGTGCCCTGCATTCGCCCACACTGACGCACTTCCGAAATTTGCTACTACCGCAAGACGTGCAAGCCAACATGAAAAATGAGTGTTGATACCAACTTATAGTAGATAATGCAGAGAGAGAGACATGGTACATCAGGAAGGTTACTAACAAGTAGAGATATAATGAAAATGTATGAAAGGTATATGATTTGCAATAAGTGTATAGCATGTATAAATATATAGTATATGGTTACCCTTTGTTATGTATAAAAATCAACCTGCTCAAAATCCTCGTTAAGCACATATAGAATAGTGGATGGGTGAACATCCACAACAAGGGTGTGTTTCCATCAAGGGAGTTGATGACATCACAGAGACCTCAAGAACGAAGCTCGAGAGGTCTCACTGATGTCATCAACTGCCCGAGATGGGAACGCAGACTTAGTTATGGATGTTCACCCATCCACTGTTTTATATAGTATATGGGTGCCTTTTTTTTTTTTTTTACATTATATTTCTACGTTATTTGCTGTAGGTGCTGCTCCTGCCTCCGCTGGTGCTCCTGCTCGCTCCCGTTCCCGCTTGTGCCACTAGTGCTCTCCCCAGCTTCTCAGTTTCTCCTGTGCACATCGCTTAGTTTTTAAATCGGGGAGAAAGAAATAGTGTTTTCAGAAAGGGAGCCATGTATGGCTCTCTATGTCCCAACTCCCGACTTCAAAGTCTGTGGCTCCGCTGCCTTGCACTCGCTAAATCGTGCCGCCATGTTTATTTTTCTTTTCTAGAGAGAGCCTCATCTGAGCCAATCAGGTGGCAGGTCAAGGGTAAAAAGTTGTTGTACTATTGATGTGACGTCAGAACGATAGTACAACATTTTTGACCTTTGAACTGTACTACAACAAGATTTCAGCAGTTGCTGAAATTCATTCACAATAAAGGGCTAACCATATACTATATTCTAAACCGTTGTGCACATTCTAAAGTATTGTTATGTGCATTCCGAACAGTTGTTACGCACAGTTCAAAGGTCATACAATTTTAAATTTCTCATTTATTCTACACCTAGCTACTTACTAATCACCCAGTGCCCAAAGTCATACCTTTTACCTTTCAAAAGTCTGGGAATTTGATGTTGATATGTGAGTAGAACAAAGAAATGGCAAGAATTTTTGTATTCACTTCAGTGGGAATCTTTTTATTTACGCTTTTGGTAACCAGGTAGGTGCGCTGATCCAGAGGACCATTTTCAGTCACGACCTGGGCCACAAGGTGGCAGTACATAGATACAAGCAGTAGATATAATATACAATTAAAATATACTGTACAAGCATCAATAGACAACAAATAGACTGAAGCTTACTTATGGTAACCAAACAATGGTAAGTGAAGTAGCCTAGGGATGCCAGCAGCAGTACAATGGGAGAAAAGTTACAGGATGACAAGGAGCAGTTTAAACGTAACAGACTTATCAATATCTGGTCTAGATAACACGCCTGTCCTGAGAAAGAGAGCATATTGACCTGAGGAGCTTGTGGTAATAGGTAGGGCAAGGCTTCCAGACAGTGCGCTGAGATTAGGCAGTGAGGGAGCATTGGCTGTGTGAGCTGGAGAGCAGGATAGTTAGTGATATGCCCAACTAAGTCCTGGTGTATCCTTAAGCCACGGCCTAGACCAGGTACAGTGATGCAGGAGAAGGTCTCACGGGTAGGTTTGAGAGGCAGCTTGAGAGTCAAGCGTGTGGGTTAGTGCTTTAGGACAGTGGTGGGGGGAAGAGTAGGATGGGAAGAAAGCGCTTGACAGTGATAGGATTATGGTGGCTTTCAGTCTCCTGCGCTGCCTTGTGTGCATTTGCAGGTGGAGCCTTTCATTAGCCAGGCCTTTAGGTTAGATTTGAAAGACACATTGGAAGTAGATGTCCGAACAGGCACTGGGAAACGATTCCAGAGGAAGGGGGCAGAGCATGAGAAGGCCTTACTGCCCATTGCTGAAGAGACACGGGGAACTTCCAAGGACTGGATGAAGGATGCCATAAGAGGTCTTGTGGATGCTCTGTGTATGAGTAGGGGGGCATATGGGGACAGCTGGTTAATTCTGAGGGGATTGTCTACTAGGCAGCCTGCAGTATAGTCAAAGAGTGCGTGGAGAGGGAACCAACCAAGGGACTGGTAGAGTGTATAGTGATGAGTTAAGGAGGGTGCTTTGAGAACAAAGAAACAGATGGCATTGTATGTTGTGTTGAGGCGGGAGTGTTGCTTTGTGGACACGTGGGAGTAGATAGGGGAGCAGTAATCAAGGAGCGGGAGGAGGTTTCCCTGTGCAGTGGCGAGATGAGCTTCAGATGATAGCAGGTGGCTTGCGCGGTAAGCCACTCCTAGCATCTGGTTTATCCTATTTACAGTCAGGGTTGTGTGATCGTTATAGGTGAGCGATGGGTCGAGGGTAACACCAAGATATTTGAAAGAGCTGACCTGTTCAAGTGGAGATCCTGCAGGTGTACATATACAGTGAGGGAGGAGTTTAACTTGGTTGACTTGTTTAGGAAAGGCTTTGATCCAAAGAGCATGGCCTTAGTCTTTTTCCCATTTACAAGGAGTTTTCTTGATGTGAACCAGTGGACAGCGGCTGCATAGCTGTCAGTGAGAGTGGAGGAGATGGCCTCTAGGGACTTATTGCTGTGGTATAGGACTAGGTCGTCCGCATAGAGGAGTGTGTTACGGTTTAGGTTATAAACTGGTAGAGCGTTGATAAATAGCAGAAAAGAAGGGGGCCAAGGATTGCTCCCTGAGGAACTCCAGTGCTGGTGGGAAGGGAAGCTGAGGCTACTTTGCCTATAAGCACGGACTGGGACCTGTTTGTGAGGTACAGTAGCTATGAAACCAGGCTGCAGGTCCAGGGGCACAACCAAACTGTTGAAATGAGAGGAGAAGTTGGTGGTCAACAAGATCACACGCCTTTGATAAATCAACAAAGACTGCACCCGTGGCCATACTCGTGTCCATATTACTGAGGACATGGTTTGAGAAGACTGCCAGGGCAGAGGAGGTGCTGTGGTGTTTGCAGAAATCGTGTTGAAAGGGACACAGGAGGTTATATTTATTGAGATATTCGGTTAGTTGGGAATGGACTGCTTTCTCAAGTAGTTTGCTGAGGTGTGGTAGCAGGGAGATGGGCCAATAGTTTTCTGGGCAGCTGGGGTCTCTAGCTTTGAAGATGGGAACCACACTTGCATGTTTCCAGGTGTCGGGCACTGTTGATGTAGACAGGGCGAATCTGTCACTCTAGTGTCAAAAACATATACTATATAAAATGAAATATGGTCAACCACACACAACTTGGCATGTGTTTCCATCTTGGGGTTGAGATGACAGCATGGACCTCTCGAGCTTCGCTCTCGAGGTTCATATTCTGTCATCTCAACCGCCCGATGGAAACACAGCCTTGTTGTGTATGGTTACCCATACACTGTTCTCTATATGCAACACAGTGGTGTTTGAGGACAGATCGTGCTGATATCTTTAATGCTGCGGGGAGAAGGGAGACTATGAATGTCGAAAATTGTTATAAATTGCTAAAAGTGGTACGTATTTTCAACACGTGTGGGGAAGTGTGTGAACCTGTGATGCAGTAAATGCACAACAGGGCCTCCTAAGCAGCACATTTCACCCCAGGCTGGTGTGATCTGTACCTACAGTACCAATGCATCTTGTTTTTTAGCCCTGCAATTATAAACGCATGCAAGCTGGCACATGGGGGCCACGGCTGTGACTCTGCCCATATTCAGGAGGGGGGAATACATGTGCCCAGCATACTTTTGTATGTGAGCACAGGCTAGACAGCCATTGTGGAGTGAGAAAGGTTAGGTTCCACAACCAGTGATTGTAAAAGTCCTGGCATGCTCAGTAATTGGAAATACAGTGTACAGCTGGAATGCCCAAAACATTTAAATACCAGTATGCACACAAGTGGATACGTGTGTAAACTGAAATGATTACTTTAAAAAGCAGCTTTTGTGCTGTCACAAAATCCCCGCCAAAAAGACACTAACTAAAGACCCTTACCTGCTCCGGAGTCTAGGGATGTTAAAGGGTAATTTTTTAAATGCATGGTTTTTGGGAGGGAAATGATTGTATTTTGGCTCCGTGGAGCTGGGTCACCAATTCCTTCCACTTCCCGATTCAGAGCTCTATACCTGTGCTCACTCTGGAGCTTGGGGCCGTGCTTGAAGGGCATATATTAGGGCTGTTTTTTTAACTACTTGTTTGAATATTTTAGAGTGCTGAGTCCAAGAAATCAAGGCCATCGCTCAACTAATATGGCCCAGGTTAGTTGAGCAGTGGCCTTGAATTGTTGGAATCAACACTCTTTTATTCAAACAAGTAGTTAAAATTGGCCCTATACATGCCTAAGGAGCATACCCCCACGCTCTCCGTGTTCTCCAACACAAAACAAGAAGGTGCTGGGGTGGAGCTCTGAATCAGGAAGTGGCAGGCATCAGCGGCTCAGCTGCATGGAGCCAAAAATGTGATCCCTTCCCTCCCAAAAACCTTGCACTCAAAAAATTATTCTTTAACATCCTTGGACTCTGGAGCAGGTAAGGGTCCTTAGTGCCTTTTACTATTATACCAAGAAAGGTTCTCTTTAAGCAAGAATTTATATGAATATTATATGAATCAGTTATTGGTACAAAAAAAAGTTAATAGTATAAAATTAATTATGTTTCTTATTTTTGTACAATTGGCACCATCCCACGTGCCAAATATTGATGTATTTTATCGGGCTAGCAAGATTTTTTCCTTTAACTAGCCCTATGGGCTTGTAGTGGAGAAGGTAACATTTCAATAACTAGAACAGCTGAGCCAGTGGAAACGTCTGTGAGGCTAGTGGACTTTCCTGTCACTAACCCTGCTGGCTGTTGGCTTCTGAACTTAATTTCGGCCCCCGTAATCAAAAAAGTGCACATGAAAATATCAAAATGGATATAATCTGTAAAAGGATCTAACATATAAAACTCTGGTATAACAGGATACAGCTGTAATGCATATGTTTAATATTCTGAGCACATTTTCATGCTCGTGTTCAGTGTAATTTTATTTCTAACCTGTATGCAAGGTTTATTTCTTTTTAAATCTTTATTTATTTTTTATTTAGTTTTTGTTGACCGGGAAGGAGGACTAGACAATTCTGTCTATTTTCAGCCTCATACCGAGAGAGGGGAATACGGATGGATGACAACTGACATTGAACCAGATTAAGCTGTTAGTGATATTTTTAGTGAATGGAGGGAAATTTGTCCAGGACACCGGGGTGGGGAGGAATTCCCCTACTCTTATCGAGAAGTGCCATGGGATCTTTACCATCCACCTGAACTACCGCCAGAGCAGGCAGATGGGACCTCGGTTTACTGTGTCATCTGAAAGACGGCATCTCAGGATTGCAGCACCCCCCTCATGCTGCACAACAGTGTCAGTATTGGGATTTAACCCAAATGCCTGGTGTGGGAAATATAACCCACAGCCTTCTGATCTTCCGGCCTCAGAGGCGAGTGTGCAACCTGCCCAGCCACTGACACTAACATCTTAGAAATAGATCCCCTGCAGAAGCCCTGCGAGGATGAAACGTTGGGGCAGGTGACAATAAATTGCAAGATTAAGCAATGACAGTGTGAAGGCCGATCTTTTATTTATTTATTTGAATTCTGATGACCGGGTAAGCCCACAGGTCCCTTTCACGGGGTGACCCGGGATTAGCTACACATACAATATTCCATATGGTATGAGCATACATTGTTTGGAGTGAATAACAAGGAGTATAGACAGAGGCAATGTGTACAGATTGAAGCTGGATAAAATAAAAAACAGGATCGTATGCAAAGATCCAAACAAAGAGAGAAATCAAACTCTCTGAGGGTTTTCAAAAAAAAAAAGTGCTGGTGCTCCCCCACACCCATCGGTCACTATGGCTGAGCCAACAGGGGGTACACACTAAATGGGAAAGACTAGCAATTCCAGAGAGTGCAGTTAGTACCCCTTTTGTACTCTTTTAGTGCCATCATTTGCAACAATGTCCAGTCTATCCATATGCCTCACTTCCCTAATTCTTTGTTTAAATAACATCACTTTCAATTTGTTAGCATTCAGGGTCAAATTACTTTTCTGTAAAATAAATAAATAAAACAATTAATAAATTCTGTGATGATTCAAAAGCTTTCTGAAGAGTAGACTAGGAGAGCAGCTAAAATGGTGCAGAGGTTGCACCAAAAGCCCTATGAGGAGAGAGTGTAGGATTTCAACCTGTACGTCCTAGAAGAGAGGACGTGAGAGTGGACATGATAGAGACCAACAGGTACCTCATGGGATGAACAGGGTGCAGGAGAGGAATCTTTTTCAAAGGAGGAAAAGCACCAGGTCTAGAGGCTTGCGATGAAGTGGGGGTTGTAAAGGGATTTGGGAAGTACTACTTCACTGAAAGAGTGGTAGATGCCTGGAATACACTGCGGAAGCCGAGACGAAAACAGTAGGGGTTTTCAAGCATGTGTAGGATAGACATAAGGAAATATTAGTGAATAAGCAAAGAGGAGGTTGAGTCGCTGGAGACCGTTTAGGATCTGTGGAGTCAGGCTAGGCAGGGACTATTTGGGCAGACTGGGTGGGCCAAGCAGTCCTTTTCTGCTGACAGATACTGTGTTTCTGTATTTCTAAACTGAATCTGATTCTGATCTTTTCCTTTCACATAAATTATGGTATTAGCTGTGTACAGATAAGCCTACACTAAATTACTACTAATACAGGAGCAACATGGGCACATAAACCTTATCGCTCCAGTCTGTCCTTAGTATGATCCTTAGTACAGATTCAGTTCATAGGTAGGAATTACAAATCAGAATAGCTAAATAAGCCATATGGAGACTTGCACTAACAGTGGATGTATTCTAATTTTTTGTCCCCCATATATATGTCTAACTAATATTTAAAAGCCTTCATACTGGTAGTCCCCACCATCCTTTCTGGCAAGGCATTCCATACAGTAACTACCCTCTGGTTAAACCAGTTGTCCCGTCCTGTGGTCTTGTATAAATCCCCCTTCAACTGATAGGGTGCAGTCTTGTAGCCCTATTTAGGGTCGCTTTCCTGGTAAGACCAGTTGTTTCCCAAATCATCTCTTCATGAAAAGCTCTGTAAACATAGCACAGGTCCCCTCGAGATTTTTGATAGGACAGATAGTATAATCCCAATTCCCTAAGCCTGTCCTCATGTGCCCTATCTTTAACCCTTTTCACTGACCTTGTCCATTTCCTCTGCACCCTCTCGATCACAGTTGTACTGCCTGCACTTTGGGATGAGCAGACTGGGGCACCATATTCTAGCACTGGTCTTACAAGGGTCGATAAAGGGGCAACAACACGGCCTCTCTCCTGCTCTTTGTTTCTTAAAAAAGAAATTAGGATTCTGGGAAATATATTAACACCTTCACTGTTATGTTTATCAAAACTCAGGCTATCAGTTATCCAAACCCCCAGATCTTTTTCATTCCTAACAGTAGTTATAGGCCTGTTATTGATACAGTATTCAGCCCCAGGATTATTAACACCAAAGTGCGTAACCTTACACTTGGAAATGTTAAAAACTAGTTTATATTCAGTTGCCCATGTAGCCAATTTATTGAGCTGTTTTTAAAATCTATTTATTGAATCCTCATTATTAGCTGTTGGCCCCACTTTTGTGTCGTCTGCATATTTACAGAGCCATACCCACATCCTCAATGTGCGTAGATGAAAAAAAGATTCTAAACAAGATGGGACCCAGGATTGATCCCTGGGGGACACCTGCCCCCCCCCCATTCAGACAAGTGTCCCCTGATGGCCACTCTCTGTCTCCTGTCTGTCAACCAGTCCCTTATCCATGCCAATAAACCAGTATTCAACCCTGTGTCTTTCAAGGTATTTATTAAACTAACGTGGGACACAGAGCCAAAAGCCTTTGTGTAATCTAAATATATCACATTGACAGGCATACGATTCTCGAGTGCAAGACTCGCAGGCTCAAAAAAGTTCAACAAGTTTGTCATCCACGACCTACCCTGCACAAATCCATGTTGTGTAATATCCACCACCCCCAGTCTTCTCATATCTTCTTCTGTAAACTCCTTTATGAAACCCTCCATCATTTTACCCATAACAGAGGTGATACTTATGTGGCGGTAGTGCTGCACCGCTGTTCTAGCTCCTCCTTTTAGTATTGGAGTGATGTGTGCCAATTGCCTTTCTTTCAAAACGTCCCCCTTTTTTAAGGACTGATTGAATAGTAGAGCCATGGGCCCAGCCAACTCTTCCACAACCTCGTTTAAAAGAAACGGGTGAATCCCTTCTGGACCACATGATTTTTTAAAATTTTTTTTATTTTTCATATACATCCCTCTCTGTGATATATTTCTTCGGTAAGTAGTCTATTATTCTTCTCTCATTCTGATCATTTATAGAATCTTGACTCTTAAAGGCTTCCAGGAAATACTTATTAAATGTTGTACAACTGGGTCCAAAAAGGTTAGGTTACATACAAACATACGATGAAGCTAGCAGAATAAGGCCATTAGGTTTATCTAGTTTACTCATATAGCAGGGTCTTCAGCATACGGTACTGACCCTGCTCCCCCAAATCCACCTATCCCCTTCGCCTGCCCCTCTTCTGACTGTCGTCGAGGCACAGGTCAGGAACCATAGAAAAACCAGGAAGAGTTTCAAAATTCGCAGATAGCGTTTTATTTTTTTTCAATAACAATAAAATAAAAAAAGTTCAGAATTACTATTTACAAAGGCAGTTCAAATGTACAATCTCAGTCTCTCTCTCTCTCTCTCTTTCTTTCTCTCTCAAAACATTGCTGCTTTTTTTATAACAAGTCTTTGCAGGGAGCTCGTTAAGGAGATGGTGTTTTTTCACAGAATATTCTTGTCAGTTTCGATGCAGGTGCGGCAAAAAGAACATACTAACCCAGAAATGACCTCTTGTTTACATCTCTGCAAAAGGCTTAAAAACTGCATCTCAGTGAGTTTGCAAACCAGCTTTTCAGGTTAACCCCTTGAGTTCCAAATAGCTTTGCAATCATTTCAACAGTATAACCGTATACAGTTTTAAACAAAGGGATCCCAGTATCACTTACAGTTTCACACGAGTGGTGACAGCAGATTCTCTTGGCTTTGGCACTGGAGAAACATATTGCCAAACGAGAGAAGCTTGACAAGTACTTGGAATTTTGGGGACCCGTGGAAGCCCTTATTTAATGGGCATGGGATTTTGCAGTAGTTTTTTTTTTTTTCACGGGGTGGACGTGACCAGTGTGTTTTCCCAGTTCCCTACGTGGCATCTTCCCTCTTTTTGTCTTCTCGGAGTTGTTCTTGTTTTGTACCACTGGTCGGACCTTGCTTGGACTTGTCCCCTTGGGGTTAGCAGTGCATGGAGAGGGGAGTGGGGGGGGGGCTGTGAGGAGGGATTTGGGGGGATCCGGTAGATGTTATAGGAGTTGTTAGGTTTCCATTCTTATGTGACATGGATGGCTTACATATGCGGTTTGCATCTGTTGTTTCATGTTGTGTGTGTGTGTGTGTGATATCTTTTAAAAATTTAAAAAAGTATATTAATTGGAAAAACAAAATTTTCTAAAATCAAGGCAGATTCTTACACCCCCTTCTTTTTTGTTTACAATCATCATTGGTGATGACCAAGCACTTCTCAACTCTTCTGTGATACCCATTTCTTAAATTTTTTGTATTTCCTTAACCATATCTGCTCTTAACCGCTCTGGTAACCTGTATGCCTTTTATCTAATAGGGCGAGAATTCCTTGTCACTATTACGTGCTTGTGTTTTTTTAACCCATTTCTTGAGGAGGTTAGCATGGTATAACTTAGTAGGATTTTTCCTATCAGGGGTTTGAATCTCATAGTTAACTGTGCCAGTACGTCTAAGCACTTTATAAGGCCGTTGCCACTTACATTAACAGTTTATTTTTTGTAGTGGGTAACCAGTAGCAAGACCTTTTCACCTGGCTCAAAAACCTTTTTATTTTACCCATGGTCATAATACACCTTCTTCTGGTTTGGGGCCTCTTCCTAATTACTATGGGGTGATTTCAACATATTTTGCTAGCTTCTTTTTTAGGGCACACATATAAGATGTAATAGATTGTTTCTGACGGGAGTTATCTTCCCATGTTTCTCTTATTACTTGTAGTGGCCCTCTAGGTTGTCTACCATACAGTATTTCAAATGGTGAAAAACCCTTTGTTGCCTGTGGCACTTCTCTGTAAGCAAAAAGCAGGTAAGGTAAGTATTGGTCCCAGTCTTGCCTTCCCCTTTTACAAACCTTTTTAACATGCATTTCAGGGTTTGAGTAAAATGCTCAACAAGACCGTCTGTCTGAGGGTGATAAGGGGAGGTTCTTATGGCAGTGATACCTAGTAGTCTGTATAGCTCTTAAAGTAAGGCAGCACCAAAATTAATACCCTGATCAGTAATAATCTCTTTAGGTATGCCCACCTTGCTGAAAATTTTGGCAAGCTCTGCTGCCACTTTTGGTGCTGTGACAGTACGCATTGGAACTGCCTCTGGCTATGAAGTAGCATGGTCACACAATACCAAAATGAATAGATTGCCCTTTTTGCTTTTGTCAGAGGGGCCAACTACATCCACTGCAATTCTCTCAAAAGGCACATCTGTCAAGGATAGGGGCACGAGAGGAACCTTGTCTTTTTTTAGTCACTGGGGCTACTTTCTGACACTCAGCACAAGAACTGCAATAGGTAGCAACATCTTCATGAATTCCAGGCCAGTAAAATCTGTACAGCAGTCTGGCAAGGGTGCAGTCCTTCCCGGAGTGACCAGCCATAGGACTATCATGTGCTATCTATAACAACTCTAATCAATGCTAATGTGGTATAACCAATTGTTCTGTCTGTTCCTGTGTCTGAGGTTTAACCCAAACTCTGTACAGTAGTAGCCTATTACATTTTTTAGACACAGGTTCATCTTGTTTTGGTTTCACCCCCAGCTGCTTAAAAACCCTGGAGAGCAACATCATTAGCTTGCTCTGAAAAAATCACAGTTATCAGTTTAGTTTCAGAATTTTCATACGTTAACCCCTTATGTCCATCAGTCTTTTGTTGCCAATATTTCTTCAGGCATCTTCTTTCTTTCCTGGACTTCTGGATCTGAGAGCTGTGCTCAAACAAGTCCGAATCAAAATCAGCAAAAGGAGAAGAGTCCCCACCATCTGAGATTTTCTTTGCCTGAGCCCTTGTCACCACAGCTGTTGAAACATCAGGATTTACTTCCTCTTTGATTAACTCCTTAAATCCTGGAAAGTCATTTCCAATAATCACAGGTGCAGGTAACTTGAGTACTAACCCCACTTTCATGTGGTGCAACACTCCATTAATAGTCACTTGGCTGGTGGAATAGTATCAAGTGCCCCTGTGGATGCAGATGACACCAATACCTGGTCCTTTTGGACATTGTTCCCAGCACATCAATATGCACTAGGGTCTGTCTGCTTCCTGAATCTGCGAGTCCCTTCATAATCTTATCTCCCACCTTAACATTTGTTAAGTACTTGCCTACTTGCCCCAGTTTGCTAAGGACAAATCTTTTTCAGTTTCACTCATACTGTAGCAATTTCTTGCAGTATGACTGGGCTTATTACAGTTATAGCAAATAAAGTCATTGGGTGCAGATTTGTAAACCCCACCAGAGTTCTTATTAGACTTGGAGTTTAAATGGGAAAAAGCGTGTCTTACTGGTGCTTGGCTGTTACCTCGCTGCTGCATGGTCTATCTGGCCATCTGATGGTCCTCAGTCAAAGAAACGGCCTTATCCATACTTTCTGGTCGGTGTTCTTTTACCCAAAGCTGTACATCTGTGGGTAGGAAGTTGATGAACTGCTCCATTACAAATGTTTCGATGATCTGTGGGAGAGTTTTGCCCTCTGGTTGGAGCCATTTCATAGGAAGTTCTCTGAGTTAGGTGAATGCTTCTCGAGGATTGTCAGCTGAGTTGTACTTCAGAGGCCGAAATCTCTGCCTGTATGTGTCTCCTGAGATTAGGGTTGCCACCTATCCGGTTTTTGACCGGATAATCCGGTTTTAGGGTCCTTATTCAGTCATCCGGTTTTGATTAAATACAGTGCAGTTTTAGGGCCATTTTGAGTGCTCATATACTCTTAAAACTGATGTATCAAATCATTCACTGTTTTGGCTGCATTGCATGTCCAGGTTACAAAGAAATTCTGATGTCACAGTCATTCAGACCTGCCTTTGTTTGTAAAACCAGTCTGTCTGGTAGGTGTAAGGTATGGCCATTAAGATCATTAGCAGTAAATTAACCTAATCTTTTCCACTCTGAATTTTAAGTATGGTCTTTTACTGTTATGACAGGAAACAGCTTTTACACATTTATATGCGCTCATGTGTTTCTTTTTGTTTGTCCTATATTCTGGTATGCTTTAGACCCATTTTTGTTAAATTAATAATCTAACTTTTATTGCTTCTATCACCATATTTGCTCTAATTTTTTGTATTACCTAAACATTCCATGACATTAGCTGCACTTTTACAGGTCATTCAGATAAACAGCATGGAATGGTGTGTCTGAAATTGTGGTATGTCTTAGAAATATGAAAAGAAACAGCAGTAGCTGCTGAGGTAAAGGGGAACGCAGTTCAGTATTAGAGGTGCCACGAGCATTGATAATTAAGTTATCAAAAATTGGTCAAAGCATCAGAATACATGACTGACATGGAGAGGAAAATGGGAAAGTGTTTAACAGAGGGCAGAGCAATAAGCTGTGGATGAGCTTGGCACGTCCAGCAGACCTGAGTTTGATTCCCACAACCTCCACTTGCATACTGTGTGACCCTAAGCAAGTCACTTAACCTTCCTGTGCTCCTGGGTCACTCCTGTAAAATGGGCTATGTGGCCTATGGGAGGTAACCCGGTTGCCAAAGAATAAAAATAAATAACTGAATAAATAAATCAAATGAATAACAGTAAAAAAAAAAAATGATTTCCTATCACTAGTAATGTATATTCCAACATTACAAATGGCTTTCAGGGTTTTAAACAATTGATTAGCAGTTTTTTTCTTGGGACGATGCTAACTGTACAGAATGTATTTGTATAGATTTTCTAGAAGTGCTGTGTTTGTTAAACACAGTGAGGCAAGAGCTATGCATTTTCACAAAGATTTAGCACTTTCATGAGAAAAACGCTAATCAATTTTTAGAGTTAAATAAAACCCTGGCTTTGGAGGAGGAGCGATATACTCACCAGTCATAAAAAAAGGGGTGGAGCCAGAGGCGGAGTTTGGGGTGTGGTTTAGCATCTGGTTTTTACCTCATCCAAAGGTAGTGACCCTACCTGAGATGTCATACCTTTTCAGGATTTCACTTTTCACCAGGTCATAGTTTTCTGACTGTTCAGTATCCATATTGCTGTAAGCAAGTTGGGCTTTCCCTGACAGGTAAGGTACCAGTCTGACTGTTCATTGCTGCATTGGCAACTGGCAGGCTGCAGCAACCCTTTCAAAAGGTGTCAGGTATGCTTTGTTATCATCTGAGGGACAAAACTTTGTATGTTTAATGTATTTTAAGTTGTTTGTGTTTTGTTGCTCTGCTGGACCAGTGCCAGATCCTCCAGCTTTGATAGCTTGCATCCATCCGTCGCTGCATCTCTTCTTTTCTCTGCTTCTTGAGTTGTTGCATTTCTTCTTTTCTCTGTGCCTCTAAATGTTGAATCTCTTTTTATGTCTGTCGGCGGAGCCTACAGTCGTTTTGCTTCTTCGGCTCCTAAAATGCCTGATCATAGAACACTTCTGTTGGACTTTTGGAAGTATCCTTCTGAAAGTCCAACAGAGTTTGGAGTACTCCACCTCGATCAACCACTATGGAGTAACAGCCGAAACAGCTGCACTGTTTTGGCTGTTACTTCCACATTCCAGGACAGGAACTGCACATGCATGACTCGCGCGCATGTACAGTTCTGCCGGTGCCACCATCTTGGGAATGGCAGAATGCCATTCACCGCAACTACGCATGCACGAGTGCCATGCATGCGTAGTTGCATCGCTGTCATCTTGGAGATGGCACTTAGCGGTGCTCCTTCTCTGATGTCAGAAGTCGTATTGGCTCTGGCTAGAATTTGTTCTCTCTGCTGCATCTCCTCTCTTCTCTGTTTCTCCATCTCTGTTTGTTGCATAGCCAACCATTTGAAAAAGGCAGTCAGACTTTTGGGTTCTGTCACTGCCTGTTTTTTTTTTTTTTTTTTTTTTTTTTATTTAGAACAAGCAAGGAACCAGCACAGAGTGAATGGATACAAAACAGGCTTTAGTGAAAGATTTAAAAAGACTTACAAATATAAAGGCATCCAAAGTGCAGACAGTGCTGTGTAGTGTGGTGACCCTCAGTGACTCAACCGGTTTCGCTAATAAGCTTTCTCAAGAGTCACTGTTACAAAGCCAAGTGCTTCTTAAATACCCATAAAGTCTTAAAGGGGAAATGTGTTTATTTTAAAGTGCTCGTGCAAAACTCATTTATGTTAACAATACCACAGTATGCTTATGCTAATTTAATAAAACACTGTCTCCCTACACGGGGGCACTTATCTTTTATAGTACAGACAAAAAAAGCTGTATGGTTGTGAAAAGCTGTGCATAAATCATAATGTATTCATAGAGAACCTGTGCAAAATTATACAACGACCATATTGCTTAGTCTCATAAACGTATATGCCAGGGGTGCTGTAAGACTCAGAAGCACAAGAAAAAGACAGAAAGCTACGTTATAGTGATCATAACTGCTATTATAAGGTTATGATCAATATAACCTAGCTTTCTGTCTTTTTCTTGTGCTTCTGACTCTTACAGCACCTCCGGTTGTTGCATAAGCATTCTGTGGTATTGTTAACATAAATGAGTTTTGCACATGAGCCCTTTAAAATTAACACATTTCCCTTTAAGACTTTATGGGTATTTAAGAAGCACTTAGCTTTGTAACAGTGACTCTTGAGAAAGCTCATTAGTGAAACCGGTTGAGTCACTGAGGGTCACCACACTACACAGCACACTTTGGATGTCTTTATATTTAAGCTTTTTTTTTTTAAATCTTTCATTAAAGCCTGTTTTGTATCTGTTCACTCTGTGCTGGTTCCTTGCTTGTTCTGATATATTTTTAGCCGCAGGACAAGTGTTTGTGGAGTGGCGCTATGGTTCCTGCAAGCTGTTTTTTGTTGTTTGTTTTTTCCATCGCTGGTGCTGACTGTACAGTCTCAGCTTGGACTTCTGTTTCTGCTTCTAGTTTGGCTGCTATTCTTCTGGTAGTGACTCCTGGTCTTGCTGTTGTAGGATCCATATCTTTCTTCTATGCTTCCCTGGTACCAGTTCTAGTACCCACGCAAAAAACTGCTGGCTTAGAGTATGCATGGCGTAAATCCCACTTCTAAAACCATCTGTCGTCATGGCATAGGTCAGGAAGCATAGGAAAACCAGGAGCAGTTTCAAAATTCGCAAATAGCGTTTAATTTTTTTCAATAACAGTAAAATAAAAAATAAACATTCAGAATTACTATTTACAAAGGCAGTTCAAACATAGAAAACAGTCCTCCTTAGTGTTTCTTTTCAGTTTCTTATCTGTCCCTCTCTTGCAAAACATTGCTGCTCCTTTTTTTTTTTTAACAAGTCTTTGCAGGGAGCTCGTTAAGGTGACAGTATTTTTTCACAGAATGTCTTTTCAGTTTCCAGTGTTCTTGTCAGTTTTGATGCAGGTGCAGCAAAAAGAACATAGTGACCTATAACTGACCTTTTGTTTACATCTCTGCAGAAAGTTTAAAAACTGTATCTCAGAGAGTTTCAAACCAGCCTCTCAGATTATCCCCTTGAGTTCCAAATAGCTTTGCAATCATTTCAACAGCATAACCATATACAGTTTTAAACAAAGGGATCCCAGTTTCACTTACAGTTTCACACTGATATTAGCATATTTATTTTTTATAACTGCAGATATGCAAGAGGGAAGAAAAGACAGAACACCAAGTGAAGGCAGAGAGATAGCAAGAGGCAGAGAATTGTGAAACCGTCGGAGTGATCAGTTCCTAGGTCTCACAAGAGAATTTGGTTGTGCAACCAGACAGCGAAGAGAGAGAGAGAGAGAGAAAGAGAGGAGAGGCTAGAACAGACCCTTGTGTTTAAACTCTGTCTGCATAACAAATAGGGCAGGGCCTTATTCAACCCTATCACACTGACACTTATTTTCCCCTAACTCTATCCCAGCCTCTTGAAGCTGCCCACCATTGTCAACAAAACCACCACTTCTGAAAGCACATTTCAACCTGCCACCACCCTCTTTGTGAAGAAGTGCCTCGTGACCCCTTGTGTTTCGGTTCCCACTAAGCTTCAAGAGAACCTCCTTGTCCACTGTATTTATTCCTTTCAAATACTTGAAGGTCTCAGTCATGTTCTCTCTCTCTCTCTCTTCCGTCAGGGAGTACATGTTCAGGGCCTCCAACCTCTCCACCTGCATCCTGCCCTGCTGGCCCATGATCATCTTCGTTGCCCTCCTCTGAACTGTGTCTAGCAGGTTTATGTCCTTTTTAAGTTATAGGTACCAGTACTGTGTATTGTACTCAGATGCGGCCTCATTAATAACTTGTACAAGGGCAGTATTTCCTTCCTCTCACCTTCTGCTGATCCCTCTGGCAGTGAAGCCAAACATTTTATTCACCTTTTCTGCTGCTTTCCTACACTGTATGGAGTGTTTCAGGTCACTAGTGATCATCACTCCCAGATCCTTCTCCTTTTCTGATGCCGGGTACCTGGACCACTCCCAGGCTGTACTCTGTCCTAGGGTTCTTGGCTCCGGTGTGCATAACTTTGCATTTCTTTGCATTGAAGCCAAGCTGCTAAATCCCAGGCTCTCTCTCTAGCTTTTCCAGATCTTTCTTTTGGTCTTGTATCCTTTCTGCTGTGTCCACCTTCCACAGAGCTTAATCTCCATGAATAGGCATATTATGCCCTTAATAATGCCATCCGCAGTATCGTTGATGAAGACACTGAACAGCATTGAGCCCTGTAGAGTTCCACTGTTGACCTCCCTGGTGCTGGAGAGCTCACTTTTCTATCACCATGCTCTGCATCCTGCCACTCAGCCAGTTTTTCACCCACCTGGTCAACTTCTCACCAAACTCTAGATCCTCCAACTTCCTGATAAACCTGTTGTAGGGTACAAAATGAAAGGCCTCATTGAAGTTCAGGTAAAGGATGTCCACAGCCTGGCCCTGGTCCACTGTCTTAGTGAACCAGTCAAAGAAGTCAATCACATTTGTTTGACCCAATCTCCTTCCTCTAAACCAAAGCTGTGTCTCATCCTGGAGAACATTCTCATCCAGATAAACTACTAACCTTTCCTTAAGTATGGTCTCCATGAGCTTGCACATAGCTGGGGTCAGACTGACCAGACTCTAGTTCCTTGGGTCGTCCTTGGGACTGCTCTTATTGAGGGGCACTACATGTGCTGTTCTCCAGTCCTGCGGTACCATACCCAACTCCAGTGATCTATTGAAGAGGTCAGCCAAGGGATCTGCAAGCTCCTTCGCCAACTCTCTCAGCACCTGCTGGTGTATGCTGTCTGGGCCTGTGGCTTTATCTACCTTCAGTGCTAGCGACTCTGTCCTCACTCTGTCCACCTCTGTCAAAAGATCTGTACCCCCCCTTTCTCCACTCCTTTTCCCCCTAGTGGAACTGGTCCACCTTCCTCCCTGGTAAAGATGGAACAGAAGTACTTGTTCAGTACCCCTGCTTTGCCCCCATTCTCCTCTGCCCACCTGTCCCCTTTCCATTTCCCATTCTCTTGTCCTTTTTCTCACTAATATAGTGAAAAAATGCCTCCCCCCCCTTTTAATTTGCTCTGCCAGCTGTAGTTCCTTCTGAGCTTTAGCCCTCCAGACAACCTTACCTGCTCCGCTAGCCATCTTCAGGTAGTCCACCCTGTTTTTCTCCCTTTAGGTCCTCCTGTTTTTCTTGTAGGCTCACCTCTAATCCTTTACTGCCTGAGTGACCTCTGTGCTAAACCAGCTGGGTGCTTTGGCTCTCATGTTCTTCATTTTAAGTCTGATGTACTCCCTTGTGGTAACCATTATTCCCTCATTGATGATGGATCACCTTGGTTCACCCCATAAATACTTAGAAGCTTGCCAGCAACTCCCTATCAGCTTGCCCATCATTCTGAAGTCTGCTTCCTAAAATCCAGAATCTTAGTCTTAGTGGAGGTTCTTTCTCTGCCCATGTCCAACAAGAACCACGCTGTGTGATGGTCACTCCCATCCAGGGTCTCCTCAACCTTTATATCCTTGACATAGTCCCCATTCGTCAGCACCAGAAAAAGGATGTCCACTCCCTTGTGGGTTCTGTGATGCTCTAAGTCAGGAACCCACTTTGCAGTACATATAGGATCACCTGATGCCTGGCACAGGTCATAGCCAGTACCCTCCAGTCCACCTTGGTGTCTCCCACTATTACCACTTATCCCTTCCCTGCAGCAATCAGTATTTGAGAGTTCAATTCCCTTTCTGTTTGTTTCCTCCTCCTGGTTGTGTGGTCTGTAAACCACACCCAACTTCACCACTTTCCATTTATTAGACAGTAACTGAATCCACATTGCTTCCACCCTCTCCTCTTGTGACTCCTCCCTCGTACAAGTTACACCCTCCTTGATGTAAATCACCTCCCTGCCCCTCCTGCATGATTTAAGCACAGGGATGGAGATGTCCAAGTCATGGTTAGGTGTGGCCCATGTTTATGTGACTACCGCAGTGTGCACTCTTCTCTCTGCCAACAGTGTCTGCAGTCATCCATCTTGTTTGCAAGACTACATGCATTCAGGGACACCACATTCCACCTAGATTCTGAGCCTCCTTCCCTTTCCCGCCTGTCTGCCTTTCTCATTTCTCCTCGTTACCTGTGCCCCCCCCCCACTGCTAACCCCTTCATTCCGCCTCCACCCTCCTGTCCTCCGTACTGGTATGGGGAAGGTCTGCCGACCTCCTCCTCCTCCTGGAGACTCGGGGCCTGCAGGCCCGCTTTCTTGCCCCTCAATAGTTTAAATTACGTTTCAAACAACATGAAGTCTTGCTGTATTCTGACAATCTGCAGTTAACTCCAGCCATTGAACTGCCCCGGAGTGTAGAGGGTTAATTTTCTATGCAGTGCATAGAACATTGAGCTCGAGCTTGGTTGAGGTCTCTGTCTGCAGCACTTTGAAACCCAACTGCCAGATTCTTTACTCGGCCTCACTGAACAGTCGCTCCGGAGATTTCTTCTTCTGCTTGGTTCAAAGTCGGTTAAAGTGTTGTTTTTTTCTGCTCAACTTCCATAGTATTATGGTTCAGGGCTCTGTCTGCGGTACAGTAAGTACTTTAGGTAATAGTTCTGGGTTATTTGTGGAAATTGGAAAAACTTTTCTCAATCGGTTCGGCTAAACGGATCCAACATATTTGAACTCTGTGTGTTTTCCTTTGGTGTGTGGTTAACAGTCCTTATCGGTTTAAAAAATAAAAAAAACGTGTTTTAACGGGTTTTTTTGCAATACCCGTAACACGGTTAGAAACCAGAAAAGGAGTCTTGCCTGGCGGTTGCCAAAAAAAGGGTAAATTTGGTTAGGTTGGCCATGTCTGAGAAACCCAAGAAAAAAAAACGGGCCCACTGGGTTTCAACACTGCTGTGAGTGTGGGGAGGTCTTTGCTAAGGCCGATCTCCACACCACCTGTGTTTATTGTCTGGGGTTTGACCACCTCGATAGAGATTGCCAAATATGTAAAAATGTTCCTAAGTCTACCCTGGAAAAAGATTAGGTAGATTTAGGGAAAAAGGAGGCCGAGAAGTCCGCTGACCCAGATGGCCAGCCCGGTTCAGTTCCGACCAGAAGGCGTGCCCTCTGACCAGGACGATACTTCTTTGGGCAAGAGGAGAGCCGATCCTGAGGGATCGGTTCCTACAAAAAGGAAACATAAAGAAAAATCAGCCGGTTCGGATCCGGAGGTTCATGTTCCGACCGCTGATGAGGTTGCCCAAATGATTCGGATTGTTGAATCGCTTCGCTCAGTTCCTTCCGATCCGGCTCCATTAGCTAGGGGTTCGGCTTGGTCAGTTCCTCCGGTTCAGGATTACGCCCGTGAAGATTTTTATGAACCGGAATTTGAGGAGGAGGGGGATTATGAGCAAGATGATGATTATGATGGAGCAGAAAGTCTAGATGTGCCCATTGAACCGGACATACCCCCAGACAGATCTTCTGGTGTTTCCCCTCCTAGGCTCTCTGAGTCCCCTCCCCACTATCTGTTCTACAGAAAAGTGGCTGAAACTCTCCAGTTCTCTATGGAGGAGGCTACAGAGGATCAAGAGGAGCCTGATTTTGTTGAAATGATGGACATCCCAGAGTCCAGGAGGCTGTCTATTCCCCTACACAGATCGTTTGGGAAACAGACACAAAAAATTTTAAAGTCTCCAAATTCTGTACCTCCTGTTGATAGAAGAATGGACAAGAGGTATACCTTATCAGGCTGAGACACAGAGTTTTTCTGTCAGCAGTGCAGCCATGTTGGGGTCATGCAGGCTGCAGCCTGTGACAGGGCTAATGTTCCCTTGGCTTCATCCACCCAGATAAAGACTCCAGGAGCATGGATGCCTTGGCAAAGAAACAGTACATGGCATCCTCTTTGGGACTCAGGCAGGCTAATTTTCAAACAACATGAAGTCTTGCTGTATTCTGACTATTGCAGTTAGGTCCTGCCTTTCAACTGCCCCGGAGAACAAAGGGTTAACTTTTCTATGCCTTGCATAGAACGTTCATCACGAGCTCGGTTGAAGCCCCTGTCTGTTGTTGTTCAAACTGCAACCATCAGATTCTTTACTCCGCCTCACTGAATAGTCGCTCAGGAGATTTCTCCTGCTGCTCGGTTCAAAAGTCGGTTGAAGTGTCGGTTTTCGGTCGGTTTCTACCGAATTGTTGTTTCCGCATAGTCGGTTCAAGTCTCTGTCTGTGGTACTGTGAGTACTAGATAGGTTTTTGTTCTGTTTTCTGTGTGGAACTTGCAAACTGTGAACCGATCATTTTGAGGTAAAACTTGTGCTTTACTTTAGTGTGTGGTTACCGGTCCGTATTGGCTCTAAAAAAAAAATTGGGTTTTAATTACGTTTTTTTCCAAGACCCGTGACACGGTCAGGAACCGATAGGGGAGTCTTGCCTGGCAGATTGCCAAAAAAAGGGTAAGTTTTGGTTAGGTTGGCCATGTCTGAGAAACCCAAGAAAAAAACGTGCCCACTGGGTTTCAACACTGCAGTGTGTGTGGGGAGGTCTTTGCTAAGGCCGATCACCACACCACCTGTGTTTATTGTCTGGGGTTTGACCACCTCGATTCAGACTGCCAAATTTGCAAGAATTTTCCCAGATCTACCCTGGAAAAGAGATTAGGTAGACTGAGGGAAAGGGAGGCCGAGAAGTCCGCTGACCCGGATGGCCAGCCTGGTTCGGTTCCGACCGAACCAGAAGGAGTGCTCTCTGATCAGGACGAAACTTCTTCGGGCAAAAGGAGAGCCGATTCCGAGGAATCAGTTCCGACAAAAAGAAAAAGAAAAGACAAATCGACCGGTTCGGACCCAGAATCTCATACTCCGACCGCCAATGAGATAGCCAAAGCGATTAGGATTGTGCAATCGCTTAGTTCAGTTCCGACCGAACCAACACCATCTGGCAGGGGCTCGGTTTGGTTGGCTCCCCCGATTCCGGATTATACCTTGGAAAAATTTTATGAACCGGAGTTTGAGGTGGAGGGAGAGTATGAGGATGATTATGGTGATGGTGAAAGTCTGGATGTGCCTATTGAACCGGACATCTCCCCAGACAGACCTTCAGGTGTTTCTCCTCCTAGGCTTTCTGAGTCCCCTTCACACTACATGTTCTACAGAAAGGTGGCTGATACCTCCAGCTTCCTGTGGAGGAGGCAGAGATCAGGAAGAGCCTGATTATGTTGAGATGATGGACATCCCACAGTCCAGGAGACTGTCTATTTCCCTCCACAAATCTTTTGGGAAACAGACACAAAAAATTCTTAAGTCTCCTAATTCTATACCTCCTGTGGACAGAAGAATGGACAAGAGGTACACTCTCTCAGGCTCAGACACGGAGTTCCTTTTTCAGCAATGCAGCTATGTTGGGGTTGTACAGGCTGCTGCCTGTGATAAGGCAAACATTCCCTTGGCATCACACCCCCCAGACAAGGACTCCAGGAAGATTGATGCCATGGCAAAGAAACAATACATGGCAGCATCTTTGGGACTTAGGCAGGCTAACTATATGGCCTATACAGCCAGGTACCAGAAGTCCAGGTGGGACACTGTACTGGCACTGGCTAAACAGGCTCCCGCCCAGCTTGCCAAGGAGCTGGAGCAGGTGGCTGCAGATGGGATTGAGGCATCAAAAGTACAGTTTCATGCTGCCATGGACTCCAGTGATGTGTCATCAAGAGTCATGGCTGCATCTGTGGCTCTTCGGAGAATGGCTTGGCTCAGGTGTACTAGCCTCTCACAGGATACCCAGGCTAAGGCCATGGATTTTCCTGTAGTTGGTAATTCTCTGTTTGGGGAGCAGACGGAGAATGACATGAAGAAAATGGACGAATACAGGACCACTTACAGGAGTGCTCAGGCCAAAGAAAGGCAAGCAGCTACTCAAAGGCAGCAGTCCAGGGGCAGGGGCAGGCCTTTCCAAATGCCTTTTTGCCAAGCTCAGGCCGCCTCTTCGTTTTCGCAGAGGGGGTTCTTTAGGGGGAGAGGCAGAAGGTGGATGTGCAGGCCTGCATCCACCGCTCAGCCTAAAGCCCCTGCCAAGCAGTCACCCTGATGGGTCTGCCCGGGTCGATTCTCCTATACCAGTAGGGGGCAGGCTGGCTTACTTTATCCAGGACTGGATGTCTCTTACATCAGACAAGTGGGTCCTGGAAGTAGTAAGCCAGGGACTGGTTCTCAGCTTCAAAACATTTCCCAAGATGAGAGCCAGATCTTTTCCACCTGCAAATCTTTCAGAGACCCTTGCCCTAGAGGCAGAGGTTTCTTCTCTCCTAGCTCTCAGAGCTATAGAGAGAGTTCCCACCCTACATAGGGGCAAAGGATTGTACTCCAGGTACTTCCTAACCCCCAAGAAGACAGGAGAGTGACAACCCATCCTGGACCTAAGATATCTGAACAGACATCTTTAGAAGCCAAAATTCAAAATGGTAACTCTGGGAATTATCCTTCCCTCTCTAAGGCCAGGGGACTGGCTAGCCTCCCTGGACCTCAGAGATGCCTACTTTCACATTCCCATCAGGTGGTCCCACAGAAAGTACCTCAGGTTCGAGTTGCCCTCAGGCCACTATCAATTCAAAGCAATGCCCTTTGGCCTAACCTCAGCCCCAAGGGTCTTCACAAAGTGCCTGGCAGTAGTTGTTGCCTTCCTAAGAAGACAAAAGATTTCATTTTCCTATACTTGGACGACTGGCTCATAGTAGGTCAGTCTCCAGACCAAGTCAAGTCACATCTGCAAGTGACCCAGCAAGTGCTCACATCTTTAGGATTCCTTCGCAACCTACCAAAGTCAGTTCTCGAACCAGTGCAGCTTCTCACCTTCATAGGTGCAGAACTGGATACGGTAAAGGCAAGAGCCTTCCTTCCCTTGGAAAGGGCAAGGACCTTTATGGAACTGGCCTCTTCATTTAGCCTTCAGTTGTCTCGACCAGCAAGGCATTTTCTTCAGCTACTGGGCCACATGGCAGCTTCCACAGCAGTGGTCCAAGGAGCAAGATTCCAAATGAGGGACATTCAGTTCCACTTAAGAGCCTTTTGGTCCCAAAGAAAGGATTCCCTTACCAAACTAATTCCAGTGACTCGAACCCTGATCCAAGTCTTGCAGTTGTGCAGAATCAGGACAGTTTGAGACAAGGGGTTCCATTTGTCACTCAGTCTCATTCAGTGATCCTCACCACAGATGCTTCCCTGCTGGGCTGGGGAGCCCATTTGGGGGATCTTACCACCCAGGGACTGTGGTCACCTCAGGAATCTCTGCTTCACATCAATCTCTGGAACTCAGAGCAGTGTTTCTGGCACTGCAAGCTTTTTCCAAATCTGTACAGAACAAGGTGGTTCAGGTCAGAACAGATACCACCACCACCACCACCACCATGTGGTATATCAGCAAGCAAGGAGGCACTCCGTCTGCGGCCTTGTGCACAGAAGCAGTGAAGTTGTGGCCCCTGGCCTATTCCCTGCAAACCTCTCTGATAGCAGTTCACCTCCCAGGGAAGGACAATGTCCTAGAAAATGCACCGAGCAGAATATCCCAGGGCCATCACGAATGGGCCCTAGATCCTCTGGTGTTGAAAGTGATTTTCTCGAGATGGGGCACTCCAGAGATAGATCTTTTTGCAGCCCCAGACTATCACCAACTTCCTCTCTTTTGTTGCAGACCCCCAGTCTTGGACTCAGTCCCCCTGGATGCTCTGATTCTGAACTGGGAAGAGAAATTTCTGTATGCTTTTCCCCCCTTCCCTCTCCTGTTCATAGTGTTAGTCAAGATAAGGTCACAACCATGCAAAGTGATTCTGATTGCTACAGACTGGGCCAGACAGTCATGGTATCTCTTGTTGCTGTCCCTAACAGTCCATCTTCCCCTGTCTCTTCCCAGGAATTACACAACCTGTTAACATCCTCTCGGGAGGATTTGGTACCCAAATCTTCAGTCTCTCAATCTCAAGGCTTGGCTCTTGAAGAGTTAGAGTTTGCAGATCTGCATCTTTCCCGAGGGGTTCTGGATATCCTTAAGGCTTCTCGAAAGCCTTCCACCAGAAAGACTTACAACTCCAAATGGAAAAGATTCAGCATTTGGTGTTCTAAGAAGAATATTTCTCCAGACTTTGCTGAATTGCCTACGGTTCTGGATTATATGGTCCATCTTAATGGCCTAGGTCTCAGACCAGCTACCCTCAAGGTACACTTGGCAGCTGTTTCTGCTTTCCTCTCGGTAGGCAAGTCTTCTTCTCTGTCATCCCATCCTGTATTCTGTAAGTTTTTCAATGGATTGCTTCACACCAGCCCCCCCTTTAGGGATCCTGCTCCTGCTTGGGACCTTAATGTTTGCATTGCTCAGCTTATGCAACCCCCTTTGAGCCTTTGTCCTCAGCAGAGCTTAAGTACTTGACTTGGAAAACTGTGTTTTTGGTAGCCATTACTTCTGCCAGACGTATCAGTGAATTGCAAGCCCTGTCAGTGGAATCTGATTTCATCTCTTTTCACAGAGATAAAGTGGTCCTTAGAACTAACAGAAAGTTCTTGCCTAAAGTGGTTTCAGATTTCCACCTCAACCAGTCTATATCTCTCCCTGTTTTCTTCACTGACCATTCCTCCTCGGGAGAGAGGAGGTTACACAGTTTGGATGTTAAAAGAGCCCTTAGCTACTACATAGAGCGTACCAAGGGTCACAGGTTTGAATCCCTCCAGTTGTTCCTCACTTATGGAGAAGTTGGTAAGGGCAAACCTGCCACTAAGAGATTTGTTGCCAGATGGATTGTTTCTTGTATACAATTCTGCTATGAAAAACTGGGTAGAACTCCATCCTCAGGCCTGAGGGCTCATTCCACAAGAGGTACAGCTGCTTCCCTGGCTGCTGCCAGGGATAATCCTCTCTTAGAAATTTGTCAAGCAGCCACCTGGAAAACAGTCTATATTTTCACCAAGCATTACTCTCTGGATATCCAGGCTAGGAGTGATGCTCGGTTTGGTACAGCAGTACTTCAGAGCCTAGTTCCAAAGTAGGTTCTGTCCCTCCTCCATGGAGGTACTGCTTGGTAGTCTGCAATAGTCAGAATACACAAGACTTCATGTTGTTTGAAGAAAAAATGACTCACCTTAGTAATTTTGTTTCTTCTAGTGGAGTTTTGCTGTATTGTGACCTCCCCCCCTGCCTCCCCTCTCAGAACCTAGTTTTGGGGATGTGGGTGGGCAGGAGCAGTGTTGGCACCCTAGGGGTGTCCATTTTACAACTTCTTTTTCTTTGGGTGGAATGTTGTGTTTTGGATGTGTTTTTGGGTTTCCTGACTTGAGTCTTCCTTTGAGAACCAAAAACATTATATATTTGCAAGTTGGCTTTTTACAGTTTCCACACAGAACACCTAGTGAGTTTTTGCTCCTAAAGATCTGACGGTTGCAGTTTGAACAACAACAGACAGGAGCTTCAGCCGAGCTCGTGATGAACGTTCTATGCAAGACATAGAAAAGTTAACCCTTTGTTCTCCGGGGCAGTTGAAAGGCAGGACCTAACTGCAGTAGTCAGAATACAGCAAGACTCCACTAGAAGAAACATAATTACTAAGGTGAGTAATTTTTTCATATGGGCCTATGCAGCCAGGTACCAAAAGTCCAGGTGGGACACTGTACTGGCACTGGCTAAACAGGTCTCTCTCCCCCCCCCCCCCAGCTGGCCAAGGAGCTGGAGGAGGTGGCTGCTGACGGGATTGAGGCATCTAAGGTACAGTTTCATGCTGCTGTGGACTCCAATGATGTGTCATCAGGAGTCATGGCTACATCTGTAGCTCTTTGGAGAATGGCTTGGCTCAGATGTACTAGCTTCTCACAGGACACCCAGGCTAAGGCCATGGATTTCCTTGTGGAAGGTAATTCTCTGTTTGGGGAGCAGACAAAGAATTACATGAAAAAGATGGAGGAATATAGGACCACTTATAGGAGTGCACAGGCCAAGGAGAGGCAGGCAACTCCTCTAAGGCAGCAATCTAGGGGCAGGCCTTTTCATAGGCCTTTCTACCCAGCACAGGCCTCTTCTCCCTTTTCACAGAGGGGGTTTTTCAGAGAGGGAGGCAGAAGGGGGATGAGCAGGGCTACATCCACTCCTCAGCCTAAGGCCCCTGCCAAGCAGACACCCTGATGGGTCTGCCCAGGTCGACTCTTCTTTCCCTGTAGGGGGCAGGCTGGCTTACTTTGTCCAGGACTGGATGTCTGTTACTTCAGACAGTTGGGTCCTGGAAGTAGTAAACCAGGGACTGGTTCTCAGCTTCAAAAAATTTCCGAAGATGAGAGCCAGATCTTTTCCACCTGCAAATCTCTCCGAAACCCTTGCCCTAGAGGCAGAGGTTTCATCTCTTCTGGCCTTAAGAGCCATAGAGAGAGTTTCTACCCTACACCAGGGCAAAGGACTGTACTCCAGGTACTTCCTTACCCCAAAAAAGACAGGGGAGTGGCAACCCATCCTAGATCTAAGATACCTGAACAAACATCTTTTAAAACCAAGGTTCAAGATGGTGACTGTGGGAATAATTCTTCCCTCCCTAAGGCCAAGGGTCTGGCTAGCCTCCCTGGACCTCAAAGATGCCTACTTTCACATCCCCATCAGGTGCTCCCACAGAAAGTACCTCAGGTTCAAGTTGCCCTCAGGCCATTATCAGTTCAAAGCAATGCCCTTCGTTCTAACATCAGCTTCAAGGGGTTTTCACAAAGTGCCTGGCAGTAGTAGTTGCCTTTCTAAGAAGGCAAAATATTTCCATTTTTCTATATCTGGACGACTGGCTCGTAGTGGGTCAGTCTCCAGACCAAGTCAAGTCAGACCTGCAAGCGACTCAGCAAGTGCTCACTTCCCTGGGATTTCTTCTCAACCTCCCTAATTCAGTTCTCAAACCGGTGCAGCTTCTTACCTTTATAGAGGCAGAGCTAGATACTGTCAAAGCAAGAGCCTTTCTTCACCTGGAAAGGGCAAGAGTTCTTATAGAACTGGCTTCTTCCTTCAGCCTTCAGGTGTCCCTACCAGCAAGGCACTTCCTTCAGCTCTTGGGTCCCATGGCAGCTTCTGCAGCGGTGGTCCAAGGGGCAAGATTCCAGATGAGGGACATTCAGTTCCATCTGATGGCCTTTTGGTCCCAAAGGAAGGATCCTCTTACCAAACTGATTCCAGTGACTCGGACACTGATCCAAGCTCTTCAGTGGTGGCAGGATCAGGACAATTTAAGGCAAGGGGTCCCTTTTGTCACTCAGTCTCATTCGGCGGTCCTTACCACAGATGCTTCCCTTTTGGGGTGGGGAGCCCATCTGGGGGCTCTCACAGCCCAGGGACTGTGGTCCCCTCAGGAATCCCTTCTTCATATCAATCTCTTGGAACTCAGGGCAGTTTCTCTGGCCCTGCAGGCTTTCTCTCAGTCAGTGCAGAACAAGGTGGTTCAGGTCAGAACAGATAACACCACCACCATGTGGTACATCAACAAGCAGGGAGGCACTCGGTTCACGGCCTTGTGCACGGAAGCCATGAAATTGTGGTCTCTGGCTTATTCTCTGCAGATCTCTCTGATAGCAGTCCACCTTCCAGGGAAGGACAATGTGCTAGCAGATGCACTGAGCAGGATCTCCCAGGGCCATCACAAATGGCCATCACAAATGGTCCCTGGACCCTCTGGTGTTGAAAGTGATTTTTTCAAGATGGAGCACTCCAGAGATAGATCTCTTTGCAGCCCCAGACAATCACCAACTTCCTCTGTTTTGTTGCAGACCCACAGTCTTGGGCTCAGTCCCTCTGGATGCTCTGGTATTGAACTGGGAAGGGAAATTTCTCTATGCTTTCCCTCCCTTTCCTCTACTGTTCAAGGTTCTGGTCAAGGTAAGGTCACAACCCTGTAAAGTGATTCTGATTGCTCCAGATTGGGCCAGGCAGCCCTGGTACCCCCTCTTACTGTCCCTAGCAGTCCATCTTCCCCGTCTCTTCCCAGGAATTACAACCTGTTAACCTTCTCTCGGGAGGATCTGGTACCCCAGTCTTCGATCTCTCAATCTCAAGGCATGACTCTTGAAGAGCTAGAGTATGCAGATTTGCATCTGTCCCAAGGGGTTCTGGATATTCTCAAAACCTCTCGAAAGCCAGCCACCAGAAAGACTTATAACTCCAAATGGAAAAGATTCAGCATTTGGTGTTCCAAGAAGCATACATCTCCAGACACTGCTGAATTGCCTATAGTTCTGGACTATATGGTCCATCTTAATGACCTAGGCCTCAGACCAGCTACTCTCAGGGTGCACTTATCAGCTGTCTCTGCTTTTCTGTCGTTGGGAAAGCCTTCCTCACTGTTATCAAACCCTGTATTCTGTAAATTTTTCAAGGGATTGCTTCTTACCAATCCTCCCTTTAGGGATCCTGCCCCTGCCTGGGACTTAAATGTTTGCATTGCTCAACTGATGCAACCCTCTTTTGAGCCTATGTCCTCAGCAGAGCTTAAGTACTGACTTGGAAACTGTGTTTTTGGTAGCTGTTACCTCTGCCAGACATATCAGTGAATTGCAAGCCCTGTCAGTGGTACCTGATTTTATCTCCTTTCATAAAGATAAAGTGATCCTTAGAACTAATAAGAGGTTCTTGCCCAAAGTGGTTTCGGACTTCCATTTGAATCAGTCTGTCTCTCTCCCTGTTTTCTTCACTGATCATTCTTCCTCAGGGGAGAGGAGGCTACACAGTTTAGATGTTAAAAGAGCCCTTAGCTACTACATAGAGCGTACCAAGGGTCACAGGTTTGATTCCCTCCAGTTGTTCCTCACTTTTGGGGAAGTGGGAAAGGGCAAACCTGCCACCAAGAGAACTGTTGCCAGGTGGATTCTTTCTTGTATACAGTTCTGCTATGAGAAACTGGGAAAAATTCCACCCTCAGGCCTGAGGGCCCATTCCACAAGAGGTACAGCTGCTTCCCTGGCTGCTGCCAGGGATATCCCTCTGTTAGAAATTTGTCAAGCAGCCACCTGGAAAACAGTCCATACCTTTAACAAGCATTACTCTCTGGATATCCAGGCTAGGAGTGATGCTTGGTTTGGCACAGCAGTACTTCAGAGCCTATTCCCAAAGTAGGTTCTGTCCCTCCTCCATGGAGGTATTGCTTGGTAGTCTGCAGATTGTCAGAATACAACAAGACTTCCAAGTTGTTTGAAGAAAAAATTACTCACCTTAATAATTATATTAATGGAGTCTTGCTGTATTCTGACTACCCTTCCTGCCCCCTTCTCAGAACCTGTTTTTGGAAGTGGGTGGAGCAGCAGTGTTGCACCCCAGGGGTGCTTCAAGCACACCCTCTGCTTTATCTGGGTGCTTTGTATTATAAGCTTTTATTTTGGATAGGTTTTAGTTTTGGGTTTCCTGATTTTGAGTCTTCCTTTGGGAATCCAAATCTTTTTGTTGCCATTTGGCTAGTTAAACATTTTACAATTTCCACATAGTCAGTGAGTGGTTGCTCGTAAGAATCTGGCGGTTGGGTTTCAAAGTGCTGCAGACAGAGACCTCAACCGAGCTCCAGCTCAATGTTCTATGCATTGCATAGAAAATTAACCCTCTACACTCCGGGGCAGTTCAAAGGCTGGAGCTAACTGCAGATAGTCAGAATACAGCAAGACTCCATTAGAAGGAATATAATTACTAAGATGAGTAATTTTTTCTTTTAGTTTATGTACCCCCCCCCCCCCAGCTTGTCCTTAAGGACCCTCGGCCTCCCACTACTGAAGGGTAGTGTGTCTGGTGCAAAAAATGCTTTATCTGACCAGATGTCCAACCCCCCAACACCCAATACAGTTGTATCTTTCCTCTTTGCACCACACCATCAGCCAGCCATTGAACTCCTCTCTCCATTTTTTTCTGACCATGCTGGCTCACAATACTGGCAACACCTCTGAGAATGTCAGCGATCTGGCTGCTTTTTTTTTTCCCCAAATTGTTTAACCAGGAGAGAGATACTAAGCTGAAAGCTTGTTTACAGGTACGACCTGGGAGCACAGGGAAGTTAAGTGACTTGCTCAGGGTCACACAGTATGCAAGTGGGGGCTGTGGGATTCAAACCAAGGTCTCCAGATTTGCAGCTCTGAGCCTTAAACCACTGTGCTATACTGCCTCCACTTTTCTGTGCAGGTCCTCCCTACTACCATGAATTTTTCCTGTACTACCTGCACCTCCTCCTGAGCTAGGTCATTGGTACTTAGGTGTATAATGACGAGTGGTTGCACCTAACTCCCTGCACCAACTCCCACGCTTTGCTGCCCTCCCCGCTGTCATCTCTGGCATGCAAACCACATTCCTACCTGTATTTGGGACCCCCTTCTTTTGCCAGTGAATACTCTTAATCATGAAATCCCCTAGGACTACCACCCTTCTACCACCTCCATTCCTGCCGCCTTCTTTATTTTATTTAGTTTATGTTGACTGGGAAGGAGGACTGGACAGTTGTTTGCCTATTTTTAGCCTTGTCCTGGGGAAGGGGGACACAGATGGATGCCAACTGAAATTGAACCAGATTTTTAAGCTGTAGGTGGTATTTTTGGTGAATGGGGGAAATTTGGCCAGGACACCGGGGAAATTCCCCTACTTATCCTGCAGGGGGAGTTTCTGCTAGCCTGAGTGATGGCCAGTCGGGCCTAAGATCAGAGCGAGGTGGATGCGATGGTGGCTGAGGTCTTTGTCTCTGCCTTAGCCACGGCGGTTCCTGAGACTACTATGGTTGAACAGAAAGGTTTTTTTGATGCAGCAAATCCCACGGAGGCGGACTTACCCATGAGGGATGCTGTTTCGGATGTCGAGGAAATTAATACTGATTCTGCAGAAGAAAGTTACAGCACTGTGCTGGAGGAACTAGCCCAGAAATTAAAGCAGGAAGCGGCCTTATATCGGGAGCGCTGTCTTCGGTTACAGCAAGCATATGGGGTACCAGAGAAGGCCAGTGAATCTCAATGGGCAGTTGCCGAGTCCCCGACTTCCGTCCCAGAGGCCAAAGTAATGCGCCATAGTTTAGCCCTCCTTCAAACGGGCAAGTACAGAAATCTATTTTGTATCCATCTGCTTCAAGTAATCAGGACTCTGTTACTGTGTTTACATTTTCCAGTTTACGGCCAAAAGTATCAAGTTCAGCAGACCTGGAGCAGTCTCTTATTTCACTCCCGGTGGTGTCCTTCTCGGATAAGCCTTGGGTGGCTGGACAGGGGATGTCTGGGCAAAAGTGTGGGGCAGGACACACTGATGTAGAGACTGTGTTGACAGTGCCAGTTAGCTGGCCTTAGAAAGTGGATTTCACTTCGCCCTCTGGTACCATGGTTACTTCAGTGACCCAGAAGCTGAATGCTGGGGCGTTCCAGGCCCTGAAGCTGAATAAGTAAGCAATAAGACACAAGGGGGTGTGCATTAGACATTTCTAATGCACGGCCAGGGAGGCTGAGTGCTTTCAGTTTCGGCCGTGCATTAGAAATGTCTAATGCACACCCCTGGAGTGTCTTATTGCACTTATAAAATGGAGCTGTGTGTTTTACATGCATGAAAAAGTTAAAATAAACTGATTTAGACATTAAAATAATAAGACTTCTGATAAATTTTGATGTAAAATAGTCCCTCCGCCTGGGTATTTTTTTTCCCTGAACAGTTTTGTCCTACTGTGACCACCGTAGTTCTGGTTGGTTGCCATGGTTTTGCTATACCCCAGCCCCCCTCACATACACTCGGACACTAATTGATTTTAAAAAGAATTGAATAAATGGTAATTTATATTCATAAATTGTTTATATAGAGCTGCACATTTTGATTCTCCCTAAATCCTGATAGACTGTGACCATGAGAGCGAGTGGACTGGAGATAGGAAAGATACAAATATGACAGGGGAGATGCTAGCTTTTGTCACTGAGTTTACCGGTGATTTTATTTAAAAAAAATGTCAGGTGCTATAAGAAGAATTAGCAAGTGTGTGTGTGTGTTACAAAACAGCACTGCATTTTGATCTAGTGGACAATGGTGTTTTGAGGACAGTGGGGGAAAGCAGAATCGGGAACTCGGTCAGGAAAGTTTTTTGGTTTTTTTTAAACAGAGGCTGTCCAGCACTTGCAAGTGACTTAGTGGAGTGAACAAGTTGGCGGGTTGCCGGAAGGGTGAGCATTTGGCGGTATTCCTGTTTGAACAGCAAGAGCGCCGACACATTACATACCTTGAATTGATAGTTCATTTGTATAGAAGCAGCATAGAGCACTGGATGGGAACGAGTGCCAAGTGAGCGGTTGGGTGACAAAGGTTTTCTTGACTGGCCCAGAGTACATGATTTGACAGCTGGTGGAGGGACGAAAGTACAGGATCAGAAAGTTCAAGCCCGAGTAACTGAATTTCAATTTGTGCGTGTAGCAGCAGCCAGGAAATAAAGTAAAGAATCTTTTACCGGATGAATTAGGCTACCAGCTTGGTGTAGATTACTACTACTACTACTACTAAAATGAATGCTGTGGCTTCCCACAGACTTTTTCTGTGACTTTTTGATTACTGCGAGAACTGACAGACACTGACAGATGTTGAGTAGCAGCAGCAGCAATTCTTAACTGATTTCCTCGCAAATAGATGGTAAAAATGGCGGCATCTTAAAACGTCAACGTTATAAACAGCACATTGATTTAAGTTGCACTAGGTCCAGTTTCAGTGTACTTGTTTTTACCTGTGCATTAGACGGATCTAATGCACAGGCAACAGCCAATCAGGACACAGGATTTCCTCTTCCCATTTTATAATATAGAAATTCCAGATCGTGGGTTGCAGTCCGGAATGGCCACTTCCAGGCTCCCTTCCCTGGACCTAAGACAGACCCATACAGTGCCTAGCTTGCCAGGGACTACCAGTCCTGGGGCGTCAAATCAGGTGGGTGTTGCAGAGAATGTGCCTGCTCCAGACTGAGAGCAAGGATGTAGAGTTAGTATGAGTACACAGGGGGAAGACACAAGGGCAAAGTGTAAATCAGACGATTCAAAGAAAAAGAGAGAACATGTGGTTCTCCACAATAGGAATATCCAGGAAACAGAATCTTCTGGCAAGCCCCTTGAACACATTCCTTTCAGTTTTTCTCTTCCTCTGTCTACGACCATGGCACTCAAACAGGCATTTTGTCTAGCCTCCCCAGACATAGGGGAACTGCCTTGAACAGATTCTGCCCTACAGGACGCGGGGTAGATTCAAGATGCAAAAATGCATTGGGTTCCTGACCCAGCGTGGGATGCCGTGGTTTTCTCCCAGTCCTCTACTTCCCCGGAGTGGCGACCTCCCTTAAAGGACATACAAGTAATTCCCCACCCTGACACCCCTAAGTCTGGCGAGGGGCGAGGGCCCCCAGGTAGCAGAATGAGCCAACCTAGTGCGGCTATCAGTTCCAGTACCTCAGAGGGTTCAGGCATAGGGACAACGCCTGCCCCCACAACAGATAAAAAAATCTGAACATGGCCCATGTGGGCAGGAGATACTAACCACCGAGAAGGCACTGCCAAGGAGTTCTGCTCCAGGGACCCCCGGACATTGATCCATCTGAACCTGTTGATCCCCAGGTACCACCCCAAAAACCACTCCTTTTGGATCTTTTTAAGGGTAACGCAACTGAACCTCTCCCCAGAAAACCTGCAGTTCACCTGAAGTATAAAGGCGGATTAGAAATCCATCCTGATCGCCAGTATGTGGGAAAAATATTGATCGGAGAGTCCCTGCGATTTTATCCAGCGGATGTCTTCGCGTTTATACATATTTCAGGTAAAGATATCTTCTATATCAGTTTTAGATCGACTGCTCTGCTGGAAGCTTTCTGGGGGAAATATAACCAACTGAAAACTTCCCCATTATGGATACCATTTTCTGCTATTCTGTTAACCAAGCCCCTGACCAAAGCAGTGACTGTTATGTTACGGAACAAGAGTGTTCTGGTTGGGGACGTTTACCACTGTCTTCAACAAAAATGCCAAGTTCTGGGTAAGCCTACGGCAGTCCTGTATGAACAGTTCTGGACTGGGGGTTGGAAATTCCAGGTTAAGCTGCATCAAACAGAGGAAGGGATCGTTCATATTCCGAACTGCTGCTTTCTGGGCCGAGATCGAGGGGTCTGCTGCTATCCAGGGCAGCCCTGGGCTTGTTACCGATGTGGTTCACGCACCCACCTATCAAGTGTTTGCGACAAATTGCACTGTAGCTTCTGCAACAAAGCAGGACATATATATTTTTTTCCAATTCTTTTTCCCCTTCAGTTGTGGCTTGAGGGAACTCTCTCAGGCAACCTTGTCTTTATGCCTGCCCTGCCTGAGGATTGCTGCGGCCTGTGCCTTCCCCCTTCCCCTGCAGCCAGCACCCCCGGTTTGACCCGCCCAGGGAGGTAGCCAGACTCCTTACCTTAGGCTCCTTATGAAGGCAGACTCTGGTGTGCAGGTGGTGCCTGGGTGGAGGAGCGATGAGGCTGGCCGAGACGAACCCGGCGCTGGGCATGGAGGATAGGTGCCATTCTCCTATCCCATCGAGCCAGGTTTTTCCTTGTTCTGCCCGACCCCTCCCTTCTTCATGCGCACCCCCCAATGCTTGGCGCACAGCAACCCTGCCAGCGTCAGCCACGCTGTTACATGCTGCCCACGCTTCTGCGGCGCCCCCAATCTCCATCAGGGGCCGCCAGAGTACTGGGCACCCCACTATCCTCCCCCGGGATCGGAGAACAGCCCAGTGGGCACTCTGTCGAATCCCTTCCCTTCCAACCCCTGGTGCCTGAGCTCACTCCCAAACTCGGGTCGCCGGTGTGGTGTCCAGCGCCGCAACCCTCAGCGCCACCGGGTCAGGCCAAAGCAGGACATATTAACTTCCAGTGTTCCAATCTATCATGTTGTAACCTCTGTGAAGAGACGGGCCATGTGTACAAGAACTGCCCATGGGCTGCTGCAAACACTCAATCATCACTTGACCCAGAAGACCTGATTAACCAGTCTCAGGGCCCCGGCTCGACAGCCCACTCCTGAGCCGAGTGTATTGTCTGAAGGAACTATACAGGAGGATGCGGTGCAACCCCTTCCCCAGAATTACTTTCCTCTCAACTACCAGATATGGAAATGAATATTTGCCTTCAACCTGTCTGTTACACTGACCCCCTTGAGTCAAGTCAGCTCCGTGGGATTCTACAGGTACCACCAGCCTCCGCAACCTGCATTCCAGTGGCCCAGAGGAGGTCTTCTCGGAGACTGCCAAAAATTGACCCTCCCCCTCCAGTAGAATCAAAAAATCCATTTGAGGTTTTGGGCTCATCTGAGTGGGGTGAACCGGAGCATGAGAAGGAATCAAAGGATTCAATGGACATGGAAGAAGCCACCTCCTCCCTACCAGAAGAACTTTATAAAGGCAAAAAGAAGAAAAAGAGGAAAAAGAATTGATTTTTTTCTGAAGTATGAACAATTTGAACACTGTAGTGGCATCGCTGAATTGCCACAGTCTGTGTAACCCTAAACGTAGACAGGCCATTTTTCAGTTGCTAGCTGATTCAGCAATTGATTGTATGTTTCTTCAAGAGACATGGATGTCTTCAGTATTTCAGTTACAAGCCTGTAAATCGGAATGGCCCTGGGGTCCATCCTATTGGTCATTTGGGACTGACCGAGTGGATGGGATATGTTTCTTGTTTAGAGGGTCTCGATTCTCCCTTTTTCGGGTTGTGGATTTCATTCCGAGCAGAGCCCTTCTTTTAGATGGGTACTGGGATGGCGAACCGTGCAGATTTGTAAACATCAACGCTCCCCAGCTCAAAGCTGAAAAACAAAATTGTTTACCCAGATTCAACCTTATCTTTCTACTGCACGACTGATATTTTTTTGGGGGGGACTTTAATTGCTCCTTGTCAGTTCCTAGGGGCTTCCAGGTCGGAGCAAAGATCTATTGTGATTCCCTGGCTTTTAAACAGTGTATTACTTCTTCGGGATTGGTTAATTGTAATTCTCACATTTCCACCCCTAGGTATTTTACATATAGAAGAGCACAGTATAGTAGGGTGATTTGATTACCTTTTTATTTCCATGCACCTGACAGTAGCCTCTACCACCCTTTGTCCGGTCGAGTTTTCTGATCATTAGATGCTCGTCACGATGTTGTCTTTAGATAAAACTCATCCTATCTTCAAATCTACATGGAAGTTAAATGTCCAGACATTAGTAGTTCCACATATACAACATTCAATCAAATAACTGTTGGCATCACGTGCCTCGGTATTTGATCTTTACGAGGACATTTGGGAGTGGTGGTACCAAACAAAAGAGGACATTGCAGTATTTCTCCAACACCACGGGGAACTTAAGTCCCAAACCCACCCAGTACTTTAAGTATTTAACTTTGCGGAAAAAACTCCAGTACCTTTTCTCTCTTCTGGCAACGAAGGGTAATGGTCTTATATCTCAGATTGTATACTGTCACCACGTTGACTCCCCAACCACGAAGACCACCACAGCACCAGAAATCGGACAGAATTCGCCCGTTGCTGTGGTGGTCCGTGCGGCGATCGGGACTGCCTTGCTGGGTGATTGCCCCCCTCCCCCCCCCGGTTTAACTCTGACTCGGAGTTAGAATCCTAGAGACCGAGGGTGTGGGGGGCAGAGCCTCCCACAAGGGGGGGGGGATTGTGAGTGCCAACATCCCGAGGCTACAATGCCGACAGTCGGCGTTATAGCTGTTGTGGTAGGGAATGTCGACGCTAGCGCTGTTGGTAAACCATCTCAGATAAATGCCACTAAACTTCGAATGCAAACACTGCAGTATGACAGGGCTAGCTCAGTTAGAGCAGAATTATCATATGGGACACACAAAGCTCCTGTTTTAAACCCCTGTGCGGCATGTAAATCTAGGAGACAGGCCTCCTCCATTTCTTGTCTACAAGATCAGCAGGGTAAGATGGTCACCTCCCTCCAAGGCCTATTTAACATTATTACTGGTTCTACAGGAATGGGGTTATACAGGCGCAGGGACAGAGCTCATATATCTCCTCCTTGATTAAACACACTTTTACTGAACAGGAGTTGGTTTCCCTCACACACGATATCTCTTACCAAGAAATCCTTGATGCTATACGTACCCAAAAATCAGGCACCATCTCTGGCTTTGATGGTCTCCCCTTTTAATTTTTACAAATGTTTTGCCTCAGAATTGGCATATTGTCTTGAGAGGACATTTGCATATTTTTTCTCCAACAATTCGGTGCCCGCTCACTTCTCCAAGAGTTTAACTATTTTTTTGTTTAAATCGAGGGGATAGATCCTTGCTGCACAATTGGAGGCCAATCACTTTGCTGAATGGTGATTTTAAGATGTTGTCTTATATATTACTCCTCAGGCTAAGGACATTGGCCAAACACATCATTCATCTGTTTCAGTTTTGTAGTTCACTGGATCGATCCATCCACCACACCCTGATACTTTTGAGAGAACTTTGGGAACTGTATTCCAAGCAGGGTAAGAAGGGATTGATTATTTCCCTGGATCAAAAGAAGGCATTTAATGCTGTGAATCGCTCCTTTCTTTTTCAAATAGTGGAATTCTGTGGGCTCCCCCCTCTTTTACGGATAAAGTAAAAATGTTGTACCAAGGAGCATGTTGGAGTCCGTATGTCAGGGGAGTGATAGGACGTGAAGTGGCGGTAGATACGGGAGTCCGTGAGGACTGTCCTTTGGGTCGGCTTTTGTATATTTTTTTCCCTGAACCCCTCTAATTCAACACTTGATGGACAACCCTTGGATCCATGGACTTACGGGTCAAGTAGTGGGGGAAGAGGTCAAAGTTCTGGCATATGTGGACGACGCTTGTTTATTTCTTCAGGTTACTACCAGTGTGTTAAAAGCTAGCATGGAACTGGAGGGTTACTCTGCAGCTTCTGGAGCAAGCTTGAATCTGGCAAAGTGTAAAGCGGACAGGCTGGGCTCGGATGTGAACCTCCCAGTGGTAATAGGACAATTCCTGGTGGCCTCTGGCCCAGTTAAAATTTTAGGAGTTACCTTCGGACCCTCTGACTTGGCACTAACTAACTGGCAATTGGCACTAGTGGGCTGTGAGGCACGGGAACAGTCCTGGAAGGGCTGGAAATTGTCGAAACTAAAGAGAATCTCCATTATAAAGAAATTTTTCCTTCCTAGAGTGTCCTATATTGCCACCATATTCCCGTTACCCTTATCCTTGGAAACACGTGTATAGCATTTTTTTTTAGTATGCTTTGGGGTATTCGCTTTAACCCTGTCAAAAGGTGCACCTATCTGTCTAGAGTTGGGGTTAGGATGACTGACCCATTCGTCTTTTTTTCACACACTATTTTGGGTTCACTCCATTAAAGCTCCATAGACCATGTCTGACAACACTAGTTCATAAGTGGTTCATGAACAACTGGTATATATATACCTTGAAATGGATGGATCTCCCTCCAAAATTTTCCCCGACCTTGTCCATTCCAAACTCAATGAAATCCACTATCCAGAAATTGAATAAATTGAAGATTTCAAAACCTTTTTTAAAGGAGCATTCCAGAGTGCAATTGTACCAGTTGGTGTTGGACACTGTGGGACCTTTGGCCCCAGAATTTAAACACTGTTTGCCTAGAGATGATGGTAAAGTGCTGACAGTGTTAAACGAAGCCAGAATCGCAGAACACATGTGGGAGACCATGCGGCTTAGTGCGTATGGGAGACTGTATGTAAAGGGCAATAATAAACATAAACATAAGCCAGTGGAAGAACGTACGTGCCCATATCAGGGGTGTGGTTCCCCTGAGGAGTCAATGGATCACTTTTTCCTTCACTGCATCTATTCTCGGAACCTATGGCTGTTTTTGGCTATGGCTTGGAAACTCCCTTGGCTGCAGAATCTCACCTATGGTGCTTTTGGTGTTGGGTGACTATAGTTCTGGGTTGTTGAAATGTGATGAGGGCACGTTAACTGTGGTATTTGCAGTTTTGAAATTTTATCTTTGGAACACCCGGGTTCAGTGGGTGTTACGACAGCAACGAATGCCTTTCACAGTTTTCCAAATACTGTGTGAAAATGCATTATGTCTTAGTAAGGCACAGGAAGTAGTGAAATTTGGACCATCCGTGACTAATTTAAAATGGAAAGGGCTTTCCTATTTTATTAAGTTTAAATGAATTTTACAGACTGTATAACTTTTTGACACAATGTGGTTTGATTTCCTTTTTTGTTGTTTTCTTTCTTTTTTTTCTTCCCATATTGTTGAACTGTTTCAGGTTTAGGTCTTGATATTTACAGGTACTAGGTTTATTTGTATTGTTTTTGGTGGACCATTACTTAAAGAATGAAGGAATTCTAGTTTTTGTTTTTCGTTTTTATATTTTTCATGGCATGACCAGTTTATTTCATATTTCTTTGTTTTTTCTGTTCCTGTATATCATATTGTTTCCTTTAATAAAAAAAAAAAAAAACACCCCAACTCTTTTCAAGAAAGTGCCATGGAATCTTTAACATCCACCTGAACTACCACCAGAACAGGCAGATGGGACCTCGGTTTAACGTCTCATCTGAAAGATAGCACCTCAGGAGTTCAGCACCCCCCTCATGCTCCACTGCAGTGTCAGTATTGGAATTTAACCCAAATGCCTGGTGTGGGGATATAACCCACAGCCTTCTGATCTTCCGGCCTCGGAGGTGAGTGTGCAACCTGCTGAGTCACTGACACTGCTACTTTACCTGCCGTATGAACTCATCCCCTGTATAAATTAAATCATAAAAGGCCCAAAATGGAGCCCTGAGGGACTCCAGATATGGTATGACATAGATTCGACTGGAACCCATTCAGTGACACCTGTTGCAAATGCACTTTCTGGTACCCCTGACACCATGTTTTTTTTCCCCAATTCTGTTTCTCTCCTCCCCGACCGGAACTGTCTTGGGCTACCTCACTTGCCAAAGCCGCTCTACTGCCCGCTGTGTTCCCCGCCATTTTCAGAGATGTTACAACTCCACGGGGACACGGGGGGGGGGGGCTACAGCCCCGGGAGATCGAAGGGGCAGTGGCAGAGAACCAGCATTGGGCGTGTGGCGGTGACGGCACTGAAGGAGCCATCGCCTATCTGGCAGGAGGGGCTTTTTCCCCTTAGTGTGCTCTTCCCCCTCTTGCGTGGTGCATGCCCCAAGCGGCACATGGCAACCCTGCCGATGTCGGGCCATGCCAATTACATGCTGTCTAGTGCTCGACAGCGCCCCTGGTGCACCGGCCACCCCAGAACCCTCCCCCTGGGATAGGAGAGCAGCTCTGCGGGCGCTCAATCCTGTCCCGCCCCTGCTGACCCCTGGCACCCGAGCTTGCTCCTGAACCCAGGTCGCTGGTGTGGTGCGAGGTGTGGCGTCCAGTGCCTCAACCCTCAGCGCCACCGGGCCGGCCCCTAACACCATGTTATTACTTCAGTTGATAGTCCTGATGTGGTTAGTCTGTTCCAAAGTATTTTATGATTGATAGTATTGAAAACCTTTGACAAATCTATGAAAATTACTCCCACCATTAATTTACCCTCCATTGTTTCATGAATGTCCCCAACAACCTTAATTAGGGCAGTGTGTTGTGTTTTTTCTCTGAAGCCTGACTGTTGTGGGCTGAAATGATTGTTCAGACAGATGATAATGAAATTAACATTTTTAATATTTGGCTTTAATGAATATGGGTTAAAAAATAGTAACTTTACCGAGTTAGCCAATTACTTCTCCCCCCAACCCTCTGTACTGAAAGTATTCTAGAAATAGACTGAGGAGTACAGGTACAAATGAATACCAAGGCTTACAGCATGCAGTGTACTACTTCTTACATTTGCTTTTAGGACTTTAAAGTTCTTTTTAAATTTTGCTTGAAGCAAACATGTTTTTCTTCCATGAGGAGTTCTCAAGAGCGCATTAGTCATGCCTGGAAAGTTATTAGAGCAGTCAGGGCTTGACAGCCACTTTAGGAAAGTTTTAACTTTAAGCTACTGTTGTGTGCCCCCCCCCAATACAGCATTTGCCAGTGGTAGGGTCAGAAAAGGGCTAGTAGCATGAAGACAGATGAGCCGCCAGGGCTGGACAGGCTGCATCTGATGTTGCTCAGGGAACTGGCATCAAAATAGCTGAAATTGTTTGTTTGTGTTTTTTATTTATTTCGATTAGGATTATTACCTTTGAGTCAGAGACTCATTTTCAAAGGTTCCAAGTCAAGGACAAGACAGTACAATACAATACAATACCAGGAAGATAACAGAGATCACAGGGAAGGCATCATGAGAACCGTATGGTATCACATGAGGTTCAAGACTTGTTTATTACATGTACATCATAATAATACAATAAAGTCTATTACATCATATGATTGCAGGGTAGGGCTAACCAGGGAGGAAATAATATGCCAGCAGTAAAGCGATGTTTGGGCAGAGGGATAAGTAGGGAAGGGGGGTTAGCAACCGGAGAGGTATTGTCAAGAGGTGGCGGCGTGGGAAGGGACTGAGGAGGGGTAAGGTGGTGGAGGAGGGAGGTAATTCGACTTATGGAATGGTGGGGTGGGAGAGGGGGTGGTTAAGAAAGGCAAGTAAAGAAAAAAGAGGAAACGGTGGGTCATTTGTTTGTGCAGTTACAGGTAGATACACCCTTTAGATGGGACAGTAGCCCTCTTTTGAACACTCAGCTTTGTGCCATCTGTAAGTGTGTTGGGTAGTTCTTTAAACCATTTGGGGCCCTTATAGGTGATGGATTTCTGGGCCAAAGACATGCGCTTGAAAGGGACTTGTAGTCCTCCTTTGGACGCACTCCTGGTATGCCTTGTTTGCACTGATTTCTTGAACAGACCACATAGGGATTCCGGCTTTAGGCCTAGTTGTGCTTTTTTTATGATTAGGCAAGTTTGATATTGTGCCCTTAGGTGCACAGGGAGCCAGCCAGTCTTGGAGTAGAGGACACAGGTGCAAGTCCAATGGTCTGCCCCAAGTACCAGATGACAAGCCCTGTTAACAAGGGGTTTTATCCTGTTTAGGGCAGTGTCTGACCCTGCTTTGTATATTGGTAATCCGTAGTCAATGGATGACAATACAGTGCTGCCTGTGGCTAATTTGAGTGCAGCAGGTGTCATCGAGGGCTTGTTTCTGTGGAGGATGCCCAGTTTCACGTTGGCAGTTTTGACAACTTGGTCTATGCGGTGGGAGAAGCAGAGTGTGTCATCAAGGTAAACACCTAGATATTTAAACGAGGAGACTTGTTCTAGTGTGTCACCTTCAGGGTTCTAAATTTGAAGTGGGCTGAAATTCCTTTTGTTTTGAGGGCCCCTGAACAGTATGCTTTTGTTTTTTTTTGTTTTTTTTTTAATGGTTCAGTAGCAGTTTGTGGTATGGCTATACAGTAGCTCTATTTAGAGGGTAGCAGATGTTGTTCCACTTCACGGGAGGGAGAACCGCAGCTAGGTAACTACAGACCAGGCTGCAAAATTTCTATACATTAGGTGCCCCAGGGCAGGCATATTTGTCTAAGGACACCTACAGATCCTTAGCGCCTGCCCACTGGGACACCTACCTACGGCATTTGTACTGGCCTGAAACTTTTCCTCTACTTCAGCTGCCTGCCTGGGCCTTTCAGATCTTTTCCCCTTTCAATCCATTTTTTCCCTCCTGAGTGACGGGGCTACCTGAACTGTCGGAAGGGGAGGACCTAAAGGTTTATTTTGCTGGAGCAGCTACCTGGGGTCCTGCAGCGGCAACAGAGCATCACTTATTAGTGGTCATACTGGATCAGCCCAAGAAGAAGGCTGTCAGATGGCGAGACTAACCAAGCGGTGCTCGTGGCCACAGGGAGTAGTGAGGACAGAGATGAACTACTGCTAGTGGTGAAAGTGTGCAGCTGACTGATTCTACAGTTAAGCTGTTCATGGACCTAAGTGACAACAACAGACATTAACAAAGGGGATTCTGTGGTGTCCAGTCTTTGCTACAAAGAAAATAGGTGTAAACTATGTAAGCAGTAAATAATACCTGACAGGGTGGGCAGCATTGGGATATACCAGACCGCCGAGGGACATAATGAGCCTCGACACCGCAGGCAAAAGGCCTTATAGCCCCTGGAAGGTCCGGTATATCCCAATATCGCCCACCCTGTAGGGTATTATTGTGCTTAGAAAGTGGACTACATGTTGCATTTTCATGTAAGAAATAAAAAGTGTGGAGAATAAAAAAAATGATTTGTACAAATGATTGTAAAGTTGTTTGTTTCTGTAAAATAGTCCCTTCACTGGTATATTTGCCAGTAGAAGGCACTACCATCTTTTATAATTGCTTCCCTGGTGAGACATTCCTCCACCCAACACACAGACTACCTTTCACAGTTGTTTCCCTTGAGAAACTGTACTGTCCCCAACCCACCACAGCCAGGGCCTTAACCCCCGCTTTGTTTGTATGGGATGCTGAGATTGTATCAGGATCGGGAAGGGCATTAGTATGTGCAGTCAGGCAACAGAGCAGAGAAGAGGTACCCTTTTTTTAAAGATGTTTTTTATTTATTTATTGAGATCTTGGAGGTACACCTTTGAATAAAAGCTCATTTACAAAGGTTCCATTTCTCAGATGTAACAAGACAGACATGAAACTTAAAACAATATTTCCGTAAATAATATTGAGAATACACAAATTAATTTCATAGATTGCATACATAAGCATTTCATAGAGTTACCTTAAGCAAAAGAAGACAATGAGTAACAGAGTGAGAATGGAATCGGGAGTGGACAAAGCAGAGAGAGCAGATGTAAAACAAAAAAAAAACAAAGGGGAAGGGTTTGAGAAAAAGAGGAGGGAGACAGAGGTAGCAGCCAAAGGCAGCCTTGTGAAAGCATAGGTGCAGGTGGGGTAGGGGGTTAAGGGGAGGGTTAGGTCAGTCTATTAGGGGCAGGCAGTAAGAGAGGGGTCTAAATAGAGGGGCGTGGGGGGGGGTAGGCCCCAGAGGAGGAGAAGGGGACATGCGCTTGCCTCAGTGGAGGTTTTGGGTAAGTGCTGGGTATGTTGAAGCCAGTTTGCTTTTTTTCATTGTTTCTTGTTTTGTCATCAGGGGAAAGAGGGAGGCAAACATGGGAACAGTCGCAACTATGGTGGTGGTAATTTAAACAAAAAAAATATTTTTTTCTTCAGTGTCTATCTTACAAGTTAAATAGCTTGTCACTTTTTCTGGCCACTGTTAGTGAATAGGGCAGGCGGAGGAGTCATCAACTCGCTAATGGCTGAAAAAACATGGCTGCCAGTATGAGTGGGCACTCTGGAGAAATGCCCGATGTTGTGGTTTGAAGTACAGCATGGGCACCGGGATACCTTCAGATGATGAATGCTGGTAACTGGTACTTGTTTTTCAGTGGGCACTGTAAAAAATAAACTCTAGCTGCGAGGGGTTGTCAGCCAGTCGGGATTCCTCAAGCCCATTTTCTGATATATGCTGTTGCCAGCAAGACTTAAGTTTTATTACAGAGGTAGGGTTTACCTGTATTCCGAGCCAGAAGATGCTGGAAAAGTGGCAGGGAAAATTTGCAAGGAATTCTCTTCCAAACCGGACAATGATATGTCAGACTCTAACTCTGAGTGCTGATCACCTGGGGCAATCTGCAGTTTATCATAAATTAAAACTCTTTAAGACCTGCTTGGTTAAATATAGTTTTATTAAAATTCTCTTTACCAATTTTTATATTGCTGTTTAAAGATTCAGCATAGTAAGTGCACAAAGTTTTATGCTGGGGAAGGGGGGGACTTCCCATGGCATTTGAGTGGAGGGTTGTCTGACCACTCAGGGAGTACATTGCCCGTTATGTGTTAACACAGATAAATAGTTTGGGCTGGCTACATGGTCAAAATGGCGCTGGATGTGCTAGTGTAAACTCTGTCTGCATGGCCCTCCTGGCCAGTGGCATGTTTCTTGCCACTCTGGGTCCAACTGAGCTCACAGAATTGTAAACACTAGATAAGTTAGCAATAACCCATGACAGGGTGTGGGGTTATAGGCATTTAATCCTTACCTCGGGTGTGTTGTGAGGCACGAGGCCGCAGGCCAAGTGTCCTCACAGCGACCTAGGCATGGATCAGATGCCTATAACACCATACCTGGAGTAGGTTATTGCACTTATGACATGGGTTATGCTGAACACAAGGAAAAAATAACACAAAGGGGGTTTTCCGTGCTTTAAGTAGCAAGAAACTGTATCCTGCCACCTTGAAAAATAGTCCCCAGCAAATAGTGCATCTGTAATTGCTTTTTTGCACATACAGATGTCAGAAATACAGTACTCTGATGATTTCTGACCTTTGTTGTGCATAATACAGTTTCTGACACTTCCAAGGCCAGTTACTCTACTGCCTTCCCCACGCACTTCCTACTGCCGCTCACTGTCTGTGTCTCTCTCCCAGTAGCGTGTCTGTCTCTCTCTCTCTCCCCCCCCTCCCCACATGGTGAAGCAACAACTCTGTGAGAGGCATTTCTGGGGAACGGGGCAGGGAATGAGGGTGCTTTTTCTTTGCCATGCCATGAGCTGCTGCTGGTAGGCTGACATTTAGTAGGGGACTGTGTGTCTTTGGGGGGGGGGGCAGTGGGAATCTGGGTGTGGGACTCCGAGGGTGCTGTCTCTCTCTCTCTCTCTCTCTCTCTCTTTGGCGGTGCCCTGCGCTACTCCCTGCCTGTGTGTGTGTGTGTGTGTGTCTGTGTGTCTCTCTCCCCCCCCGCCTGTTTGGCAGTAGAAAGGGTAGGATCATAGAGAAGCATTGGTTTTGTCAACCCTAAAGGAAAAAAGCAGCTCACTCCCCAACCCCCCCAAGCTGCTGGTGGTCTGACATTGAGCAAGGAAGAAAGAGGCTACTGAACAAGATACGAAGTTGCTGTCCCAGAGCAGGAAGGGTGAGAGTTGTAAGGAGAGGAGAGAGTAAGCATACAGAGAAACAGGAGAGGGGACACAAAATAAGACATGATAGGAGTGGTGCAGTGCAATGGCTGTGGGGCGGCAGTGTTCCGGAGACATTCTGGAGGCTGCGATGCTGCCCTATTTGCAGACACCTCTCTGGTCTGAGAGAGGAGGTTGCCTGTCTCCAGGCTGACCTGGCTAGAATTCGTGAAACCTCCTCCTCCTCCACCCAGGGACCACCAGGGCCAATGCCACTACCTCAGAGGTTGCCAAGAAAGAGGAGAGGCTGGACCAGGGTGGGCTCAGGGAGGGAGAGGGTGGAGGAACAGAGCTGCATCCCTCCAGCTGTACCTCTCCACAATTCATTCACTGTTCTGGTGGATAGTGGTTCCTCTATGGAGGCACCTGCAGTGGAGACCAAGGAGGATGCTGGGAACCTTCACAAAGGAGACCCACAGGAGGGTGGCATGGGACCCCACAGGGGAAGGAAACAACTCCTGGTGGGGAATCAATCATTAGGGGGTTGAAATGGGGGAGGAAGGGGAGAGGGAGGTATGGTGCCTTCCTGGCGCCACAGCTTGGAGGGACAGGAAGCGAATCCTGAGGATCATGGGAGGAGCTGCACGAGGGAGGGAGCTGGATGTCATTGTCCACCTAGGGACAAATGACCTGGCTAGAATTGGGATCAGAGCAGTGCAAGAGGAGTTTGTAGAGTTGGGGAGGGGCCTTAGACAAGTAGCGCATACGGTAACCTTCTTGGAGGTGCTGCCTGTCTATGGCAAGGGTGATGCTAGGGCAGTCCTCACCAGGGAATTCAATGAGTGGTTGAAAAACTGGTGTGGAGCTCAGGGTTTTGGCTTCACAGGGGACTGGGGAGCCACCTGGAGGGATGCAGACCTATACTGGTGCAATGGTCTGCATCTGTCCAGGGGGGGAACCAGGATCCTAGGTGAGAGGTTTAAATGCTTCATTGGCAAGCATTTAAACTAGCCAAGGGGAGGCACTGAAAAGGAGCAGGAAAACCCAGCCTCCCCCCACAAAACATGGTAATTAGTGAGGTAAACACCAAGGTAGAGAAGTTATTAGGGAGCAGGACAGAGGTAAATGTAAAAAAAGGCAAAGGCAGTAAAGACAGGAATGGGGCTAAAAGGGGTAAGGCTGTCAAAAAGTGGAAGGTGATGAGTACCAATGCCCATAGTCTGTGTAACAAGCTCCCTGAACCAGTGACCTTGATGGAAGAGGGTTGCCTGGATATTGTGGCAGTCACAGAAACATGGTACACAGAGAACCATGACTGGGATGTCAACATACCAGGATACACAATCTACAAGAGGGACAGGGAGGGTAAAAGAGGAGGAGGAGTAGCTCTCTGTGTAAAGGAAGGGATCAAAGCAGCAGAACTAAAGAGTAAACAGGGAGCAGATGAGGCACTCTGGGTCATCCTGGAGACGGGAAATAGCACCACAATCCGCATGGGGGTTGTATACAGGCCCCCATTTCAGGGGGAGGGAATGGACAAGGAAATGATAGAAGGATTCCTTAGAATGACAGAAAAAGGGGAGATATTGTTGATGGGGGACCTGAATATGCCAGGTGTTCACTGGAGCACCTTTGCTGCAGGCACATCCAAGTGCAGGATCATTCTTGATGCCCTACAGGGGGCATGCCTCAGACAGCTAGTATTGGAACCCACTCGGAAGGGAGCAATCTTAGACCTGGTACTCTCAAATGGGGACGGAGAAAGAATCTCAGATTTAGAAGTGGGTAGCCATCTGGGAACAAGCGACCACCAAACAATGTGGTTCATGATAAACACAGCCATACAGTCAAGCCGTACAACAGCAAGAGTATTAGACTTTAGGAAAATGAGTGTGCCTCAGAAAAGCACTAGCAAACAGGCAAGAAGTAGGGGTGGAGGAACAATGGGGAGTAATCAAAACAGCCATCACAGAGGCAGCAAGCCTTTGTGTAAAGCAAATCAACAAAACACAACGAAGGAAAAACCGCTGTGGTTCTCAAAAGAGGTAGCAGGGAAGGTTAAGGAGAAAAGGATAGCATTCAGGAAATATAAGGAAACACAGAAGGAGCAGGACAGAGAACTTTATCAGTTAAAGCAGAAAGAGGCTGGGAAGGCAGTCAGAATAGCAAAGGCCCAAACCGAGGAAAGGATAGCCAATTCTGTTAAGAAGGGGGAAAAGACCTTTTATAGGTACATTAGGGAGCGAAGAAAGACCAAAGGAGGGATACTGAGGCTTAATAAAGGGGAGGGAATGTGGGTAGAGGGTGACAGTGAAAAAGCAGGGATACTGAATGAATATTTCTGCTCAGTATTCAGAAAGGAAGAGGAGGGGGAGGTACCTAAACCAAACAAGAGAAACACTCTGAAGACGGGGTTGATACCAGTCCATTTACAGAAGAAAGGGTTCTGAAAGAACTAATAAAATTGAAGGTGGACAAAGCAATGGGGCCTGATGGGATTCACCCAAGAATTCTAAAAGAACTAAGGGTAGAACTAGTGACACCGCTGACTACTCTCTTGACAAATCATGGGAGGATGGGGTGTTACCTGAGGACTGGAGGAGGGCAGATGTGATTCCTCTTCACAAAAGTGGGAGCAGGACAGAGGCAGGAAACTAGAGACCAGTTAGTTTGACCTCAGTGGTAGGGAAAATGATGGAATCACTTCTGAAGGAAAGAATTGTTGAGTACCTAGTGGCCAGTGGGACACAGGACCCAAGGCAGCATGGATTCACGATGGGAAGGTCGTGTCAGACGAATCTAATAGATTTCTTTGACTGGGTGACCAAAGTAGTAGACCAGGGAGGGCCTGTGGACATGGCCTACCTAGATTTTAGCAAGGCATTTGATACAGTCCCACACAAAAGATTAATACACAAATTAGTCATCCTTGGAGTGGGTCCCAAGGTGGTAGCCTGGATAAAAAATTTGCTAGACAACAGGACGCAAAGGGTAGTAGTAAATGGAGTACACAGTGAAGAAAGGAGGGTTATTAGCGGGCTACCGCAGGGTTCAGTACTGGGACCGGTCCTTTTTAATGTCTTTATAAGTGACATTGCAGAGGAACTGGAAGGAAAAGTATGTCTCGTTGCAGACGACACAAAGATCTGCAACAGGGTTGATGCACAAGATGGAGTGGAAAGGATGAGAAGGGACTTGGCAAGGTTGGAGGAATGGTCAAATGTATGGCAGCTCAGATTCAGTGCAAAGAAGTGCAAGGTAATTTACATGGGAAACAAAAACCCAGGGGAAGAGTACACAATGGGGGGTGAGATACTGACAACAGTAAAAATGGAAAGGGACCTGGGGGTAATTATATCAGATGACCTAAAGGTGGGTAATCAATGTGAGAAGGCAGTAAGGAAGGCTGGGGGGATACTGGGATGCATAGGAAGAGGCATGAATAGTAGAAAACAGGAAGTTGTTATCCCTCTGTACAGACAGTTGGTGAGACCCCATCTGGAGTACTGTGTGCAGTTCTGGAGACCGCATCTCCGCAAAGACATAGACAGAGTGGAGGCTGTCCAGAGGAGGGCAACCAAAATGGTTCAGGGTCTGCACCAGAAGACATACGAAGAAAGACTAAAGGAGCTTAATATTTATACCCTTAAGGAAAGAAGGGAGAGAGGGGACATGATAGAAACTTTCAAGTACCTCAAGGGAATCAACAAAGTCCAAGAGGGTAGCATCTTTCAGAAAAAGAGATGTGCAAGAACAAGGGGGCACAATTTGAAGATAGAGGGGGGACGGCTCAGAGGTAATGTGAGGAAGTATTTTTTCACAGAGAGGGTTGTGGATGCATGGAACAGCCTCCTGAGGAGGTCGTGGAAGGTCAAGAACAGTGGGGGAATTCAAGAAATGCATGGGACAGACATAAGGCAGTTCTAGTGGGGGGTAGGAGGAAGTAAGCTGTTGGTTAACTAGGATCTACAGCTTATCTGTTAGGTGGGAAAGTGGGCAGACTAGGTGGGCCAAGCGGTCCTTATCTGCCATCAAATTCTATGTTTCCTCTCTAGCTCTCCACCACACCGTGACCTTGTACACCACTAAAGAGTTCCGTAAATCTGCCGGTCTATCCTATGACTCTGTCTCCCCCCATAACAGGAGATGCCACGCTCCCTCTCTTCTGCCTAGTGTTGAGCACCACAGCAGACGCACTGTTTGGAAGTAGCTCGGTGTGTGTCTCTCTTGCTGCTCCATGACCACCTCCCTCCCTGTCTTCAAATCCCGTAGGGGCAAACCATTGAAAAAGCTGCGACTCTGTACCCCTCTCCCTCCTGCCCGTTTCCTCTCTCCGCCAGCAGCAGCACAGTTTGGAGCGGAGCACAGAACTGGCCAGCCGGGCAGGGGCTGAGGACACTGAAAAATAAGATTCCAAGTTGTTGCTGTTCTCTCCCATTCCCAGTTGGACATAGTACTGTCTGAGTTGAGTGCAGTGTGTTTCTACATATCCCCTTTACTGACATGTATAAGATGTGCTCGGAAGTTCCTCCGATGCACAGAATATTAACAGTAGCTCTTCAGTTATCTGCTACTTCTCCATACCCCTCACCAAGGATCGAACCATGGAATTTGGCTGCCCCTTCAGAAAGCGCTGTCCCCCGGCAGATGCTGTTATGCATTACAAACTCTTCGACAGATAGCAACACTCTTGATTTAATGTATTTATTAAAACAAGCAACTCTGGGCTGTTGAAGAACAAAGCTATCCTCGTCCTCCGACAGAATATCTAATACAGGGTATTATACAGTGGTGTTCCAGAATGGGGCACTCTGATTGGCTGATTGGCACATTTGAACTGTTGTATAACCCCCGTAAAGGTGTCACTCAACTGCTTCACAACAGTAAAAATCTCTACAGTTTTGGAGCAGTCGCCACACCCTCACAGAGCTGCCACTCCTGACTGAACATTCTGCCCAAACCAGCTTCAAAATGTTGTCTAGCAGCAATCCAACAGTAACAGAAAAGTAGCGTGCTCACAAAACCAAATGTATGACTGTATTATGAGATTGTCATTTTGTATTATGGTTGCTGATGCATTGTAACTAGATGAGGTTGGTTATATAGACCAGAATTGGCCAGTGCCTTAATGTTTGCATATAGGTTTTGTTCTCTTGCTTAGCTGCATTTTAATGACTGCCTGTTACTACTGAATTTCCCCACATATAAGAAGTCCCACTCTGCCCAGGAATCTTGCTGGCTGGACATCTCACCCCAACTATGGATTAAATAGTGAATTTAATCCACAATCAAGTGATGCTCTATTACCAATCAGCTTTCCCCCTGTTGTCAACCCATGTTATAAAGGATTTTAATGCATGCCCCAGAAGTGGAGTAAGGCATGAGGCTGAAGGCTGAGTGTCCATACTCCCCTTGGAGATGCATTAAATCCTATGATACACATTTATTTGGAGAGGAAAAATGAGATTCAGCCCCTGGCTGTTTTTGTCCATAGAGATTTCAATGCACAGTCAGGTGATGTGTCTTGAATGACATCTCTAGATTTTTTTTCTTGCCATTTTATAATAGAAATTATAAAAACACTCCATTATAATATTGTATATCCTGGGTGAGATTGAGATGGAAGGTTATCTGGCACCCTTCCTTTTTAGTGTTTATGTAAACTACAGCTGACCCTAATCTGTATGCAAACTGTATGGCCTCAGCAGTTGCCTAGCTGTTATTTTACGTGGACAACATGGTGCTATTGTCTGTAACCCCAAAGGCCTTCAGAGGGCTCTAAGTGCGTAGGCCCCAAAATCTAGAGCGCTTAAGCTGAGCATAAATTTCAGTAAAGCTAAGATCCTGGTATTAGGCCATACTCGAGCAGGAAATAAAACATCGTTCTTCAAAAATAATTTGGAAATTTTCAGAGAATATAAATTCCTTGATTTTCATTTTTATTAAAGATAATTTGTGGGTTAATCATTGGGGAAACCTGTAACAAAAAAAGCCGAATGAAGCAGCTTAGTGGCATTTTGGGTTTTTTGGAGTGGGTTTGCTGGAAATTCTTTGGTGTGTGTTATATGGTGCTGAGATATGGGGGGTTGATAACCGTGTGCATCCATTGTAGCAGCTGAGAATTATTTTATTAGACATATCCTGTGCTTGCCTGATGGCATCCCTGGAGTCCATCTCTGGGCAAAAGCTGGCCTGTGCTCACTTTAGTCACTCTGCCTTTTTGGTGCCATGTATTGTTTCATTCGTATCTTGAAAATGCCAGAGGTAAGGCTCTCTGAACAAATTTAGTTGGAAGTGCTGGGGCAGAGGACTGGTTCTACCAATAAAGGAGGTTGGCAGGTAAAAATGTGGTCCAGTCTCCCGTCTGTGGGTCTGGGACTTAGGGATAATTGGAATCAGGTCTAATCCGCAGAGTTGGAGTTGGAGTCTTACCGCTCATTGATTATGATAGTAGCAGAGAATACAGAGCATTAGAATGACCCGGCCAGAATGTCACATTCTATACTTTTGACTGATTATAAATGACAGTATTTAAGCTAGATAGGAGCCTAGAAACATGTCTTGTGTTCTGCACGAATGCCGAAAACTGAAGGTTTTTGGCTCGTCTTCATTTCCAGGTTACTTCCGAGGCTTACAATTGCTTATTGTCGAAATTGTCCATATTATTGTCCTGTGGATTTACTGTTCCTCCCTTGGGCCTTATATGCTGCACTACCTTGTGCACAAAATATCCAGGAAACGCTGGGTGAAGCTGTTGATACATAGCTGGAATTGTGCCATGATGATGTTAGTTACCCACCTCCTTTCTGCCAAACAAAAAGTTGTGATGTGGGGGATGGTCTCCTTTGCCTTCTGGGCAAGCAAAGAATGGCATTCACTCAGAGCTTCTTGACCCGACCAGCTATAATGTAATGTCCCATGGTAGTTTTTAACTTGTAATGTGTTTTTATTCCGATGTATTCTGTGTGTTTGTATATACATGTTCTTACTTGGCAAAGGCTTTTGGCATTGCCTCAATACAATTTTCCTTAACGTTGACCAGTGGTATACAAACTCCTCTTCTCATAGGTAAATCTCTGAACTCTCAATAACTTACTGTCTGCACCTGACTTCCCAAACCATTATGCTGGTAGCATTGCAGAATACGTAGCTTTGTATAAGCAAATTGCCACACTGTCGCCATCACTTTTTTTTTTCTCCTCTTGTAGTGTTTTGAAAGATTGCAAAGATGTGGAGCTGTCATTCAGTGACATGACCAACAAACAGGATGTATTTAAAGGCACCAAGAAGGGCAGCCTTTTCCTCACACCATACCGGGTAAGTGGAGAAGCTCAGACACCAGCTGCATTGCAGTTCAAAAAAAAAATGAGGACAGTTAGCCAATGCTGTCAAGTTGCTTATGCGAATTGGAAATATGGTCCTATAATAAGCATGTTTAGAAAATGGCTTGTCTTACTTTAAAAGAAGAGCCTTGTTCATTTTGTCATTGTTGCTTTTGAGGGAAGTCTATCAAACTGGCACTTTAGGTATTGGTTTTCTGTTGAAAAAGTCCAGGATAATTATTCCGTCTTATTTTTTCAGCTGACTGCACTGAATTGATTGTTCTTTCCTCAGCCGAGGATATTGCCTGCTCTTCATGAAATTATTGTTCAGTGGTCTGTTTCAGGTCACAGAAAGGACAGTGGAATCTGTCGCATCAGGAGATGTCCACTGGACCAGAACTGAAAGGATCAGATAGTTGTCCGAAAGCGTATTCATTTTTGCAGGATCTACAGCTAGCATTTCTAACAGAGTTTGGTAAAAAAAAAGTTATTCATAAGAACTTGCTTCTGAATGAAGCTTTATAACCACCATTAAAATCTAATTTTTCATGAAGGTATTTTTGTGCCTCGGCAGCCTCTAAGATGTCTGTCATTTAAACACTGCCGTACCTCGATTCGTATGGTGGGTCCTGCTTCCTGTCTGGATCTCGCAGAGATCCACACTGCCCCTTGGCTTTGTATCTGTTTGCTAATGTGTGGCTTTCCTCCTGCATGCGCAGGGACATGTACCAGGAAGGGATGTGCTGTCTTGGTCGGGGGATGGCATTGGACATAGGAAGAAAAAGGCCCTGTGGAGCACAGACTCTGGCATTTTCACTTGTGCAGGGGGATGGGATATGCTGTATAATATATTATAATAAAATAAAGTGAAATAATATATCACCCCAGTCAGCCAGTCGTGCACTGAACTATGTGACCATACCACAGAGTCGAATAGTAATCAAAACACGCATTCTGCACAATGGCAGATAGGTGGTCAGCACAGCAAGTAGTAAATGGAAATGTGTACTTTGTTTGGCAGCTTCAAACTTTTAAAATCGGCACTCCACCAAACAAGTGGTAGTAACCAAATGGGCTTCAAATATGGAGGAGGGGCAGCAGAACCATACTGCAGGTGTAACAAACTAGCTCTGGATTTCATTTATCGTGCAGCATTTCAGAAATGCCTATGGCTGTTCAGAAACCGAAACAGAGTCCATTTTATTTAGAATCCAGCATTTAATTAACATCATGCACGCTGAAGAAGAAGAAAAAAAACAAGTGCCCACTGCACAAAGCACTCAAGCCAGCTATCTGCTGTTGAGTACTGATTTCTGCAGCTGCATGGCGAGAGCTATGCTGACGTATGTATTGCTAACAGAGGAGGAGGAGGAGAGAATATAGGGGATCTGGAAGGGTATGACCGGATACCGAATGCATGATGTAACGTTTGCCCCGCAAAGTGGAGCTGAAGCACGAGAAAAACCTCAGTTGCTCTAACTGGCTAACCTTGTGTTCACTTTTTCTTTGAGCAAGAGAGAGAGAGAGTGTGTGTGTGTGTGTGTGTGTGTGTCAGAAGCAACCCTGGAAACCTTTTTTTATTTTCCTCATAAAGGTTTTATCCTTTCTGACTGGAGCCGACTGTCTGTCAGCTCGACCCCCACCCCCACCCCATGGCAGCCAACTCCTAGGATTTGACTGGCCTCTAAGTCCCCACCGATTACCCTCCACCCCACCGAGACACACTTCCAGATGTTTTGGGTTAAGGGTGTCCATTTGGATGAGGGAGGTTGCTAGCGGGGTGCCTCAGGGGTCCGTCCTGGGACTGGTCTTATTTTCATTGTTCATCGGCAACGTAAATAATGACATTGAAGGATGGATAGTAAATTTGCCGATGACATTAAGTTAGGCAGCCCAGTCGGAGATGATATAGCTAGAACTAGCCTTATTAGCAGTTTGGAGAAAGTGAGGACATGATCAAAACAAAATAGAATAATGTTTAATATAGAAAAATGTTCTGTACTCCACTTAGAAAGAAACAGTAACGTGCAAGAATACTGTCTGAATGCTAAAATAATTAAGAAAGTGAACACTGAAAGGGATTTTGGAATATTTATAGATGAGGAGCTAACTTTTGATAGGCATTACAGTATACCAAACTTGTCCAGAGAACAAATTATCTGTCAAACAGTATCAAAAGATCCTTTATCTGTTGTAGTTCCGAACGAATACTGCCTAATTATAGGGCACATGTAAGGCCATATATGGACTGTGGGATGCAGCTGTGGAGCCTGTACCTTAGGAAGAATGTGGTAGGGCTGGAGAGGTTGCAGCATAGAGCCACAAAAATGATTTACAGAGTAAAGGGTCAGTCATATGAAGACAGACTTACTCAGCTGGGATTATACAGTCTTGAAAATAAGTGTATAAGAGGAGACCTCCTAATGAATTATAGAATTGTTGGTGATGCAGAACTATTCACAGATATGGAGTTGGAATTACAGAGTAAATAAATGGGACTTGGGTCTCATAAATATCAGATCAGACTCAGCCAATGTAAAAATAACACAAAATTAAACACCTTTTCCCAAAAAAGCAGGTAGAATGTGGAACTCATTACTGACAGAGATAGTTATGAGTGTTAACATAGATACATTTAAAGACAAGTTAGATAATTACCTTTTCAGTATTGGGGAACAGTTGACCCGCTAATGCGGGTAGACAGATTAGATGGGCAAATCACTTTCTTCTGTCTATATACCAGTATGACCAGTATGCGAGGGTTCAGGGTCCCAGTGGTTTTGTGGGCAGAAAGCTTCTTTGGTGCCAGCCTGCAGTTTTGGAGCCAGCTCTCCTATTTTGCTGCCAGCCCTGCTATTTTTCCTCCAGTTGTCTCCCGCACTCTCCTGGGGCATGCATATCTGGAGGCATGCAGCATGCCATGAGAGTTCTGTAACTCCCTCCCCACATGCCACTCTGACCTGCACTGTCACCCAATCTCCAGTGGGTAGCAGTTTACACTGAAAGTGACAAGCCAGCCCACCCTGAGATAGTAGAGCAGTTTGTCGGACGCTCAGTTCTCTCCCCTCCAGCTGACTCCCAGTGTCCAGAGACCGCTCCTGAACCTGTGTCACAAGCATGGTAGCCAGTGAGGCATAAGTGCCTCAGCCTTCCACACCTCTGGGCCGACCCAGGGACTGGATTTTTAAACCTGTTCTGAGCTCAGAATTTTTTATCAGAATTAACATGCCTCAGTGACAGGGAGATCTGCCACTTTTGAGGACTGACCTTTTCTTAAATCTGTTGCAACAGTTCTTCTGTTTCTTAGCCTAATCTGTCCTTTACAGTTTCTAGTCCATAAGGTTGGTCACCTATGGGCACCCTCTACCCTTCCTTGACTGTGCTATGGTATCCTCTTTAATTTTCCTTTTTCCCTCTCAAGACCTTATACAGGGAGGTTATTGTGGTGACCTCTAAGCTGGTGAAAAACAACAGGATGTGTTCCTCGTTGTTGGATTTAGTATGCAATAGCACTGTGACTTAAAATACCTTATGTGTATGAAACCTGTAAATGTTGAAAATACCATAGCACTAGGTGTTTTTGATGAAGGTAAAAAGTTACTAATGGACTGTATTATAAAAATTAAGTTACTGGGGTAAAGATATCAGAAACCCCTGTTGTGTTATTTAAAATGCATGTAAATTACTGATTGTTTGAGAGGCCCTTTGACACCATGCATTGCTGCTTGAAGCTGAACCAGTGTGACATTTCATGGTGATTTGCATATACATCCCATGATGCTTTGCATTATGGGGTTATGTTGCGATGTTGTGTTTCTTTGAAACCTGGCTTTATTGCCAGTGCTCTTTAGGGGAACCATCGCTTCAGTGCTTTTGCACTGAGGTTCTTTCTCTTTAGCTTGTTTTTAGATTTTTCTTTTTTTGAGCTCCCCACTACCCAGACACACAAGACCAACATAGGGAATGAATTAAATTTCACTAAAGAGATCAGTAGGTCAGTAAGTGCTGACTTAAGTGCAGAGGAAGGACATGCATAGTCTGTTGCTACAAACCAGTGTATTAAAGAAGGGATATGCATTGCTTAAGGTTATTCCCTGTGTTTTAAATAAACATCACACAGAGATTGTGTGTTGAACCTGAAGTTGTGTGTCTGGTCCATCTGTCATCCCACAACCCCTCCATAGCCCCATCTGGTGCTTAAAAGCCCTAGTAATGAGTGGGGCTGGGGAGGATGCAGAGGAGAATGCCAGGTGAAAAACCAGTGGCCCGATCAGTGGGAGTCCAGAGGGAGTGAGTGTGGCGGACTCAGGAGAGAGTGAGTCGGGGAAGAGAGACTGTACAGGTCGGGGCCTAGAGTTGGGAAGGCCTGGTGAGGCAGAGTGCGGGTCTGAGTTCAGTGGGCAGGCCAGCATGGAGTGTGGGATAGACAAGAGGATGGACAACAGGATTGACAGTCAGCATGGGACCCCCCCCCCCCCCCCCCCCATGATCAGCCTACAGGCAGGCCTGGGCAGGTTCCTAGAGTAGGTCTGGCTGGTAGGGACAGTAGTAGTAAGTCCCGTATCGCATCACTGGTTCCTGTCCTGAATGCACCATACCTGGAACCATAACCCTGGCCTTGTACAGGGCATGTCTCTCTTTATTCTCCCTGATTAGTCCCATCAGGTAGTCATATTCTGGGGCTGGTTTCTTTTTTTTTGTTTTGTTTTGTTTTGTGGTAACTGAGTAGGGCCCATTAGGCACAAGGCCCATTTTCAGAGATAACCCAGAAGCACTGGTGAGATTGTGACTTGCCCAGGGTCACAGTATGCCGGTGGAGGTTTTGGGGAATCAAACTCAGGCCTGCTGAATGTACCAAGCTCATTCACAGCTTGTTACTCTAACCGTTAGGCTGTAGTGCCAGTTTTGGGGATATTAGGACTCTTCTCTCTCCTCGTCTCAGTCACGGTGACTCCCTCCCGCTGTAACGCACATGCATGTCGGATAGTTTGCAGGAGGAAAGCGGGTGTTTATGGTGCACTTCGGAGGATGGATAAGAATGGGCAGGCAGGCAAGTAAGCACTGTAGTCTAGTGGGAACCTCCCACATAAAAACCCTACAAAAGCAAACAAGGCACTGGTGGTGATGTGGTGCACAGTATGCAGCGCAGACACCTGGACCGGACACCTGGCATGAGTTTGAGGCAGCAGAGAAAACTGAAAGAGGAAAAAAAAAACTTGGAGGGAGCAAGAGTAAGGTAATAAAGTTCATTCACATGATGGCTTGGATCAGTCTCTGGCTGGCAATCTTTCGGTCTGCTTTTTCTGCACAGTATGTTTTGGTACTAAAATAAAATAATGGGGAAAAAACACCTTTTTCTAATTGACTGACCTTGTGTACACTGTTTCTTCAATTTTGTTTTGATTCTAGTTTATGCCTGATTGTGGGGGTGGGGGCTCGAGATTGTGTGTCTGTCTGTCAGCAGTAAATCTGGGAACTGGATTTCGAACCGTTTTGGGCAGAATTCAGGTGCTCCATGTACTGCTAAAGTGCCCGGGTAACAAGTAGGGGCTGGGGAGCAGGCCGAAGAGAATGCCGACCAAAAAACTGATGGCCTAGTGAGTGGGAATCCAGAAGGGAGTCTGTGTGGTTGGCTTGGGGAGGGGGCTGTAATAGTTGGGGCCTGGACTCGAGGTGGCCTGCAGAGGCAGAGTTTGGGTCTGAAACCCAGACTGAGGTCAGTGTGCAAACAGTGGGGTTTGCATTCACTGTTTCTTCTATTTCATTTTGCTTGTATACTTTATGCCTAAGTGTGTGTGTGTGTGTGTGTGTTGTGTGTGTGTGTGTATGTGTGCTTGCACGCGTATAAGATAGGTTGCGCATGTGTATGTGTTAGTCTGTAAGGGAATGTGTGCTTGTGTCTAATGGTAAATGTGTGACCCTCTGTGTCTAATACAGTGTGCTAGCATATGTGGGTGAAATTTATTGAGTCTGCAGTTTTGTGTGTGTGTGTTCCATTTGTAGTGGAATGGAGTATACAGGCATCTGTGTGTGTAAGTAGGGTGTGGCCTCAGATGGTATGTGTATGTCTGTGTGACAGTGTCTGTTTGTCAAGAGCCGACATCAGTTGCTTTTCTGCATTGCCTTGATTTGTAAGGCTTTTTTTGTTTTGTGCTGTTATTGTCTTGTGAGTATGGGATTGTTACACCACAATAATGCAAGTAAATTAGAAGCAACATATTAATTCTAGGGACGAGGGTATGATGTTCTATCCACAATAACTGGCAGTGTCCTTGCCCTTGAAGATGTGCCAGGAAGTCTTCAAGCTGCCTCCTCCCAGCCAACCAGGTGGTAACGCCCTCGGCTTTGCCCCATGACGCCAGATCTTCTTTTCCACTGGAAGAAGCAGGTTCCTTCCTTACTGTTCCCACGTTGAGTAGGCCTTAGCGCTTAAATTCTTTGAAATTACTTCCATACCAGCTCTCAAGAGTTTTATCTTCTACTCGATCTTCGATCGTGACCATGATGGACGATAAGTCCGCTCCTGGATTCCGCTGGTGCCCTTGCGGGCAGAAAATTTCCAGGATCGACCCAAACGCCACGTGCGTCTAGTGTCTGGGGCACGATCACCAGGCCTGCAACTTTTGCCACTCATTTCATTCTACTGTCCTGGAGGACCATCTTGCCCACCTGAAACTGGGCCACCTGGCGTAACAGAACCCGCCAGTCAAATCCAGGGATGCCTGTTGGGTAGTCTCCATGGCTGCGGGGTCTGCTGTGTAGCTTGCGGCCTTCGAAGAGGAGGCGGCCCAGGCCGCAGCCCATTCCTTCTCAGTTTCTGCCTTTGTGTCGCTTCAGCTGGGCTTGACTTTTATGGGCTCCTTCAAGGAATTGTGCCCAGTCCCTGCCGACCTTCGGTCCAGGTCCCACTGGCAAATCGAAATGTAAGAAAGAAAAGAGACTTCATCAATCATGGGATCGGGAGCACTCTTACGGTTGAGGGCCTCCGATTCCCATGCTTCTCCAGATTTGACTTCAGTCGACTCCTTGGCCTTGGCTGCTGGCTCCACTGTAACCCCATCGGGCTTGTCGGCTGAGATGCAGATCAAAGCCCCAGCCGAGATTTGTCTTGAGGCGATAGACCAGTTGTCGACTGAAGAGGCCAATACTTCTTGTCTAGGACCCCGATCCTGACGCAGACAGTTGGAGGAATGGATCAGTCCACTGACTTGCCTCCTCTGGTCCCTGACCAGGAGGAGCCTCGGCAATCGCCTACTCCTTCTAAGCCTGCCATCGGTCCCCCACCAAGTGGCCAGGATCTCGGTCTTCTTCCTGTGGGTCGAGACTGTCCTGCCATCGTTGGCGCTTCAACTCTTGACACAACGGGAAGTGGCACCGCTGCTGTTCATCCTCATCCTCCTCGGGTAAGAAGTAGTTTTGGTGAAAGTTACGTTGATGCTACGAGGACTTGATGTGGCAACAACTGGTGTTTACCACTGCCAAACCAACCCCAGTTTCTACGCCGGCCATCACTTGGCTGTCGCCTGAAAGGCTGCCTCTGTCGATGGAACTGATTAAGATGGTCCCAACTCGTCCGACTCTAGCTTCTCCGCCAGTTGTGGTGGAACCGCCGCCCAAACAGCTGACAGTCAGCACTCCGACTAAGGAGTCTCGGCTGACCAAGGGGCTTCCCCATCGGCTGTTATTCACCATCACCCCTGACCATCGGCGGAGGGTCAGTAGGGACTCCAACTCTTCAGAGTCTAAGGTTTCCTCCCTGCACTCCCATCTGGTCGACGTAGAGTCTGTGGGGGATCTCCCGATATACGAAGGTCCATCCTCTTTCATGGGCCTCCTCCATTTGATTTCTGAGTCAGGTGTGAAGATGGAGCCCATCCAGAAACGGGCTTGTTACCTTTTGATTGAGATCCTCGATGGGGAGACTTTATGACAGAGGTTTTCCCAGTGGCAGAAGCCATTCTTGGCCCTTCCCTGGAGCTCTGGCAGCACCCATCTTCTGCCCTACGCCTTCTGCCCGGATGGCCTGCAAGTATGCAGAGCCCACCAGATCCCTTTCGGGATTCACAGAGCACCCCTCGGCCAAGGAATTGAAGGCCGACTTTGTGTTCCAGTGCTCCGGCAACACCAGGAATGTCGACAGGCTACCTGATAAGGGGTCCAAGAAGTTAGATCACGCGGCTAAAAAGGTCTGTGCTGCCTCCTTGCTTGGCCTCCACCAGGCGAGCACGGCCCTCTTCGTGGCTTACTTCTCCCATGCCCTGCTGGGCATCTTAGATGGGGCGCTTCCTCATTTGCCTGCGGACCTTCAGACCATGGTCAAACAGGTCCGAGACCAGGGCCGGGCTGTGTTTAAACAGCAGCTCCAGACTGCCATGGACACTGGGTACTCCTGTGCCCTCTCCGTGGTGGCCTCAGTGGCCATGCGTCACAGGGCTTGGCTGAGGATCTCGACCTTCACAGTGGATACTCAGCACGAGCTGGCAGATGTCCCTTTCCTGGGCACCATCCTGTTTGGGCCCAGGGTCAAGGGTCACCTCACACGCATCGAGAAGTCCAGTGCCATCTTGGGCTCAGTGACATCTGCCCAGAAAGACCCCAAGGGCTCCAAGCAGCAGCAGAAACAGAAGCCCTTTCAGTCATCCTCCACTCCTGCAGCCGTCTGGCCAGCAGACTCAGCTTGGTGACCTCGGCCCAAGTCAGTGGCCTTGGCTGTCCATAAGCCAGGAGGGAGAGGCTCTGGTGGCCAGCCACACCCTCCTCCTCCAAGCCTGCCCAGTGATGGGATGAGTGGCACCTCCCTCATGCCCGTCACGCCTCCCCTGGGCCCTCCCATGGGGTGGCCGGCTCTGCCACTTCCTTTGTGCCTGGTCCACTGTCACCACGGACAGGTGGGTTCTAGAAGTGGTGGGTCAGGGTCTGCCTCTAAAGTTCGAGCAGTACCCTCCTTGCTGAGCCTGCGCCCCATGGGAGGACTTGGTTTCTGCAAACATGCTGTCAGTTCTCAGAGACGAGGAGCTCAGCTCCTCCGCAAGGAGGTCGTGGTTCCTGTCACGGATCCTCTGGAACACCCAGGGTTTGTCTCCAGGTACTTCCTGGTGCAAAAGCGGACAGGGAGCTGGCGCCCCATTCTAGATCTGCACTACCTGAGCATGTTCTTCAGGTCGTGCACCTTCAGGATGGTAACTCTGTCACAGATCATACCATCTCTAGATTGCTCTGGATCTTCAGGATGCATTCTTTCACATCCTAATCTGTCCATCTCACTGAAGGTTCATCCGCTTTCGAGCCAAGGGAACCGTCTACGAGTTCCAGGCCATGCCCTTTGGCCTCTCCTCAGCCTGTAGGGTCTCCACCAAGTGCATAGCAGTGGTGGCAGCTTACCTGAGGCACTGAGGGGTTAGGATTTATCCCTACCTGGATGACTGACTGATAGCAGGTCCCTCCAGGCAGGAGGTGGAGCAGTCCAGGGACCTGGCCCTCCAGACCTGCGTCAAACTTGGCCTCCTGGTCAGCAAGGCCAAGTCAGAACTTGTGCCTTTGCTGGTGAAGAACTTCATCAGGGCGGAGCTCAGCTCTTGCAGAGCCAAAGCCCAACTCCCGGCAGACAGGGTGGAGGCTGTCTCCTCCTTTGCCTGATTATTTCAGGTTGGGCAATTGCACCCTGCCCGGGACTTCCTGCGCCTACTGGGCTACATGACGACCTGTACCAGCGTGGTCCGTTGGGCCCGCTGGAGAATGCACTTCCTGCAGTGGGAGCTGCCCAGCCAGTGGTCTCAGCACAAGGGACACTTTGACCAGCCAGTCATGGTGACCTAGCGGATGTGGGACGCCATCCAGTGGTGGCTGGTCCCAGCACATCTATAGGAAGGGATCCCGTTTGTCTGCCCAGAGCCGACAGTCATCCTTATGATCCATGTCTCTCTCACGGGCCGGCGTGCCCACCTGAGGGAACACAGAGTCCACAGCCTCTGGACCCCCGAGGAGTCCCGAGGCCATATCAACCTGCTGGAGCACTGAGCAGTTCGGCTGGTGCTGACTACATTCGTTCCACACATTTGGGGTCAAGTGGTTCAAGTCCAGACGGACAATACCACAACCATGTACTGCCTCAACAAACAGGGCAGGACACACTCCCTGCCTTTGTGCAAGGAAGCTGTCCATGTCTGGACCCTCGCTCACATCCTAGAGGTGGATCTCCTGCCCATCCTTGTAACAGGAGCATCCGATCAGCTGACGGACACCCTCAGCTGGGTGGGCGAGGTGTCTCACGAGTGGTCTCTCCATCCTGAGGTAGTTCACAGTCTGTTCTCCCAGTGGTGCACCCCTCAGGTGGACCTGTTTGCCTCCAGGAGAACGCAGAGCTGTGGCTGTTTTCTGCCTGCCCCCCTCAGCAGGGAACACTGCAAAGGGATGCCTTCTCGAGGGCCCTGGATCCCAGGCCTCTTTTATGCTTTCCCTGCTCCTTCCTTGATCCACGAGGTGCTTCTCAAGGCCAGGAAGGACAAGGTACAGGTGATTCTGGTGGCTCCGGACTGGCCACGCCAGTTCTGGTAACCTGATCTCCTCAGCCTCAGCAGCAGGCTCCCGAGGCATCTTCCCCTGCGCCCAGATCTGCTTTCCATCAATCAGGGGAAGGTACTCTGCCCAGACCTTCAATCCCTGCATCTGATGGCCTGGTTCCGGAGCAGCTAGAGTTCCAGACCATGGGTTTCTCCGAAGATGTCTTCACCACTGTGCAGGCATCTCGGAAGGAGTCAACCAGGAAGTGCTACACCTTCAAATGGAAGAGATTCTCCATTTGGTGTCTGGGCAAGGGGTTGGACCCCTTGGCCTGTCCAGTGGCTAGAGTCCTTGACTACCGTTGGTCCCTCTCTGTCGAGCCATTGGTCGACAACCCTTAAGGTGCACTTGGCAGCTATCTCTACTTACTGGGCACAGGCCGGTCAGCAGTCAGTGACACAGGAGAAGATGGTCTGGCGCTTTTTCAAAGGTCTTGACCATATTTCTCCTCCGGTGTGTGAACCACCACCACCGTGGGACTTTTTGCTAGTTTTGGCAAAGCTAATGGGATAGCCATTCGAATCGATGCATAGGTGTGATCTCTCTCATGTCGTGGAAGACCAACTTCTTGGTGGCTGTCACATTAGCCAGGATTGGGGAGATCCAGGTGCTTTCAGTGGGGTCTCCTTACCTGGTCTTCCACAAGGACAAGGTTGTCTTGCGCCCCAACCTGAAGTTACTCCCGAAGGTTGTGTCGGAGTTTCACCTCAATCAGGTGATTAATCTCCCGGTGTACTTCACCAGTCACACCTCAGCGGCTGAGCACAGACTCCATACTTTGGACCTGAGGCAAACGCTCGCTTATTACAAAGAGCGCATGGCTGGAGTTCAGGAAGAGGTTCACCAGCTGTTTGCCACTCTGTGCTGAAGCCACATCTGGCAGACCTGCAGCCAAGTGGACGATTGGCAGGTGGATCACATCCTGCATTGATCTCTGTTATAAGTTGGTGGTTAGTGAGTCTCACAGAGGGCTAAGGGCTTATTCCACCCGCCATGCTGCTGCATCAGTGGCTGCTTCAAGGGACATCCCTATCCAGGAAATCTGCTGAGCTGCTACCTGGAGGTCGGCAAACACATTCATTTCCCATTACCACACTGATCTCGAGTTACGCCGGGATGCTGGTTTTGGGGCCTCAGTTCTCCAGTCTCTGTTTCCTAAATAGGGGGTCTGCGCCTTGCCTCCTTCCTCCCAGAGAACTGCTAGGAGTCTGCCAGTTAGTGTGGATAGAACATCATATCCACGTCCCTAGAAAACCATGTAACTCACCTGTAACAGTTGATCTTACTTCGAGAGGGCTCTTGCAGTAGGTAATTACATATAGGACTGACGCCGGCCGGTGGCAGGACCCCACAGAAAAATTTCTAGTTAGCAGTCCCTGGCGGGGAGCGCCTCCACGTCAGGTGACCGGCGTCACACGACATCGGTATAAAGGGGCAGTCCCGGACGCCCGCCTTCCAGTTCTTTCCCGCCGTCAGCTCGTGTAGCGCCTCGCGGTTAAGTTCATATCGCTCAGTCCTGTTATCACGGTTTTTCTGAAAAGTTTTCAGTATTGTATTTATACTTCTTCCCGGGTGAATGTCTGTATATGTCGCCCTTCAAAGAACATGCAAGTGACTGCGCGGCGCCTAACTGCTCTCACAAAGACGGGTCACCCTCTGCCTTTTCTGCTTAGGCCCTGACCACGCAGTTGACAAGTGTCTGCACTGCCTCGATTCACTCCGCTGCCCTGCAGACGACGCCAGCAGTCCCTCGAAGCCCATCTCCTCAAAAAGAAGATGTCCGCGATGGAGAAGGAGTTGAAGAAACTTCGGCAGGCGTCGCCCTCCCCTGAAGGGCACAAGAAGCGGGACAAGGAAAGGCACCGGGAGAAGGCCTCCTCCTATGTGACTCCGGCTGGAGTCGCGGGCAGGGTAACATCCCCTCCGGGGGATCGTCCGACGGCAGCCTCCAAGGCTTTGGAGGAGGCGTCGGCCCGCCCGTCAGGTTCGCGTTCGAGCCGGCCGGGTGTCTCTGGGCAAAAGGAGTCTCCAGCCCCCAGTACCACCGCAGGCCTGCGGCCAACTGTTGCGGGACCTCCTTGCTGGACGTTGGCTCCTCCGACGACGCCAGGAGAAGGCCACTAAGACGCCCGACCCTTTGGGTGGCGCACGGCAGTGTCCCCTCGGACCGGGCCTCTCATCTCAGCCTCGTCCGTCTCCACAGGACCCCAGTCGGACGCTCGCTACTCTGGCATCCGCGATTCGGCCCTAAGCCACATCGGCCTCCGACGCGTGCGCCGCCTCGGAGCCCACGGCAGACCCTGCTGCGCCTGTCGTACCAGGCTCCCCGCAGCCTTCGCTGCCGTCAGGGGACCCAGCCCCCCGCCCCTACCTCGGGATTTTCCCCTCCATCCTCGGACAAGGCTCGGACCCTGGGCTACCATCCTATCTTCTTCCTGAAGAGCCGGATCTGACGCTGGCTCCCTCGACGGCCCCGCCGATGCCGGTTCCAACACCGCCCCTCCGACGCTGCGGCGGGACATTCTCTTCATCGGGCCTCCACCCCATGGGCTTTATCCCGCTGATCCGCCTGTGAGTACCGGCTGGTCGTCTGCTCCGGCAGCTCCTCCAGTGCCTGGGTATCCGCGTCCCTATCTGCGGACGCTTTTCCCAGGTCCGCAGTATCTCTGCGCCTGAGTACCCGTGCTGACTCCTTCGCCGCAGTACCCAGCTCTGGTATACCCGCAGCCGGGTTATGGATACTCCCCCTACGGATTTCTTCCATACACCTATCCCCCTCCTCCTCCTCCTCCACTGCCCCCTAGGCCGCCGGCAGATCTTCAGGAGACTCTTGCCTCCTGGTGGGCTGAGGCCAAGGCTCAGCTTACCAAGGAAGTCGAGAGCCGCTCACGCGACGGTGCCACCTCTGCCCTGCACGCCCCAGACGGCACACTCCTCTCCTCCTCCGGATCCTGGGCTTTACCTGGGATCAGAGAGGTAGGACACGTGTTCTGGGATCCCCAAGGAACCTGCTCCTCCCTAGACGAAGTTAGGGAGTCTTACTCTGCTTCAGATTCTTCCTCCCCCTCTCTCTCTCTGACTCCTCGGAGGCTTCCGATGGCTGTTCCGAGAAAGACGACGAGCCACGCTCTCCGTCCAAGCCCTGACCAAGGACTCCTCTGAAGTCTCCTCCGGAGGATCCTTCCTTCACGGAGTTGCTCAGGAAGATCCAGGAAGTCCATCAGTGGCATTCCTTAGAGCCAGATCCTCAACGGGTTAAACCCGCCGAACATCTGGACTTGCCCCTTGCAGCTCCTACCCTAGTGCCACCCTGGATCGAGCCTCATGCCCACCTTGTTTCCACTATTTGGAAGCAACCGTCGGCTTTAGCCCCACTTCCCAGGAAGTCAAACAGGCTATACCAGGCTCCAGAGGGTGTAGACTTTTTAGACTCTCACCCCCATGCAGACTCGGTTGTGATTAGCGCCGCTCACGGCCAGTCAGCACACCTGAAACACTTGAGCTCGTCACCCCCGGATAAGGAATCTCGCCTTCTGGATCAGTATGGAAGGAAGATCTACGCTTCTTCCACACTGGGGATTAGGGCCTTGAACTATGTAGCACATATGGGGGATTACCGGAAGGCCGTCCTTACCCAGGCGGAATCTAAGATTGACTCTTTGCCTGACTCCCAAGTCAAGCAGGAGTTAGCCGACCTGGTCCGTTCTGCTCATTCGGCCAGTCGTCATATTTTGAGGACGACCTACGACGCAGTGGACACCACAGGACGGAGCTCTGCATTTGCCGTGAGTCTTCGGCGTCATGCATGGCTCCGTGTGTCAGGTCTGGTCCCGGAGGTGCAGTCAGCGATCCAAAAAGCACCTTTCAGGGGTTCTGTGCTTTTCAGTGGTGATATCAAGGACATCATCACTGATTTGCAGGAGAAGGGGACGGCCCTTAAATCTGTTGATTCAGTGTACCTTCCCCATCCCCCACAGCGCTGTCCCTTTCGCAGATGCAGCCGGCCTCAAGCGAAACCTCAGGGAAGGCGGGCCACAAAACGTCGGGCTCCCACAGCTGCCAGGCCCCCACCGCCCAAAAAAGCAATGGGTGCCCCAGCTGCAGCGCTGCCTCACACCACCTGACTCCTTCCCTCTCCCACCACCTCTGGACGCCCTGGAGGAACTGGTAGGAGGGAGGTTCTCCCTCCATCTTCCGGGTTGGGAGAGGATAACATCGGATTCATGGGTGCTTCAGATCATAGCAGAGGGGCACTCCATAGAGTTTCTACAGAAACCTCCACGTCACCCCCCTCTGAACTCCGCTTACTCAAGGGACTATCTTCCTTTGGTCAGGGAAGAAATCTCATGCCCTTGCAAACAGGCTAGAGAGCCCATCCCCTCACCTCTACGGGACGGGTTATTATTCCCACTTCTTCCTTGTACCAAAGAAGACGGGATCTCAGACTATTCTCTATCTCAGCTCTCTGAACCAGCATGTGGAATACAAGAGGTTCAGGATGCTCTTCCTTGAACCTTCTTACCCTGCTTCGGCCGGGCCAATGGCTTTTGTGCACTGGATATGCAGGATGCGTGACTCACACATCCCCATTCACCCATCTCACAAAAGTACCTCAGGTTTGTGCCCAGGGGTCCACTACCAATTCCGCGCCCCATTTGGTCTTTCCTCAGCCCCGAGTCTTTACCAAATGCCTGGCGGTGGTAGCGGCCCACCCATGCTTCTTTGGAGCTCAGGTTTTTCCCTACCTGGACGACTGACTCCTGGCGGCCCCGTCCAGGGAGTAACTCGTGCACTTTCTCTCCCTCACCCAGCAGGTTTTCACTGGCCTGGGTATTACCATCAACCATTCCAAATCTCACCTGGATCCTTCACAGAGGCTCCAGTTCATCGGGGCAATCCTCGACACAACAATGTGCAAGGCCTTTCTGCCTTCGGACAGGGGGGCCTCCCTCCAGTCCCAGATTTCCCTCCTATCGGAACACAGGAGGGTTCCGGTGAGGTCAGTGCTCCGTCTACTGGGGCTTATGGCGGCGGCCATCCCGACGGTTCCCCGAGCACGCCTCCACATGAGGATCTCTCAGTGGACTCTCCGATCTCAGTGGGATCAACGAGTAGATGACCTAGATCTTCTGGTCCTGATCTCCTCGCCGATGGTAAGAGGCTTACAATGGTGGATGGTTCGAGAGAACCTGTTCCGGGGGGTCCCCTTTTTTCATCCTTCCCCCTATCAGACTCTGACTATGGACGCTTCAGGTGAAGGTTGGGGAGCCCATTTAGGTCCTCACCGAACCCAGGGGCTATGGTCAAAGTTGGAGATCGTTCTCCACATCAACGTGCTCAAGCTTCGAGCAGTGCTGTATGCTCTCCAAGCCCTTCACCAATACATCCTTCCCGGTCACCTAGCTGTCCAAACGGACAACATGTGCGTAGTGTGGTACATCAACAAGCAGGGAGGAACTCTGTCACCACCGCTGTGCAGGGAAGCGATGAGGGTCTGGGATTGGGCAGCGCTCACAACCTTCACCTCATGGCGATCCACGTTCCGGGAGTCGACAATGTCCTGGCAGACAGACTAAGTCGCTCGTCGGCTCTACCACACGAGTGGGAATTGGACGAAAAAGTTCTAAAAAAACATCTTCCACCTTTGGGGGACTCCTCAGATAGATCTGTTCGCCTCCTCCCAAAACACAAAGCTTCCAATCTTTTGCTTGCTCGCTCCAGAGCGAGATGCTTTCTGGAGCGATGCTCTATCTCTAAGCTGGAAGGACAGATTCGTCTATGCTTTTCCCCCCAGTTCCTCTGGTACCTCGTGTGCTGCAGAAGCTTGCTTTGGAAGGAGCAAGAATGATTCTGATCGCTCCTTTTTGGCCCAGGCAAATCTGGTTCTCTCTTCTACAACAATACTCAGAGGTTCCTCCTCTTCCTCTTCCTTTATCTCCAGGATTGCTGACCTAGGATCAGGGGACCCTGGTCCATCCGGGACTCAAGTCCCTTCATCTTCACGCATGGCTCCTACAGACCTAGCTCAATCTCGTTTTGGCGTCTCTCCTATGGTGGCCGAGATTCTGGTGGAGGCTAGAAAACCCTCCACTAGGTCCACCTACGCCATGAAATGGAAAAGATTTTCTGTCTGGGCTGAGTCCAGGAACGTGGAGCCATTTTCCTGTCCTGTGACCATTCTGCTTGAGTACATGCGTCATCTTTTCGACCTGGGTCTCAGTCACTCCTCTTTGAAAGTCCATATGGTGGCTATTTCAGCCTATCATGTCCCTTTCACTGACAAGGCATTTGCCCAGCTGGAAGTCTCCAAAACTTTTCTTAGAGGGGTCCTTCATCTCAGGCCCCCTGTCCGGACACCAGCTCTGCCTTGGGACTTAAACTTTGTCCTCGAAACTACCCTTCCCCTTTTGAGCCTGTGGCTTCCACGAATTTGAAGTTTTTTATCGTGGAAGACGCTCTTCTTGGTGCATTACTTCCGTCATAGAATTTCCGAGTCCAGGCCCTTATGTGCAAAACCTTTATTTGATTTTTCACAAAGAACGAGTGGCTCTTCGAGATGAATCCTAAGTTTCTTCCAAGGTGGTAGCGGAATCTACCTTGAATCAGTCTATTGAATTACCTGCTTTTTCACTCAGTACTCCAATCAAGGAGAATACTGCTCCATACCATGCATGTTCACAGGATACTGAGATACTACACCGATAGGACAAAGGATCTCAGAAAGACTGATCAGTTGTTCATCTCCTTGCTCACAAAAGAAGGCACGCTGTTTCTAAGCAATGCCTATCAAAATGGTTGGCCCATTGCATCACTTTCTGTTATGACAAGTACAACAAGACCCTTCGGGTCAAGTCAGAGGTCACTCCACTCGTGGAGTTGCCGCCTCTGCCGACTTATTTCAAGAAACGTGTCCTGCGGCGGAACATCTGTGCCGCCACTTGGACTTCAGTCCATACCTTTACTAACATTACAGTTTGGACATTGCTTCTCGCCATAGAGCAGGCTTCGGTTAGTTGTCTTGCAAGGCCTTTCTTGAGACCTGCTAGATTATTTGCTACTTTTTGGAGTAGTTCCTCCTCCGGTGCCTTTAATTTGTTCCAGACTGCTTGGGATTCTGTCCTATATGTAATTACCTGCAAGAGCCTCTCGAGTAAGATAGTACAGTTACGTAAGAACTTACCGTAACAGTAGATCTTCGAGAGGCTCTGCAGCAGGTAATACCTTCCGCCTCCATCCCCCAGGCTTTTCTGTAGTTCCTTCCATTGAGGGAAATATCTGCTTTCTCTCTCGTCCGGGCCTTCCGGCCTGTGGCAGAAAGAACTGGAAGGGGCGTCCGGACTGCCTCTCTTATGCTGACGCTGGTGACGCCAGTCACCTGACGTGGGCGGTCCCCACCAGGACTGCTTAGCTAGAAATTTTTTTCATAGTCCTGCCACCGCCGGCGCCAGTCCTATATGTAATTACCTACTGCAAGAGCCTCTCTCGAAGATCTACGGTTACGGTAACTGTACTTTCTAGGAGTGCTATGTATGATGTTCATCTGTTACGGTAACTGTACTTTCTAGGAGTGCTATGTATGATGTATGATGTTCATCCACACGGACTCACCCAATCTCCCCTGCTTCGGTGCACATACTCTGCTTCCAGCGAGCAACATCTGGCGTCATGGGGCTGAACCAAGAGAGTTACCACCAGGGTGGGAGGAGCCAGCTTGAAGACTTTCTGGCACATTATAAAGGGAAAGGACACTGCCAGTTAGTGTGGATGAACATCATATACCACTCCTAGAACTACTGTTACAGGTGAGTAACCTGTTTTTATATTCTTTATTAGGTTAATGCATACACAACCATTTTGGCTCTGGACAGAGTTTATGATTTAGAAAATGGGTAGGGGAAGTCCTTAAAGCTGATTGGCTAAGGCCACTAACCAGCCAGTCCGGTATCAGGCAACGGAGAACACGAGGTAAAGAGTCCCCGTCTCTGCTGCATGATTACATTCCACAGTCCTTGTGCCAACAGAATTTTCATTTGCAAATTGCTGCCATTTTTTTCTGCCACTTAACGACAGACAGTACCCCCTGCTTTCCTCTTCACACTCCTTCTTTGCAGTTTTAAATTTAAAAGAAAAAGCTTTTACTGAGCATAGCGCTGTTACTAGTGCCATCAGTATTCCTGTCAGCTCACCCGCTCATCATCATGCCTGCCTCCTCTGTCCATGCAGCCGCCTGCTGAGTCAGCTGACAGCTACCAGCTCCTGTTCCCTGGTGCACCACAACCCACCTCAGGAAGTCATATCTTTAATTTTTAAAACAAAAATCCTGTTATGTGGCTGTACAGCCACTGTGCTTTTATATTCAGCCACGCTAAATCCTGCTGCATCTCACTGCTGACCCTGTTCCATCTGACTCTGTTCCCGACCGCGATGTTGTACTCAGTTGCTGGCTCCATTCCTTGATTAACCTGCTTCAAAGAGTAAGCATTAAAAAAAAAAAAAGACCTAGTGTACATTACTTGTGCTGCTGTTTTAGCTGTCTCTCGTCTCGTTTAATTCTTGGACTGGCAATAGTGTTCACGCTGCCAGTTATGCTGCCATCAAACCGCCCTCCTAACTGCCTGTAAAATAAAACGATACAAAACAAAAAAAGAAAATGAATGTAGCCTGTCAGAAGTACGGCAACGCATTCACCGATCACCAGACGGTGCCTCCAATGCATGAATGCACTGCTGGGGGGGAGGTGGCAGTCAACAAAAAGAACACACTACAAAAGTAGAAAAAAAGTCTGTGGGGAAGGAAAAACTGTCTGTGAAACACTGCAGCACCCTCTACTGGTGAATGTGCCAGTAGAGGGACTACTTTACAAGAAAATGGATTTATTTTTCATTTTTAATCATTTTAAGTGTGTTTTTTTTTATTTTGTAATATTTAATTAAAATGTTACCAGTAACCCATTTTCTAAGTGCAATAATACCCTCAGGCTGGGCTGTATTGAGCTATATCAGACCTTCCAGTGGCTGTAAGGTCCTCCACCTGCGATATCTGGCCTCATTACACCCCTGGGCAGTGCAGTATGGCCCGATACTGCCCACCCTGTCAGGTATTATTGCTTACTTGAAGCTGCCAAAAAAAGTACTGGGAAGAATAATTTCTATTTATTATCAGTTGTGCTGATTAAATGCAGTTGAGCAGATGTTGTTTTTTGAGGATATATATATATTATAATTAAATTAAGGGAAAACTCACAAATCTTGTTTTAATTAAAAAAAAAAAAAATGAAACTGTTCCATGCTGGAGTGAGACTTGCAGCCAGTCAGGTGTCATTATTGGTGAGGATGTCATTAATTCGTTTTATAGGGCACTAACTAGTGATAGTATGTTGCTCCAGCGCAGGACAATCTAATTTTTATAACAGATTTTGTGATGTATCCTCTTACCTTATTATCATTCCTCTGCCTAAGTTGGGTCTTTTTTGGGGGTGGGAGGGTTGGTGTGCTAGAGGGTCATGGGGTGGGGGTTATCGATATTAGTATGATGGGGGCACTGGGACGGGATGGGGAGTAGGGTTGTGTGTTTCTGATGTTGTGCAGGTCAGCGGAAGGGATATATTATAATAAAAATGTACTTTTCTGGGACTCTGAGGTGGAAGTGCAGTAGTATGCTAGTGGGTGGTTGGGTGGGATTGGTATTTGTATGACCGGGCACAGCGATGTGGTGGGAGGTAGGTGTTTTTCTGATGTGGCTCGTGAGGGAGAAAGGGATATATTATTAACAAACAACAGAAACAACTTTTTTTTTTTTTTGGTCAGTTCTTTTTCTCTCCATTCACTGGTCACCATGGCATCTCTCAGGCAGCACCCACTGGACCGGCTTTATACCACCCAACCTGAACCCCTTCCCGACGAAGAAATCGGGTGCTGGATCCTCTCCAACCATGGGCCCTGCAGGGGAGGGGATCATGGAGAGTCGGGTCGGAGCCAGTGGTGGGTGTGTGGGTAGGCCACTCGGGTCCGCCGTCGCCTCCTTGGCAGCCAGGGTTTTTCCTCCTTGGCTTGGTTTCTTCCGAGGCAAGGATGTGAAATGACAGCGCATGGAGGGTGCGAGCCTGCCCCCTCCCACAGACCTCTGCCTCCGCCGCCCCCTGTTGACGGCCCTGCTGAGGTGTAGTGCCCCCAGTCTCCACCAGGAGCTCCTACCCAGAGGGGAACCCCTTGGATCCTGCCCCAGGAGAGGAGAGCAGTCCTCCAGACGCTCAATCCTGCCCCCCCGACCCCTGGCAAACCCAAGTCTGTTCTCGAACCCGGATTACTGGTGTGGCGTCCAGCACCTCAACCCTCAGCGTCACCGGGGGGAGAGAGAGAGCATATGTGTGTGTGTGTGTGTGTGTGTGTGTGTGTATGTAGTGTGCTAGAAATTGATACGGTGGGTGTATCAATATTTGTATGGCGGGCGCACAGGGATGGTTTGGGGGGGGAGGTGGTCTTTGTGTTTATGATGTGGTATGGGTGGGGGATGTATTATATAGTGTAATATAAACTTCACGGGGACTGTTGGGGGGAGATACAGTGTTAGAGAGTAAAGGGGCGGAGGTATGGAATATTAAAGGGCCTGGGTGGTGTAATGAGTGGGGACAGTACATCACAGTGGGTGGGGGCTGCTTCAACACTTGGAAGCGTTTTGCCACAAGAACTTGCAGTGAAGGTCAGGAAACTTCACCTCACTCCGCTTAGTATGAAGTTCTCGCCTTCACACCAGCTTGGGCCATTGTAGTTAAACTTTGTAACATCTCTAAGTAGGACTAGACACATACTAAGAGAGAACATTGAGCATTATACAGCATGAGTAGGGATAACATTGTAGCTGTTAAGCTTGGCTGTGTGTGTCAGTACTCAAACTGAGGTACAGTCTTTGCCGTGCAGCAGGATGGGTGAAGTAGTTGTAGTTTCTAGGGAAGTGGATATGATGTTCCGTCAACACTTGCTGGCAGTTGCCTTTCTCTTTAAGACTCCACAGGAACGTCTTCAGGCTGGCTTCTCCCACCCACCCGGGTGGTAACTCCCTTGGCTCCGCCCCATGCTGCCAGATCTTCCTTTCCGCTGGAAGAAGCAGGTTCCCTCCTTATTGCTCTCGCACTGAGTAGGCCCTTTGCTGTAAAATTTTCAGATTTCCTTCCATGTTAATAAAAAACTTAGTCCTCAGCCTGGTTTGTTCTTCTCGACCACGATGGATGATGACAAGTCTGCTCCAGAGTTCCGGAGATGTCTCTGCAGGCAGATGTCCCAAACGGATTCACATACCACGTGTGTGTACTGCCTGGGCTACGAGCACGATGTCCAGGCCTGCGACATATGTCTTACTTTCCACCATTCCATTCTCAAGGACTGCCATGCCCGCTTAACTCTGGGCCATCCAAGCAAATGGAACCCGCCGGTCAAGTCAGAAGACGACCACTAAGTGGTCTCCGCGGCTGCAGAGTCTGTCGAACAACTAGCAGCTTTCGAGAAGGCGGCAGCCCAAGCCACAGCTCAGTCCTCCTCGGCTTCGGCCTTTTTGCTGCTCTCTCTCTGGGTGCCTCCTTTACGGGGGCATTTAAGGACTTGTGCCAGGCTCTCCCAACTCATGGCCAGTGCCCCTCATCGGCACACAAGTCCAAGCCCCAAAAAGAGGCCAAAACGCGTCTGGCCATTGATCGTGGGATCAGGAACGCCTCGCCTGCCTCCGATTCTCAAGACTTCACCTGGATCCAATGTCGTCAAATCTTTCGCCCAGCCGCCGGGCTTCACAGTAACCCCGCCAGGCCAGTTGGCCGAGATGTCATTCTTCCGGCCAAGATCTTTCTTGAGCCGATCAACCAGCTGTCGACTGAGAAGGCCGATGCTTCCTTATCCAGGACTCCGGTCCTGACTCAGACCCAGGGAGGGACAGATCAGTCCACTGACCCGCTGCCTCATTATCAACCAGGAACCGGAGGTGGCCCGGCTCTTATCAGCACCCTCCGAGGCTCACCACTGGTCCCCCGGCAGTCGAGGTCCTGGTCGTATTCCTGTGGGTCGAGCGGCTCACACTGATATCAGCACTCCTACTCTAGATTCTCGGGAAAGTGGCACCACCACTATTAATCCTCTTCCTCCAGTGAGGAGAGGCTTCGGCGCAAGTTGTGTCGATGCTGTGAGGATCTCATATGGCAACAGCTGATGTTCACCAGTATGAAGCCTGTGCCGGCTCCTACTCCGGCTATCACCTGGCTTTCACCGCAGAGGTCAACTCCTTCTCCGCCTCAGGAGCCAACCAGATCGGTCCAAGCTCAGCCTACCTCAGTGTCTCTGCCAGTTCTGATGAAGCCACCACCTAAATAGCTGAAATCCAATGCTCCAACCAAGGAGTCTCAGCCGACTTCAGGTCCTTCCCATCAGCTGTTGGTCTTGTCACACCTGACCATCCGCAGAGAGTCAGCGGGGATTCAGGCAATCAAACCCTGTTCGACTTCTTGGAGTCAGAGGGTTCCTCTTTAAACTCCCATCCGTTGGACACGGAGTCGTCTCTCGAGGGATGAGGGCTGTACCTCCTTCATGGGCCTTCTCTGCCTGATCTCAGAATCCACGGGTCTTAAGATGGAGCCCGTTCAAAAAGGGCTGGGTACCCTCTCATCGAGATCTTGAAGTGGGGTGACTCCCCTGGGGAAGCTTTTCTGGTCACAGAGGACATTCTTGGCCCTGCCTTGGAGCTTTGACAATGACCTGCCTCCTGCCCAGCGCTGTCGGCTTGGATGGCCAGCATTTAATGACATACTACTAATAATATGCTCACGACACAGATATCCGCAAAAACAAACAACAACAAGTTTATTTACAAGGGAAGGGTTAGGATGGGTGAATTGGAATAGAGGTTATGCTGTTTACAATAGATAGACAGTATTGGTTTTGATGGATTTGGTTCAAGACAATCACAGTAATCATTTGGCATTTGGATTTTTCCCATCAAATCACAGTGGCACCCACCAACCTTCTAAGATAGTCAGAGCCCTGTCCTGTCTTTCGGATGAGACGTTAAACCGAGGTCCCATCTGCCTGGATTGGTGGTAGTTCAGGTGGATGTTAAAGATCCCATGGCACTTATCGAAAAGAGTAGGGGAATTTCCCCGGTGTCCTGGCCAAATTTCCCTCATTCACTAAAAATACCACCAACAGCTTAATCTGGTTCAAGGTCAGTTGGCATTCATCTGTATCCCCTTCCCCCCGGGTCGTGCCTGAAAATAGGCAGGATTTGTCTAGTGCACTTACCCGGTCAACAAAAAGCTAAATAAATAAATAAAGTATGTGGTCCCTACCGGCTCCCTGTCAGGATTCACAAAACATCCCTCAGCCTATGGCTTGGTGGCCGATTCTGTGTTCAGGTGCTCCGGCAATGTGGGAGACATCGACAAACCACCTGATAAGGAGTCTAAGAAATTGGACCATTCAGGGAAAAAGGTCTATGCTGCCTCTTCGCTTGACCTTCTCCAGGTGAACTCAGCCATCCTAATGACCCACTTCTCTCATGCTTTGTTAGGCACTTTAGAGGAGGGGCTCCCTCATCTTCCTGCAGACCTCCAGACCACGGTCATACCGGTCCGAGATCAGGGTCGGGCTATAGCTAAGCAGCAGCTTCAGACAGCCATGGTCATTGGAGATTCCTGTGCCTGTTCTGTGGCGGCCAGCGTGGCCATGCGCCACAGGGCTTGGCTGCAAATCTCGACCTTCATGGCAGATACCTAGCACAAACTGGCAGATGTCCCTTTCCTGGGCACCGATCTGTTCAGGCCCAGGGTCAAGAGCCACCTCACCCACATTGAAAAGTCCAGTGCCACCTTGGACTCTTGTGACATCTGCTCAGAGGGACCTCAAGGGTTCCAAACAACAGAAGAAGCCCTTTCAGTACACTTCTACTCCTGCAGCCAAACCAGCCCAGCCCCAAGCTGGGCAGCAGGCTTAGGCCTGGTGACCTCAGCAGAAGTTAGTGGCCACGGTAGTCCACAAGCCTGAAGGACGAGGCCCCGGTGGTTACTCAGCTGGGCCCTCCTCCGCCTCCAAGCCTGCCCAGTGATGGGATGAGGGGTGCCTCCCTCATGCCCGTCATGCCACCCTGGGGTCCTCCCATGAAGAGCCAGCTTTGCCACTTCCTTTCCACCTGGTCCACTGTCACCACGGACAGATGGGTTCTCGAAGTGGTCGGTCAGGGTCTGCCTCTGGAGGTTAAGTAGTACCCGCCTTGCCAAGCCTGTCCCCTATGGCAGGACACAGTATTCACAGACATTTTATTGGTCCTATAGGATGACATTTGCCATCTCCTCCGCAAGGAGGTCATGTTTCTTGTTGTGGACCCTCCGGAACACCCAGGGTTTGATTCCAGGTACTTCTGGTGCCAAAACAGATGAGGGCTGGCACCCCCATCTTAGATCTGCATGACCTGAACAAGTTCCTTAAGTTGCGCACCTTCAGGATGCTTACTCTCTCTCAGACCATACCATCACTTGAGCAAGACGTGGTTCTACTCCCTGGATTTTCAGAACGCATTCTTTCACATCCCGATCTGCCCATCTCACAGACAGTTCCTTCGCTTCCAAGTAGAGGGAATCCTCTGCGAATTCCAGGCCATGCCATTTGGTCTGTCCTCAGCCCCAGGGTCTTCACCAAGTGCATAGCAGTGGTGGCAGCTCACCTGAGGCACTGAGGGGTCCAGGTTTACCCCTGCCTGGATGACTGGCTAATCACGGGTCCCTCCAGGCAGGAGGTGGAGCAGTCCAGGGGCCTGGCCCTCTAGACATGCGTCTCTCTTGAACAGACGTGATGAGCTTGGCGTGAGAGGACGTCCGCAGTGCTGCTCCTAGGCCCTGACTATTTTTAAAAGCTACAAAAACTCCATCCGAATCGCTGCAGCAAATTGCTTCCAGTGCTTCAATTGGTGAAGTAATCCTGTGTGGTTGCCAGTGGTAAAATATTGCGGTTTGAGTGGTTAAATATAGTACTTTCTCTCAGCCAATGTGGTGAAGCTGACAGCAGTGCGAGGCCCAGTTAAAGCAGCGAGATGGAGGGGGAAGTTCCTGAACCCCTTGCAGCGAGAACGCCTGCAGTTAAGCGGCTGAAATCGCAGTCACCAGAGCCGCAGGAGCAACTGGATAAACCAGATTGCGTGCAAGAAGGTGGAGACACTAAGAGTACGGACGACCTAACGGAGATTAAACTGTTACTGCAAGGCTTGGTTGCTGACTTCTCTACTGTGAAGCCAGTGCTGCAGTCGTTAGCACAGAAGATGAGGGATGTGGAAGCTAGAGTCTCATCGCAAGAATGGAAGGTCTTGATCAGGGGTTGATCTTAGCTCACAAAAAGATTAAAAAATTAGAGGATCGAATGGATGATCAGGAGTCTAGATGTCATAGAAATAATCTTATCGTGGCTGGCCTACCAGAGAGGGCAGAGGGATCGGACTGTGTTAACCTTACGCAAGAACTGCTCTTTAAATTGTTGGGCCCCACACCTTATGGAGAAGCATATAATTTAGAGAGGGAGCATAGGGCTCTAAGAGAGATGCTCCCACCAGGAGCGAGACCCAGAGTGGTAATCATGAGGTTCTTAAACTACAGAGAGAAATCACAAGCAGAAGGAATACGCTGATATAAAGAAGAAGCTGTATCTTGTGGGCATAAAATTTAGGATGCAATATCCTGCAATCCTGCATGTTTGTCTTCAAACGGGGGGAAAAATATATTTATCTGCTAGGGATGCAATGGAAGGACTGAGGTCCGAGTTACCAGCTCTATTTCAATCTACGACGTGAATATACATAAAAAGAAAGAAGAAGTGGTTTATTTAACTTTCTGCACTGGGGACCTGAGATAAGAGGGCTGCGAATCGTGGTTTCTTCTGTTACTACCAATTTGGATTGTCCTTATGTTTATGGACCTGTGATCAAAACTGCTATTTGGTGGAGAAGGGCGCTTCCCCTTGTTATTGTTTTTTTTTTTTCTCCTCCTCTTCTGAATTTTAAAATGGTAGGCTAGTTACAGGAAGTGTAAGGAAAGTTTAGAAAATAAATGAATGGGGGGTATATGGGCCAATAAGGTGATTATCTTTTTTTTTTAAGTTTGGGTGTACGTGGGGGGGCTAGTTGGGGTATTCTGCTTCAAATACATTTGGAAGTGGATGAGTGTATTGAGGGGCTTCCTCCTTGGAGAATGAAAGGGATTGGGATATTGGGGAGCATGGAGAGGTTGGGTACCACGTGGCAGTTATTGATGGGGACAAGGAATGTTTAAGTTTTTTTTTCTTTTTTTAACAGGGTAAGCAGGTAGGGGGGTTAATGAAGTCCCTGTATGCGAAAGAGATATTCCCTGTCGCCTTGTGAGGGAACTATACAAGCAAAATAAAGAGACAATGGGAGTCTTCAGGGGTTTGGCATATTTCCTGGATTTTCTGGATTGTCGGGCATTCTTAAAGGGACAGGGGAGTTAGTTTTATTTTGGGTGGGCAACTCCTGATTTTCTGTTGCTAACAGCTGGATAAGAGACTGGTATAGGAGAGGTTATAAGTTAGTGTAGCAAGAGTTCGAAGTTTGACGTAGGTAGTAATTAAGTGGAAAAGATATGCGTTGGGGGAATTACAAGCATAAGGGGAAAAGAAAAAAATGGACTAGTTAATGGATAGTAGGGGCGAAAGATGGTGGGAGTTTTATGAAAAATGCTAGTCTGAATGTGGGGGCTTAGGAGCACACTGCAAATGGCTCATCACTGAACCGTTTTTCAGTAGTAGGTCAATCTTGGGATCGAGGATTGGGGGGAGGGAGGGTTGGAGGTATTTGGAAGGAGAGAGAGCACACTATTGCACAGGAGAGAAGAGATAACCTAGAGATAGTTATAATAGCTGGACAGGGAATCTACTATCTGGGTGTGAAATGTCTGGTATAAAAATTATTTCATGGAATGTAAAAGGTCTTGGGGGTAGGCGTAAAAGAATGGTAATTATGAGACACATCAAACAAATGGGGGTGCATATTGCTGCAATACAAGAGACTCACTTGTTGTCGGAAGAGTTAACTCAGTTAAAGAGGAGTTGGGTAAACCAGGTATATGGTGTTGGGAGAGAAACATCTTCAGGTGGGGTGGCGATTTTAATTGGGAGAAATTGTCCATATATTGTAGAGAAGGTGATGGTTAGAGAGGATTGTAGGGGGATATACCTTTCAGGTGCTATATTGGGTAAAGAGTTATCAATCGCATCTATATGGCCCTACACCGCCTAACCCTCAGTTTCTGGCCTCAGTGGAGATGGACATTGCTTTGTTAACTTCACATCCTCTTATTTTGGCAAGAGACTAGAATCTCTGTATAAATAATTGGGAGGATAGAATACCGCCATCCAGAAGGCCCCTATCAGGGGCTCCGGTGGCTTTGTCCAGATTAATGGAGGTTGCTGCATTAACAGATCCGATTACGAACCTTGCAGTTGGAGGTAATAAACCTAAAGATCTTCTTGGTAGCCATAGGCCCATCTCGTTGATGAATCAGGATATTAAGATTCTCACAAGGATTCTAGCTAATAGAATCTTGAATATGGCACCAAACCTGATAAGTCCTGAGCAGGTGGGTTTTTTGTCAGGGAGGGGGGCACATGATGCTCTTAGAAAACTACATCATATACTTAGATCTTATCTGTGTCAATCTTCACCATTCATCACAGATGGGTACTGGCTGGAGATCAGGACCACGCGGGAGCTTTTTTTTTTTTTTAAAAAAAGGGTAGGCGGAGCTGACACAGCATCAGCGCCCACCGAGGCCGACACTGCATGGCGCCGAGGGTTGGCTGTTAGGCTGTGTCGACTCCCCTGCCTACCAGTTCTTCATCTCCCGCCGTTGAGGTCGCCTCATGGGAAGCTTCTCTGCAGTTTTAGGCCTTCAGCCTGTTTAAAAATCGACGTTCAGTCCATCGGTCGTCTACCGGTTCTGGGTTCTGCCTCCACTCGATGTCGCCGGTAAGATCTTTCCTTTTATTTGAAATTCTGCGACGTCGAGTCCGTTTGTGGTGTTTTTTTCTCCGTAGGTCATGTCTCTGTTGGAGGGCAAAAAGTCTTCAAAGACGGGTTGGCCCCCCAAGGGTCGGTGCCCGTGCGGCCGAAAGTAGTCCGTCACCGACCAGCACGACCGGTGTCTTGGCCCGCTTCACGACATGGACCCGTGCGACGCCTGCTTCTCTATGGACCGCCGGTCTCGAACAGCGCTGCTGAAAGTGGGGCGAGCTCCACCAACTGGGGGTAGGGTTTGCACTGCCGGGCTGCGCGCCTCGGCCCTTCCTCTGGGTCCCCTCCCGGTTCTATACGGACAGAGGAGGAGGGAGCCTCAGCTACTTGTAGCCTGGCCATTGCCGAGGCTCCTCCTGTAGCGCAGGGGGCCCGTCCCGCTTCCTCCTGGGAGCGGGCGGGAGGCGCTGCCACGGCAATTACCCCTTCCGGGGTGAAGGCTCCCCTGGTGTGCCGCTCCTGCGGCTCGAAGGCCGGGCCAGCGCCGTCCTCAACGCCGCTGGTCGGCGCTGGTGAGTCTCTGTCGGCGCCTGGCCATCGACGCTGACTCTGCCGCCGCGCCAGGTGCCCTGTCAACTCCGCTCGGTGCCGACACTGCTCGCGGTGCCGTGGGACAAGATCCGTGTCCCTTTCACCATATCTCGCCTTGGCGCTGTCCTCGATGCCAAGGTTGAGCACGGCGCTGTGCCTTCACGGCTCGGCGCCGTAGGGACTTCGGCTCCAGCTGTCGGTGCCGTCCTCGGCGCCATGCACGCTCTCGGTGCCGCTCGCGGCACCAAGGGGCCGGTCGGTGCCGTGTTTGGTGCCGAGTCTGCCCTTGGGGCTGTCGGCGGCGCCACTTCGGTCCTCGGTGCTGCTCGCAGTGCCATGGGGCCTGGCAGTGTCGTTTTCGGCGCTGAGGTTGCTTCTGGGGCTGCTGTTGGCGCCGTCTCTGTCCCTGGTACCACCCCCGATGCTGGTGGACTTGACGGCGCCGCGTCTGGCCCTGGGTCTGGACCTTTGGCACGAGCTGCCCTGGTGCCTCCCGCAGGTCCCACCCGCGGGGTTGCGGAGGGCACGGGTGCCGTCTCGGCCACAGCTCTGGCTGCCAGGCCCTCTGGCAAAGTTGGTTCTGCCCGCCCTCCTACTGTTTGGCTCAGAGCTTCGGACTCTACCTCTTCGGAGTCGGAGTCGAGCTCAGAGTCTGACGGGCAGTCACACTCTTCGGGGTTATCTGCGGAGGAGGGAGCTCCCGTGGTCTCGTTGACGAGTCGAAGTCAGCCCCCTACTGAGGAGAGTCAGGTGGCCCCCGAGGCTAGGGTCAGTGGTGCTGACCAGCAGGCAGTGGTGCGTGCCACCATTGGTCTGCAACCTGGCCTTGGGGGTTTCTTCGACTCCTCGGTGGTGGTACCCCCCCCCCCCAGTGGTGTGTCTTGATCGCCCAACTTTGGGGCCCATCGAGAACCTACAGGAGGGAGGTACTGTTCCCTGGTCTCCCCTTGGGGCTGCCCAGAGATGCCAGCTACCTAGACTGGCCCTCTGAGAGGAGGACTCTCTCGGACTCTGAGGGGTGAGGGGTGGGCCAGCGTCCGGCCTTTCTCTGGGGTCCACTTGGGCCCTGGACGGGCTGAAGGATTTCACCCCTTTCCCTCGGTTCTTTGAGGGAGTCCCATTCTTTGAGGCAGGGACCTTCCTTCTGACTTTTACGGCCCTGGTCGCCCACTGGGGATTCTTCTGGAAGCAGCCAAGGCAGTACCAACGTGGTTGTACAGCTGTCGGCTGTGGAGTCTTCCGGGGCACCCTCCTCAGGTGCTCATGGTCCGCTCCCTAGCCCTGGCGGAGGTCAGCCGACTTCTTTTCTCAGCTCTGCCCCATCCCTCTGCCACATTCTCCTGCGCTCCCAGGCATTCTTGGTCCTAGTGGCCCTCTCACCTGGGAGTAGTTCAGAGCGGTGGCTGCCCGGTTCCCTGTCTACGTTAGGGCTATGGACAGCCAGGTTTTTCAACCTCCCCCCGTGCAGCCACCCTCGGAACATATGGTGACCTCCAGCTCCTCATCCCCCTCTTCTGGGGGAGAGGAACCTTCTGTCCACATCTCTCCGGCTGCTGATCTCAGAGTATCAGCGCTTCCTGTGAGGATGTTGGAGACTTGCACCTTTCTCCTCTCCTGTTAGCAATCCTGAGCATGCGCCGACGCCTTAGGTGATTATGGCGAGGCACCCTTGTGGTGCCGCCCTGGCCTGCTCCCTTTGGGAGGTGTCCTTGCGTTTCTGGCAGAGGCCCTTCTCCGGAGTTCCTGCCTCTAGGGACCTCAGCCAGAGGTATTGCGCTCCCCCGGAGTCTCCAGGTTCTATGCCTCATCCGCAGTCTGGCTTGACACATCTGACACCCTGATGGGCTTCAGGCCCACCGTGACCGGCCCCAGATCAAGACTCCTCGGATTTTGATTTTTGGGGGAGGAGGACCTTCTACTCGGCACAGTTGCTCCTTTCTATTTCCGCTCACCAGGCCCACTATGCAGCCTACAACAGGTTCTTGTGGTACAGGCTAGGTCAGGTCCTAGCTTCTTTGCCTGACTCGGAGCAAACCAGACAAGCCATCGCGCTCTCTGCACGTGGCCTGGAGCTAGCAAGGCACCAAGCGAGGGCATCTTACGACGCCAACGAGGTAGCTACCAGGGTCGTAGGGACAGCGATCTGCACCAGGAGATCAGCGTGGCTACGTCTTTCACGGTTGTCACCCTTGGCCCGGCGTAGGGTGATTTGCTCCGCCCACCAGGGAACCTATCTTTTCTCCCGTGCGAGCGAGGCGCTTGTCGGGCAGCTTCCTTCCCTCTGGGGGACCCCTGCCTCTGTCTCTCCCACCTCGGGCCTCCCCAGGCCTGGAAGGTCCCTTAGTGTGTCACCCATGAGGGCTAAGGACTGTGTCCCTTAGGGTGTAAAGAAACAACCCCCTTCGGGGGGGGGCTTGGTACTCACCCATCTGTGATGAATGGTGAAGATTGACACAGATAAGATATGAAAATTACGTACCTACCATAATTCTGATCTTTCTGTGTATCTTCACCATTCATCACAACCCCACCCACCATCCCCCTGGGGCCTCAGTCTCTGGGTCCCCCTCCCTCTGTGGCTCCCTCTCTCCTCTTTTGGAGCGGGGTAAAGTAGGGACACACAGGGGAGGTATTCTGCTTCAAAGGGTACAGCTCGAACGGCACTCCTTCTCTACTACATGTCTCCACCCTGATGGGGTGGGAGTTGGTGGTTGCCCTCCTCCTGTTCTCCTTCTGGTTTCCATCCAACTGTCAAAAAAAAAATTCCTTTTTTTCACCAAACATCTTTCCTGAGAGAGTACTAAATCCCTGTACCCTGTCCTTCTTCCAGAATAGCCGACTCTGCTTCTGGGGTATTTGCCAGTTATTCTGTGCCTTGAATTCTGGCAGAGAGCTTTGCTACTCCTTGCAGTTCCTATACAATCTGGTGACGGGCAAGGGTCTTGGATACCTTGATACCTCTCACTCTCTCCTAAATTTTCTCCCCTCCCGACCCTCCCTTCTTCCGCTTCCAGAGATTGGGGCCCTACCCAATCCCCTTAGTCTCATTTCTTCTTTGCTGTCCTCTCAGTCGTTATTTCTCCTTTTAGTTCAGTTATCCTTTCCTTTTTCTGTCCCTTGGACTCTCTTGTCCACCTCCATCCCTTCCTCTTACCTCTCCGGTGACTCAGAACTGGTAGGCAGGCGCGATCGGTGACACAGCCTGCGAGCCAGCCTCGAGCACCACGAGTACGTCGGCCTCCGAGGGTGGCGCTGACAAGGTGTCGGGTTCACCCTTTTAAAAAAAAAAAAAAGCTCCCGGGTCCCGATCTCCAGCCAGTACCCATCTGTGATGCATGGTGAAGATACACAGAAAGATCAGAATTACGGTAGGTACGTAATTTTCATTTCTGCCCCGGACTCTCTATTACCCTTAGCTTTGATATCGCTGGACCCCGAAAAGGCTTTTGATAGGGTCTCTCATCCATTTTTGTTTGCCACTATGGAGAGGATGGGTTTCCCGAAGGGCCTGCTCAGAGGTATCAGAAATTTATATTCGGCTCCTACGGCTAGGGTAATGTGTAATGGGTATGTTTCCTCAGAATTCTTATTGGCTAATGGAACAAGGCAGGGATGCCCCTTATCGCCAATATTGTTTAATATTTATTTGGAACCATTATTAACAGCTATTAAAAATGATGTTGACGTTAAGGGGATCTCGATTGCGGGGAGGAAATTAAAATTTACAATCTATGCGGATGATCTTCTTTTGTACCTGGTCATTCCTGGGGTATGTTTCCCCAGAACTGTTGAATTCATAAGCCAGTTTTCTAAAGTGTCAAATTATAAACTAAATCTGACTAAGACACAGATTCTCCCTTTGACGCCCCATGTGTGTAGAGAGGACTTTACTCCAATGCAAATACACTTGGCTGGAGACCGGATAAAGTATTTGGGAATATGGGTTACTGCTTGCTGGGAGGATGGTGCTGCATTGAATTTGAATAAGGAGCTGGCCACAATTAATGGGGATGTGCTTAGATGGAACAAGCTTCCTTTAAACTTTGCGGCTAGATTGGGCCTAATTAAAATGAATCTGATGCCAAGATTATTGTACCCAGTATATTTAGTCCCATATAGTATCCCCAAAATATGGTTCATTAAAATTAGAAGAATACTCTCTGAGTTCCTGTGGAATTCAAAGCCCTGTAGGAGAAAACACAAGGTGTTATATTAGCCGCAGGATGGGGGGTTTGAAACTGCCAGACTTATACTTGTATTATGTAGCGAGTCAGTTGGGTATTATGAGTCTGTGAGTCGCTGGGGTTCAGGGGATGAGGAGGAAGTATATACTCCAATATGGCTGCAGTTGGAGAGGCAGTTGTTAAAAGAAATTGGCATGAGACCGGAGGCACTGCTTTTTGCCAATCTGGGAAGATACTTTGGTAAAGCAACTAGGACTCCGATTGAAAAAACTGTGAAGGCCTGGAGCAGGCAAAGGCAGTAGTGCAGCCGGTGTTTGGAAATCCCAGTTTTCTGATTGGGGGCAAGGTCATCACTAAACGTTGGGCAGCACAGTTAGAGGGCCTCACATTAAGGGAGGTTATACAAGATAATAGAGTTGTTTTCCCGGTAAGATGCGAGTCTATGAATTTTTTTAAAAGAATTCAGCTGGTTAAAATGTTGGAGAAGGCTGGGAAGGAACTGGGGGTTCACCAACAAATCCTTTTACTTGGGAAAATCTTTCTGCATTAAATCTATCGTCCAATTGTTTATCCAAGGTACATAAGGTATTATTGGACTACCTCAGTTCGAAGTCCTCTGTAAAAGTATTATACTAGGAGGGGGCAATGGCCCCTCAACAGTTAGCTTGGAATGGTATTTGGAAAGGCATCAAATATATACATATACCCAGGTATAGAATTATCCAATACTTTATTGCTTCAAATATGTATTTTACCCCTAAGAAGTTGTGTGATAGACAGCTTAGACAGACAGAGCTCTGTTTTAGATGTGGGGTTGAGCTATGTGACACCCTACGTGTTATGTGGAATTGTTGTAAAATACAGTCGCTATGGCTGGAAATTAAGCAACAAATGGACCCCATGTTAGACTGTTCTGAGTTTATAGTGCCAGAAGTTTGTATTTTAGGGGATATGTCACGATTAACAGGATCCACACTCAAATATCATTTATCATTGATGACGGCTATAGTTAAATCTTTCATATTGAAACATTGGAAAGATGAGCAATGTTATAATTATAAACATTGGGTGAGGGATATTATATGGGCCCTGGGTAGAATTAGGAGATTTATGTGCTTAGAGGGTAAGAAAGATCTGTTTGATAAAAGATGGTCGACTTTGGAGACCATCTATCTATTACAGGTTGGCAGTAATGAAACATAGATATGTCTGTCGGGTTGGGATTAGTACAAAGAAGATTGAGCTGCAGAGTTGGATGGCTTAAATGAACACGGTATAGTGCCTAGTGGCAACATTCCATAAGTTTCTGTCCAGCCGAGGTGGTTTATAGGGAATTACTAGGTAGACCTGGGCTATGCCCTGCTGGGTGATAAATAGTTGAGGCTCTCTCTCCTTCCAGGGGACATAGCGGGGGTTCTCCATTCAAATTAATTAGTGTTATAAGTTTACAACCAAAGGGTAATATATTTTAATGTATTGGTCAAAGTGTGCTAATACGTAATGGAGGGTCAACCCCATTGCTGTGTGTGTATAGTTATGGGTGTATATAGGTTACACAACCAGTTTTGGGTGTGTGGAGCCTGGAGAAATCCGGGTTAGTGTTTGTATGTATGTCTGTATGGAAAAAACAAAATCAATAAAATGTTTGAGAAAAAAAAAAAGACCTGCGTGTCTCTTGGCCTCCTGGTCAAGCGAGGCCAGGTGGGGACTTGTGCCCTCGTAGGTGATCGACTTCATTGGGGCAGACCTCAACTCTTGCAGAGCAAGGGCTCGACTCCCGGTGGACAGGGCAGAGGCTCTTTCCTCCTTTTCCTGATTATTTCTGGTTGGGCAGTTGTGCCCTTCCCGGGACTTCCTGTGCCTACTGGGTTGTATGGTAGCCTGCACCAGCGTCGTCTGATGGGCCCGCTGGAGAACAAGCTCTCTGCAGTTGGAGTTGGCCAGCCAATGGTTTCAGCGCAAGGGTCACTGTGACCCAGTGGATGTGGGAGCTCTCCAGTGGTGGTTAGTCCCAGAACATCTGCAGGAAGGGATCCAGTTTGTCCGCCTAGAGTCAACGGTCATCCTGACGACCAGCATCTCTCTCGTGGGTTGGGATGCCCACCTGGGGAACACAGTCCACAGGCTCTGGACCCCTGAGGAGTCTCAATGTCACATCAGTCTGCTAGAGCTCCGAGCAGTTCAGCTGGTGTTGACTGCTTTTGCTCCTCACATTCAGGGTCAGGTGGTCCAGGTCCAGATGGACAACACCACGACCATGTTCTACCTCAACAGGCAGAGCAAGATGCACTCCCTGCCTCCGTGCAAGGAAGCTGTCTGCGTGTGGATGCTCGTGCGCAGCCTGGAGGCCGATCTCCTGGCTATCCATGTAGTAGGTGTCTCCAGCCAGCTGGTGGACTGTCTCAGCTTGTGGGCGAAGACATCTTATGAGCGGTCTCTCCACCCTAAGGCAGTGCACAGCCTGTTCTCCCAGTGGGGCACCCCTCTGGTGGACCTGTTACCTCCAGGGAGAATGCAAAGCTGAGACTGTTTTGTGCCCACTCCCCTCAGCAGGGAACACCGCAGGGGGATTCTTTCTCGAGGCCCTTGACACAAGGCCTCTTCTGTGCCTTTCCTCCACTTCCCTTGATCCATAAGGTACTGCTCAAGGCCAGGAGGGACAAGGCAGAGGTAATCCTGGTGGCTCTGGACAGGCCACGCCAGTTCTGGTACCCCAGTGTCAGCCTCAGCAGCAGGCTCCCAAGGCATCTTCCTCTCCGCCCGGACCTGCCCTCCATCAGTCAGGAAAGGTACTTTACCTGGATCATCAGTCCCTGCACCTGACAGCCTGGTTCCTGAGTGGTTAGAGTTCTAGGCTTTTGGTCTCTCTGACGATATCATCAATGTCATTGAGGCATCTTGGAAGGCATCGACTAGGAAATGCTATGCCTTCGAGTGGAAAAAGTTCTCTATTTGGTGTCAGGGCAAGGGGTTGGACCCTCTGTCCTATCCAGTGACTAGCACCCTTAGCCATCTGTGGTCCCTCCCTGCCGGATCTTCGGTCAGTGACAGTCAAGGTGCACCTGGCAGCCACCTCTGCTTACCCGGGGCGCAGGCTGGTCAGCAGTCAGTGGCGCAGGAGAAGGTGGTCTGGTTCTTTTTTAAAGGCCTCTACCACATCTCCCCTCCAGTGTGTGAACCACCACCTCCTTGCGACTTGTTGCTGGTGTTGGCAAAGCACATGGGCAAGCCATTAGAACCGATGCACAGGTGTGAGATGTCTTATCTGTCGTGGAAGACCACCTTCTTGGTGATTATCATGTCAGCCAGAAGGATCAGTGAGCTCCAGGTGCTCTCAGTAGTGTCACCATATCTGGTCTTCCACAGGGACAAGGTTGTCCTTTGCCCTAACCTGAAGTTCCTCCCGAAGGTTGTGTCTGATTTGCACCTTAACCAGGTAATTAATCTCCCAGTGTACTTAACCAGCCACACCTTGGAAGCCGAGCACAGGCTTCATACATTGGACCTGCAGCAAACACTAGTTTATTATAAGGAGTGTACAACTGGAGTTCGGGGAGAGGTTCACCAGCTGTTTGTCACCTACACTGAAGCCGCACCTCGTAGACCAGCAGCTAAGCGGACAGTTGGCAGGTGGATTGTATCCTGCATCGACCTCTGCTACAGGTTGGCAGGTAGGGAGCCTCCTGTAGCGCTTGGGGCTCTTTCCACCCGTCATACCGCTGCCTCGGTGGCTTCTTCCAGGGATGTCATTATCCAGGAAATCTGCAGGGCTGCTACCTGGAGGTCAGTACATTCCTTCATTTCCCACTACCATATCGGCCTTGAGTCATGCCGGGATGCTGGTTTTGGGGCCTCATTTCAGTAATCTCTGTTCCCTAAATAGGGGGTATGTGCCTAACCCCCTTCTCCCAGAAAACTGCTAGGAGTCTGCCAACAAGTGTGGATAGAACATCATATCCACGTCCCTAGAAAAACGGGTTACTTACCTGCAATAGTAGTTCTAGGAGTGGTATGTGATGTTCATCCACACGGACCCACCCAATCTCCCCTGGCTGTGGCGCACTCTTCTGCTTCCAGCAGGCAAGATCTGGTGTCACGGGGTGGAGACGAGGGAGTTACAATCCGGGTGGGTGGGAGGAGCCAACTTGAAGACGTTCTGGTGGAGTCTTAAAGGGAAAGGAAACTGCCAACAAGTGTGGGTGAACATCATATACCACTCCTAGCACTACTGTCACAGGTGAGTAACCTGTTTTTTTCTGACCATCCAGTGCAATAATATGCTACTAGCGCTCTTAGTAGTCTCTGGCCTGCTTGACAGCTTAAAATGGAGGATATCTTAAAGCCTCCTTCTATTGTAGCATAATTAACATTGCCAACAAGTAAAAAGAAAAGCCTCTCCTTGATGTTTTGTCTGTGCAGCTCCTTGTAGCGCCTCAGCTTATCCAGAGATGAGCAGATTGGACCGTCTCTAATATAACAGTGTTCATTATGTAAATTGCTTTAATATTGTGGGACTCAGAGTCAAGAAGGCTGAAGTGACATTTTGCAGACTGGAAGCTGTATTGACCATGTTACGTGGCCTGTGTTTTATTAGCATGCAGGCCAAGAGAGAATGTCAGTGAGTTTTCAGGTGTCCTTAATAGTTTGTGTCAAAGCAAATGTTTTAGGTGCCTGACTCATGCCCTTTATGCCTGAACCATGAATCCTCTGCCAGGCCATCTGACTCCCAGATGGTTTTCCTTTATTTCAGTTTGCTGCTTTGACTGCTCATTCCAGTTTATGACAGCATACTTCATTACCCAGTCAGGTCCAGGTGGGCCACTTCGCAACCTTGCAAGCACTGAGCAGCCTTTCATAAATTATCTTTTTTTCTAATTAAATGGGATTTTGATGATGAGTTCTACACGTTAATATAAGTTGCTAACGTAGAACCAGTGTACAACATTTAGAAGCCGAATGTTAATATGAGTGCGTCAGTCCAAGGCCCCCAGTACTCACATTGCAGGTACAGTATGCCTTCTGTACAAGTGTCTGACCACGGCATATTCTGGTTGGTGTTTTCCTGGTGACTGTAAATTGACTTGCTTTTTTTCATCGCTTATATTTCAGATGATTTTTGTTGCGAAAGGGAGAGACCCCATGTTGTCCTTCATGATGCCATTCTATCTGGTCAAAGATTGTTCCATCGAGCAGCCTGTTTTCGCAGCCAATTACATCAAAGGAATCATCCGAGCAGAGCCAGGAGGTGAGAAGTAGTAATATCATAAAAATGATAAAATGAATGAACGAAAAAGAGCTGTCACTAGCTGAAACCTGCACTCGGCCGTGTGGGCACAGTCCTTTGTTTCTTTTTACTTGTTTTATTTTTCAAAAAGCAATGACACACTGCACCAGGCACTCGGCCAGTGGCCAGTTTAGCTGAATTCACACCCCACCATGTTTTGTTGCATGCTTACCTGACAGGGTGCTTATACTTTTCTCACCTGGCTGTGAACGGACACACTGTTAGAAGAAATTCATTTAATTTTTTATTGTTGGTAGAAAATCTTTCATTGATTTTAGAAAGTTCGTATTAACAAAACAGTACAACATAACAAAATGCACATCACTGTGACTGAAGACAAAAACACACCACCAATCCATTCCATTAAATAACTTGTTATGCATGATTTCAAAATTAAAGACCTCACAGATACAGTATGGGCATATGTATGTGCCACACACTCGACATTTTGATACCACCTAACTCTACAATACTATAAACAGTCAAGCCCTATTCCACCCCTACCCCCTTAATCCTTAGCATGCACCTTCTTTCAAAATTTGGGTTTCCGCCAGGGACAGAGAGTTCAGAAAGAGATACCAGCATTCAGTATATCTTTCTTCCTTCCCCCTCAGGCAGACAGGGCAAACACTTCAGAGCTAAAATTTGGATAGCGTTTTCCATTGCAGTTGTGTGGGTGCAACACCTGCAACCCATGTATTGAAAATACATTGTCTCGCCAAGGTTTAAAAAACATTGATCCAACGTGGGTATGGCTCCCATCTCTCTTTTCCCAAGTCTTCCATGCCAAAAAGCATGGAGATCGATGACAGATCCACTGATCACCCTGATATTGCAGTAATATCCTATGCCACACTCGACCAGAATTGCCTCAACATGGGGCAGTCCCAAAAATAATGCATGTATGTACACAGGACTCTGACACTTCCCACACGATGGAAAGATTGTTGGGTTGAACTCATGGACTACATTGAGGGGCAAAGCAGTCGAAGAATAAATTTATATTGGGGTTCCTTGTGTTTATTGCAAAGTAATAGTCCCATATGCAATTGTACAACCATTTTTCCAGTTCTCATCTGAGATAGTTGTTCCCAAATCCTGCTCCCAAAGCATCTTGACCCTCCCCAATAGATGAGGGAGAAAAAGCCAGTCTTGTTTAGCCATCTTTTGGAGCAGTCCCTTACTGTCTGACCTAGTAGCATATATTACTTGTTCCGCCTGCTCTAAGGACAAGGCTTCCACCGTGTTTCTACAAAGCCCTCTGCCCAAAGCCCTTATTTGTACATTTTTTTTTTATTCTTTTGGTAACCTTGTGAGGCCTACTAGGCACAAGTGCCTGTTTTCAGGGGCAACCCAGGAGCACTGGGGTGGTTAAGTGACTCGCTCAGAATCACACAGTATGCAAGTGGAGGCTGCGGGAATCAAACCCAGGTCTGCTGGATGTACCAAGCTCATTCACAGTTCGTTACGCTGACCTCTAGGCTAAACTGCCACTGGAAGTGATGGAAGCTTGGGAGCCCCAGCTTTCAGTGCTGACTAGGTCACCGAGGCATTTCACATCCCTTTCCTCCCATTCCTTAAACCATCTGCCCTCTAACCTGGGTAAAAAATATGGGTTACGCACCACATTAACCAACAGCATGTGGTCATCCACTGCTCCGCTACATTTCTTCGCCTGTTCTTATGCTTCAAGCACACAGCAGACCAGTGGATTAACATTACCCTAGTGATCATATGACCTACATCCACCAGTAGTGAGGTGTGCCTAGAGGCACCTAGGACACCTTTCTTCCTCCAAGTCCAACCAGTTAGCCGCTGGACTTTTGAGACACCCATCTTGGATATATCGGTGTTGAATTGCTAATTAAAAACCTTTCAGATCTGGGAAACTAAGGCCTTCCCCGGCAGTGTCCATTTTTAACCTCTGCAAGCTCATTCTAGAGTGCTTTCCCTGCCAAATAAATGTTGTAAATCCCCTCTCTAGACTCCTAAGAGCAGTCCTAGTGAGTCCCATAGGTATCATTTGCATCGTATATAAATGTCTGGGTAAAACATTCATTTTCAACAAATTAATACGTCCTATCCAAGATATGGGAAGTGCCCTCCCCGCTTTGACTTGTTAAGAATAGTGGCAGGTAAAGATGTAAAGTTCAGTCGGTAGAGGTTATCCAGATCCCTACTCACCCTAATCCTCAAATAGTTTGGTAGGACCACTAATCTTTTTTAGTCCCCAGGCCCCCGCTGGCCACTTCCCTTGCACTTTGCCAATATGGAGCATCTCAGATTAATGAAAATTAAGCTTGTAACCAAAAAAACAAACAAACAGCAAAGTCTGCAATATCGGTAAGCAAGGCTGGCATCAACTGATGCAGCTCTGTAAATGTACAGCAACTGGTCATCTGCGTACAAAGTAATTTTATGTTGGATTCCCAACTTATCTGTCACTCCTTGAATGTCCCTGTTCTCCCTTATTGTAATAGCAAATACAAAAATCGGGGGCAGCCCTCCTTGTGCCTCCAAAAAGCCAGAATTCGTCACATAGAACTCTATTCACTAATACTCGGGCCACTAGAACCTTGTACACCAACTTCACCAGGCCCACATATTCCTCCCCCAATCCGAAATGTGCCAACTTTAAACAAATAACCCCACTCTATGTGATCAAAGGCTTTCTCAGTGCTCTTTGCTCCTCTGATATGGTGGGGAAGGTGATAACATCTGGAAAGGCCTGTCTCCTGTCCATCCCATCCTCACACTCCCCTCTATACAGTTGCTCGTCAGATTCTCAGAATGCCTCACAAATCTGAGTTTTTTTTTGGGGTTTGTGTACCAGCCATCCGTGCTTATTCTTGATTACTAGGATGTGGGCAGGACCCCTCCTTTCCCTCACTAATCAAACCAGCATAGGGCCTGGTCTGTTACAGTATTTGCAATGCAAAGATGGATCGCCCCGAAGTAGCAGTGTGTCTGGGGAAACAAAAACAGTCATACAACAAAAGGAAAAATTCCCCCACACTTGCTCACAGTACCAGATAAAAAAAATGCTTTACTCCAATGTGGAGATAAAAAAAGCAAACGTTTATTACATATCTTTAAAAACACTGTGCATTTTAGCAAAGGTACAAAAAACAACCCACAAAGGGGTCAGAAAAGGAACTCCCCAATGCCGTTTTGCACCTCCTGCTATTGATAACGCGCCTATAGGAGGTGCAAAACGGCAATGGGGAGTTAATTTTCTGACCCCTTTGTGGGGTGTTTTTTGTACTTCTGCTAAAATGCACTTTTTTTTTCATGTTACATAATAAACATTTGTTTTTTATCTCCACATTGGAGTAAAGCATTTTTTTTATCTGGTACTGTGAGCAAGTGTGGGGGAATTTTTCCGTTTCCTGGTCTTCTACTCCCTGCAAACAAACTCATTGTAGCTTCATTGGTAAGCAACAGATTTAAAGATTCCCTCACCACAGTGAGTTGCTGCATAGCCTCGTTATCTTCCCCTTTAGCTTCTGTCTTCTCTAGAGTCTTTAACTTGTCTTCTAGCTCCTTCTACTTATTCCTTCTTTCTTTTTTGACCATGCCACATAACTTAAGATAACTGGCCCCCCCCTCTCGCATGACTGCTTTCCCTGCCTCCTAGTATGCTACCTCTGAGGGGGAGGTTGCTGGTACGCAGTTTTACATACTTTCCATTGCTCCGTAAGATAGGTTTTGAACTCCTCCCTTGCACTAACATATAGGTGGGAAACTTCCATGAAGGAGTCCCTTCCTGCTCTCCTCTCTTCAGGGTTAAAACAACCATAGTGCGATTGGAAATATGACTAGGACTTTTCCATACCTACACCAGGCGGTGATAGTGCACCCTTAGCATAAACAGGTGATCAAGCCTCAACTACATATATGGATTTGAGTAAAAAGTATATTCTTTAGCCCCAGGGTTGGCTGTTCTGCTGTCAATCAGGTCTAAGTCACTCATACCCAGTTGCCACAGTGCCATGGTGTTTCTATGACAATCCTTTCCCCTAGAGTGATCCAGTTCCAGAGTCATGACACAGTTAAACCCTCCCACCTCACCCAGGATGAGGTTTGGGAACTGTTCCCTGGTAATGAGATCTAGTAATTTTTGGTAAAAAGCAGCTTCAGGTACTCCACTCACTCCACGCAGTGCAAGAAGCAGCAGCAAAGGCAAACAAGATGCTGGGATGCATACCTGGGGGATCAGTAGTAGGAGAGAGGAGGTTATACTACCCTTGTGCAGGTCACTGGTAAGGCCGCATCTAGAGTATGGAGTTCAGTACTGGCGCCCACACCTCAAAATGGACATTAACCTGCTGGAGAAGGTACAGAGGAGGGCTACAAAGATGATAGCCAGTCAGCAAGGCAAGGCATATGAGGAGAGGTTGAGGACACTGAACATGTACTCCCTGGAAGACAGGAGAAAGAGAGAGGAGACATGATTGGGACATGCAAGTACTTGAAAGGAATAAATAAGGTTATCCTCTATGTAGAGGGAAATGGGCAGACTAGGTGGGCCAAGCAGTCCTTATCTGCCGTCAAAGTCTATGTTTCTAAGGAGAGTTTCTTTAAGCTGAGTGGCAATCATATCACAAGGGGGCACAGTCTTAAGCTGGAGGGTGGGAGGTTTAGGAGGGAGGTCAGGAAACACTTCTTCACAGAGAGGGCGGTGGACACTTGGAATGCGCTGCCAGAAGAGGTAATCTCATTGAATACAGTGGGCAGCTTTAAGAGGGGGCTGGGATAGACATAGGGGGTAGGTAAGAATCATGGGTAGGGAGAATGGGAGCAGTGGGGAGGGACGGCAGGGACATTAGCTCAAGATGTGGACCCTGCAATACGAGCAGACTTGATAGACCAAATGGCCTTCTTCTGCTGGCTTCTTTGTATGTTCATATAAATGCTTCCATATGTGATGTCCCCAAAAAGCTCACCCTCCACAAAAACATATTGACCCTTCTTGGGGTCTACCACTGTTCTGCGAACCTGTAGAGGAAGCTGCTTCCCTATGAGTATTGCCACCCACCTCTTATGTGAGGAGTAGGATGCATAGTAGCAAGACCCCACCCAGCCCCTTACCTATTTAGCGTGCTGTGTAGCTGTGAGGTGGGTCTCCTGCAGGAGAGCCACATGGGCATGCTGACTGGATTTGTGCCCTGGGCTTGAAAGCAAGCTAGTGTGGCCCCTCCGCACCGGGTAACTACTGACCAATCTCCCTTTTCCCCGCCCTTGCCAAATTGCAAGAATCCCTTGTCCTGTCCACACTGTCTGAGTTCCTCTCTTCTACTGGTTTCCTCTCCCAGTTCCAGTTTGGCTTCCATAAGCAGCACTCTGCAGTTTTGCCCATCCTGCGTGTCACTGACCACATATACTCTGCCGCGTTCTGTGGCCATTTAACTGCTGCAGTTTTTGTAGACCTTGCTAAGGCCTTTGAATCCATCTCTCATCCCATCCTCCTCTCAAAGCTCGTAACATCTGGCCTGGCACCCCACACGGTAAGCTGGTTCAAATCTTTCCTTGGTGACAGGTTGCAATCAGTGCATGTGAGCAACACCTCCTCTCCCCCTACCCATATTAGCAGGGGTCCCACAAGGATCAATCCTGGGCCCCATCTTATTTTCAGTCTTCGTAAATGACCTTCCTTCCATGTGTTCCTCAGCTCTCATACATGTGTATGTGGGTGATACTATCCTGTTTGCCTCTGGACCCACTTTTGCAGATGCCCACACCCCCTCTCCAGCAGGACCTACTCAAGGTGCACTCCTGGTTCACTGCAAACCAGCTAAAGATTAATACATCTATGACCATTGCATTAATCTTTAGATCAGCCCAAAAACTGGCCAGACTACCCCCGCACCCTTCACCACCCTGGATGGTAATTCCCTGAACTATGTCCCTCCGCACAAATATCTAGGTGTCTGGTTGGACTCCCACCTAGATTTCTCAGTCCATATACAGACAATCACTACCAAACTTCATCTTAAACTTGGAACACTCTATAGAAACAAAGACTCCCTCCCCATCCTGATTCGCCGTGAGTTGATATATAGGATGATTGTTCCAATATAGGACTACGCCAGTGTTGTATACAACACAGCCCCTGTATCCTCAGTTTCAAGACTCGACACTCTGTTGAACTCTTTTTGTTGCTTTGTTTGTAACCCCACCCCCACCCCGTACCCATCACTGTAGCCTCTATTCTTCCCTTGGCATCCCCCCCTTTCCCACAGGCGCTCTATCCATTCAGTGTCCTTCATAGCCAGATTTTGGTTTGGGCTACCTCTCTTCACTACTGTCCCATTACCCTCTTTTTCTATGTTCTAAACACAAGGGATTCCCTCTCTTTCTCCTTCCCCCATACAACGGCTGGTAAATCTGCCTTCTCCTACCACCTCTCCTCCCTTTGGAACCGTCTCCCTCCCCATCTCTTCCAGTCTCCCATTTACACCTCCCTCAAACAACACTTATGCCCCCCCCCATGCTCATGCTTTTCTGTCACCCCCTGAGATTGTCTGGCACAGCCCTACTCAGGGAATTACGCCCTGCTTTCCTCTACATGTACAATTCTTGACTATCTGCAGAATTTTTAACTCCTGTGTATATACTGTTTTCCCGATTTACCTTCTCTGCCATTATAGTTGATGTATCTTAACTGTTATAGTACCTATGTATGTATTATATAGAGAATAATGTATGGGGAGGTGGTTATAACGAGAATTTTACACACACCCGAGGTGTGGGATGCCGCGTAAACGCCCTTGGGGTTTATTTAGGCATCCCACACCGAGGGTGTGTGTAAAATTCTAGTGAATAACCACTTCCCCTTTACTTTATTTTTTATAATTGCTGGTTTCAATTTTTTTGCCATCTACCATGTATAGGATTTGAAAAGAAGTGAGATCATGATGGTTTTAGTTGTTTTTGTACGTCTGGAACAAGTGGTAAACATTGAAAAGTACTAGTGTCTAAGAACATTTTAACTTTTTTAACGAAGAGTTCAAACTGTAGTGTCTATTTTTACGTGTCGTTTGTAGAGTTCTTAGTAATGTGGTGTTCATAGTCATTTGGTTCCTGTGCATCAGAGATGGAGCGATGTGGGTCTTGCGTTGCCTGAGGACAGGAGAGCAGAGTGTTAGGTTAGCGTGGGTTAGGGAGTATCTTATATATGTGCGTGTGTGTATGCGCTTTTTCGTGAAGAAGAACGAGGGAGCTGAGAGGAGACCCACAGCTCACAGAGCGTGAGTGGCTGAATACTTTCGTTTCCTCTGCAGGTGTTTGTGTCTCGCACTTCTGCAGAGAAAGCTGGTGCGTGTTTGCCATTATAACCAGCCCAATAGGTTATAATGGAAAATTATAACCGGCTTTCTCTATGGAAAAAAATTGTGGCCAGTAATTAGATGTTACTGTTGATGCATCATAACTATTATATTATCTATGTTTGTAACACGGCAAAAATGTAAGAATGGTGAGGAGGAATGTGGATAGGACAGAAGCCGTCACGTGGTACAGGAGCAACACGGCATTATGAGACAGTAATGCTGTGTTGCTTCTGAACTACACAAATGAGCCCCCAGAATAAAAGCAGCACTATTTAGAGTTGTAAGCGACAAAAGATCAGAGCAAGACACTGTATGAAGAGCAAGAGAGTAGCATAGATAAGAAGGGGGAGAAATGCTAGCGAGGGACATGGGACAAAGGAAGGAACACCGGAAGAGAGTGTAAGGGAGAGAAACCGCAATGTCGGCGAGCAGCATCCAGAAATGGTAGATCAAGAGAAGTTAACCAAAAACACAGACACAGAAGCACGTTGAAACACCCAAGAGAGACCAGGACATAGTGACACAATGAATGACCCCGGACCAGAAATAGTGAGAGAGAGAGAGAGAGAGAGAGAGAAAGCAGCGGATGGGAACAGGGAGCCACAGGCGAGACATCCGGCAATGCATTCAACTTCCAAAGTCTCACGGTGCACGGCACGGTAAAGAAACTTCAACTACGGAGCAGCAATGACACACGCAGACCATAGCACAGAGACGGGATAACTCACAGAAGGTAAAGAAAGCAGTAGTACGGAACACAGGGCGAGTAGGATAGAATCAGGAATTGGACTCAGCAAATGACGTTGGCGGTATGCAAATGAGAAACGCACAGAGTGTGGAAAGGGCAAAAGCTGCAGAATCACAGTCATCCTAGGTCAAATATTGATTAAACAGCCACGCATAAATCATTGAAATGTGCACCAATCGTAAACCGATAAAGAACAGTTCAGTGCATCCAAAACCAAAAATAAGCACATCTGTATGTAACACAGTAGTATGAAAAAACGTGAAAGTAACAGTAAAAATCATAGCACAGCATATCAGTCTCCTAGTCTTTTCTCTTGTATCACTAGCAACATATGTAGTCCATAATAACCGGGCTGATATCCATTACAAGAGAGCGATTAATCCCTTCGAAGGTGATCTAATGGGGAAAGCTTGGATCATTGTACACACTCGGCCTCCGGTCTCGTGCCACAACGGTCTCAACCATGCATTAACTCCCCATTAGATGCCACCTTTGTCAGTGATTAATGCTTACATGTATTACTATATCTGTTTATGTATCTTTGTATCTACTGGTTTTCCCATTCCCCGGGTCGCACCTGCAAACGAGCCTTGACTTACTGTGCTTTTCCTGGTTACCAAAATTTTAAATAAATAGAAAATAAAAAAAATTGCTGTTAGCACTTTGTGCCTCCGAACAGAAGAGGAGAAACCCCTGACATTCCATGAAATTATATTAATATTAAAAGTGGTACCCATTATGCATATAAAAAGTTGCCAAGTGCCCTCACCCAGTCCCTGTGTGTGTCCCCTACTAGAAACCATGGTAGCAAAATTACTTGTATCATTTCAGTAAGTGGAATGGATAAAACTACAATTCTACAATCATAACTTTTCAAACATACAACTTGAAACCTAGAAAATTTTAAACATGAACAGTAATCTTCCCAAATAAGCAACCCAGTATGGAAGTCAGAATTTAAACATGTGCAGGGGCTGAGCTACTGGGGTGACGGCACCAAAGAGAATATCAAAAAAATAATTTAAATGTTGCCTCATTATGTGTTGTACACCAACTAAACAATCCTTAGGTCAGTGATGAAGAATAAGCAATGGTCTTCCTGTTGCATTCGGACCCCTTCCCCCACCCCCAGATAAGCCTCTGAATTAAATTCCATAGTTAATATATGAGCTACATACAATTATGTTGCCCTGCCCTTGCAAATCACCCCCCAAAGCTAGACTAGTAGTCTTGGTGCTGGAAGTCTGGATGCAGTATGGCCCCATGGCAACTACCTGTAAGAGCTGGTTGTGAGCACTTTAAGGGGAAGGAGCATCTCCCCTGAGAAGTTTGGCCCCATTGCCCCAGGTGCAACCAGAAATGAAAATGGTGCAGCATTACAGCAAAGCCCTGGCTGCCCTGGGCCATATAAATAGTGACCATCAGCGCTCACAGGTAGCCCTATCCAGCAGTATCCCCCTCCAACGCCGCAACTGTCAAATCCTCATCCACCTTCATTTCCCGCTGATACCAATGGTTCCGTCAGCGTGCTAGTGATCCAGGTGATGGTACCCCCACCCATAACTGAGGGGAGGCCACCTGTGTGCCTTTTGAATGTTGCTGCTAGAGTTGAGAAGGACATCGGGAGTGTGGGGGCAGGCAATATATTTTGTTTGCTGCCCTCCCCTGCAACACATTTTTAACTTTAAATGGACTTTTGCATGTTTCTGTGCAGGAGACCTGCTCCTGTAATTAATGGTGTGGCTCTGCTTGAAATTTGAATCCAGCTAGCCAGAGGAGCCTGCCTTTTGACCATTTGGCTGAAGCTTTCTTATGCCGTGTCCCATTTGAATGTTAGCTGCTGGAGTTGAGAAGGACATACTAATGCTGTGTTCCTTTTGAATGTTGCTGCTGGAGTCGGGGGTGTAGGTAATATATTTTGTTTGGTGCCTTCCCCCTGCAATACATTTTTTTTTTTTTTTTTTTGTGATTTTTATTTTTATTAGAATTTCATCAATTTTACAAAATTCTACCAAAGATAGGCAGAATCACCACAAAATGATACAACACTCATAATGTTATTTCAAGGTAGATGGTACGCTATCCTTCTTTTAACCACTTTAGGGAATAAACACTTTTTTTTAAGTCACAACTTTCCACTCAAAATGGAGCATATTGCAGCCAGTGCTATCTTATGTTAGTACTGTAAACACCTATGCAGGATATGCTTATCAGGCTAATCTATGCCTATCTTAATGTTCTACATGGTAAAGAACTTACTTATTTGTCCTTTGATAAGACTATACCACCACTGCAAACACAGAAATTACTTCTGTGTGAGCTGAACAGTTCACTCAACATGGTGAGAAAGCTTTAGCTCCCTTGAGTTGAACATATACCCCGTGGTACTATAATAAAACCGTATGTGGGTGTACTATGGCATTGCCTGTGCATTTATTTATTCAGCTAAGCTTCTCAAAATCCCAGACTTTCCAGTCTCAACAGATAGCCATGGAGTATCAAGCTTCACATTAACAATCCCCGTCTTGTGTCGCATGCTCAAACTACCCCTTAACACTCGCCTCTGAGCTCATATAAATCAGTTACCGCCTTAATATTCAACTTTAAACATATTTTAAAACGTATTCAAACAGTCAAACAGCATTTTAACAGGTTGGTGAAATGGATTGGATCTTATTTTACTTCAGCAGTCCTGGTTAGAAGCGCGAGACTCACAGTTCAACAAGGCATCAGATCTTCAAGTTAGCTGATGCCTGGTAGATTCCTGAAGATGGCCCCCGACTCAGGAGCAGCAGTATTTCCTCAGAGTACTTACAGTTCAGTCACCGGTTTCTATCGCTTCATCATCCGAGTTGGAATTGTCATGGTTCTGGACTTCCACCTGAGAGTGAACTTTGGCAATGCAGGCCCCTGCCGCTTTGGGATCCGTAAATGCGTACAGCTCCTGATGCAGGGTGAACTGAAGTCATGCTGGAAAACCCAATCGGTAGGGGATATCCATTTCTCTCAGTTTCTGGGTCACGCCATCGAAGGCTTTTCTCCGATTTTGTGTAGAAAAGGAGTAGTCGGGGAAAACAGTATTCTGGCACCTTCGTACTCTATTCTTCCTCCTTGTTCCCACACCGACTTTAGGATCCTGTCCCTCATGCTGGAAGATTGAGTAACCATCAGCATGGTGCGCGGGCCTTCCTCCGGATTTCGACCCCGTCTAGGGGTGATCCAATACGCCTTCACAATTACCGGAGCAAACCCCAGTCCCAAAGTCTCTGGCATCCATCTCTCCACAAAACTGACCGGATCGTCCCACTCTGATCCCTCTGGTATTCCGAGAACTCGAATATTGGGTGCCCTGACAGAATTCTCTAACTGTTCAGTTCTGGAGGCTTTGCTCCTTCAGTGAATTCGCCACTGCTGCTAGAGCTTTGCCCGATGTGCAATTCGACTCTTCCATTACCGGAGTCATTGCCTCTACAGTAGTTTCTACCTTTACTAGACGCTCTGTATATGAATCGAATTTCTTGTCCAGTAGTTGAATAGATCTTGTTAGGGCATTTACTGCTGCTTGTAGGGATTCCAGGGATGCTGGAGAGTTGCGTGTGTTGTTCAGCTGCAGTACAGGCCCTTGAGCTGACGATGGCCCCGCTGCCATTTAATCCTGTTTTTGAGTATTTTGTGTTCGGCCCATCCTTCGAAAATAAGTATTTCCCAATACTAGATATTAGTGGCTTTAGTTGAGTCTTCAAATATTGTAGAATCTCCTCTTAAGTTTTCTCTTTATTAAGTTTTTACTTTCGCTGTGGAGGAGCTCACCAAAGGACGTCTTCCATGCTGGGCTGCTAGCTCCGCCCCCTCTGCAATGAATTTTTAACTTTAAATGGACTTTTGCATGTTTTGGTGCAGGAAACCTGCTCCTGTAATTAATGGTGTGGCTCTGCTCCAAGTTTGCAATTTGCTCACCCCATGACCTGTTAATTGCTCAGTGGCTGTGGTAATTCAGTCCTTCTTGTTTCAAGAGTGGTCTATTTATTGGGCTAGCTAGGAAGGGGGTAGAACTCGGGGTAGTACAATGTCCTCACTCTGCACAAATTAGCTTAGATATTTAAAGTGGTGTTGATGTAATTTCACATTTCTGCTCAATATTTTGAAACTTGACTCCCCTTATTGCAATGCTAAGCTTTGCTGTATAGGATTGATGGATAGCATGGGCACGTGTGCATTTAAAATTTGTTGTTCTGGCCAAGGAAGTTATGTAGATCTGGGCAAGTCAAAAAAAATATGATTGAGGCTAGAGCATTGTTTGATCGGGGCAGTTTTAAATAAAGACCATATGTTGAGGTAGAGAAATAAAATATATGCAGGTGATATCTATTACTGTCAGTGCAGATCTGAGAGGGGTCAGGCTAGAGGGAAATGTGAAAACGCTGTGCTGGGGATTGTGCTAACATGGAAAGTACAGGGGTGGAGATTTAGAACAGCCTAGTGGTGGCTGGGAATGTTAAACAGACAAGTTTAACAGGGGTTTTTACAAACTGTTTAAAGTTAAAACTGTTGAGCTGGAATAACTGCAGGGATAAGGGATAAGATATAGAACAGCCTAGTAGTGACTGGGGATTTCTAAACAGACAAGGTCCTGTGGCTGGGTTATTTACAAACTGTTTTATTCTTCTAGTACACAGAATGAAATTAGCCATGCTCCTTCTGTAGGCAGCCTCCCTGCTATGCACCCTGCTAGTTGTTGATCTTGGTGCATCGATACTGGCCGGAGACCAAGAACACCTGTCCTATTATGCACCAACTTTCTGACCTGACACCCCTTTGGTAACAGATGGGAACATATTCCTGCAGGCTTCCTTTTATATGCATTCCTCTCGAACCTGGAGCATCGCCAACTTGGCCTCCTCTTGTTCTCCCTAACTCATTGCCCTGCCCCTACAGTCCATTTTTTCCCCTGCTACTGCTATCAGGGGATGTTGAAAGCAACCCAAGCCCCACAGATATTTATGCTTCTCATATATGGGTCAGCTCCCAAGGGCTGAAAGTTGCCCATGTCAATTTATGCAGCCTCCCATCTAAATTTCCCAACCTTGAAGCCTGAGTAGCCCTCCAGAAACCCCATGTCGTCGGTCTCTCTGAATCATGGCTAAAGCCACATATTACTGATGCAATCTACCACCTTCTGGGGTACTCCCTGTTATGGCAGGATAGAACTGGCAAAAAGGGTGGTGGTGTGACGCTCTATATCGGAGACCCCCTCTTTCGCCTCCCTCGTATGCAACTCAAACCCTACTTCCCCCAGTGTATGACGCATTGCTGAGCTTACTCTGAGCTCAGCGAAAAAGATGTATATAGTTTGCTGTTACAACCTCCCAGCAGGGGGCATCTCAGTAACCACCTTGTAGGCCTGAGCTACCTCTCGCCATCCCCCCGGACACTAGCCTTCTTGGAGATTTTAACCACAGTTGTAGTCCCCTAGAGTCTGACTACTCGAACCTATTAAAACAGCACAATTTGGTTCAAGCCATCTCTGTCCCCACCAGGCAAAACACTCGTACACAAAACCACTCTCTTCTAGACTGGGTGATCACCAACAGGGAGGACAAGATACTCCAGTGTGGGACCCTGTCTGACTCCATTAGTGATCACTCCTCCACGTACATTGTCTGGTCCACCAAGACCATTCCCCCCCCCCCCCCAAACACATTTCCTTCCATAACTTCAACTGCCCTGACACCTCTACCCTACTTGAGGATGTAAGAGCAATAAACTGGTCTGCTCTTTACTCTCTCTCAGATGTGTCAGCGACAGTGTGCTTCCTCACTGCTGCCCTCCTTCATATACAAGATCAGCACTTCCCCCTCTCCACCAGGAGAGTGAAGGGCGGCTGTACTTATTGGGTCTCAAAAGAACTCCTGTCCATGATGAAGGAAAGGGACAGAAAGTGGGCTGCCTTCAGAAAGACCCCCTCTCCAGCTATCTGGAACAATTATAGACGTGTGAGAAACAGGTGCAAGCAAACTGCCCAGGTTCAGAAGCACAACCTCCTCCGTAACCAGCAAAAGGACAGCCTGGGGGACCCCCGCCATTTTTCTGGGGTGCCATCGGTTCCATACTAAATCCTCGTACACGTAGCTCTACCATACATTTAAACTCCCCATCAGGTACTCAGACTGACCCTGTTGAGGTGGCCCAAGCCTTCAACTAAAAGCTTACGGATCTTACTGCACACCTAAATAAACTACCTTCTCAGCCACCTAACAGCCCTCTGCTGGGTCCTTGCAACCGGTCCTCCTCTCTCTCTCTCTCTCTCTCCCACCGGCACCCTCTGCCCCCCCCTCTACTTTAGAGCCATCTCCACTGAAGACACCGTCAAACTCCTTAAGAGTCTCCCAAACTGAGGTAGCCCAGGCAGTGATGTCTCTTCCCTTCAGTGCTTAAGCTAATTTCCCCTGCCATCTGCAAACCCCTTACCTTTATTTTTAATCTGGCTCTGACCACCTCTACCATGCCAGACTTCTGGAAGCTTGCCAGGGTGGTACCAATTCACAAAGCAGGTGACCCCCTGTCCTCAGATAATTACAAGCCAATCTCCTTGCTTCCCCACCTGAGCAAACTCTTGGAGAAGATTGTGCATAGGCAGCTCTCTGAACACCTCGAGAAAAATAACCTGTTATGCAGCCAACAACACAGTTTCCACAAATCCCACAGCACCACATGAGCACTGGCCTAGTTTACTGATCATGTCCACAGAAACATGGACATGGGGAAAGCGACGGGTGCTGTGTTTGTGGACATGACCAAAGCCTTTGACCTGGTCAGCCACCGCCTATTACATTCCACTCTCCACCAACTTGGCTACTCTCCAGAGAACTCCCTGTGGTTTAGGAGCTACCTCTCTGAACGATCCCAGTCTGTATGTATTGGCCCTGCTGTCTCCTCTGCCCTCCCTGTCTCTACGGGTGTCCCTCAGGGCTCCATCCTTGGCCCGCTACTGTTCTCCATCTTTATAAACTCCTTCCCCTCCAATTGCCACTCCTGTGAAGCCCTTCTGTATGCCGATGATCTTGTACCCTTTTACAGTGACAAGCCACTGGCAAAAATATCCTCTATCTTTTCCCATAACTACGTCTCGGCATAGAGCTGGTTCCTATTGCATAGGCTACTGGTCAATAATAAAAAAAGTAGGGCAGTGCTCTTTGGGTCCAAACCTTACCTGGCCAGTATCGCCAAGTCTGACTCCTCCCTCTCGGTGCTTACACCCAATGGCCCAGCACTAGAAATGTTCCAATTTTCAAGTACCTGTGCATAACTCTTGACTCCTCCCTCTCCTACACGGGGCACGTAAACTCCATTGTACGTGGGATTAACCAAAAATTCAGGGCTGCATATCTGCTCAAACATTTCCTGACCAACAAGGCCCGCTTAGCTATTGCCCAAGGCAATCTGCTACCTATCATTGACTACTGCTCAGCCATATATTCCACAGTATCTTCGACTCTGCACTTGCGTCTTAATTCCATCTACAATAACGTATATCGATTTGTACTTCTGGCACCCTACTCTACACATCACTGTAGCCTTTACCAGGCGCTAGGGTGGCTCCCTCTTTCCAGCCATTTTGAATATGCACTGGGCTGTATCATTGACAATACCCTTAGAGATAGCGGTGTTGTCTTATGCATTCTTCCTGAATGCTAGAGCTGCTCCTAGAAGCCTGCGTGTATCGTCGGTTCACCTATGGAAGTCCCTAAAGTCTCACCGGTAATGGGTGGCAAAGCTATGTCAGTTGCTACTCTCTCTCTGGAAGAGACTCCCTGCCCCACTCTGGTCTGCAGACACTCACAGCTCTTTCAAACACTGTTTCAAAGCCTGGCTACTGAAAAAGACAAAATGCATGTGCTCTCCAGGATAAGCTTCTTCAAATTACTACCTTCCTACCTACCTTAGCTGCCAACCCAGCTCCTATAGTTGCCTTGCCTAACATAGCACTCTGTGACTACCCTCTTTTGCTAGTCCTGTTGCTTCTGACTGTGACTCCAATGATTTGGTCTCTGAATATTTGCTCAAAATGTAATTGTATATTGTATACTGTCACCCTTTCCCCAGTCCTCTGTAATATGTAGTGTATCATGTTAATTTTCCCCCAACACTTGTACACTGTACTGTTTATACTGTTCTGTTTACATTCTGTATAATTTGCTTTCTGGTATGTATTTTAATGTGCCATACTTTTGGCCCGGGTCGTGTCTGAAAACGGTCCCCTGGATCTGTGCACCTACCAGGTAATCAAAGACTTAAATATATGAATGAAGCAAGTCGCACCTTAGGAACTATAACTGCCAGGCACCAGGACCACGAGTTAGAAGGGATATGTAATAAAGTCCCAGTCCAGGAAGTTCAGGCAGTTCAGAGCATTGGGGAACCAAAGTGGTGCTTTTTTATGAAGATTGTTGTTTTATTGTGACTGTTTATTTGTACAGCGCCTTAATTTTGATAGGCGCTTTATAAATAAAACTATTATTATTATTATTTTGTGGGTCAAGGGACAAAGGAATTGGAAAATATGGTGGCAGTGACTCATATGATGATTTATCTTGGATAAAGCACACCTCCTGAAGTTGGAGGAAATGGTATGGTCCAGTGGTGGAAAATGTCACCAGAAACTGTGTTACAGATCATGTTTATTCACCCTCTTTTCTGATCAAAGTGTTGTATAAAAGCTCTGGCTTTTTCAGCTTCCCAGAAGGTGGACATGTCTCCCTCGTGGCGGATTTTGAGAAGGGCCAGGTAGGGGAAAGGGAAGTTGAGCCTCTGCTCCCACAGCATGTCTAGAAATGGATTGAAGACCTTCCTTTTTTTTTTTTTTTTTTTTTGCAGTCTGGGAGAGAAGTTCTGCTACAGGCTATTTCCCTCAAAAGCAGGTTATTTCCTCTTATGATACATGGCTGACATTGCTTACTGGTCCACATACTGGTGAAGACGGAGGATAATTTGTCAAGGAGGTTGATCAGCCAGAGGCCTCAGAGCCAGGGCACTGTGCACCCGCTCGATTTTAATTCTGCCTCCCTTAGGAGACATTCCTAGTAGCATAAGTAAAGTAGTCGCACAGAACTTCTCCTCGCTAGCCCCTTCCTTGCCCTCAGGTAGTCCACAGATTGTTCCAGCGGTTGTAATTCTCCTGATAGTCCAGATCTTACTGGACTTGGTTTTCACCATTTATTCATACTTCTGGGTTCAAGCCGGAGGTACTAGAACCCTGCGGGAGCCAAAAATCTTCAGGAGGGCCGATGCTGTGGTAGGACCACACATGCGCGACACCATGAGATTGGCTCACTCCTGTATAGGGTACCTCGGCGTCAGCCCTCCATCCGCCTCAGTTCCTTTTTTCCCGCCATAGAGTGCACTTCAGTGACGATGATGCTCGCCTGCTGGGAGTCAATTCTTCACGTCTATACAACAGCAGTATATAGTCATTCAGTTAATTTTAGTATTATTATTTTTTGTTATTTAAAAGAAAAGAAGTTTTCTCTCAGCCCTGCCATTGAAAGAGTCAACCATGGATGGTCTCGGTGATGGTAGGGAGACTTCGCTGGAAAGTTGTTATGGCAGTGGGGCTGTGTCTGGTCCACTACCTTTTTTAGAGGGGGTCCAGCCACAGACAGTCCACTGCTCAGGAGGAAGGACAGTCCTCCCGTAAGCCCAAAAACAAGCGGGTCTGTTTCCGTTCTCAGTTGGGGGTCCAGCGCCGCTCAACCTTGAGTTCTTCTTCCCGTCAGAAGAAGAGGAAACTGTACTGCTTGAGGTTGCCCGGTGATATGTCTACTAGAGAGTCTCCAGTAGTGGAGAGCGGTAGGCCCACCCCGACCACTCTTGGGTCCCTGGTGGCGTCTTCTCTTAACAGCCGGGACTCTCGACACCAGAGCCCCTCTCTGTCCTCCTGCGGGGTTTCTGGTGAGCAGTTTCATCACTGGGCCACTCTTATAGAGCAGTGGGTACAGCATCGGTTTCATTTGTCTTTGCCGGTGGACCCTCTACCCAGTCTGGGACGCTCGGGTCTCGGAACTGCTGGGCCGCAGTCGGGGCATTCAGGACAGGATGTGCATTTGGTGCCAGCGTTGGATATTCCACCTTTGCTGGTACCGGCACTTTCGATGCCTGTTCCACTTGCCTTCCACCCTCGCACTGATTCTTCGCAGGGACTGACTCAGGTACCACTTCCCTTCCCCTCCTGTTCCAGGCCTGGCAGTTGTTCTCAAACTTCAGTTCCACGTTTGACACCAGAGTCCTAGATAAAACATCAGGCTTTGGTTTTCCAGGGCCTGATTTATCCGGGATGGAGGTGGAGCATGATGAGTCCAACCCTGACCTTATTTTATTTATTTTTTTTTTTTTTCACTTTATTTATGTTCCTGCACTGGCCCCTTAGACCTCTCTCCAGTGAGGTCTCGTGGTCCAACCTCATCCCGCCTGGCCTGAGGTCCTCTCTGGTCTGGTCCCCATTCCTGAGATCGCACCTCCACATCCACCGACCACCCAACCCCCCAGCTCTGAGCCCCCCCCCCAGGGTGGGACTGCCCTATCTCATCAGGCCCTCTATCTAGAAGGGTGGCCAGGGAGTGTAGGAGACATGGAGACCAGCCGGGACAGATCTGTCTGAGGGCGTGGCAGCCGTCCTCTGGATCCACCTTTGCCTGTCCGAGTGCCAGGGTCCGTTTTCCTTTTTCTGTTGCTCCTGGAGGTGCGGATGTGCAGTGATGTCCAGTGCGTGACGGACATCTCCCGCACCCATCCGCAGGATGTCCGCCGCAGCCTCCAATCCCTCAGTGTGCTCCTGCAAGTTGCAGTGCCCACAGTCTCCACTGGGAGACACAGTGGCAGAGGGAGATACAGCCCACCCATCACCAGGAGAGGAGAGCAGTCTTCCGGATGCCCAATCCTCTCCTGCCCGTGTCAACCCCCGATGACCCGCGCTCATTCCCGAACCCAGGTTGCCAGCGTGGCGCAAGGTGTGGCATCCAGCGCCTCAGCCCTCAGCATCACTGGGTCGATCCTAACCTTATTTTATCTGACGAAGACAAGGATGACTCAACCTTCAGCTTGGGTGAGAAGCCCTCTGTCACAGCCAAACCACTAGTTGAAGATCTTTCCTTCCAGTCTCTTCTCAAGAACATGGGGACAACCCTGGCTCTACAGACAACCTTTTTAGACCCAGATAGGCTTTTGCGTCTCGAGTTCCTTAATATCCTAACGTTCCTATGAGTCTTGCACCTCCTGTCTCTCCCCTTGAGACTTTGACAGGCAGTGTGGGAGAGGCCGGCTCTGATTCCTTCTGTGGCCAAGTTCATAGACGGAAGTATGCCCCTCCCAAAGACAGATCCTTCTTAGCATCGCAACCTATTGCAGATGCGTTGGTTGTCCTTGCAGAGAACAAGAAGGCTGTCCATCTCGGAGATATCAGTACGTCCTATCAGTAAAGAATCTCATAGATTGACACTTTGGGAAACGAGCCAGAGCTACAACGCTTGCATGCGATAAAGTTATTTGGCCACTTCTCAATATGAATATGTACTTTGAACTCTCTTAAATCAGTGGTTGAGAATCTCCCGGAATCTGACTCTACCTTGGAGCTTCTACAAACTGTTACCAGGGGCATAGAATCCAACAGCCGTCAACTGAAAGCTTCTATGGATGCCTATGACACTGCTGCTAGAGCTGCCACTGCTGGGATTTGTATCAGGCGGCACTCCTTGCTCAGAACATTAGGACTTTCTTCTGATGCTCAACAACAGGTAATAAATGTCCCTTTTGATGGTGCTTATCTGCTTGTCCCTCAAGTTGAGCAAGCACTAGAGGCCTCCCAGAAAACCAGGACTGCCATTAAAACAGCCAGGCTGGCTTCTTCAGCTCCCCAGAAGGGCAGGAACCATCAGTTGTTTTGGAACAGGCAGTCCTTTCAAGGAAGAGGCAGAGGAGCCCCTCACAGGAGCCCACCTACTCAGCCGCAAAAGAAAACACAGCACAAGGCACAGGGCCCGAAAGCGCCCAGTGCCACCCTCTGAAAATCTGGCCCTGGTCTCACCTCAGCTGCCCAAGGTGGGCATTTCCGGGACAGTGGGAAGTCTGACTCAGTTTTACAACTAGTGGAAGTTCATCACCTCGGACAAATGGGTCCTCAGGATTGTTTGAGAGGATTACTCTCTCAATTTTGCAGAGATCCCTCCAGATCTTCCACCCAAACGATAGCACAGTCTATCTTCCATTCAGTTAGACCTTCTCACCTTGGAGATACAGGGCCTTCTCAGAAACCAGAGCAGTAGAAGTTGTTCCCTGGGCAGAAAGGAACACGGTTTTCTACTCCCATTACCTTCTGGTTCCAAAGAAGACAGGCAGCATGCACCCAATTCTCGACCTCAGAAAGTTAAACAAGTTCTTATTCAGGGAGAAGTTCAAGATGATCTCCCTAGGAACACTACTACCACTGCTTTGTCAGTATGACTGGCTGGCATCCCTGGATATGCAAGATGCCTTCCAGCATGTTCCATTGCACCCAAGTCACCACAAGTACCTCGTTCGTGGCCTTGGGTCAACATTACCAATTCAGAGTCCTGCCCTTTGGGCTCTCCTTGGCGCCTTGAGTCTTTACAAAAGTATTTCGCAGTTCTCACTGCGCACCTCCGAAAGCTTGGCATTCAAGTCTTTCCCTACCTGGACAGTTGGCTTTTGGCAAGCCCGTCAAGGCAGGAGACACAAGAGGCAGTCTCCTCCTCGTCTCAGTTCCTCACCTCTATGGGGGTTCTGCTAAATCAGGAGAAGTAGCAGCTTCAAGCCTCTCAACAGCTTCTCTTCATAGGGGCCCTCCTCGACACTTCCAAGGTGAAGGCGTTTCTCCTGGAGGACAGGAGGATCGGCATTCTCCAGATGGCTTGTTTCATCAGAGAAAACAACCCTATGTGAGCCCACTCCATGCAACTGATGTTGGGCCTCATGGCTTCTCCGTCTTTACAGTGCCTCTGGCTCAATTTCACATAATGACCACTCAGTGGATCCTCAGCACACAGTGGTCCCCAACAACATACCCACAGTCTTACCCCATCAAAGTAACAGATCCTCTGAGGAGGTCATTTGTATGGTAGATTCAGGAGGACAACCTTCGTTAAGGTTTGCCTTTGGCCCCTCCAGAGTCTCAGATCACGATCCCCATGGATGCATCTCTGATCAGCTGGGGGGCTCTCTGCCAAAAGTTCCACACTCAGGAAGTGTGGACCTAGGAGGAGTCTCATCTGCACACAGTGTTCTGGATATGAGAGTAGTTCTATATGCTATTCAAGCCCTGAAGGATATCCTCTGACACAAAGCAATCCTTCTTCAGACGGACAGCAAGGCGGTGATGTATTACATCAACAAACGGGGGAGTCCACTACTACCCCTTGTGCAGATAAGTCATGAGGGTATGGGAATGGTGCCTCAAACACAACGCTCTGATTCAGGCACTCTGAATGCCAGGAAATCAGAACAATCTTACGGATCACCTCAGCAGAACAGAGGTGGAACCTCATGAATGGTCACTTGCACCAGATATTGTGCACTCTCTCTCTCTCTCTCTGACAAGTGGGACAGTCTGGATGTGGACCTTTTTGCATCCCCACTTAATGCAAAACTGCCTCTATTCTGCTCCAGAAATCCAGAACCTGGCATTTTCTGTCAGGATGCATTCAGACTGCAGTGGACAAGACGCTTTCTGTACGCATTTCCCCCGCTAACCCTTGATCAGAGGGTGCTACTTAAACTAGAGGCACGGGGGGCAAAATTATCCTAATTGCACCACACTGACCTCGATAGATCTGGTTTCCATTAATCAACAGATTGTCAGAGGGCTCTCCAAAGCAACTGCCTCTACAAATGGACCTCCTGACATAGGGACCCCGGCTCATCTCAGTCTGCACTCTCTTCGTCTCCATGCCTAGTTCCTGAGGAGATAGAAGTCAGCAGGTTTAAAGTTTCTCAGAGAATCTCCCAGATTCTTTTGGCAGCACGTAAACCCTCCACCAGGAAGACTTACACTGTAAAATGGAAGTGTTTTTCGCTATGGTGTGCTAAGATCCCTCTTGATCCACTCCAGTACCCACCAAATAAAGTGCTGGAGTACCTGTTAGACCTTTCAGATGCAGGTTTGCAGCATTCAACAGTCGAGGTACACCTCAGTGCGCTTTCTGCCTATCACAAGCCAGTCCTGAATATGTCTCTGGCCCAGCTGCCTTTGTTCTAGAGATTCCTTAAAGGCATTCTGTACACAAGGCCTCCAGTTAGTAAGCTGGTTGCTACCTGGGATATTTATCTCATGCTGGATATGCTCAGTCGCAAACCTTTTGAGCCTCTAGCCATGTGTGAGTTGAAATTTCTAACCTGGAAGACAGCCTTTCTGGTGGCCATCACTTCTGCTTGCAGGGTCTCTGAGATACATTCCCAAGTCACAGACCCTCCGTACGCTGTCTTTCACAAAGATAAGGTGGTTCTCTGTACTCACCCTAAGTTTCTACCCAAGGGGGTTTCGTAGCTCCACCTTAACTAGCCCTTGGTTCTGCCTACTTACTTCACTAACTTCCAAAATGAAGGGGAACGCACTTTTCATTCCCTGGATGTTAAGCAAGCTCTACGATTCTGCATAGATAGGACTGGAGACATCCATCAAGTGAAGCAACACTTTGTATCTTTCAGTACGGCCTGTCTGGGTCAACCAGTATCCATCAGATGCATTTCTGCCTGGATAGTGGCATGCCTTTGCCATTGCTTTTCTATGGCATAGGTCAAGTTGGAAGGCCGGGTATGTGCCAACTCAACTAGAGCAGTTTCTGCATTCCTGGCAGAGACACGCTCGGTTCAGATTACTGAGATTTGCAGAGTGGCTACTTAGAGCTTAGTGCGCACCTTTGTGAAGCACTATGATCTGGATGTACATGCCAGACAGCATGCTTCCTTTAGCAGGACAGTCCTTAATGAAATTTTGTCTTGAGTAAGGTCTGTCTTTTGCCGCCCTACTCGGAGGATTGGTTTAGCTTGGTACTCTAACTCAGAAGCATGAATAAACGGTGAAGACTTGTCCAAGAAGATCAAGAATTACGGTAGGGTACGTAATTTTCATTTCTTTCATCTCTTCAAGTTCCCACTCCAGCCACTCTAATTTCTCTGGGAGGGGACCTGTAGTGTCTTCCAGAATAGAAATCATGTGCTTGACCTTGCTCAGCCAAGCAGAATGTGTCATCTATTAGGCTGAAATTTCTCTGTTTATCTTCCAGACCATCCAGTTTTGGGCTGAGGGCAGCCATCACTTCTTCTATAACCGTATGAGCCAGTGTGCCCATTTCAGCAGCTGACAGCGTGATAGGCCCTGGGCCATCCACAGGTGGAAGCAGCAGACTTTCTTTGGGAATATTTAGCCATGTTACAGGCTGGTTTCCCCGAATTTGGTAACAGAAACTCATCCATGGTAGTCCTTGTGTTGGTAACAGTCAGTACAGACAAGAAACAAAAAAGGCAGCACATGTGAATAATTGACACCCACATCAATGGAACATTATAGCATGTATATTTGAATTCTGCAAGATACAATTTCTTTAAAAGACATTTAAAATTAATAGGGCTCCAAGAATCCTTAATACATACAGCTAAGTTGTTTAGCATATTTGAACCACAACAGATGAATGACCATTTGCCAATGTTAAGTTTGGGCATTTTTCTAAAAAATAAAGATCTTTGAAGATATCTCTTTTCTGAGGCCACACCTTTGAACTAATACCGCATCACACAAGGACCACATGGAAACTATGCCAGCTGGGGCCACCCATGTCAATGTCATGTGTCTAGTGTCTATGTAAGGCATGGATGGCACCCCTCTCTCCTCAGTTCTTTTCCTGCTGTCCATTCGCTTGTCAGACCTGCCATCAGAAATGCACCTGTTTGCCACCTTTGTCTTTATTTTATCATTACTGTAGTTTTTTTTGGCTTGCTGTATGCTGCCAAAAGAACAGGCAACTCTCTTTCGATTTTTATGTTCATGGAGATAACATTTTTAAAACTGACGCACACAAAATGTGTGTCCATTGTTTAGGCCTCTCTCACAATGTTCCTGCCTTTGAAATATGCCAAGGATTCAGCTCTGCTACCCAGCGATGCTGAAAAGCTGCATTAGAGAGGCATCTTTTGCTGCACATTCTCACGAATATGGAGCAGCAGAAGCCAGACAAGATCACGTTGCCCACCTCATCAACCGACTGGAGGTTGTCAAAATCTAAAGATAAGTAATCGTCTGGGAGCCACGGACACAAGGATAGAGATAAGGACAAGGCAGCCCCGACTCAATCCAGGTTGCCGCTGTGGCCTTCTGGCATTTCTTCTTCCTCATCACTGTCTGCACTGGTGGCGCCAACTGTGCCCCCCCGACCATCGATCAAACGCCAAGCTAGGGCTTGGCCTAGATGCTGCCGGGCCTTCTACGGTCGGAGTGTCACCGTCGCCACAGGGGCTTCCCATGACGGTGATGTCACAACTTCTTCTTCCGAGGCCATTGACACTCAGGCAGTTCTGGTGTCATTTTCTCAAATGATACAATGGCTCTTTCCAGGTCTGCCTTCACAGCCTGCTAACCTATCAGCAGTGGCAGCCACTCTCCCTACCCTGTTGATGCTGCAGTCTAACATTTAAGCAATAATGACCAAAGCACTGGTCATTTCCTGGAGATTAACGACCTGCTGGGGCAGAAAGGGTGGCCCGAGGTGCAGCCGAGGGCCAACCCCACCCAGCCGGTCATTAATCGACAGGAAATGAGTGTCTCTGAGGTCATTACTGCGACTCTAAGTCTGATCACAATAATAAACTTTTCAGAGCTTTTTTTTCCTCTGAGGTTTTTTTTTTCTCTCTGCAGCGCCAGTACTTTGACACTAACTCAGCTGTCATGCCGGACATTTCTAAAAGATTTCAGCCCGGCACAGCGGCCAATCAGTGAACTTCTTTAGCACATGAATAATTAATTAGACTTATAAACTGCCATTCAGACCTCCTTTACTGCCGCCAGCATCCCCAGTGTTGTCCTTGTCTCACATCGACAACAAACCTGAATACAATCCAGAAACTCATTCTGGAGGAGGATGAGGCTGATGAGGAATATGAGAAGGTGGCCAGTGCCTCCTTAACACTGGTTCCACCTTTTCCTCCCATAGCAAGGACTCTAGGGTGAGCACCATTAGGTCAGCCCTAGAAGACCTGTCATTTCACACCATGATGCAGTACTTAAAGGTTGCCATGGGTTTCACTAAAGAGGAGCTGGATTCCACCAGAAGTAATCCCATAGATTTTTCTAGAGCTTCCAGAAACTCCTTCTCCTGTCATACCTCCACTTGTTCCTGCATTGGAGGATGCCACTTATGCTGCTTGGTTCAGGCCTAATGATAAATCTACTGTTCCTAGAAAGCTAGACAAACTGTATCCAGCATCTCCCAGTAAACCCTCTTGTGTCACTCAGCCTGAAACTGATTCAGAAGTGATCACGGCTGTCCATGACAGATCCAGTGCACCCAAACACCTCAGCTCCCTCCCTCTCTCCTGATAAAGAATTCAGGAGGTTGGATATTATGGGTAAGCGCACATATGCGTCCTCATCCCTGTAACTTTGTATTGCACATTTTCCGGCCCATAGGGTGAAGTACCACAATACCCTGTGGAGACAGGCACAATCTTTGGCACAAGGTTTACCGGAGAGTCCTTCCAAGCAAGAGTTGCTTAAAATACTCTTGGCTGGGGCAGATGTAGGCAGACGTATTATGCTCCATTGGTGGTGTTTCTGACACCTGTGCCAGGGCCGCTGCCTCCAGCAGTTGTCTCAGACGTTATGCCTGACTCAAGGTGGCAGTCTTACCCACTGATGTCCGGCATACTATTCTCAATGCCTTCTTCAGAGGGCGTAGATTATTTGGCCTAGATGTAGAAAGCATCCTTAAGGGCCTACAGGACTCGGGTGTGACTTTCCGATCTGTGCAATCACTGTACTACCCCCAGGGCAAAAGCAGGGGTCCGAGGTTCCTTTCGCCCCCCCCGCCCAAGGTAACTAGCAAGCCTACAAACAGAAGAGCAGAGGCAGATGGGCTGGATCCTTGCCAGCCCCCCTCCACCATGATGCGCAGTACAAAGCACCTAGAGGTAGCAGAGCAGGGGCCACAGCCCCCTGCAGGATCCACATGACTCCCAGTACACACCCTAGCCACCATTGTTCCCTGGGGTGGTTGTAGGAGGTTGACTCTCCCTTGATCTGAATCAGTGGAGGAAGATCATCTCAGACATATGGGTGTTGGAGATCATAACAAAAGGCCATGCACTGGAGCCCCTGGAGACCCCTCTAGATCATCTGCCACCAGCCTCCACATATCCCCCCCCCCCGACCATCTTCCTATGCTTCAGGAAGAGGTCTAGGCCTTACTCCAGAAGCGTGCCATAGGACCGGTTCTTCCCAAACAGAGGCACCAGGGTTTCTATTCCAGATTTGTCCTCATCCCCAAAAAGACAGGGGACCTGTGGCCTATTCTGGACCTCATCAACCTCAGGTTCTGCGTAAAATACAAGAAGTTTCACATGGTGTCCCTGCAGCATCTCATTCACCTCCTGCAAATGGGAGACTGGCTCTGCCCTCTGGATATGAAGTATGCTTACCTCTACATCAGAGTCAGAAAGCCTAACAGGAAGTATCGGTGGTTTCTCATGGAGGGGGAGCATTATCAATTCAAAGTATTGCCCTATGGCTTGTCCTTTGTGCCACGGGTTCTTACCACATGCTTAGCAGTAGTTGCAGCAGCCCTTCTCAGGAAAGGCCTCTTTGTTTTCCCATATCTGGACAATTGGCTTTTGAAAGCCCATTCCCAGGAACATCTTCTTCACACCCTGTCCAGAACCAGAAGATTGCTCGATGTTCTGGGAGTGACGGTCAACCTGCCTAAGTCAGTATTGACCCCTTCCCAGGGACTGCATTATATAAGGGGTGGTCCTGGATATACCACTCAAGGCCATACTTTTCTGCACCAGGACAGGGCACAACACCTTGTGAAACAAGCGTGGACCCTTTGCAGCAATCTGTACATGCCAGCCAGGTCCTTCCTGCGTTGGCTGAGCCGCATGGTAGTGGCTGTTGTCACTGTCCTGTTGGCCCAGTCACATATGTGGATTCCCCAGTGAACTCTCCGAGTCTAGTGGGACCAGCTTCTGGATGACCTGGACCAACTGGTTCTAGGCACATCCCCTCTGTGCCAAGCATTACAGTGGTGGATGGACCATGACAGTCCCCTGAAGGGCGTTTCATTTTTAGTCCCATCCCACACCCAGATCCTCACCACTGATGCCTCTGGTTTGGGATGGGGAGCCCACCTAGGGTCCCTTCAGACTTGGCATACCTGGACCCAAGTGGAAGCAGTGCTGCACATCAGTGTCCTTGAACTGAGAGCCGTCCTATACAGCCTCCAAACCTTCCAGGACCATCTGTCTCCATGTCCATTGTTGATACAGATGGACAACGCCAGTGTGATGCATTATATCAACAAATAAAGGGTGTTTCATTCCTACCTGCTATGCAGGGAAGCAATGAGAGTGTGTTATTGGGCTCTGGAACATGGGTTACACTCAGCAGTCCATGTTCCAGGTGCCCAAAACTTCTTGGCAGACAGACTTGGTCAGTCACAGTCCAGGGCCCACGAATGGGATCTGCTCACCTCCATGGTACACCCTTTTCATGAGATGGTGTCATCCAGATCTGGACCTTTTTGCGCCCCCATTCAATGCAAAACTACCTTGTTTCTGCTCGCTTGCTCCAGAGCCTGGAGTTTTCTGGTGAGACATGTTGTCCCTTTCCTGGAAAGGAAGGTTTCTGTTTCTTGGAGGCAGTATAGCATAGCAGTTAAGGGCACTGAGCTGAATACCTGGAGACCTGAGTTTGAATCCCATCAGCTCCCACTTGCATACTGTGTGACCCTGAGCAAGTCACTTAACTTCCTTGTGCTCCCAGGTCGCACCTGGAAACAAGCTATGGCTTAGTGTGCTTTTCCTGGTTAAACAATTTTTCCCCTTTCCCCTTCTGTATGTCTTCCTACCCTTTCCCCTCATACACAGAGTTCTCAAGCTGAGGCATGAGGTGCAACTCTAATACTCATTTCCCCTCTTTGGCCTCGACAGATATGGTTTCCACTGCTCCAGCAATTAGCTGTGGAGCCCCTAGTCCATCTACCTTTGTGCAAGGGCCTGTTGCTCAGGAACAGGGCGCCCTGGTCCATCCAAAACTGAAATCCCTGCATCTGCATGTATGGCTCCGGAGGACATAGCACATTTTGGGGTATCCTACCCCCCCAGGTGGCAGATGTCCTCGTGTCTACCAGGAATCCTCAGGTATGCTTATTCACTTAAGTGGAAGCAGTTTACTCTGTGGACCACTTCAGATCCATTCACCTGCCCTGTTAGTACAGTGCTGGAATGCTTGCTGTCTCTGTCAGACTCTGGTCTACAGTATTCCTCACTCATGGTGCATCTGGCCACTATCTCCACCTTTCATGCAGCTGTGGACGGGCATACAGTCACCCAGCTTAAGGTGTCTCGTACTTTTTTGAGAGACATTTTGTACCAAAAGCCTTCCATCAGAAATCCGGTCCCAGGCTGGGACCTGAATTTTGTTTTGGAAAAGATTACTTTGGCTCCATTTGAGCCAGCCACAAACTGTGGCTTACTTCATGGAAAGCACTATTTTCTAGGGACGCGGATATGCTGTTCTATCCATACAATCTGGCAGTGTCCTTTCCTTTTAAGGTGTGCCGGAAAATCTTCAAGCTGGCTCCTCCCACCCACCCGGGTGGTAACTCCCCTAGCACTGCCCCATGACGATAGTTCTTCCTTTCCACTTGGAAGAACAGGAACCCTCCTTACCACTCTGCGTTACTAAGGCCCTAAAAACCTTCTAAAACCCCTTTTTGAATAGTTTTTTTAGCAAATATTTGACTTCCCTACTTCTCGCCGCTCTGATGGATGACGTGAAGTCTGCTCCAGGCTTCCGGTTCTGCAGTTGTGGGCAGAAGATGTCGTGATCTGACCCACACTCCTCGTGCGTATACTGCCTGGGCCATGAGCATGATGCCCAGGCCTACGATTTTTGTCACACCTTTCTGCCTTCAGGTCTGGAGGATCGCCTTGCTCACTTGCTCCTTGAATGACCGAGTGAACAGGATCCACCTGTCTGCTCACAGGAGGCACGGAAGGCGGTTTCCATAGCTGCAGGTTCCGCCGAGTAGTTAGCGGCCATGGAGGAGGAAGCAGCTCGGGCCACGGTGTATTCCCCCTCGGCTTTGGTCTTCACGCCGCTCCGGCTGGGCGCGTCATTCTCTGGTATATTCCAGGAAATGTGCCAGTCTCTTCCCTACTAATGGGGAGGGTCCCTCGGGCTCTAAGAAGTCCAAAAAGTCGAAGGACTCCAAGGAGCAAGAGACCAAGAAACAGTCTCGTTGATGCTCGTGGGATCGGGAGTGCTCTCAGGCCTCTGATTTCCACGTTTCTTCGGAGCTCCCGACTTTGGCCGAGGCTTCGTTTTTGGCCGCTGGTTCCAGAGTACTCCTGTCGAGTCAGTTGGCCGAGGATCGGACTGACTCTCCAGACAGATCTTTCTTGAGCCAGTCGAGCCAATCCTTTCTTCAGAGGAGGTTGACACCTCTCTCTCAAGGATTCCAGTTCTCACGGGGGGAATGGGGCAGGCCACTGTCCCGCCACCTCCTACTCCGAAGCTTCCTGACCAAGGGGTGGGTCGGCAGTCGTCGACTCTCTCTGATCAACCCTGCTGGTCCCCCCTGTGTCAGCTGAGGTCCTGCTCTGGTAACCTGGGCTCGGGCAGCCCGCGCCAGTCCCAGCGTTTGCGCTCTAAGTGCTTGGACAAGCGGCACTGCCGCTATTCCTACTCGTCCTCGGGCGAAGAGAGGCACTGGCACAAGCTGTGTTGGCGCTACAAGGAGTTCATGTGGCAGCAGCTTCTGTTTTCCCGGGTGAAGCCGACCTTGGTGCCCAACCCGGCCATAACTGCGCTGCTGTCACCGGAGCCGCAGCAGACGGTCCCAATGCAGCCCACTCCAGCTTCTCCACCGATAGTGGTGGAGCTGCTGCCCCCTGTGCCAAAGGATGGCTTCTCGACCAAGGATGCTTGGCCTGAGAAAGGGCTTCCCCATCAGCTCAAAGTTACTCTCACCCGCGATCGCTCCCCGGCAGGTGAGCAGTGACACAGACGGTAGGCCTCTGTATCATGAATCCTCAGAATCAGAGGGTTCCTCTTTTCACTCCCACCTGGTGGACATGAATTTGGCTGAGGATCTCTCTACGGAGCAGGGCCCCACTTCGTTCATGGGCTTTCTCCACTTGATCTCCGAGTCCACAGGCCTCCATCTGGAACCCATTCAGAAGAGGGAAAATTACCCCTTGACCGAGATCTTGCACTGGGGTGACACTTCGATGGAGGATGCTATCCTGTGCCCTGCTCTGCATCTGTGGCAACACTCAGCCTCTTGCGCGGCACCTTTTGCCCAGATGGCCCACAAGTACGTGGTCTCTTACCAGTTCCCCCTCGAGATTTACCGAGCACCCCTCAGCTGAGGGGCTGGTGGCCAACTCTGTCTTTCGGCGCACAGGCAATATGTGAGATGTGGACAAGCCTCCTGACAGAGTCCAAAAATTTGGACCACTCGGCCAAGAAGGTGTATGCCGCCTCTTCGCTCAGCTTCAGGCAGGCCAGTTCAGCTCTTCTGATGGCCCACTTTATGCATGCCCTTCTAGGGTCCTTGGACAAGGTGCTTCCCCACCTCCTTGCAGGCTTGCAGACTTCTGTCAAGCAAGTCTGAGACCAAAGTCATGCCGTAGCAAAGCAGCAGTTCCAGACGGCCATGGACATTGGCGATTCCTGCTCCCAGTTCGTGGCCGCAGCAGTTGCCATGCACTGCAGGGCTTGGCTGTGCATCTCTACTTTCACCGCTGATGCACAGCACAAGTCAGCAGACATGCCCTTCTTGGGGACCAACTTGTTCAGTCCCAGTGTGGAGAGGCATCTCACCAGGACCGAAAAATCCAGTGCCGCCCTGGACTAGGTGACGTCTGCTCAAAAGGACCAGATAGACTCCCAAGTCCACAAAGAAAAAGCTCTTTCAGCCTGCCTCAGCCTCTGCGGCCAAATCTGCCCAGCCCCAGGCTGGTCAGCAGCAGGCCTTGCGTCTGAAACCCAAGTCTGTGGCATCGGTCGTACGGAAGCCGGGTGTCGGGGATCCAGGATTCCTCTGCTTCCAAGCATGCCCAGTGATGGGTTGGGGGTGCCCTCCCCTCTCCTATCCTAAACCCCCTGAGTCCTTCCAGGGGGGCCAGCTCTGCCACTTCATTTCCACCTGGTCCGCTGTCACAATGGACAGGTAGGTTCTTGAGGTGGTCGGCCAGGGTCTGCTTCTGAAATTTAAGGAGTACCCTTCCAGCCGAGCCCTTGCCCCACGGGAAGACATGCTGTCAGTCGACGTCCAGTCGGCCCTTCGGGATGTCATTGCCCAGCTCCTGCTCAAGGAGGTGGTAGCTCCAGTCCCGGACCCTCCACAGCATTCAGGGTTCATGTCCAGGTACTTCCTGGTCCCCAGACGGACAGGGGGGTGGCGCCCCATTCTAGATCTGCATGACCTGCACAAATTCATCAGGTCCTGCACATTCAGGATGGTCACTCTGTCTCGGATCATACCATCCTTGGAGCAGGACATGTGGCTCTGCGCTCTGGTTCTTCAGGACGTGTTCTTCCACGTCCCAATCCGTCCATCCCCACCGATGGTTCCTCTGCTTTCGGGAGGAGGGCACCCTATACGAGTTCCAGGCCATGTCATTCGTCCTGTCCTCGGTGGCCAGGATCTTCACCAAGTGCATCACAGTGGTAGCTTTCCCCCTGAGGCACTGGGGAGTCTGGGTATAACCCTGCCTGTACAACTGGCATATCACGGGTCCCTCCAGGCAGGAGGTGGAGCAGTCCAGAGACCTGGCCCTCCAGACCTGCTTCTCTCTGGGCCTCTCAGTAATGGAGGCCAAATCGGACCTTGTGCTTTTGCAGGTGATTCACTTCATTGGGGCAGAGCTCGACTCTTGCAGAGCCAAGGCTCGGCTCCTGGCGGACAGGGCAGAGGCTCTAACCTCCTTTGCCCGATCATTTCGGGTTAGGCAATTGCACCCTGCTCGGGACCTCCTGCACCTGTTCGGCTACATAGCGGCCTGCACCCAGTGTGGTCCAATGGGCCCATTGGAGAATGCACCTCCTGCAGTGGAAGTTGGCTGGCTAGTGGTCTCAGTGCAGGGGTCACTTCGACCAGCTGGTCATGGTGATCCAGCGGATGTGGGATGCGCTCCAATGGTGGCTAATCCCAGAACATCTACATGAGGGTATCTCGTTTCTCCGTCCAGAGACAACGGTCATCCTGACGACCGAAAGCTCTCATGGGCTGGGGAGCCCACCTAGGGGATCACAGAGTCCATGGGCTCCGGTCCCCCCGAGGAGTCCCAATGTCACATCAACCTGCTGAAACTCAAAGCAGTTCAGCTGGCGCTGACTGCTTTTGCTCCAGATCTAAGGGTCAAGTTGTGCTGGTCCAGATGGACAATACCACAACTATGTACTACCTCAACAAACAGGGTGGTACACACTCCCCTCCTGCTGTGCGGGGAAGCCCTCCACATCTGGACACTCATGCGCAGTCTGGAGGCAGACCTTATGGCCATCCATGTGGCCGGTGCCTCCCACCAGCTTGCGGATGCCCTCAGCCAGGTGGGCGAGGCATTACACGAGTGGTCTTTTCATCTTGAGGAAGTGCAGAACCTGTTCTTCCACTGGAGCAAACCTCTGGTGGACCTGTTTGCCTCCAGGGAGAATGCCAAGCTGAGGCTGTATTGTGCCCTCCCCCCTCAGCAGGGAACGCTGCAGCGGGATGCCTTCTCGAACCCCTGGATCCCGGGCCTTCTCTATGCCTTCCCTCCATTTCCCCTGATCCACAACATTCTGCTCAAGGTCAGGAGGGATAAGGCACAGGTGATTCTAGTGGCTCCGGACTGGACACACCAGTTCTGGTATCCTGATCTCCTCAGCCTCAGCAACAGGCTCCCGCGGCATCTCCCACTTTGCCCGGACCTGCTGTCAGTCAGTCAGGGGAAGGTACTCCACCCGGACCTTCTATACCTGCACCTGACAGCCTGGCACCTGAGCGGCTAGAGTTCCAGGCTTTGGGTCTCTTCGAAGATGTACTCAATGTTGTTGAGGCATCTCGGAAGGAGTCGACCTAGCAATGTTATGCCTGCAAATGGAAGAGATTCTCCATTTGGTGTCAGGGCAAAAGGCTGGACCCTTTGGCTTGTCTGGTGGCTGACATTCCCGGCTACCTTTGATCCCTCTCCAAGGGGGGCCTCCAGTCGACAACTCATAAGGTGCACCTGGCAGCCCTCTCTGCTTACCGGACGTGGGCCGGTCAGTAGTCGGTGGCACAGGAGAAGGTGGTCTGGCACTTCTTCAAAGGCCAGGACCACATTTTCTCTCCGGTGTGTGAACCACCACCACCTTGGGATCTGCTGCTGGTTTTGGCAAAGCTCATGGGCAAGCCATTCGAACCAATGCACAGGTGTGAGATGTCACATCTGTTGTGGAAGACTGCCTTCCTGGTGGCTGTCATGTCAGCCAGAAGGATCAGCGAGCTCCTTGCACTCTCAGTGGGGTCTCCTTATTTGGTCTACCACAAGGACAAGGTTGTTCTGTGCCCAAACCTGAAGTTCCTCCTGAAGGTTGTGTCAGATTTTTATCACAACCAGGTGAATAATGTCCCGGTGTATTTCACCACCGACACCGCGTAGGCTGAGCACATGCTCCATACTCTGGACCTGAGGTGAGCACTCGCATACTACAAAGAGAGCACAACTGGAGTTCGGGGAGAGGTTCGCCAGCTGTTTGTCACCTATGCTGGCAGACCTGCAGCCAAGCGGACGATTGGCAGTTGGATAGTATCCTGCATTGATCTCTGCTACAGGTTGGCTAGTAGGGAGCCTCCCGGAGGGCTAAGGGCTCATTCCACCCACCATACCGCTGTGTCGGTGGTTGCTTCAAGGGACGTCCCTATCCAGGAAATCTGCTGGGCTGCTAGCTGGAGGGCAGCATACACCTTCACTTCCCATTACCACATTGACCTTGAGTCATGCCAAGATGCTGGTTTTGAGGCCTCAGTTCTCCAATCGCTGTTTCCTAAGTAGGGGGTGTGCGCCTTGCCTCCCTCCTCCGGGAGAACTGCTAGGAGTCTGCCAGATTGTGTGGATAAAACAACATGTCCACGTCCCTAGAAAAACAGATTATTCACCTGTAACAGTAGTTCTAGAAGTGGTATATGTTGTTCATCCACACAAACCCTCACGACTTCCCCTGGCAGTGGCGCACAGATATGCTTCCAGAGGGCAAGAACTAGCGTCTTGGGGAGGTGCAAGGGGAGTTACCACCGAGGTCGGTAGGAGGAGCCAGTTTGAAGACTTTCCAGCACATCTTAAAGGGAAAGAACACTGCCAGATTGTGTGGATGAACAACATATACCACTCCTATAAGTACTGTTATAGGTGAGTAACCTGTTTTTTTTAGTTGTGATCACTCCTGCTTGAAGGATTTCAGAGTTGCAGGCTCTCGAGTGTCAGCCTCCTTTTGGATTTCTCACAGAGACGGGGTGTCTTTATGTACCAGTCCTAAGTTTTTACCATAGTTGGTGTATGAGTTTACTTTGATTCAAACTATCCACCTGCCAGTGTTTTCCCCAGAGCCTGCTAATCCAGAAGAAGCATTGCTGCACACTTTGGATGTACATAAAGCTCTCCAGTACTATCTCTCTGCACCAAGGACTGCAGGAAGTCCTCTCAGCTTTTTGTTTTGTGTGACCCTGGGGGTAAAAGGGCGCCCCAGTGTCAAAACAGTACCTATCCAAATGTCTGGCTCAACTATTACCTTTTGTTACAGGAAGTACAGTAAGGCACTTCCTGGAGCAGTGTGCAGCCACTCCACCACCGGTTGGCCACTTGAGTTGCTTGTTTCTGCAGTGTTTCCACTGCTGAAGTCTGTGCAGCAGCCACTTGGAGTACTGTCCACACTTTAACCAAGCATTACAGTCTAGACATTGCTTCTTATAGAAGAACAGGATTTGGCCTGGCTGTCCTGCAGGGCCTGCTCTCCTAATCATGTTGCTTTCTTCCACCCAGATTGTTTTCATTTTGGTTCTGCTTGGTACTCATTCCAAAGGTGTGGCCTGATGGAAGAGATAGCCTCAAAGAAGATAGAACAGTTACACACTTACCGTAAAAGTAGATCTTCAAGAGAATCTTTTTCATCAGGCAATGCTGTCCCACCCTCCATCCCCCTTGGGGGTTAGGGTTTCGGCCTTGCTGCTCTGCTGTGTTCAGTAGCTGTTTTGTGCAGCACCCTTTGTCACCTGGTAAGCTGGGTGTTGGTATGATCTCCTGGTTTCCCAGAGGGAGGCTGTGCAAGCATAAGAGGGAGCTATCCACACCTTATATAGACACTAAATGCATGATGTCGACGTAGGCGACCCCAGCTGGCAAAGTTTCTGTATGGTCCTAGTGCTGACAAGGTATTAATTCAAAGGTGTGGCCTGATGAAAAAGATTGGAAGGGGCTCCCATTTCTGAGCAATACCTAACCAAATTGTTAGTTAATGACATTGTTTTCATGTTAAAACAAGTATGCTGATTCTTTATCGGGCTCACTCAAAGGCTACTCTACCAGGGGCATGGCTGCCTCCTTTGCCTATCTGCGGAATGTTTCAGTTACTGACTTTTGTGCAGCCGACACTTGGAGTTCTGTACACACCCTTGTCAAACTTTACAATTTGGACATTGTATTATGATGCAGAGCGGGCTTTGGACTGGTGGTCTTACAAAGTTTCCTCTTTTAAGATTTGTAAGGAGTTTCTGCTACTCCCACCCAGTTGACCGGGGTCTCTCCTTTACTGCTTGGGACTCAGTCTTAATGGCGTTACCTGCTGCAACAGCCCCCTCGAAGAAAGATAGTACAGTTACATAAGAACTTACCATAACCTTAGATCTTCGAGAGGAGCTGTTGCAACAGATACTGTTTTCCTTCCCCCTTGTAGCTATCTCTTCACCATGGATATCTTTCCTCATCTATGAGGAACCTCTTTGATTCTCCATATTCTTTCTTCGTGCTGGGGTCTCAGGCGTGAAAACTGAGGAGGGGCTGGGGGACCACCCCTTTTATACCATACGTGATGCTGGGCGGGCCAACATCAGGGAGTGGTCCCCCGCTGTAGACTGCTAGCTAGACAGTTTCCGTGGGGTCCTAGCGCCTGGCAGCTTAGTCCTAATGGTGTTACCTGCTGCAAGAGCTGCTCTCAAAGATCTACTGTTACAGTAAGGTCTTACGTAACTGTACTTTTCAATCATGTCCCCCCTCTCCCTCCTTGTCTCCAGTGAGAACATATTAAATGCTTCCAGACGCTCCTCATACAAGTGCCCTTGAAGGCCCTGAATCATTTTGGTCTTTCTTCTCTGGACAGCCTCCAACCTGTTTTTATTTATTATTTATTTATTGAATTTTGATGACCAGGTTGGCCCACTGGGCCCAGGAAGGTCCATTTCTCGGGGGCAACCCGGGGAACAGAAGCAGTACAATATATACAATCAGGTGATCCAGAAGCAATACAATACATACAGTCAGGTGATACAGGGTTACGAGAAGTAGACAAGATAATGAGGATAACAGTACAGGCAATTATTAAAATCGTAGACCATAAGTGGACTCCAGAACTGGACACAGTACTCCAGATGGGGCCTTACCAAGGACCTGTAGAATGGCAGTATCACCTCTCTTCTCCTGCTGATGAATCCCATTCCTATGCATCCTAGCATTTTGTTGGCTTTGATATAAGCTGTGGTGCATTGGCTAATCTGTGGAAGGGTGTTGCTTATGATGACACCCAGGTCGCTTTCTTCCTGCGTGGTGCTGAGCTGGACTCCATTGAGGTAGTATTCTGTTCTTGGATTCACTTCACCCAAATGCATCACCTTGCATTTCTTTGCAATGAACCTCAGCTGCTAGACATTAGACCATCTTTCCAGCCTGTGTAGGTCTTTTTGTAAGTCCTTAACCACCTCCTCGCTGTCTGCCTTTTCTCCTAGCTTGGTACTGTCCGTGAATAGGGCACTTTTGCCCAGAATACCTATGCTGATGTCACTGATAAAGGCATTAAACAGGACTGGCCCCAACACTGAACCTTGGGGCACACCACTAGTGACCGTGCCTTCATCAGACCTCACCCCATTGACCACTATTCTCTATTTTCTGTCCCTAAGCTAATTACCTACCCAGCTGCTATGCTCTTTGCTACACCCAGGTCCTCCAACTTTTTTGGCAGGCAGTTGTGTGGCACTGAATCAAAGCCCCTTACTGAAATCAGGGTAGAGGAGGTCCATTGGGTGGTCTCTGCCTAGTTCCCTAGTGACCCAGTCAAAAAATGTGATAAGGTTCATTTGGCATGACCTTCCTGCCACAAACCCTTGCTGCCTGTCATTCTGCAGGTCATTCTTATCTAGGTGCTCTACCAAGTCCTGATCAGTTTCCCCACTACCGACGTAAGACTAACCAGTCAGTCGTTGCCTGCTTCCTTCAAACTCCCTCCCTTGTGGAGAGGCACCACATCAGCTTTTTTCCAATCCCCAGGCACTACCCCTGTCTGAAGTGATCTGCTGAATAAATGTGCTAAGGGATCTGCTAGTTCCTTTCGCACCCTAGGGGTGAAGTGGGTAGCCATCTGGGAACAAGTGACCACCAAACAGTGTGGTTCACGATAAACTTAGCTGTAGAGTCAAGCCACACAAAAGTGAAGGTACTGGACTTCATGAGGGCTGATTTTGTCAAAATGGGAGAGTTCCTCAGAAAAGCACTAGCAAACAGGCAAGAAGGTGGTGTGGAGCAACAATAGGGAAACATCAAAACTGCCATCACAGAGGCAACAAGCCTTTGTGTGAAGCAAATAAACAAATCATAATGAAAGAAAAAACTACTATGGTTCTCAAAAGAAGTGGCAGGGAACGTAAGGGAGAAAAAGATAGCATTCAGGAAGTATAAGGAAACACAGAAGGAGCAGGACAGAGAACTGTACCAGTGAAAGCTGAAGGAAGTGGGGAAGGCAGTCAGAATAGCAAAGGCCCAAACTGAGGAAAAGATGGCCAACTCAGTTAAGAAGGGGGATAAAACCTTTTATAGGTACATTAGGGAGCAAAGAAAGATGAAGGCAGGGATACTGAGGCTGAATAAAGAGGAAGGTGGTTGGGCAGAGAGTGGCAGTGAAAAAGCAGGGATACTGAACGAATATTTCTGCTCAGTATTCACAATGGAAAAGCAGGGGGAGAGACCTAATCCAGTCAATAGAAGCACTCTGGATAGAGGGGTTGATATTAGTCCTTTCACAGAAAAAAGGGTTCTGAAGGAACTCTTAAAACTGAAGGTGGATAAAGCAATGGGGCCTGATGGGATTCACCCCAGAATTCTAAAAGAACTAAGGGAAGAACTAGTAACACCATTGACTACCCTTTTGAATAAATAATGGGAGGATGGTGTGGTACCTGAGGACTGGAGAAGGGCGGATGTTATTCCCCTTCACAAAAGTGGGAGCAAAACAGAGGCAGGAAACTACAGACCTGTCAGTTTGACCTCAGTGGTAGGAAAATGATGGAATCACTTCTGAAGGAAAGAATTGTTGAGTACCTAGAGGCCAGTGGGGCACAGGACCCAAGGCAGCATGGATTCACAGCAGGAAGTTCATGTCAAACAAATCTAATTGATTTCTTTGACTGGGTGACCAAAGTAGTAGACCAGGGAGGGGCTGTGGACATGGCCTACCTAGACTTTAGCAAGGCATTTGACACAGTCCTGCACAAAAGATTAATAAATTAGCCAGCCTGGGAGTGGGTCCCTGGGTAAAACACTGGCTGGACAACAGGACACAGTGGGTAATACTAAATGGAGTCCACAGTGAAGATAGGAGGGTTACTAGTGGGGTACCGAAGGGTTCAATACTGGGGCCGGTCCTTTTTAATGTCTTTATAAGTGACATTGCAGAGGGACTGGAGGGGAAGGTATGTCTCTTTGCAGATGACACAAAGATCTGCAACAGGGTTTATACGCAAGGTGGGGTGGAAAGGATGAAAAGGGACTTGGCAAGGTTGGAGGAATGGTCAAATGCATGGCAGCTTAGATTCAATGCAAAGAAGTGCAAAGTAATGCACCTGGGAAATAAAATCCCAGGGCAAGAGTACAAAATGGGGGGTGAGATACTGACAGCAACAAAAATGGAAAGGGACCTGGAGTAGTCATATCAGATGACCTAAAGATGGGCCAGCAATGTGAGAAGGCAGTAAGGAGGGCTGGGGATACTGGGATGCATAGGGAGAGGTATCGCCAGTAGAAAACAGAAAGTTGTTGGCCCTCTGTACAGGCAATTGGTAAGACCATATCTGGAGTACTGTGTACAGTTCTGGAGACCCCATCTCCGCAAAGACATAGACAGGGTGGAGGATGTCCAGAGGAGGGCAACCAAAATAGTGCAGGGTCTGCACTAGAAGACATATGAAGAAAGACTAAAGGAGCTTAAGATGTATAGTCTCAAGGAAAGGAGGGAGAGGGGGGACATGATAGAAACTTTCAAATACCTCAAGGAAAGCAACGAAGTCCAAGAGGGTAGCATCTTTCAAAAAAAGAGATGTGCAAGAACAACGGGCCACAATTTCAAGATAGAGGGGGTACGGCTCAGAGGTAATGTGAGAAAGTATTTCTTCACAGAGAGGGTTGTAGATGCATGGAACAGCCTTCCTGAGGAGGTCATAGAGTCAAAAACAGTGGGAGAATTCAAGAATGCATGGGACAGACATAAGGCAATTCTAGTGGGGGGTAGGAGGAAGTAGGCTGTTGGTTAACTAGGATCTGCAGCTTATCAGTTAGGTAGGGAAATGGGCAGACTAGGTGGGCCAAGTGGTCCTTATCTGCCGTCAAATTCTGTTTCTATGTTTATTCCATCAGGCCGTGGTGACTTGTCCTCTCTGGTTGATCCAGGGCCTCCCTAACTCTACTGCTGGTGATTGGTGGTGTTTCCATTTGTGGGACACCTTTGTCAGCAGCCTTGATGCCACTGTCTGGTACGGTGCATATGTGTTCCTTGGTGAACACTGAGCAAAAAAAAGTTGTTCAGAACAGTGGCCTTCTGACTATCCTGCTCCACTATTCTGTCACTGTCTTTGAGCCTAACTATTCCTCCCCTTTTCTTTTTCTCTTGTGTATATCAGAAAAATTGTTTGTTCCCCTCTCTAATCCCTTCTACCAGTCGAAGCTCCATTGCGGCCTTAGCTGATTTCACCATCCTCTTTGCTTCTTTGTTCTTCTGAACGTAAGCTTCCCATGCTTGTCTTCCTGAGTTCTTTTATAATTCCTACAGGCCTCCCTTTTTTGGCCCTAATTGCGGGCCTTACCTGGCTACTGAACCCTGTTGTTTTTTATGTTTGTTCTTTTTGATCACTGTTCTTGCGCACATCCTGGTAGCCGCTTAAATGGCTAGCTTAACCAGCCCCCATATTTCTTCCGCATCTAACTGCTCCGGTATCCTTAACAGCCAGCTTCTAACTACTTCCCTCATTTTGTTAAAATTGGCTCCTGTAAAGTTTAAAACTTCAGTCTTGGATTGTGATTTTTTTATCCCTAAGGCTAACTCAAACCACACAGAGTTGTGGTCACTGTTGGCCAATGGCTTCCCAACCCCTGTAACACTTACTCCCTCCGAATTAGTGAGGACTGCATCCAGAATGTTGTCCAGCTAGGTGCTTAAGTAGACAATCTTGAAGGGTATCAACCACTTTTTGACTTCTATTAGAACTTGCCATTGGGATGCTCCAGTTAACATTGGGCATATTCAGGACACCTCCTATATCCCCTTTTTGTGATACTCCCCTGATCTCCTCTAGGCACTCCTCATCCCTGCTCCCAGCCTGTCCCGGAGGGCAGTATACCACTCCTATGTGGATTCTCTCTCTCTCTCTCTCTCTGAGCTGAGCTGAGTAGCATCCACAGGGATTCCATGTCCTCGTTTTTGATGCTACCTACTGTGATGGCCTTTAATGATAATAGTAATAAAATGTATTTGTTATAGCGCCTTTCATATACCAAAGCACTATACATTCAAGATAAAAACAAGATACAACAGACACAATAAAATCAAGAAAACCCAGAGTATGCTTTCCCCCACAAAAAAGTCTTAAGAGCCTGCTTGAAACACCTTTATCCTGCCCTTACATATAATGCTACCCTCCCCCCACCCTCACCTTAGTCCTGTCTGAAGAGGGCATAGCCTGTGACTGAAAGGTTCCAGTCATCTTTCTGTGAGGCTCAAGTCCCCATGATGACCACCAGGTCCACTCTGGAATCTGCCATCATTACCTGCAGGTCGCTTATTTTGTTCTGCAGGCTTTTGGCTTTGATGCATACCCCTTTCCAAAGTCTGGTACCCCTGCTGTTATTCACTACTGTTGGTTCTGCCCTTGGGCCTGCGAATGTGTGGCCCTGTGTCCGGTTCCCAATCGTCTTCATCCCCTTTGCACATAGAAACATAGACTTTGATGGCAGATAAGGACCGCTTGGCCCACCCAGTCTGCCCGTTTCCCCTACCTATTGAATAAGCTGCAGATCCTAGTTAACCAATAGCCTACTTCTTCCTACCCCCCCACCAGAATTGCATAATGTCTGTCCCATGCATTCTTGAATTCACCCACTGTTTCTGACCCCACAACCTCTTTAGGAAGGCCGTTTCATGTGTCCACAACCCTCTCTGTGAAAAAATACTTCCTTTCATTGCCCTTGAGCCGTCCCTCTCTATCTTCAAATTGTGCTGCCTTAGATGCAGTCAGAAGTGTGCTTTCTAATAGGTTCCCTAGAATTAGACTCCCCTCTTTCCTAGTTTAAATGGTTGATGCGAATGTCAGATTTCTGCTCGAGTGCACTCACTCATTCCTTTGTTAGGTGAATTCCGCAAACTTGAATAGTTTCCTTTCCCAGAAGCTCCCCCATGAGCCTATGACATAATATTCTTTTTCAAAACACCATCTGTGTAACCAAGCATTGAATCCCGCAGTGCCCTTATTCCTGATTTTGTTTTCGCATTCCCCTTTGCCCCACACTGGAAGGACCTACGAGAATGTCAGGGCAGTCCTGCTGGCCTCCAGCCATTCCCCCAGCTTAATGAAATTCTGCTTGGTTTCTTCCATCATTTGAACAGGCAGGTCATTCATACTAAGATGAATTACAACATTGGTTCTAACCCCAGCTATTAATGCTCCTTCTCCTGCCGAGTTGACACAGGCTTTCGCCTTACTCCAGGTGCTGCAGGGTTTATTACCCCCTCAGCAGCCTGTGATTACTACTGCTGAAAAAGCAACTGTTGTTACTCCTCTTTTGCCTACTGCTACAGTGGCATACGAGGAGGATGACCAAGATGAAGAGGGAATTGAACCTGAGGTGTCACCAGTACAGGATTTTGGCCCCCTCCCAGACCCTCAGTAGATTTCTCTTCCCATTTTTCTTTTGTTAAGAAAATAGTAGAGACCCTGGATCTGCAAACAGCTGAAGAGATCCAGGATGAAGAGGAGGCACAATACATGGAGCTTATGGGGTTGACACCCTCAGAAAGGCTCCTTCTGCCTATCTACAAATTCTTTAAGAAGGATGTTTTAGGCATCCTAAAGGCTCCCAATACAGTCACACACAGACAAAAAATGTGACAAGAAGTATCTGTTAGAAAAATCTGGTGCTGAGTTTATTTTTAGTCACCCAGACCACCAGGGTATTGTACAGCAGGCTGCCTGTGTGAATGTCAAAACTCCCTTATCCTCTCACCCCCCCAGAGAAGGATTCGAGAAAGGTGGACTGCATGGCAAAAAAGGGGTACCTTTCGGCATCCCTGGCAGTTCATCAAGCCAGCTACCAGGCCTATGCAGCCCTTTATCAAAAAGCTCTCTGGCAGTCAGTAGTGGACAATACTGAGGCTAACCCCTCTTTAACAGTGTCAGAGCTGCTAGACACAGCAAAATTGGGTTTGGGGGCTTCCAAATACCAATTTCAGATGGCAACTGACACCAATAATACAGCTGCATGGTGGATGGATGGTACCATTGCTCTAAGAAGATTTGCCTGGCTGGGGGCTACCAACCTCACCCAGGACACCCAAGCTAAGGCAATGGACTTTCCTGTCAAAGGCCACTCTCTTTTTGGTGCCCAGACTGAGGCATATATGAAAAAATAGACAAATATAAAGCTACTTTTAGGAGCAACTCGACCAGAAACAGGCCCTCTGCTTCAACTTCATCTTATTATAGGGGAGGCAGGGGCAGGTCCTCTTTTAGGAGGCCTTTCTTTCAGGTACAGGCTGTTTCCCAGCAGCAGTACCAGCCACAGCAGACTAGATTTTACAGAGCTAGAAGTAGAAGGGGGTTCTCGGAGAGGATCCCAATCTGCTCAGCCTCAGCAGCAAGCAAAGCAGAACCCCTGACTTTTCCCTTCAGGCTGCCTCTCCACATCCTGTAGGGGCAGACTCAACCACTATTTCCAGGAATGGTTAGAAATAACCACAGACAAGTGGGTACTAGAACTAGTGAGTCAGGGTCTCTCCCATTTCTTCAAGTCCCTTTCTCCTCCAAGGTTAAAACATTTTGCACCAGCTCCCTTCTCAGAAAGAAAACTACTGGAGCAGGAGGTACAGGCCCTACTGCTGGCAAAAGCAATGGAGCCTTTCCCCCACAACCAAAGAGGGCAAGGATTCTATTCCAGATATTTCCTAACAACAAAAAAGAATGGAGAGTGGCGGCCTGTACTAGACCTCAGACTGCTTAATAGGTACCTGGTAAAGCCCAGGTTCAAAATGGTCACAATGGCCATGATTTTGCCAACTCTGTAAAAAGGGGACTGGCTAGCCTCTTTGGATCTAAAGGACGTATATTTCCGTATTCCCATAAGGGAGTCACACAGAAAGTATCTCAGATTCAGACTCCCCTCAGGCCACTACCAGTTCTCAACACTTCCCTTCGGCCTTACCTCTGCACCAAGGGTCTTTACCAAGTGCATAGCAGTAGTAGTGGCACACCATAGAAGACTGGGTGTCACAGTATTTCCTTACTTGGACGATTGGCTAATCGTAGGGAAATTCCACCAACAAGTGTCAGACCACCTTCAGGTAACCCAGGATATGCTGCTCTCCCTGGGATTCCTTCTCAATACCAAAAAGTAATTCCTGACACCTGTGCAGGTTCTGCAGTTCACAGGTGCAGAACTGGGAAGAGCTTCTCTCCCTCAGGAAGGGGCTGAAAGCATTCAGCTTCTGGCAGGCTCATTTGCCCTGTGCAGGCCAAAGCCAGCAAAAGAGTTTCTTCAACTGTTGGGGCACATGGCTGCAACAACAGGCACAGTCATAGGTGCCAGGTTTCAGATAAGAGATATTTAGTTCCACCTCAGAGCACACTGATGCCAAAGGCGGGGCCCCCTCTCAAAGCCAGTTCCAGTCACACAAACGTTACTACTGGCCCTCCAATGGTGGAGGGAACCAGAAAATTTAAGGGAAGGGGTTCCATTTTTGCAGGAGCCTCCCTCCCTGGTTCTCACAATCGATGCTTCCCTGCTTGGTTGGGGTGGTCACTTAGGGGATCACACCATCCACGGTACTTGGGAGAGTGCAGACTCACTCTTGTACATAAACCTGCTGGAGTTAAGAGCTGTTTATCTGGCCCTTCAGGGTTTCTCTCATCTCATACAGGGAAAGGTGGTACAAGTCAGAACAGACAATACCACAACAATGTACTACATCAACAAACAAGGAGGGACAAGGTCCACTCCTCTGTGTACAGAGGCAATGAATATATGGAGCCTTACTTACTCCCTAAATGCTGCTCTACAGTCAGTTCATCTGCCAGGCAAAGACAACACCTTGGCAGATGCCTTGAGCAGGATAAACCAGGCCCATCATGATTGGGCATTGAACAAGCAAGTGGTGAATGCTCTATTCAGGAGGTGGGGGACCCCAGAAATAGACCTTTTTGCATCCCACCAAAATCACCACTTACCTCTTTATTGCTGCAGGGCTCCAGTGAAGGGGACCATTCCAATGGATGTCCTGATTCTGGATTGGACAAGCAGGTACCTCTGTGCCTTTCCTCCTTTTCCTCTGATACTCAGGGTGCTCATCAAGCTCAGGCCACAACCAGCTTCGATTATTCTGGTAGCCCTGGATTGGGCAAGACAGCCTTGGTACTCCCTGCTGCTCTCAATGTCTGTGAGCAAACTGATTTACCTCCCTCAGAGGTACAATCTACTGACTTCCTTTCAGGGGAGGGTAGTGTACCCCAATCTCAGGTCTCCAAGCTCAAGGCCTGGCTCTTGAGGACTTAGAATATGCAGATTGCCAATTATCTGAAGCAGTTTTATAAGTCCTTAAGGGTTACAGGAAGCCTTCTACCAAGAAAACCTATGCCTCAAAATGGAAAAGATTTTCCATTTGGTGCAGTGACAAGAGTATAGTCCCGGCCCAGGCCGGGATCCCAACCCTTCTTGATTATTTGTCTCACCTGCACTCCCTGGGGTTACAGCACACAACTCTGAAGGTGCACCTGGCTTCAGTTTCAGCATACCTTTGAGCTAGAAAGGATACCTCCTTGGCATCAAACCCTGTAGTCAAAAGATTCTTTAAAGGGCTCTCCCATTTGTTTCCTCCTTACAGGGAACCAGTGCCAGCATGGGACCTTAATGTTTGCATTGCCCAGCTTATGCTTCCGCCCTTTGAGCCCATGGCATCTACAGAACTTAAATTTCTTACCTGGAAGGTAGTTTTTCTGGTAGCAGTCACTTATGCCAGAAGGATAAGCGAGCTACAGGCCCTCTGTGTGGAAAAGGACTATGTTTCTTTCCACAGGGACAAGGTAGTGTTGAGAACTAATAGGAAGTTCCTCCCCAAGGTGGTTTCTGACTTCCATTTGAACCAGTCTATAACCTTGCCAGTTTTCTTTACTGAACACTGTAGCTCAGGTGAGCGTAGATTACAAAGCTTGGATATAAAAAGAGCACTGAGTTATTACATGATTCATACCAAAGATCATAGGCAGGACAGACAACAACTGTTCTTCACCTATGGGGAAGTAGGTAAAGGTACTCCTGCTTCAAAGAGGACTGTGTCTTGATGGATAGTCCAGTGTATTTAGTTTTGCTTCTCAAAGGCAGGCAAGGTTCCTTCCTCCGGTCTTAGGGCCCACTCTACAAGGGGCACAGCTGCCACTATTGCAGCTGCCTGAGAGGTACCTCTAATAGAAATATGTAAAGCAACTACCTGGAGGTCAGTCCACACCTTCACTAAGCATTATAGCCTGGACACCCAGTCCAGGAGTGATGACAGATTTGGCACAGCAGTCTTGCAGAGTCTTTTTCCTAAATATATTCTGGCCCACCTCCTTGAGGTACTGCTGCATAGTCTGCAAGAGTAATAATAGAAGTGGATTCCTGGGGTTAGAAGAAAAAAATACTTCCAAAGGGATTCACTAATAGTATTACTCCCTGCCCTTGCCTCCCCTTTCAGAATCAGTAAGAATAAAAATCCTCTCCACAACTAATAAGATGTATAGTTGGAGTGGCATGCCACCTGTTGGCACCTTCTAGTAATTTCTTAACTTGTAGGTTCTTTTCTAAAGGCATATTTGATTTCAGAAAAGATGACATTTGTTTATACTAGTCCTTTGGTTAATGTTGTTATTTGCCCAGTTGGTCATTATTTTTCTATAATTATTTAAATAGTGATTCACATGTTGTTATGGCCTCTTTGCAGGCTGCTAAGAAATCTGAGGTAGAACATAGGCAGTTTGAAAATAGATACACGAGCTAAATATTCCATGATTAGCATAGCATTCTGTTCTCTCTGGGGCAGTGCTGGCTTAAGGGAGCACTGCAAGAGTAATAATATTAGTGGATCCCTTTGGAAGAAACAAGATTACTACAGGTGAGTAATTTTTTCTTTCTTCCTCTGTTTTATCTACCAAACTACCAATGCATTCAGTGTCTTGCTGTGCTGATGCTCCAGGAAAGGCATTTAACTGTCGCCTTAAGTTGCATACCTTTTCTCAGGTGGAACTCTACTCCACTGATCATTGAGTCCCCCAGAACAAGAAATTCTAGGATCCTGGATATGTTGTTCAATCCACACTGTTTGGCATGTACTTTCCCTTTAAGATTCTTGCCGGAAGGTCTAAAAGCTGACTGCTCCCACCCACCCAGGTGGTCTATGCCTCAGCTCTGCCCCTTGATGCCAGATCTTCCTTTCCGCGGAAGATTCTGGTTCCCTCCTTATCACTCCCACATTGAGTAGGCCTTGGCAAACAAATCTTCGGATTTACCCATAATTAAACTCGTTCGAGTTTCTCCACATCGCTACGTGATCGTGACCGTGGTGGAGGATAAGGCCTCGCTCGGGATCCGCTACTGCTCGTGTGGGCAGAAGATGTCCTACACCAACCCGCATGCCTATGCTGCCTACTGCTCAATATGCCTAGACACCCAGGTTCGCGACTTTTGTCACTCGTTCCAACCCAATGTTTTGGACGATCGTCTTGCACATTTTCAGCTTGGCAGACCAGAGAAACGGAACCCGCCTGTCAAATCAAAAGAAGCCCATTGGGTGGTCTCTGCGGCTGCGGGGTCCACTGAACAAAAAAAGCAGATGAAGGTCTTCGAGGAGGAGGCGGCTTGGGCCACTGATCGATCCTCTTCCATGTTGGTCTTCGTCCCGCTCAATTTGGGCTCCACCTTTTCAGGCTCCTTCCAGGAGATGTGCCAGTTTCTCCCAACCAAAGGGAAGGGCCCTTTGGGCGCGCACGTCTCTTGCTCCTGTAAAAGGGATAAGAGTCGAAGGAAGGTTAGGTCTTGTCGACCATGTTCCTGGAATGGCGAAGATCTCACGGTCCAGAATCTGCTGTTTAGGTGGTCGAAGATTGCTGACCTCGACTGTTGACTTCACAGTACCCCCGTCAGTCTAGCTGGCCAAGACGTGGGACGACGACTCAGTTGAGATTGTTCTTGACCCCCATCAATCCGTTGTCGCCCAATGAAGCCGACAATTCATTATTCAGGACCCCTGTCCTGACCGAACCCACTGAAGAGGAAACCCTGCCTGCTGGGAACCTCTTTATGGTTCCTGTCCCTGACCTAGAGAAGTCATAGTTCTCCCCGGTTCCTTCTGAGCATCCCAGTCTGTTTCCTTGCTGGTCGAGGTCTCTGACTACTTAGATCAACAGGCCAAAGAAGTCGCATAAGCGATCGAAAAAGCGGCGCCACCGCCATTCATCCTCGTCTTTCTCAGAAGAGAAGAGGCTTCGACGCAAGCTGCGCCAGCACTACAAGGACTTGATGTGGCAACAGTTAATTATGTCTGGTCCGAAGTCGACCCCAGCTTCCACACCAGCCATCACTTGAATGTCACCCTCTAGGCTGATGCCGACCCCTCCAGAGCCGGTCAACACCACCCATCCACACGCAGAGCCGGTGAAGACCCTCACGGCTCAGCCAGAACCGGCCTCTCCACCGATCCTGGTGGAGCCGCCACCTAAGCAGCCTCCCTCCGAGACTTCTGCCATGAAGTCTCGGCCCGTCAAGGGCCTCCAGCACAGGTTTTCTGTCACTCTCACTCCCAACCATCCCTGGTGGGTCCAAGGTGACATGGGTGGTCGGCTGATCTGCTCAGACTCCTCTGAGTCTGAGGATTCCGATTTGCATTCTCTTCCCCTGGACGAAGACTCCATAGGTAGTCTCTGGATGGATAGAAGGTCCCATGTCCTTCATGGGCATCTTCTGTGACGTCTACGGGGATGCCATTGTAGCCTGTTCAGAAATGGGCTGAATATCCCCTCACTGATATCCTCAAAAGAGGGGATTCTCCGACAGAGGCCTTCCATGTGGCCAAAGCCATTGTTGGCCCGGCCTTGGAGCTGCGGCAGTACCCAGCCTCCTGCCCTGCACCCTCAGCCCGGATGGCCTGCAAATATGCGGTTCCCATTGGCTCCTTTTCAGGATTCACAGAACACCACTCGGCCGAGGTGTTGGTGACCGAGTGTGTTCTGGCGCTCGGGTAATTCGGGAGACATCAATAGACCTCCAGACAAAGAGTCCAGAAAGCTGGACTATTCAACCAGAAAGGTCTGTGCTGCCTCTTCGCTTGACCTTTGTCAGGCAAGCTTGGCCGTCGTCATGGCGCATTTTTCGCATACCCTTTTGGGCTCTTTGGATGAGGTTCTTCCTCATCTCCCCACAGACCTTCAGACCACAGTCAAGCAGGTATGCGACCAGGGTCGGGCGGTTGCCAGACAGCAACTCCAGATGGCTCTGGATGTCGGGGATTCTTGGGCCCGCTCAGTGGTGGCCGCGGTTGCCATGCGCTGCAGGATCTGGCTGAGGGTCACGACCTTTACGGCAGACACTCAGCACAAGCTATCGGATGTTCCCTTCCTGGGCCCCAATCTTTTCAGTCCAGGGGTGGACGGTCACCTCCAGTGAATAGAAAAGTCCAGTGCCACATTGGACCCAGTCCGTTCTGCCCAGAAGGAATCCCAGAGTTCCAAAAGCAGAAGAGAAAGAAAGCCTTTTTGGCCTACTGCCCCTGTAACCAAGCAGCCCCACTTCCAATCGGGGCAGCAGTAGCCGCAGGTTCAACCTTGGTGCCCTTGACCCAAGCAAGGGCCCTTGGCAGCCATAAACCCAGAGGAAAGGGTTCTGGTGGTCCCCAAACCAGATCCTCCTCCTCCTCCAAGCCAGCACAGTGACAGGATGGGGGTTGCCAACCCCATGCCTGTTACGCCCACTCTGGGTCCTCCCATGAGGGGCTGGCTCTGCCACTTCCTTTTTGCTTGGTCTGCTGTTACAGCAGACAAGTGGGTCCTGGAAGTGGTTGGCCAGGGACTGCCTCTGGAACTCAAGCAGTACCCACCAAGTCGAACCCATTACCCCATGGGAAGAAATGGTTTCCATGAACACTGTCGTCTCTCCGAGGCAGCGTGCGTAACTACTCATGAGGAGGTAGTGAGTCAAGTCGGATCCCCTGTCAACCCTGGGTTCGTTTCCAGGTACTTCCTGGTCCCCAAACGGATGGGGGGCTGGCGCCCCATTCTAGATCTGCACAACCTGAACCAATTTTTCAGGTTTTGCACCTTCAGGATGGTAACTCTGTCTCAGATCATACCATCTCTTGAGCAGAACATGTGGTTTTGCTCACTGGATCTTCAGGAAACTTTCTTTCTTGTCCTGATCCATCCGTCACACCGAAGTTTCCTCCACTTCTGAGCAGAGGGAGCTCTCTTTGAGTTCCAAGCCATGTCATTCAGCCTGTCATCACCCCGGTGGCAGTCCATCTTCGGCATTGGGGGGACAGAGTGTACCCCTATCTCGATGATTGGCTCATAGCGGGTCCCTCCAAACTGGAGGTGGAGAGGTCCAGGGATATGGCCCTCCAGACCTGCATCATACTTGGTCTCCTCATCAACGAGACCAGGCTGGAACTTGTACCTTTGCAGGTGATCTGCTTCATCAGGGCAGAGCTTGACTCTTGCCAAGCCCGAGCTGGACAGGGCGGAGGTTCTCTCCTCCTTTGCCCAATCATTTCTAGTTGGGCACTTGCGCCCTTCCCGGGACTTCCTGCAACTTGTGGGTTACATGGCGGCCTGCACCTCTGTGGTCCATTGGGCCCGGTGGCATATGCGCTTCCTTTAGTGGGAGCTGGCCAGCCGGTGGACTCAGCATTACGGTCATTTCGACCAGCTGGTCATGGTGACCGAGAAGATGTGGGACGCTCTCCAATGGTGGACCATCCTAGAACATCTGCACAATGGGATCCCGTCTGTCCACCCCGAGCCGACTGTCATTCTTATGACCGATGCCTCTCTTACGAGCTGGGGTGCCCACATGGGGAATCATAGAGTCCACGGGCTCTGGACCCCCAAGGAATCCTGATGCCATATCAATCTGCTGGAGCTCCAAGCAGTTCGGCTGGCGCAGACTGCATTCACTCCATTGCTTTGGGGTCAAGTGGTGCAGGTCCAGATGGACAATACCATGACCATGTACTGTCTCAACAAGCAGGGCGGTATGCACTCCCAGCCTCTGTGCAGGGAAGTGCTCTGCATCTGGACCCTCTTGAGCCGACTGGAGGCAGATCTCCTAGCCAGCCATGTGGGCAAGGTGTCCCATGAGTGATCTCTCCATCTGGAGGTAGTACACAGCTTGTTCTCCCAGTGGGGCACCCCTCAGGTGGACCTGTTTGCCTCCAGGGAGGACACAAAGCTGAGGCTGTTTCATGCCCGCCTCCCTCAGCAGGACTCGCTGCAGGGGAATGCTTTCTGGAGGCCGTGGACCCCAGGCCTCTTCTATGCCTTCCCTCCATTACCCTTGATCCACATGGTGCTCCTCAAGGTCAGGAGGGACAAGGCACAGGTGATCCTGGTTGCACCAGACTGGCCCTTCCAGTTTTGGTACACAATCTTCTCAGCTTCAGGCTCCCGAGGCATCTTCCAGCATGCCAGGACCTGATCTCAGTCAAATAGGGGAGGGTCCTCCACCCGGACCTTCAATCCCTGCACCTGACATCCTGGTTTCTAAGTGGCTAGTGTTCCAGGCTTTGGGTCTCTCTGACAGTGTACTCAGTGTAGTTGAGGCATCTAGGAAGGAGTCGACCAGGAAGTGCTGTGCCTTCAAATGGAAGAGATTCTCCATATGGTGTCAGGGCACAGGCCTGGACCCTTCATCCTGTCCAGTGGCTAGCATCCTCGACTTACCTTTGGTCTCTCTCCAAAGGGGGTCTCCAGTCTATGACCCTTAAGGTACACCTGGCAACCATCTCTGCTTACCAGGCGCAGGCCGGTCAGCAGATGGTGGCACAGGAGAAGGTGGTCTGGCATTTCTTTAAAGGCCTCGACCATATTTACCCTCCGGTGTGTGAACCAGTACCACCGTGGGATCTACTGCTGGTACTGGCAAAGCTCATGGGCAAGCCATTCGAACCGATGCACAGATGTGAGATGTCACATCTGTCAAGGAAGACCGCCTTCTTGGTGGCTGTCACATCAGCCAAAAGGACTGGGGAGCTACAGGCGCTCTCTGTCGAGTCTCCCTATCTGGTCTTCCACAGGGACAAGGTTGTCCTGCACCCCAACCCAGAGTTCATTCCGAAGGTTGTGTCGGTGTTTCACCTGAGCCAGGTGATGACTCTGCCGGTGTACTACCCCAATTACACCTCGGAGGCTGAGTACAGGCTTCTTACTTTTGACCCGAGACGATTGCTCTCTAATTACAAGGAGCATATGGCTGAAGTTCGGGGAGAGGCTCGCCAGCTGTTTGTCACCTATGCTGAAGCCACACCTGCAGCCGAATGGAGGATTGGCAGATGGATTGCATCTTGCATTGATCTCTGCTATCTGTTGGCGGGCAAGGAGCCTCCTGTAGGGATAAGAGTTCATTCCACCCGCCATACTGCTGCATCGTTGGCTGCTTCTAGGGATGTCCCTATCCAGGATATCTGCAGGGCTGCTACCTGGAAGTCAGCAAACACCTTCATTTCCCATTACCACATTGACATTGAGTCATGCCGTAATGCTTGATCTTATCTGTGTCAGTCTTCACCATTCATCACCTGTGGGGTATTTGTCCGGAGGTCACGACTCCCACGGGAGCTTTTTTTTTAGGATGGGTGGAGTCCACGTATGTCGTGCGCCCGCCCACTCCCCAGGCCGACGCACTGTGTGGCGCCCGTGAGTTGGTCCGCAGGTGTCATTTCCCACTCCCTGCCCTCCCACCAGTTCCTTCGGCCCCATGCCTATAGAGGTTGCACCTCATGAGGAGCTACTCCGCAAGAGGCCTAGTGTTTCTGCCGTGTCAATGTCGAAAGTCTCTCATCGCCGTGTGATTCTTCCTTGGTTTCATTTTCGCCACCACTCGACGCTGCTGTGGTAAGACTGTTTCTTTCTTTATTTGTCAGCGACGTAGAGTCTTTTGTTTAGCTTGTTTTGCCGTGGATCATGTCTCGATCAGGGGGCAAGAAATAGTTAAAGATGGGGCAACCCCCCCCCTTTCGCGACCAGTGCCGATGCGGCCGCCCAGGTACTCCGTCATGACCAGCTTGACCCGTTGCCCTCATGTGTCTTGTCCCGGCTCATGACATGGATTCATGACTTCGTTTCCATGGACTGTCATGTCATCAGCAAAGCATATGGAAAGTTGACAAGCTCCGCCTCACTTTCGGGATGGGTGCGCATCGCTGGGCCAAACCACGGTCTCTCGGCCTTCTCTGGGTCCCCTCCCAGTTCTGTACGGACCATGGAGGGGGCTTGCTCCAGTAGCCTCAGAATTGTGGAAGCCCTTCCGCGTGCAGGAGGCCCAGTCCATCCTGGGGCAGCAGGTGGGAGGCACCACATCAACGCCTTAGGGGCGGTGCCCCGGTGTCGCTTCCTCAGGCCGAGAAGCCTGGGTCACTGTCCTTGATGCCGTCCATCGGTGCCATCTGGGGCCTCTGGCACATCTCGTATGCCATGGGCTCTAATGGCGCCCGTGGTCAGCGCTGGTCCATCACTAGGCATCTCCACTGTCAACGCTGTCCCTGACTTCGGCGCCACCGTGGTGCCATGGCAGATATCGCACTGGCTTCTGCTACTGCCCTCGGCACCGCATGTTCCTTCGGGCACCATTCGCAGTTGGAGACTTCGGCACCAGCTCTGTGCAGACACTAGTCCGGGACCCCTTCGGTCGGGATGGCAGCTGGCATCCGCCAAGATTGTCTGGTATCGGACTTTGCCCTACCTCCCTCGAGATGGAGTCAGAGTCTGATCTCGACAGGCTGTCTGACTTTGGAGTTAGTGGCCCACATGAACACCCTGGTAGTTTCCTTGGCTGACCAGAGCCAGTCCCCCTCTGAGGGGCGGGCAGTTGCCCCTGTGTCCAGGGTCAGGGGTGCTGACCAGCAGGCAATGGTGCAGGCCACTATTGCTCTGCAGCCTGGGCTCGGAGGGTTTTCTACTTCCTCAGTCGTGGTACCCCCTCAGGTGGTGTGCCTGGATTGGTCAACTTTAGGGCCGATGAGAGCACCCACAGGAGGGAAGGGGAGGGTGCTACTCCCTGGGTGGTCCCTTTGAGGATTGACCAGGGTTGTCAGCTGCCTAGGCTGGTCTGTGCAAGGAGGAGGACTCTTTCGGACTCCGAGGGGTCAAGGGACCGGGGTTTGATGTGGTGACCCTTTTCCGGGACCCACCCGGGTTCAGGAAGGAGTCGTAACGAAGACCCCTGTCCTTCTCTCTCGGTCTCCTCGAAAGGGCCCTGGTCTTTGGAGGGTAGGGACCGGCCTTTTGGAATTCCACAGTCCCGGTCACCTCACGGGGAGGTGGGGGGATCTTCAGGGCACAGCCTAGGCAGTTCTGGTATGGTTGATCGGCTGAAGGGTTTTCCGGAGCCCCTTCTAACCTTGGGGCCCCTGGTGCACTCTCTTGCCTGGACAGAGGACTGTCACCTTCTGCCATTGGCCTTGTCCCCTCTCCTCTGTCACCTTCTCCTGTGCTCCCAGGCATTCTTGGTCCTAGGGGACCCCTCTCCTGGGAGCAGTTCAGGGGTGTGGCTGCACACTTCCCTTCGTATGTCAGGGCCATGGACAGACAGGTGTTTCACCATCATCCTGGGCAGCCAACCCCTGGATCTCCAAGGTCCTCCGCCTCTTCATCCCCCTATTCAGGGGGAGAGGAGCCCTCTGTCCACATCTCTCCTGCTGCTGATCTCGCAGAGTATCAGTGTTTCCTCGTGAGGATGATGGAGGACCTGTATGTCACCCCACCCACTCAGCACAATCCGGAGCACTCGACGCACCCCTTCCTGGGCGATTTCAGTGCAGACACCCTTGTGGTGCCCACCTGGCCTGCTCCTTTTCAGGAGACGTCGTTGTGATTCTGGCAAAGACCCTTTTCCGGAGTCCCAGTCCCTAGGGATCTGATCCAGAGGTATTGTGCCCCCCCCCGCCAGAGTCTCCAGGTTGTATGCCTCATCCTCAGTCAGGACTGACGCAGCTGGACACTCCCGATGGGCTTCGCGCCCCTCACCATGACCGGCCCCTGGATCAAGATTGTATGGATTTTGACTTCTGGGGGAGGAGGATTTTCTACTCGGCACGGTTGCTTCTTTCAATTTCTGCACATCAGGCCCACTATGCTACCTATGATAGGTTTCTGTGGTCCATGCTAGGTCAACTCCTAGCCTCTATGCCTGATACGGAGGTAACCAGACAAGCCATTGCACTCTCTGCACGTGGCCTGGAGCTAGCAAGGCACCAAGCAAAGGCATCTTACGACACCAACAAGGTAGCTACCAGGGTCGTAGGGACAGCGATCTGCACTAGGCGATCGGCATTACTGCGTCTTTCCCAGTTGTCACCCTTGGCCTAACTTAGGTGATTTCCTCCCCTTACCAGAGAACCCATCTTTTCTCTTGTAGGGTGAAGCGGCGTCTGTCGGGCAATCTCCTACCCTCCGGGAGGGAGGGGCCCGCCTCACTCTCCCCACTCTCTGGCCTCACCCAGGCCTGGCTGTGCTGTTCTCCTCTCAGTGTCTCACCCACTGAGGCTAGGGACTTTGTCCTTTAGGGTTTAGGGCCCCTTTGGGCGGGGGCTTGGTACTCACCCACAGGTGATGAATGGTGAAGATTGGCACAGGTAAGATATGAAAATTACGTACCTAACGTAATTCCTGATCTTTCTGTGTATCTTCATTTATCACAATCCCACCCTCCATCACCCTGGGGCCTCAGTCTCTGGTTCCCCCCTCCCTCTGTGTGCCCCTCTTTTCCCACCCTTCCTTTCCACTGGTCAGGAGCGGAGTGACCTTGGGCACACAGGGGCATTTTTACTCCCTGTCAGGAGGGGAGAGGGATCGGGAAGGGGGCACCTTCTCCTTAATGCTTACCACCCCATTGGGGTGGGAGCTGTGGTTGCCCCTTCTTTTCTCTCTCTCCTCCTCTATCCTACTCCGTCCTTGTCCTTAGGGTCTTATCCCTCCAATTATTAAAAAAACAAACAAACTTTGTTTCTCACCTCCAGTTGGATGGTTTTAGGGGGAGTACAGCCCTATATCCTGTCTTTTCTCACAGAATAGCCGCTTCTGCTCATGTCGGAGTTTATTGCCAGTTATTCTGTGCCTTGAATCCTGGCAGTTCAGCCTTCTGGCTACCTCTTCGCAGTTCCTATACAATCTGGAGACAGGTCTAAGGTTCAGGATATGTCCTCCCCCTCCCTATTTCTAATTTTTCCCTCCCTTCTTCCCTCCTTTTTCTTCTTCCAGAGATTGGGGCCCCTTCCCAATCCCCTTAGATTTCCAACTCTCCTTCTGTCCTCTCGGTCATTAATTTCTCTTTTTATTTAGTATATCCTTTCCTTTGTCTGTCCTTTGGGCTTCCTTGTCCCTCCCTCCCAACCTTTTCTTACTCTATGACGACTCAGGAGCTGGTGGGAGGGCAGAGTCAGCAACCTGCCTAACGCCAGCGCCGCCAGTGCCCACACGAGTGCATCGGGCCTTGAGGCCAGCACGACAGTGCATCAACTCCCGCCCATCCCAAAGTTCCTGGGGTCATGACCGCCACATACCCATGGTGATGAATAGTGAAGATGCACAGAAAGATTAGGAATTACAGTAGGTACGTAATTTTCATTTTTGGGGCCTCGGTTCCCCAATCTTTGTTCCCCAATTAAGTATTAAGGGGGGTGCACCTTGCCACCCTCTTCCCAGAGAACTGCTAGGAGTCTGTCAAACAGTGTGGATAGAACAACAGAGCCACAATCCTAGAAAAAACAGGTTACTCACCTGTAACAGTAGATCTTCTATGGGCTGGTCTCTTGCAGTAGGTTATTACTCTTGGGAGTCCGCTAGGTGGAGCTGTCACACGGCAGCTTCCTCCAGCAGTCTTCTATAGGGCCGACCCCCCATACATCACTTCCTCTGGCTGTGTATAAAAGGGGGTGGCCCCAGGTACACACTGTTAGTTTCCCACCGGCTTCAGTGTGCACAGAAGCTAGCTCTCAGTCTTCTGCATTGCAGTCTTCGACGTGAACTTGAGCCCGATTTTCCTTCTCTGTGCCGGGCCTGTGGAACACTCCCAGGCCCCGGCTCTTCTGCTTCCACTGGGCCGGGCCTGTGAAACACTCATAGTACCCCTGGTCCTCCTTGTTTCAGCGGACCTCTGTTCACTCACAGCACCCCACTGCTACTTGGCCCAGGCTCTCTTGCTGGGACAGGGACTCTGTCCATGGCTGACAAGGCAGCCATCCCGGGAGAGACCTCTTGAGACCCGTGTTAAGGGTCCCTGGCCCAAGGCTCTTGTTCCCAACATCGGAGGCAGCAGGACTCCCACTCCTCTCACTCCTCCGATCTGCTCCGTCGACGGGACTGCTCCCTCGTCAATGGAGCCTTCGTTGCTCCCCTCATTGTTGACCGGCCATACCCCGTCGATGGGGCACTCTCTTTTCACCGGGGGCTATTCCCCCTCCCATCGCCAGGGTGTTCATCGTCGACGGGGGCCTTAGTTGCCCCACTTCTCGTCGACAAGCCATACCCTGTCAACGGAGCACTCTCCTGGATGTTTCCCATGACCGACACTGTCCCCCACCCCCAACGGCATGTTCCTTGTCGATGGGAAGGCTTCCCCCATCGACGGAGCATGCTGATGCTCTCGCTTGTCAATGGGGACTCTTCTCCCATCGACGGAGCACTCCTGGTCGACAGGGAGGCTTCCCCCATTGACGGAGCATACTGCTCACTCTCTTGTCAACGGTGGCTCTTCCCTCGTTGACAGAGCGCTCCTCGTCTTTAGGGCTGCTTTCCCCATCGATGGGAAGTTCCCATTTCCATTCCTCCTCCTCACTGGGGCTGCTTCCCCATCAACGGGACATCCCTGCCTTACTCCCTTTTAGCAGGGCTGGTTCCCCTGTCACCGACAGGGCTCCACCTCAGGCGTCCTCAATATGGCATCCTCTTCCCTGCCCCCCCACCCGTCCCTGGCACCAGCGTCCTGTTCCTGCATTGCTGGGGTGCCCCTCGGCGCCCATCCTTTGTGCCATGGACGGGGTTCCGCAGGTCTGCCCTCGTGGGTCACCCCTCCTCTGGTGCCAGCCCGCTGGGGTCAGGTGCCCCTACCTTTCAAGTCGTCTGGTTCATGCTCTCTCTGTCCTGCTCCCCTCCCTCCTTCTGTTTCAGGGTCCATGCCTGGGAGTCCAGTCCTGGGGTTCCCTGGGGCACGCCTTTCTGCCCACTGGGCGTCCCTTCCTTCCCTCCGTCCTTGCCCTGTTGGGCCTCCTGGTTGTGCAGCACCCTGCCAGGCCTTTCTTATGTACCGCCGCTCTTGCAACTGCCTCCGGGGGCTCCTGCCCAGCCACGCCTCTTCTTGTTCGCTGGATGTGGTTCCTGGTGCCTGGTGTGCCTTGGCATGCGGGTTTTCCTTCTCGTGCCTTACTGCTTTGTGGCCTTTCATATGTGGGCCACGTGGTCCTCTGCCTCTGTGCCTAGTGTGTCTCAGCTTTGGCACCTTCTCCCCGCATGGGGTTGGCCCTTTTGGTGCTGCCCGTATATGCCGTTTCCATGCCTTCCCGACACTGGCTTCCTGTGGGCCCCGATGCCATGCTTGCATCTGCCCGTCTGTCTGCCGCCTGCAGCGCCCCGCATGGCCTCAGGGTCGGGTTCAGTGTCCGATGTCTGCCCATTGGCTGCCATCACCCCTTCTGTGGTGCTCCATTGTTTGGTCATGGTCCCCGGGCCTTTCTGCTTTTCTGCCTGCCATTCAGTCATGCCCAACGGTCAGTCCGGGACCTCTCCCTTGCGCCCCCCAAGTTCCTGTCATCTTCCTCAGCTGCCGGGATATCCCATTCCTGTCCCCCTCCCCGGGGTACTGCTCGGGTCTCCATTGGGGCCTCTCATGGGGTGGCTGCATCTACCCCCCCCATCCCGCGTCCTTCCTTGTGGTGGGGCCAGGCCTGCTCTTCCTCCTTGACCGCTTTACAGGGATTGCTCCCCGCCTCCTTCTACATGCCTCAGAGGCCCCAGGGTGTCCCTTTACCCTTTTCTTCAGAGGCCTGCTTCCTGTTCTTGGATGCTTCCCTCCTCTCTGTGGTTCTTTTGGCAACCCCCTTTGCTGTGGCCTGCCCGGTGCTCCTTGCCCCAGTACTCTCCACTCCATGCACGCATGCTGCGCGCATGGCATGCTCTCCTGGCTTTGCTGTGTTCTTGCCATGGCCTTTCGACCCCTGCCTCATCAGGTTGCATCTCTGTGCATGACCTCCTGCATCTCTCTTTTCCACCTCGGCAGGTCTCCGACTGTCTGTGCGGCGCTTTGGATGCCCTGCTGCTCTTGCTGTATGCCATTGCCTTTTGCACCCGTGCTCGGCAGGTTGAATCATTGGCATGGCCCTAGTCCTGCTCTCCCTTCATGGAGTACCACTGTCCTCACCACCCTTGACTTATCAGCCCTTCTGGGTGTGGCTTGAGTTGACTTGACTATGACTTTTGTGACACACCGTCTCTTGTCCGGGATCACATGGCTGTCCCTTGGATGTGTCTGCAGATCCTCCTTGGCTTCCACCTGATTCCTGTTTGCTGCCTCTTTTTCCATTGTCACGGATGTGTCTTCCTGGCTCTGCTTTTTGCCATGGCCTATATCCCAGCTTCTTGCTCCGCCTGTCCTCCCTTTTGTATAACTGCTTGGTACTCTCCCAAGAGTAATAACTTACTGCAAGAGACCAGTCCGTAGAAGATGATATCGTTACATAAGAACTTACCGTAACAGTAGATCTTCGAGGAACTTTCTCTTGCAGTAGGTGCAATCCCGCCCTCCATCTCCCTGCCTTTTTCGCTCAGGGTCCTTGGATCTCAGGACGTTGGGATGGGTGTTTCCCTTGGTCCTTCTGTTTCTCTTGGTCCTCAGCCTTTTGCATGCTGCTGCCGGGGAACAGTGTTTACCTGGGGCCGCTCCCTTTTATACACAGCCAGAGGAAGTGATGTGTTTGGGGGGGGAGGGCTAGAGAAGACTGCTGGAAGAAGCTACCATGTGACAGCTCCTCCCAAGAGTAATAACCTACTGCAAGAGACAGTTCCTCAAAGATCTACTGTTACAGTAAGTTCTTATGTAACGGTACTTTCTAGGAGTGGTATTTGTTGTTCATCCACACGAACCCACCCGACTTCCCCAGCTTCAACGCACAACCATCTGCTTCCAGCGGGCAAGATCTGCCTTCAAGGGGCGGAGCTGATGCATATTCCACCTGGGTGGGTGGGAGGAGCCAGCTTTTAGACCTTCCGGCAAGAACTTAAAGGAACAGGACATGCCAAAATGTGTGGATGAACAACAATATACCACTACTGTTACAGGTGAGTAACCTGTTTTTGCTTACTCCTGGCTCCACCTCACTCATCAGAGTGAAAGTAACTGCCAAGCATACTGTGAAACACTTCAGAGTTCATTTATCACTTGGCTTCATTTCCCTCATACTGCAGCACTGCTTCAACAATATTGACTTCTTTGTGTCAGGCCTCAATACTCAGTCTGCATGCAGTGTTGCTGCTTTAAAGATGGTGTCCCCCCCACCCCACCTCATTGTGAATTGGTAGTTTGGTGACACATATGTAATGTTGAGTCTTTAATAATCACAAAGTCTTTTTTTGATATCCAGGTGCAGTGGCACAATATTGGTGCATTGTGCTGCAAACTAGAAGTCCTGTGCTTTGTGATGCAAACTTGGGATCTCGGATGCTGTGCCAGTGGAAGCTGCACTTGAGGCTAGAATCTTCAAGCGCCCTTTCTGTGGGAGATGTAACTGCAGCGTTTTGGGGGGTATTTGTTGTACAAGTGTTTCTCCGCCCATTTTAGGTCTCTGGCTTCCCCCCGCCCTGCCTCTTGGACTTACAGGTTAACCACCACTTAGCATGAGCCATATTGGCGGGTGGTGGGCCACGTAGGGTCGTGCAGTGCCTGCGAGGGGTGCCAAGCGAGCTGGGTCTGTTTCCTGCATTTTTCTTCTCAGGGCATCTGTGTGTGACACGCGTGTGCATTGACACGCCTGCATGCTGCGTCAGCGCACATACACAAACACGCCCACATCTGCTAGTCCCACTGGTGCTGCCATCCAGCTTCTGCCAGGTCTTAGTTCACTGAATCCTCCCTCACCCAGCCGGCCCCGAGCAAGTCTGATATGCCGCAAATCTGGGTTGCCGGCATAGCAGCCGGTAAGGTATCCAGCGCCCTAGCCCGCCAGACCAGCCGGCAAGCCATGTGGGCTGTTTTTTTTGGGGGGGGGGCGGTTGCAGATACATGCTGTGCAAAAGGTGGTGCACTGAAAACGGTTAGATGAAAGGCTACTTTTATTTTTTTATGTTTACAATCTACACCAGGACAGTTGTCCTACATCACGTTGCACATTATGGTATATCTTTGTATGTTCCAGTTTCAGCATCTCTCAGAGTTGTAAAAGTGCCTTTTCGAGAACTCTGAAGTGAAGCTGAGCAGGTCTTGCACAGTAGGACTGGAGAGTATCTGGAATATTTAGAAATAAAAAATCCTGATTAGCTAAAAACAGTGTGACGATTTGTAATGGCTAGAATACTCATGATTTAGATTATTCTGTTGAACTCACCTGCATGTAGGAAAACAATCCACACACAGAAAATATTGGGTGTGTGCTGTCTCCACAGTGTGGGGAGGGGGGTTAAAGAGCACTCTGGTGTCCGCTGGTGGAGCAAGCAGGGGAAAAGAGATAGTAGGTAACCCTTTGCTTGCTTGCTTATTTATTTATTTATTTCCACAGGTGGCTGGGAAGGTCAGGCCGCATTTAAGTTGGTTTTTAACAGCGGAGGAGCCATAGAGTTTGGACAGATCATGTTTAAAGTAGCTACAAATGGTAAGAGAAAAGCCTGAATACACTTTTATTGGAGAGAGCTGCTGTGTAAACGTACAGCTGGCACAAGGCAGGAATGCTTGGAAGCCTCAATTCTGCAGGTGTTGTGTACAGTACTGTGCACATATTTGTATAATGCTTTGTTTTCCAGCACCACATAATGCTGAAGTCTGTTTTCTTTCAGTTGAAGGGACTACAGGTATTTCATGTGATATGTAATACTACAGCTGCCTTGTTGCACGAGATTTTTTATTTTATCTAGCATTTCCTTTGTTCTTAAAGCTGTAGTACTTGTTAGCAAAAATTGTCATTATAGAACTTTTTAACAAAAATTAGTGTTTTGCCTCTTTAGATGTAAAATTGGTATCTCGTTAATTTCCTGAGATATTTAAGAAACAGCTTTTAGACCTATTTTTGTAGTGAATGACTCAAGTCATTAAAGATGGCTTGCTAAGATGCAGTATCTTTACAGTTGGGGGGCATGCTTGTACTTGATTTTATAGCTGGAAGACCAAAACTAGGGAGAAAAAGCAACATGCTCCAGGTCACACTGTGAGCTCAGATTGAAATCTCTTGCATGCTAGCGATACCGGCACTTGTGGCGCTACGCTTGCGGCAGCCGTTGACCCAGGTTGAGAGCGTGCCCGTGGAGATGGAGGGCCGGCCTGGGGAGGAGGCTCAAGAATCAGAGGACCGTTCACCTTCTCTGAGGAGGGAGGGGATGAGGCTCGGCGCAAGACTGGCCTCTGGCGGGGGCCGGAGGCACAGCATGCATCAGAGTCAGTCCGATGGGGTTTGCGGCATGACGGACATCGGTGATTTGCGCCTTGACTTTGGGGCACACGTCACATCCAAGAACAGTGGAAAATCTAGCTCCCTGAGTGCCGGGAGACAGAGTGCCCTGTGCAGACCCCACGCCTCCCGCCTGCCTGTCCTGATGGGGGCCAGACGAACAAGAAGAATCTCAGGGTGTACGGGTCCCTCTTCTTACCTGCCTGGGGGGTATAGTCACAGCTCCATAGGGAATCTCCCACAAGCCCCAGGTAAGGCGGAGAGCATAGGGGACAGACGCCATTGGTGACTCCCGATGGTACAGTGCTTAGGGAGCATGGGGGGGGGTATTATGAGCAAGTAAAAAAAAAAAAAAACCTTCCACACTAGGTACTGGCAATCGAGTCTGTGTATTAAATTCAAGCAGCACAAACTCAGTTTTCCCATAAAATGAAGCATCTTTTCTAGCTGCGTGAAATCTCATTTCTGACAGCCATGCATTTTGTAGAAAAGCTGGTACTAAAAGGGACACTGTCAGCTTTTGCAGTCTTTTTTGGTCCTATGTGACCAGTGCTCAAATGAGCGATTTGCCCAGGGTCACGACATCACATTTCAAGATCACTCGTTTGAGTGTAATACCGCTCATTTTCAGACAAGAATGTCATGAATCTTCTCTTAAAGCTGTTTCCATGCATAAAATATTGTGGAGCTTAGGAACACGAAACTCGTGTATACACGTGCAGGTAGTCTGGTTGGGGGTGCCATGTTAGAGCAAACACCTTGTGAATGTGCAAAGGCATGAAGGTGCAGATTGTCAGTTGAGCTCTCAGTAATGAGCTTGGACCACTCTAAATGCATTAATCATAAATATTAAAAAAAAAACAAACACACTCACAGCAGATTGGGGCCAGTTTTTTACTTTAGACAACGTGTCAATTATGTATGCCACACTGGTCACACAGGACCAAAAAGAGGCTGCAGGAGCTGACAGTGTCTCTTTAAGGGGGCAAAGTCTCAAGCTGGAAGGAAGAGGTGGAATTTAAACTGGACATTTGCAAGTTTTTTTTTTCACAGCGGTTGGGGGATGGGTGGAATTGTCTACTTAGCGATGTGGTCAATAACTGTGTTCAGAACACAATGAGGCACTGACTGAGGACATTATTCTGAATGAGAGGGTGGTAGGAGAGAGAAGACTGAGGGCAAGGTTAATTTATAGTAATACATCATGGCTCACAAGGACAGACTTGAAGAACTTAAATTTTCCGTCCTTATTCCTCTATGTTTCTAATCTTTCTGATGAGTACATGGATGGTAACCATGAAGTGTTTATGTGTGATTTATTTAATAACCTATTTTTTACTTAGTAGGTACCTGTAAGACTAGTTTTGTGTACGTTGTGCTTCAGGAATAGACTACTCGGTTGAATGACGATTGCATTCATTGACTATAATGCAGTAACGTGGGTGTGCCTGCTAAAGGAGAAAAAGTGAAATAAAGGACACATCTGTAAACGAGATTCTTGTTCATCATTTTATTTATTTTTTCCTTAGTCAAATAATTTAATTACTGAATAAAATACAGTTGCTGTAAATACAATTATTCATTACTCCCATTTGCATGTTTCTGTTTTTACCTTACAGTCTGCTCTGACCGAGATAACCTATGCCCGCTCGTTACTGCATCAAAGACAGTGAATTTTTACAGGTTTCAATATGTCAGTTCTGAAAGGACTCGTTAAGCCAGCCTATGGGGAAAAAACACTTGCATTTAATGGGTGGCCATCAAATGTGCGTTTGTAATTCTCCTATCCTCATTTTTTTAAGCTTCCAGAGGGCCTCCTGCACAGCCTGCAGCCCATGGTTATGCACCAGCAGCAGGTGGTTATGTACCCCAACCTGCCAACGGGCCATACCCATATGCTACCCCTGCTATGAATGGTTACTACGCCCCTCCTCAACCCATGGGATACCCGTACGCACCACCTGCAGGTAAGGAACGGGCACATTTACAGACTTTTAATTGGTTCATTGGGTGTGTTCCCATGATAAGCAAGCCTCAGGAATACACGAGACTAATGCAGAGTCTGCAAGGCCCCTAATGGGGTGTAAAGCAGGCCCTGCTGTACATAATCCTCACAGTAAAAGGGGAATGCACAAGTGTCTTCTTTTCCCGTTTAAATTTTTGATGCAAATATTTTGGTCTTCAGACGTGGATGGCCCAAATTATAGTAAGTAAAGTGGTTACGGTACAGATTGTTGCATGTTAATTGTTTGTCAAAAGGAAAAAAAAAGTGGGAACTTTTATATTGTCTCAGCCACACTGAGTGACAGACCTACAATAAAAGCATCAACTGTAAACTGCACATCATCGAAATCCTCTGTCAGAGGTGTTGGGTATAAGATCGCATTAATAGCACCTTATTCAGTAATTACATGTTTGAGAATAAACTATTACTTATTTGTTGAGTGTCCCGAGCCAGATCTGGAAAAATATGTAAATTTGTTGGAAAACAACAGTCTGTGTCACTAACCAGATCAAATAGTTACAGTCAGCCAAACATCGAAATGGCACAATTGGCACAATAACTATGGCAGTGATCTCTTTCTTCATCTTAACCACATAAAACCTTACATGATTATCCCCCTTCCCCCATAGTAGAGCCTAAAAAATGGATTCTAAATATAAAGACTCCAACTCCAACACTGTGTCAGAATTTTAAAGAGGTAGCATTCAGTTTGCAGGGTATACAAATCCATAACCAACTGGTGTAGGCAAATAAATGCCTGAGGCAGAGGTGTGCAAGCACCTGCAGTAGTTGGTGATTACAAGTGTACTACGGAAAACTGATTGTTATAACTTCTGTACCACCAGGAAGAAAGTAAAATAAAGTAAAATGACGGAATTGGTACAACATTAAAAACAAAACAAGCTAAGCTGAGAGGGAACTAAAGCTTTAACAATTGCTGTTCAGAGAGCTAGTAGCACTAGAAACAGCAGGCAGAAAATTGTTTTTAAAAGTAGTCAGTAGATCTTATCTGTATTAATCTTCACCATTCATCACTGGATCACTCGTGGGTTCTGGTCGGAAGAGCAGGACCCTGTGGGAGCAATTTTTAATATTTTTTGGAGTCGACGCTGTGGGCGGCACCGCCCTCAAGGCTGATGCATGGCATGGCACTCACAAGTTGGCCAGTAACTGACGCTGACTCTTCCTCCATCCCAGCTCTGCTTCTCCCGCCATCGAGTAAGCACAACCTCATGTGTGGAGTGTGATTTTCCTACTATGTGATCGGCCTAGTCCGTCGCGTAGTTCCGCTAAAGCTGCTTTCTTGGCGCCATCAACTGGTAAGAACTTTCCTATTTATTACAACAGTGATGAGTTTTGTTTTTCTTGTTGTTTTCCCGTCCGGTCATGTCTCGTCCAGGGGACAAGAAAAAGACTTCCAAGATGGGCCAGCCCCCGATGTGGTGGTGTCCCTGTGGCTGGCTTTACTCCATCTCGGACCAGCATGATCTGTGTTTGACCTGCCTGGGCCCTAACCACAGTATGGACCATTGTGACACCTGTTTTTCGATGGATCGTCGAGTTCTGGAAGTCCGCGCGTTCAAAGTCGCCCATACGCCGCTGGCTTTCGGAGAACAGGCGAGCACCAGGAACGCCAGACACAGGTCCCTTGACTCTTCTTCTGGGTCCCCTTTTAGTTCTATATGGACCGTGGAGGAGGGGGCTTCCGCCCTTTCAAGCAGCGCCTTGGCAGAAGCCCCTCTTTCGGTGCAGGAGGCTTGGTCCAATTCCACCGGAAGTTGGGCTGGAGACACCGTTCTGGTAATCACCTCGTCGGAGATGAAGGCTTCCCCGGCATCGTGGCCTGTGTCTGCCAGGCCCAGCCTGGTGGTTTCTTCGGTGCCATCTCGGATCCTGGTGCCACGCATGGTGGAGTGGGCAGTGCGGGGCCGACTCTCGGTTTCGGGAGTGGGGGGCTCGTGAAGTGTTCTGGATCCGTGCCTCCAGGGAGGATGACGATTCGGAGGCAAATCCAGACTGGCTTCCAAATTTTTAGAGATCCTCGGACTCCCCCCTTCCCGCACTTCGGTGCTTGCCCAACTCCCTCCTTTGGCTCCGGCAGTTTCTGCTGGAGTTGGAGCCGCTTCGGGCGCCGTCAGATCTTATGGTGCCATCAGATCTTACAGTACCGAGGCGGCACAGGAGGGTTTTCCGGAGCTGGTGGTGATTCTGAGCTTAGAGGAGGTGAGCCCCCTGTTTTAGGTGACCATGCTGGGCCCACTTCTGGGTCTGCTAGGGCATCTGGAATGGGGGAGAATGTTCCTTCTTCTACCATCTCTCAGGAGTCGGTGGGGGAAGTTGAACTTCCTCCTAGGTTGGTCCTGAGGAAGAGGTCCCTCTCTGAGTCTGAGGGGTTGAGGGGGCAGGTCAGGAGCAGCGTCCTTCCCTCGTAGCCTGCAAGGGTTCGGGTAGGAGCCGCAGCACAGGCCCTATCTTCTTCCCTGAGGTCTCCCCAGGAGGGATCTCATCTCTCAAGGCTAGGGGCCGCCTTTCTGGACCCATGCTGCCGCAGTCGCCTCACAGGGGGGAATCCCCTTCAGAGCTCAGTCCCAACTGTTTCAGTCTGGTTGGACGGCCGCTGGCTTCCTCGACCGACAGATCCTCCTGATGTGTTGGTTCACCTGTTCGGTCTCCGAGCCCTGGCAGAGGTCGTTCTATTCCTCAGAGATGTCTGGCCCCCTCTACCTCTTCCAACCCTTCCCTTTCTCCCAGGCCACTCTGGTCTTACGGGGGCCCCTGACCTGGGAACAGTTTAGAATCACGGCTGCCCTTTTCCCAGCCCATGTAAAATCCATGGACAAGCAGGTGTTTCACCACTCTCCACCAGGCAGCCGGTCTCTGACTTTCCTGACTTGTCGGCTTCCTCGTCTTCTTCACTTAATGGAGAGGATCCCTCTGTCCACCTTTCCTCAGACGCTGACCAGACCAGTTATCAGCGTTTCCTTTCGAGGTTAGTAGACGAGCTCCACATCACCGGACCCAGCAAGTCGCCATTCCTGAGCAGGCAGTGCACGCTTTTTTAAGCGAATACAGTGCAGACAACCTGGTGGCCCTCTCCCTTTAGGGAGGCGTCGTACCGCACTTGGAGGCATCCTTCAGTTCCCTCTCCAGCCCCGATGGACTGCCAGCGCAGGTGCTGCGCACCCCTAGGATCTCCAGGAGCCTTATCTCACCCCCTTTCAGGTGTGATGATCCTGGACACTCCTTCCGGGCAAGATGTGACCAGACCCCGGATGCAGACTCCACAGAGTTTGACTTCTGTTGGAAAAGAGTGTTTTCTTTGGCACATCTCTCTCTTTCAGTCTCAACACATCAGGCCCATCATGCTACGTACAACTGCATTTGTGGTCCTTGCTAGCATCTGTGCCTGATACGGAGGCAACCAGACAAGCTGTTGCCCTCTCCACACGTGGCCTGGAGCTTGCGAGGCACCAAGCAAGGGCATTGTATGACACCAGTGAGGTCGCAACCAAGCTAGTGGGGACAGCGATCTGCATAAGGCGGACAGCATGGCTTTGTTTATCCCAGTTATCACCCGTGGCCCAGCGAAGGGTGATTGCCTCCTCTTTCCAGGGAACCCACCTTTTCAAACAACATGAAGTCTTGCTGTATTCTGACAAATGCAGTTAGCCCCAGCCTTTAAACTGTGCCGGAGAACAAAGGGGTAACTTTCTATGCAGAGCATAGAATGCTGAGCTCGAGCTCAGTTGATGTCTCTGTCTGGAGCCTTTTGAAATCCAACCGTCAGATTCTTTACTTTGCCTCACTGAACAGTCGCTCCGGAGATTTCTCCTGCAGCTCGGTTCGAAAGTCGGTTAAAGTGTTGGTTAAGTGTCGGTTTTTATCCGAAATTTATTTCCTCATAGTCAGTTCAATCTCTGTCTGTGGTGCCGTGAGTACTAGATAGGTTTTGTGCTGATTTTCTGTGTGGAATTTGTAAAAGTGTAGATCAGTTCGGCTGAACCGATCATTTGTGGCGAATACTTGTATCTTTCTTTAGTGTGTGGTTACTGGTTCTTATCGGTTCTAAAAAAAAAAAAAAAACGTGTTTTGTGTGTTTTTTTCCAATGCCCATGACATGGTTAGGAACCGATAAGGGAGTCTTGCCTGACGATTGCCATAAAAAGGGTAAGTTGGTTAGGTTGGCCATGTCTGAGAAACCCAAGAAAAAAAACAGGCCCACTGGGTTTCAACACTGCAGTGAGTGTGGGGAGATCTTTGCTAAGGCCGATCCCCACACCACCTGTGTTTGTCTGAGGTTTGATCACCTCGATACAGACTGCCAAATATGTAAACATTTTCCCAAATCTACCCTTGAAAAGAGATTAGGTAGACTGAGGAAAAGGAAGGCCAGCCAGTTCGGTTCTGACAGACCATAAAAGTAATACCCTCTGACCAGAGCGATGCTTCTTGAACCAAAGAGAGCCGATCCCAAGGGATCGGTTCCGACAAAAAGCATAAAGAGAAATCGACGGTTTGGATCAAGAAGTTCATGTTCCGACCGCCGAGGAAATAGCCAAACAATTCGGATTGTGGAATCGCCTAGCCGGTTCAACCAATCTGGCACCTTTAGCAGGGCTTGATTCGGTCGGTTCCCCGATTCACGATTATACCCCTGAAGAATTTTATGGACCGGAGTTTGAGGAGGAGGGGGAGTTTGAAGATGATGATGGTGATGATGAAAGTCTGGATGTGCCTGTGGAACCGGACATCTCCCCAGACAGACCTTCGGGTGTATCCCCTCCCAGGCTTTCTGAGTCCCCTTCCTACTTTATGTTTTACAGAAAAGTGGCTGAAACCCTCCAGCTTCCTATGGAGGAGGCAATAGAGGATCAAGAGGAGCCTGATTATGTGGAAATGATGGACATCCTAGAGTCCAGGAGACTGTCTATTCCCCTTAACAAATCTTTTGGGAAGCAGACACAAAAAATCTTGAAGTCTCCCAATTCTATAGCTCCTGTTGATAGAAGAATGGACAAGGGGTATACACTATCAGGCTCAGATACAGAGTTTTTATACCAGCAATGCAGCCACGTTGGGGTTGTGCAGGCTGCTGCCTGTGATAAGGCAGACGTTCCCTTGGCTTCACACCCCCCAGACAGAGACTCCAGGAAGATTGATGCCATGGCAAAAAAACAGTACATGGCATCTTCCTTGGGACTCAGGCAGGCGAATTATATGGCCTATACAGCCAGGTACCAGAAGTCCAGGTGGGACACTGTATTGGCACTGGCTAAACATGCCTCCCCTCAGCTGGCCATGGAGCTGGAGGAGGTGGCTGCTGATGGGATTGAGGCATCAAAAGTACAGTTTCATGCTGCTGTGGACTCCAGTGATGTGTCATCAAGAGTCAAGGCTACATCTGTGGCTCTTCGGAGAATGGCTTGGCTCAGATGTACTAGCCTCTCACAGGATACCCAGGCTAAGGCCATGGATTTTCCTATAGTGGGTAATTCTCTGTTTGGGGAGCAGACAGAGAATTATATGAAGAAAATGGACAAGTACAGGACCACTTACAGGAGTGCTCAGGCCAAGGAGAGGCAGGCAACTCATCAAAGGCAGAAGTCTAGGGACAGGGGCAGGCCTTTTCACCAAGCACAGGCCTCTTCTCCCTTTTCACAGAGGGGGTTCTTCAGAGGGAGAGGCAGAAGGGGGGTGAGCAGGGCTGCATCCACTCCTCAGCCTAAGGCCCCTGCCAAGCAGACACCCTGATGGGCCTGCCTGGCTCGACTCTCCTATTCCAGTAGGGGGCAGGCTGGCTTACTTCGTCCAGGACTAGATGTCTGTTACCTCAGACAAGTGAGTACTGGAAGTAGAAAGCCAGGGACTGGTTCTCAGCTTCAAAAAATTTCCGAAGATGAGAGCCAGATCTTTTCCCCCGGCAGGTCTCTCAGAAACCCTTGCCCTAGAGGCAGAGGTTTCATCTCTTCTGGTTTTAAGAGCCATAGAGAGAGTGCCTACCCTACACTGGGGCAAAGGTCTGTACTCCAGGTATTTCTTTACCCTAAAAAAGACAGGGGAGTGGCGACCCATCCTAAACCTAAGATACCTAAACAAACATCTTTTAAAACCAAAGTTCAAGATGGTAACTCTGGGAATAATTCTTCCCTCTCTAAGGCCTGGGGACTGGCTAACCTCCCTGGACCTCAAAGATGCCTATTTTCACATTCCCATCAGGTGCTCCCACAGAAAGTACCTCAGGTTCGAGTTGCCCTCAGGCCACTATCAGTTCAGAGAAATGCCCCTTGGTCTAACATCAGCCCCAAGGGTTTTCACAAAGTGCCTGGCAGTAGTAGTTGCTTTTCTAAGGAGGCAAAAGATTTCTATTTTTCCATATCTGGATGATTGGCTAATAGTGGGCCGGTCTCCAGACCAACTCAAGTCAGACCTGCAAGTGACCCAGCAAGTGCTCACTTCTCTAGGATTTCTTCTCAACCTTCCCAAGTCAGTTCTTGAGCCGGTCCAGCTTCTTACCTTTATAGGGGCAGAGCTGGATATAGTCAAAGCAAGAGCCTTTCTTCCCCTGGAAAAGGTAAGAGTTCTTATAGAACTAGCTTCTTCGTTCAGCCTTCAGGTGTCTCGACCAGCAAGGCATTTCCTCCAGCTCTTGGGCCACATGGCAGTCTCTACAGCAGTGGTCCAAGGGGCAAGATTACAGATGAGTGACATTCAGTTCCATCTGAGGGCCTTTTGGTCCCAGAGGAAGGATTCCCTTACCAAACTGATTCCAGTGACTCGGACCTTGATCCAAGTCCTTCAGTGGTGGCAGGATCAGGACAATTTAAGGCAAGGGGTCCTGTTTGCCACTCAGTCTCATTCAGTGGTCCTTACCACAGACGCTTCCCTTCTGGGCTGGGGAGCCCATCTGGGGGCCCTCACTGCCCAGGCACTGTGATCTCCTCAGGAGTCCCTTCTCCATATCAATCTCCTAGAGCTCAGGGCAGTTTTTCTGGCCCTGCAAGCTTTCTCTCAGTGCAGAACAAAGTGGTTCAAGTCAGAACAGACAACACCACCACCATGTGGTACATCAACAAGCAGGGAGGCACTCGGTCTGCGGCCTTGTGCACAGAGAAGCCATGACGTTGTGGTCCCTGGCTTAGCCCCTGAAAACCTCTCTGATAGCAGTTCATCTTCCAGGGAAGGACAATGTGCTAGCAGATGCACTGAGCAGGATCTCACAGGGCCATCACGAATGGTCCCTGGACCCTCTGGTATTGAAGGTGATTTTTTTTCAAGGTGGGGCACTCCAGAGATGGATCTTTTTGCAGCCCCAGACAATCACCAACTTCCTCTCTTTTGTTGCAGACCCCCAGTCTTGGGCTTAGTCCTCCTGGATGCTCTGATTCTGAACTGGGAAGGGGAAATTTCTGCATGCCTTCCCTCCCTTCCCTCTTCTGTTCAAAGTTTTAGTCAAGATAAGGTCACAGCCTTGCAAAGTGATTCTGATTGTTCCAGACTGGGTCAGACAGCCTTGGTACCCCCTGTTGCTGTCCCTAGCAGTCCATCTTCCCCTGTCTCTTCCCAGGAATTAAAACCTGTTAACCTTCTCTCAGGGGAGGATTTGGTACTCTAATCTTCAGTCTCTCAATTTCAAGGCATGGCTCTTGAAGAGTTATAGTTTGCAGATCTGCATCTGTCTCAGGGGTTTCTGGATATTCTCAAAGCTTCTCTAAAGCCCTCCACCAGAAAGACTTATAACTCCAAATGGAAGAGATTCAGCATTTGGTGTTCCAAGAAGCATATTTCTCCAGATACCGCTGAATTGCCTACAGTTCTGGATTATATGGTCCATCTTAATGGCCTATGCCTCAGACCAGCTACTCTCAAGGTACATTTGTCAGCTGTTTCTGTTTTTTCTGTCAGTGGGGAAGTCTTCCTCTCTATCATCTCACCCTGTGTTCTGTAAATTTTTTAAAGGATTGCTTCATACCAGTCCTCCCTTTAGAGACCCTGCCCCTGCCTGGGATTTAAATGTTTGCATTGCTCTGCTTATGCAACCTCCTTTTGAACCTATGTCCTCAGCAGAGCTTAAGTACTTGACTTGGAAAACTGTTTTTAGTAGCCATTACCTCTGCCAGATGTATCAGTGTATTGCAAGCCCTGTCAGTGGAACCTGATTTGATCTCCTTTCACAGGGATAAAGTGGTCCTTGGAACCAATAGAAGGTTCGTGCCCAAAGTGGTTTCAGATTTCCATTTGAATCAGTCTATGTCTCTTCCTGTTTTCTTCACTGATCATTCTTCCTCAGGAGAGAGGAGGCTACACAGTTTAGAAGTTAAGAGCCCTTAGCTACTACATACACCGTACCAAGGGCCACAGGTTTGAGTCCCTCCAGTTGTTCCTCACTTATGGAGAAGTGGGAAAGGGCAAACCTGCCACCAAGACAACTATTGCCAGGTGGATTGTGTCTTGTATACAATTCTGCTATTAGAAACTGGGAAAGATTCCACCCTCAGGCCTGAGGGCTCACGCTACAAGAGGTACAGCTGCTTCCCTGGCTGCTGCCAGGGACATCCCTCTCTTAGAAATTTGTCAAGCAGCCACCTGGACAACAGTCCATACCTTTACCAAGCATTACTCCCTGGATATCCAGGCTAGGTGTGATGCTCGGTTTGGGCACCGCAGTACTTCAGAGCCTATTCCCAAAGTAGGTTCTGTCCCTCCTCCATGGAGGTACTGCTTGGTAGTCTGCATTTGTCAGAATACAGCAAGACTTCATGTTGTTTGAGGAAAAAATTACTCACCTTAGTAATTATGTTTCTTCTAATGGAGTCTTGCTGTATTCTGACCTCCTTCCCTGCCTCCCCTCTCAGAACCTGGTTTTGGGAAGTGGGTGGGCAGGCGCAGTGTTGCACCTCAGGGGTGCTGCTTGTACACCCTCTTCTTTTTGTTTGGGTGTTTGTTTTATTATTATTATTATTTGGATTGGTTTTTGGGTTTGGGGTTTCCTGACTTGAGTCTTCCTTTGGGAATCCAAAACGTTTTGTTGCCAGTTAGCTAGCAAAAACTTTACAGTTTCCACATAGGAGAGTTAGTGAGTTTTTGCTTTTAAGAATCTGTCGGTTGGATTTCAAAGGGCTTCAGACAGAGACATCAACCGAGCTCGAGCTCAGCATTCTATGCGCTGCATAGAAAGTTAACCCTTTGTTCTCTGGGGAAGTTTGAAGGCTGGTGCTAACTGCATTTGTCAGAATACAGCAAGACTCCAATAGAAGAAGCATAATTACTAAGGTGAGTAATTTTTTCTTTTCCTGCAGGGTGAGACGTGAACTTCAGGGGCGACTTCCTTCTCCCAACCAGAGGGAGACCCCGCCTCATCCTGACCAGTCCCAGGCCTAGTTAGGCCTGTAAGTGTCTTCCCCCTTCCTGTGTCTCCCTCACAGAGGGCTGAGGGACATTTCTCCTTCAGGGAGGTACCAGGTCCCCTTCGGGGGGCTTGGTAATCACTCACCAGTGATGAATGGTAAAGACTGATGCAGATAACATATGAAAATTACATACCTACCGTAATTCTTGATCTTTCTGAGTATCTTCACCATTCATCACTGCTTCCCGCCCTCCTTCCCCTCTAGAGCCTCAGTCTCTGAGCAGTTCCTCCTCCCTGCTTGTTTTTCCCCAGTTGAGGTCAGTTGTGGACTAGTCTTCTGGTTTCTCTGTTCCCTCTGCTTGGGTTTTCGGGAGTGGGGGGCTCCATTGGGTGAGAACAGGCAGGGATACTTGTCCCTTGACTGCAGACTCACCCGAGCATTCCTCGCATCCCTGCTGGGATCCCTTCTCTGGCTGGTTCGAGCTCCCAGTGCATCTCGGAATTCTTCTTAAGGCCCCTCTTTGACATTATCTTGGAGGCCTGGGTGATTCCCCAACTTCTTTCCTCTGGAGCTGTGGCTCTTCCCGTTGGCTGTAGCTGTATCTGTCCCTCTACAGGGTCTCTGTGGGTGTGGTGCTCCATGTCCTCTGTCACTGTCTTGTTAAGAGGGCTCAGCTACCTCCTCTCTCCGGGAGAATTCCTCTTCTCAGAGACCCTGCATGGGCATGGATCTTCCTCGCCCAGGGGATTTCATTCATCGAGGAGTGGGAACCCCCCCCCCCATGGTTTCTTCCACTGTGGGCTTAGCTGTGAGGGCGTTTCTTCTCGAGTCTAAATCTGCCTTCTGGGCTGTTGCCCAGCTAGCTCTTCCTGGGGGTTACTTTTCAACCTGAGGACTCTCTTGTTCCATTCTGTGGAGTTAAAGAGCAGATCACTGCACAGTGGCCCTTTCCAAAGCCCAGAGAGTCTTGACCCCTCCAGGGGTGGTGCTCTGTCTCCTTCTTCTCTCCTTATTGTCTTCTCTCTCTCTTCCTCCTTTTCTCTATCCCTAGCCTGCTCAGAGGTTAGGGGCCCCCTGTTCCAGACCCCTTGGTTACCTTTCCTGTCCTCTCAGTTGGCTTATTCCTTTTCTGTTTATATCTTTTCCTTTTCCTGACTCTCAGGCTCCCTTAGCCCGCCCTCCCCTTTTTCCTCTTACTACTTCACTCTTCGGCATGCAGAACTGGAACAGAGGAGGAGTTGGCATCAGTTACTGGCCAACCCGCGAGCACCATGCAGTGCATCGGCCTCGAGAGCGGCACCACCCACGGCGTTGACTCCTCCCCTTACAAAAAAAAATGCTCCCACGGGGTCCTGCTCCTCCGGTCAGAACCCACCAGTGATGATTGGTGAAAATACACAGAAAGATCAAGAATTACGGTAGGTATGTAGTTTTCATTTATTGCTTATTTCTAAAGAATTTGTCTTTTGGTTAATTATAAGATCTTCATCGAGGTTATTTCAGTCATCAGGTCACACATATGGAACTTCACCATCGGTAAATCAGGACCCACACAGAAGATTTTCAGCAGTATCACTGGGGCTGCCCATGCTAACGCCCTCTGCTGAGATCACCAACCATATAAAGGCGTGAGTGGCCCTGCTCACTCCTCAGTTCTTTCCCGACATCGACTCTGTTCACATAGGTCTCTGTGAAAGCTCCGATGCAGTTTTACACCATTTTTGCCTATGACTTCATTTCATTTAGCTTTTTTAAAATCTCTTTTTTCAAAGAGATTCCTTTACCTTGTTTATGTTGAGAGTTAATCCTTCTACTTCTGTCTTCCATTGATGCTGCTGCAGAAAGAAGATTGCCTCTACAGACGAACACTCTCTGTGTCTGCTGTCTTGGGCCTGATTGCGATGCCTTGGATTGTGAATTCTGCCATAAATTCAATCAAGCCACCTTCAGGTGATGAAAAAAAGGCTCTCAAAAAATTCCTGCTGGAGCAACAGGTAGCCAGTTCTGGGCAGGGGTCCTCCTTGGTCCCTCCTTCCCAGTCGCTGGCAGGTTCATCGAGCTCCCAGGCCCCTAAAGCCTGAGACAAGTCCTCAGGGAAAAGTCACAAAAAAAGACAGATCAGGACCGCCCCCCCCCCCCCCTTCCTCTACAGGCTCTCTGTCGGCTGCAGCTACACCGGCGCCTGTCGCTGTCCAGGTCTATGTTCTTACCAGACCCATATCAACAGCACTGGCCCCCAGTTCATCAACACCTGGTTAATCGATGACAGCCCTCCTGTTGCAGCCTGGGCATCGGGCTCTTCGAGCTCCCAAGGCCCAGTGGACGGGTCATCGCACCCTGTGCCGTCGACCCCTCCGCCATCGATGCAGCAGTCTACTGTCGTCAGCCTGAATGATATTTTGACTAAGTTCACTTTGGTCTTGGTCCATTAGCTGGGCACTTATAGGCCTGGGTCCCCTGTCCAGTCGACGACCCCGTCGTCATCAACACCACTTCGGCCTCATCTTATCTGAGGAAGAGGAAGAACCTCTTTCCTCTGACAAGTCCACTGCCTCTTCAGTGAGTGAGGACTCTGTCAAAATTACTCCCAGGTCTCCCCCAGAGGACCCTACTTTCTTCAACATTTTGAAGCAGCTGTCCACAGCCATGGGCTTCCATACTGAATAGGAGGATGCCACTAAAAGGGAGCTGGTGGACTTTTTGGAAATCCTAGAATCTCCTCCCAAGGTCATTCCTCCTATCCTTCCAGTCCTGAGGAATGCCACTACTGCTGCCTGACACAAACCTGACATGGTTACAGCCATGCCTCATGGGGGGGGTGGGGATAAGTTATATCATGCCCCCAGGACCTTTCTCACTATGCTGCCCAACCCAAAACTGATTCTGTGGTTATAAAGGCAGCCCATGACAGGTCAAAGGTGCCCGAGCACCTCAGCTCCCTTCTTCCTGGCAGAGAATCCCGTAGGATTGATCTCTGGGGTAAGAGGGTCTGTGCTTCTTCCACCTTGGGGCTGAGGATTGTCAACTACCCCTGTCACATGGTTACATACCAGAATACCATTCGGAGGAAGGGCAAGGCTGCAGCCCAGGCCTTTCCAGATTGCTCCCAGAAACAGGAGGTTCTCAAATGCTTGCAGAGCGCAGAGGATAGTAGCAGGCACCTTCTTAGGGCCCTCTACGATATTTCAGGTACAGGTGTCAGGGCTGCTGCTACAGGCATTTGCCTTCATAGGGACTCCTGACTGAGGATCTCGAGCTTTCCAGCTGATGTCCAGCAAAAGGTGCTCAATGCCACATTCAGTGGCTCCAAGCTATTTGGACCAGATGTTCAGGACATCATAAATGAGCTGCAGGCATCTGGCATGGCTATCAAGTCTGTCCTCTCGCTCTACCATACCCAGCCTAAGATCAGACAGCGCCCTCCCTTTCGCAGGGTGTCCCACAAATCCGGAACAGCCTCCCGGTCACAGAGCAAGAGAAGGGCCATCTCTGCCTTGCCTACTCCCTCCTCCTCTGGCACTGCAGCAAAGGGCCCTAGTGGTGACGGATAATCTCCAGTGGATAGATTCATCTCCACTTGATCCTTTGCTAGGCCCCCTCTTCCAGTCCCTGACCAAGAGGTGGTGGTCGAAGATCTCCCTCCATCTCAATCAGTGGAGAACCATAACTTCAGATGACTGGTTTCTTCAGATTATAGAGAGGAATCACACTCTGGAACTCATAGAGCTGCTCCCAGAGACTCCTCCAGTACCCTCCTCCTGCCCCCCAGCCCTTCTGTCTATCCTCCTGGAGGAGGTACAGTCTCTTCTGCACAAAAATGCCATCGAGCCAGTGCCCAGGTACCAGAGGAACAAGGGATTTTATTCCAGGTTCTTCCTGGTCCCCAAAAGAACTGAAGATCTGAGGCCTGTACTAGATCTCAAGGACATCAGACTGTATGTCCAGTACAAAAAATTCCACATGGTAACCCTGCCAGGCCTCATGCTTCTACTCGAGCAGGGTTACTGGCTATGCTCCCTGGACATGCAGGATGCTTACCTGCATATCTCTGTGTTTCCACTGCACAGGAGATTCTGTTTTCTCTTTCAGGGCAAGCACTACCAATTCATAGTATTGCCCTTTGGCTTATCCTTTGCACCGCAGGTCTTTACCAAATGTTTTAGCAGTAGCTGCAGCTCTTAGAAGGGAGGGTCTCTGTGTTTTCACCTATCTGGACAACTGGCTTCTAAAAGCCCTGTCCGGAGAACAACTCATTCGGACTCTAGAAAGAACCCTCCAGCTGTTTCTCTCCCTGGGCTTCACTGTCAGCCTGCTCAAGTTGGTCCTGATCCCGTCCCAAAGGCTGCACTATATAGGGGCAGTTCTGGAATCAGTGCAGGGCAAAGCCTTCCTGCCTCTAAACAGCGTGGAGTGCCTTATTGCCCAGGCTCAGGAGGTTGCCTAGAGCCATTATGTCCCTGCAAGTGTATATCTGAGGCTATTGGTTCTGATGGCTGCAGTTATTCCAACTGTTCCGTTGGACAAACTGCACACGCGAGTCCTCCAGTGAACGCTCAGGGTGCAGTGGGACCAACACACGGATAAATTAGATCAGTTAAGGCTAGTCGCCTCCCCAGTCCGCAAGGTGCTGCAGTGGTGGATGTACCCACAGAACCCATTACCAGAGGTCCCATCCAGATTCCTCTGTCCCCCCCCCCAGCAAATCTCACCACCTGATGCTTCTAGCTTGGGCTGGGGAGTGCATCTGGGTCCCTTTCAGACTCAAGGGGATGGTCCCAGATCGAACTGTCCCTGCTTATCAACGTACTGGAGATAGCCAGTCCTTTATGCTATGCAGGCCTTTCAAAACCATTTCCTCCCGGGTCAGCTCGTGATCCAGTTCAATAATCTCAGTGTTGTGTACTGTATCAATGGGGTGGAACGCATTCATATCCCTTATGCAGGGAGGCCATGACAGTTTGATACTGGGTGCTAGACCACAGTCTGGTTGTCTCGGCAGGTCATGTCCCAGGCGTGTTAAACACCCTGGCAGACAACCTCAGCAGGATGCAGTCCAGCATGCATGAATGGGAACTTCTCTCATCCATCGCAGAAGATCTGTTTACCAGATGGGGTCATCCAGAGTTCGACCTTTTTGTGTTCCCACTCAGTGCAAAAGCTGCCCAGTTTCTGCTCACTAGATCCAGGGACTGGAGTTTTCTGGAGAGATGCATTGTCCCTCTCCTGGAGCATTAGGTTTCTTAACCCCTCCCCTCCCATTTCTTCTGATTCAGAGGGTGCTAACTAAGATGCAGATGGAGGGGGCCAACATGATCCTGGTTGCGCCATTCTGGCCATGGCAGATTTGGTTTCCATTACTGCAGCAGTTAGAGGAGGACCCTCCGGTTCCCCAACTCCTCTGCAGGGATCTGCTGATGCAGGCTCAGGGGACCCTGGTCCATCCCAACCTCAAGTCCCTTCGTCTGATGCCTGGCTCCTGAGGGCATTGCCATCGCCCGGTTTGGGGTGTCCCAAAGAGTGGAGGGTGTCCTTGTAGCAGCTCAGAAGCCCTCCACTAAAGCCACCTATGCCATGAATTGGAAGAGGTTTGCCATCGGGGCTGCCAAACATCATCTGGACTCTTTCACTTGTCCGGTGAGTCAAATTCTGGATTACCTGATCTCCCTGTTGGACTCAGGTGTGGAGTACTCCTCCCTCAAGGCGCACCTTTCAGCTATCTCTGCCTTTCATGATCCCCTGGGTGGTCGCATCATGGCTCAGTTGGATGGGAACAGAACTAGATATATCAGCCTCCAGATGCAGTACTGTTTCACATGTCACACTTTGTACTGTCCAGTAGAAACACTCTAATTAGCAAATGGTAAAAGAAGTACTTCAGATACGCAAAGTAACAGCTGATTACTTTAAAAAGTTAATATTTATTTCAGATCATGTACTAGCTCATTAAGTACTGTATTGATAAAGATTTGATTAAAGGCTTTCCATGCCATTTCCACAATTCACATCAAAGCCATATTTTCTTCCCACTACATGATAGATATCCAAAGATTTAAAAAAGTAACTATGGGTTGCTGTATTTGATGTAAGCAATTTTTGATGTAACCAATAATACATGACAGAGTGTGTGGTTATTGGGTGACTACTGCATGCTTCCTTCCCCACACTCTATAGGTTGGAGGCACAACGCATCAGCCGAGTGCCCTTCAGCCACAGGGTAGGGGGAGTGCATTAATTACCCAGTAACTGCAAGCCCTGAAGTGTGTTATTGCATTTATAAAATGGCACCAAAATAATAAAAAAAAACACAGGACTAAATAAATCTTTAAGAATAAATAAATCTTCATTATGGTTGTGACATCAAACGGCTGGGTTTGCCCCATCGAAGACGTCAAGTTAGCTGGCAGGCAGTTACTTATATTTCAAACAACATGCAGTCTTGCTATATTCTGACATATGCAGTGAGTCCCATCCTTCGAACTGCCCCGGAGATGAAAGAGTTGACTTTCCATGCCAGGCATGGAACGCTGAGCTTGAGCTCGGTTGAGACTCTGTCTGTTGTTCTTCAAACTCAAACCATCAGATTCTTTACCCCGCCTCACTGAACAGTCGCTCCGGAGATTTCTCCTTCTGCTCGGTTCATTTTGTCGGTTAAAGTGCCGTTTTCTCAGTTTTCGACCGAAATTAAACCGTAACCTGTCAGTTCAGTCTCTGTCTGTGGTATTTGTGAGTACTAGATAGGTTATATTTTACTCTATTCAGTGTGGAACTTGTAAACGGTTCATCGGTTTGGTTTGAACCGATCAACTTGTTAAAAAATTCTTAAATTGTACTTTTAGAGTGTGGTTACCGTTCTTATTGGTTCTAAAAAAACAGATTTTATTACGTTTTTTTCCATGACCCGTGACACGGTTAGGAACCGATAAGAGGGTCTTGCCTGGCAGATTGCCATAAAAGGGTAAGTTTGGATAGGACTGGCACTATGTCTGAGAAACCCAAAAGAAAAACCGGGCCCACTGGGTTTCAACACTGTAGTGTGTGTGGGGAAGTCTTTGCTAAGGCTGATAGCCACACCACCTGTGTTTATTGTCTGGGGTTTGACCACCTCAATGCAGACTGTCAGATTTGTAAAAATTTTCCTGCAGCTACCCTGGAAAAGAGAGTTGGTAGGCTCAGGGAAAGGGAGGCCAAAAAGTCCGCTGAACCGGATGGCCAGCCCGGTTTGGTTCAAACCGAACCAGAAGGAGTGCCCTCTGACCAGGGCGAGACTTCTTCAGGCAAAAGGAGATCCGACTCTGAGGAGTCGGTTCCAGCAAAAGGACTAGAAAATCAGCTGGTGTGGAGCCAAAACTTTCCTCTCCAACGCTGAAGAAATAGCTTAAGCGATCAAAATTGTCAATCACTTTCCCAGTTCGGTGACCGGACGGCACCATCAGGTGGCGCTCGGTTCAGCGGTTCCACGGTTCAAGTATGATTTAGGAGGATTATTATGAACCGGAGGAGGGGAAGAGGAGTATGAGGAGAGTGAATGTGGATTTGAAAGTCTGGATGTGCCCATTGACCCGGACATCTCCCCAGACAGACCTTCAGGAGTGTCTCCTCCTAGGCTTTCTGAGTCCCCTTCTCATTTTATGTTTTATAAAAAAGTGGCTGAAACCCTCCAGCTCCCTATGGAGGAAGCTGTGGATGATCAGGAGGAGCCTGACTTTGTGGAAATGATGGATATCCCAGAGTCTAGGAGGCTGTCTATTCCCTTGCATAAATCTTTTGGGAAACAGACATTTAAAATTCTAAAAACTCCTAACACTATACCTCCTGTGGATAAGAGAATGGACAAGAGGTACACATTGTCAGACTCTGATACGGAGTTCCTTACACAACATTGCAGCCATGTTGGGGTAGTGCAGGCTGCAGCCTGTGACAAGGCAAATATTCCCTTGGCTTCACACACCCCAGACAAGGACTCCAGGAGGATTGATGCCATGGCAAAGAAACAGTACATGGCAGCATCCTTGGGACTCAGACAGGCAAATTATATGGCTTCTGTGGCTAGATATCAGAAATCCAGATGGGACACTGTCATGGCTTTAGCAAAACAGGTCCCTGGCCAGCTTGCCAAGGAGCTGGAGCAGGTGGCTGCTGATGGTATTGAGGCATCAAGGTGCAATTCCATGCTGCTGTGGACTCAAATGATGTGTCATCAAGAGTCATGGCTACATCTGTGGCACTTGAAGAATGGCTTGGCTCAGATGTACTAGCCTGTCACAGGATACCCAGACTAAGGCCATGGATTTTCCTGTTGTGGGTAATTCTCTGTTTGGGAGCAGACAGAAATTACATGAAAAAATGGATGAGTATAGGACCACCTATAGGACTGCACAGGCCAAGGAAAGGCAGGCCACTCCTCAAGGCAGCTACCTGCAGGCAGGGGCAGGCCTTTTCATTGGCCTTTACCAAGCCCGGGCCTCCTCTTCTGCTTTTGCCCAGAGGGGTTCTTTAGAGAGTAGGCAGGCGGGTACAAGCAGGCCTGCTTCCACCCCTCAGCCCAAAGCCCCTGCCAAGCAGGCACCCTGATGGGGTTGCCAGGGCCGATTCTCAGCTACCTGTAGGGGGCAGGCTGGCTTACTTTGTCCAGGACTGGGAGTCTCTGACATCAGACAAATGGGTCCTGGAAGTAGTAAGCCAGGGACTGGTTCTCAGCTTCAGAAAGTTTCCAAAGATGAGAACCAGATCATTTCCACCTGCAAATCCATCAGAGGCACTTGCCTTAGAGGCAGAGGTCTCTTCCCTCCTAGCTCTCAGAGCTGTGGAAAGGGTTCCACCCCTACACCAGGGCAAAGGATTGTATTCCAGGTACTTCCTTAGCCCAAAAAAGACAGGAGAATGGCGGCCCATCCTGGATCTCAGATACTTAAACAAGCACCTTTTAAAACCAAAATTCAAAATGGTGACTCTGGGAATTATTCTACCCTCTCTAAGGCCAGGGGACTGGCTAGTGTCCCTGGTCCTCAAGGATGCCTATTTCTATATTCTCATCAGAAGCTCCAATCAAAAGTACCTCAGGTTCGAGCTGCCCTCAGGCCATTACCAGTTCAGAGCAGTGCCCTTTGGCCTCACCTCTGCTCCAAGGGTATTCACAAAATGCCTGGCAGTAGTAGTTGCTTCTCTAAGAAGGCAGAAAATTGCCATCTTCCCTTACCTGGATGACTGGCTCATAGTAGGCCAGTCCCCAGACCAAGTCAAGTTACACTTACAGATAATTCAGCAACTGCTCACTTCTTTGGGTTTCCTTCTGAATCTTCCAAAGTCAGTTCTAGAGCCCGTCCAGCTCCTCACCTTCATAGGCGCAAAGCTAGACACAGAGAAGGCCAGAGCCTTCCTTCCCTGGACAGGGCAAGGACCCTGGTTCTCTGGCCTCCTCATTCACCCTGCAGGTGTCTCGACCAGCAAGGCATTTTCTACAGCTCCTGGGCACATGGCTGCTTCTACAGCAGTAGTGCAGGAGCAAGATTTCAGATGAGGGACATTTAGTTCCATTTGAGAGCCTTTTGGTCTCAAAGGAAGGACCCTCTGACCAAACTGATCCCAGTAACTCGAACCCTAATCCAGGCCCTACAGTGGTGGCAGGATCAGAACAATCTGAGACAAGGGCTTCCCTTGTCACTCAGTCTCACTCTTTAATCCTACTACAGATGTCTCCCTCTTGTGGTGGGGGCTCACATGGGCGACTCACCACCCAGGGGTTGTGGTCCCTCAGGAACTTCTGCTCCATATCAATCTGTTGGAACTCAGAGCAGTATTTCTATCACTTCAAGCTTTTTCCAAATCTGTTCAGAACAAAGTTGTACAGGTCAGAACAGACAACACCACCACAATGTGGTACATCAACAAGCAAGGAGGCTCTTGGTCTATGGCCTTGTGCACCGAAGCAGTGAAGCTGTGGTCTCTGGCTTACTCCCTGAACACCCCCTTCACGGCAGTTCACCTCCCAGGAAAGGACAATGTCCTGGCAGATGCTCTCAGCAGGATTTCCCAGGGCCATTATGAATGGTCACTGGATCTACTGGTCTTGGAGGTGATATTTTCCAGATGGGGCACCCCGCAGATAGATCTTTTTGCAGCCCCAGACAATCACCAACTTCCCCTTTTTTGCTGCAGGCCTCCAGTGTTGGGTTCAGTCCCCCTGGATGCCTTAGTTCTCAGTTGGGAAGGGAAGTTGATACTGGGATGTATAGGCAGGGGCATCACCAGCCGGAAAAGGGAGGTCATAATTCCGCTATACAAGACACTAGTGAGGCCCCACCTGGAGTACAGTGTACAGTTCTGGAGACCATACCTACGTAAGGACATAGACAGGGTAGAGAAGGTTCAGGGGAGGGCAACAAAGATGGTGCATGGATTGCATCACAAGTCCTATGAAGACAGGTTGAAGGAACTGAACATGTACTCCTGGAGGAGAGGAGGGAGAGAGGGGATATGATAGAGACATACAAGTATCTTACAGGGAGGAACAGGGTGCAGGAAAACACTATTTTTAAGCGAAAAAGATGTTCCAGGACTAGAGAGCATGGGATGAAGTTGGAGGGAGGACGATTCAGAGGAAACATGAGAAAGAATTTCTTCACAGAACGGGTGGTGGACAAGTGGAACACCCTGCCAGAGGAAGTGGTGGGGGCTGAAACAATCACGGGATTTAAGAATGCATGGGATAGACATAAAGGAATTCTAGAGGTCAGGGGTAAGGGGCAACAGACTTCTAGGAAAACAAACTGAACTTACAAGCTCAAATGGGCAGACTGGGTGGGCCATAGGCCCTTATCTGCCGACACTGTCTATGTATCGATTTAAGTTTCTCTATGCTTTTCCCCCTTCCCTCTCCTGTTCAAAGTGCTAGTCAAAATCAGATCTCAACCCTGCAAGATGATCCTGATTGTTCCAGACTGGGCCAGACAGCCCTGGTATCCACTCCTACTGTCCTTAGCAGTCCATCTTCCCCTGTGTCTTCCCAGGAATTACAACCTGTTAACCTGTGCTCAGGGGAGGGTTTGGTACCCGCACCTCAAATCTCAATCTCAAGGCCTGGCTCTTGAAGAGTTAGAGTTTGCTGATTTACACCTCTCCCAAGGTGTAATGGATATCCTGAAGGCTTCTAGAAAATCTTCCACCAGGGCTACTTATAATTCTAAATGGAAAAGATTTTCCATATGGTGCTCTGGGAACATATTTCCCAGAATCTGCTGATCTGCCCACAGTCCTTGATTATATGGTTCACTTAAATAGCTTGGGGCTGAGACCAGCTACACTGAAAGTGCATCTGGCAGCTGTGTCTGTTTTTATTTCAGCAGGTAAGCCCTCTTCTCTCTCAGCTCACCCTGTTTTCTCCAAGTTTTTCAAGGGATTGCTTCACACCAACCCTCCATTCAGGGACCTCAGTGTTTGCGTTGCTCAGCTTATGCAACCCCCTTTTGAGCCTTTATCTTCAGCAGAGCTTAAGTACTTGACTTGGAAGACTGTGTTTCTGGTAGCCATCACTTCTGCCAGCCGCATAAGTGAATTACAAGCTTTGTCAGTGGAGCCTGATTTTATCTCCTTTCATAGAGATAAGGTGGTCCTCAGGACTAGCAGGAAATTCTTGCCTAAGGTGGTTTCAGATTTCCACCTTAATCAATCTGTGTCTCTTCCAGTGTGCTTCACTGACCATTCCTCCTCTGGCGAGAGGAGACTGCACAGTTTAGATGTGAAAAGAGCCCTTAGTTACTACATAGAGCATACCAAGGGTCACAGGTTTGACTCCCTCCAACTGTTCCTCACTTATGGTGAGGTTGGTAAAGGGAAACCTGCCACTAAAAGATCCATTGCCAGGTGGATTGTGTCTTGTATCCAATTTTGCTATGAAAAACTGGGTAAGGTTCCTCCCTCAGGCCTGAGGGCTCACTCTACCAGAGGTACAGCTGCTTCCCTGGCTGCTGCCAGGGACATCCCTATTCTAGAGATATGTCAAGCAGCTACCTGGAAAACAGTTCACACTTTTACCAAGCATTACTCCCTGGACATCCAGGCTAGGAGTGATGCTCGGTTTGGCACAGCTGTGCTTCAGAGCCTATTTCCTAAGTAGATTCTGTCCCTCCTCCATGGAGGTACTGCTTTGTAGTCTGCATATGACAGAATATAGCAAGACTTCATGTTGTTTGAAGAAAAAAATTAGTCACCTTAGTAATGTTGTTTCTTCTAATGGAGTCTTGCTATATTCTGACCTCCCCCCCTGCCTGCCCCTCTCAGAACCTCTGTTTTTGGGATGTGGGTGGGCACTGCAGTGTTGGCAGTTAGTAAGTGCCCACCTTTTTGTTTCACCCCTTCTTTTTTTGGGGTGAGTGGGTGTTGTGTTTTCATTTTTGGGTCTCCTGACTTGAGTCTTTGTATTGGGACCAAAAAATGTGTTTTATGTTTAGTAGCCAGTTGGCTAGTGTAGGTTTACAGCTTCCACACAGGACCTTAGTGAGTTTAGCTCGTAAAGATCTGACGGTTTGAGTTTGAAGAACAACAGACAGAGTCTCAACTGAGCTCGAGCTCAGCGTTCCATGCCTGGCATGGAAAGTTAACTCTTTCATCTCCGGGGCAGTTCGAAGGATGGGACTCACTGCATATGTCAGAATATAGCAAGACTCCATTAGAAGAAACAACATTACTAAGGTGAGTAATTTTTTCTTTTAGTTGTGTATTTTTTCACCCAACTGTCACAGTTACTTATACGCTTAGAAAAGAAGTTCCAAGACTTGGAAGGTACTTTACAGACCTGTGCGGTTATTGGTCAGTTACCGGACAGGGCTGGACGGCTACTGACCAATCAGATCACTAGATTTTTCTGCCCATTTTATAGTTAGTTACCTGGTTTTTCTTATTGCCTCATGCTGGAAAAACGTCTGTAAATACTTGCATGTCATTACTGGCAGTATAAACTGTTACTATGTAAGCAAGAGTAAAAATACATTCATTTATTAATTTTTAAATTGATAACTAGGAAAGGCATGCTGAGCCAGGGCTCATTTCCTAGTTCAGGTCAGGGAAAAGGGAAGGGTGATGCAGTAAATCCAAAACAGCAATATAGAGAAGCATTCCAAAGATTAAGTGCAAACAGTGAACAATTAAACATGATACAAGTGCAAAGAACAGTAAACAGCTTCTGTAAGCAGCACCAATATCCAATTAAAGTGACAAAAGCAGGTCAATCCAAACAGTGCAGCAGTTGCAGAGATGTGAATAGACCCTGAGGTGGGAACCATGGCGGGGTGAAAAGGGCAGCAAGGGCAGATCAGGTAGGGGGCTGACTGGAGCAAGAGGGGGAGGGGAGGAGCTTTTGCTGGAGGAGGGTAAGAAACTGGGAGAGGAGGGGGGCTTGCTCCAGAGGGAGAGGAATGTGATTGGAGAAGGCTGACTGCCCAGTAGAGGAGTGAGGGTGGGAGAGGGAGAAGGTGCAGGGATCCCTTGAGCGGATGAAGTATGAGGCAGAGGGAATGGATGAGAGGAGTGTGGCTAAGTAAAATGGTAGAGATCCAGACTAGTACTTGGAGGTGAAGGAGGCGCAGTGGAACTGGTAACGTAGTGGTAGGAGGCGTATTGATAGAGAGGAGTAGAGGGAGCAGTGATGAGTATGAGGGGGTGAATTGCTAGCAGAGTGACAAAAGGCATTACAGAGGGTGTCAAATCTGGCAAGGGAAGAGGAGAAGGTCGTACCGTAGACCACATCCATGTAATCGAAGACCGGGAGCCCCATCTTGGTAACCAACTCATGGCGGACCTGCAGGGACAGGCAGTCTTTGTTACAGTACAAGATCCCACGCTTGGGGTGGAGCTTCGAGCAGATGGCATCGATGTGGGCAGAGAAGTGAAGCCTACTATTAAGCCACACACTGATATACTGGAAGGAGGGATCCACTTCAAGAGGGGTGCCATCCAGGGTAGAGAAAGCAGGGAGAGGGTCTCATCTGTGTAATCGAAGACTAGGATCACCATCTTGGTAACCAACTCACGGTGAACCTGCAGGGACAAGCTGTCAGTACAAAACCCCAAGCTTGGGATGGAGCTTGGAGTGGAGGACATCGATTTTGGCAGAGAAGTCAAGCCTGCTGTCAAGCCACTCACTGAGATACTTAAGGAGGGAACCACTTCAGGAGAGGTGCCATCCCGGGTTGGGGGGGTGAGGCTGGACAGTTTCTGGCTAGACACTTTTTTTTTTTTTTTTTAAGTGTTGATCTGAATATGGTTGGAGCGGAACCATCTCAGGACATTGTGAGAATCTTGCTGGAGTGAGTCTTCCACTGACACAGTCCAGAGGGCCTAAAGTGTAGATAACTGTGTCATTTGCATACATGTGAATATGTTGGCACAGGCATTGGAGAGGTCATTGAGGAAAATAGATAAGAGGACTGGACCCAGGATGGAGCCTGGATTGGTAGGTGAGGGACAGAATTCCTCCTACCTGACTGCTGATGCCCCAAGAGATAGGATTGGAACCAGTCTGCAGCAGGGCCTGAGAGACCAGCAGAGCTCAGTTTCTCCAGGAGGAGTAGATGGGCCACTGAGTCAAAAGCTTTGGCCAGATTGAGGAAATGCCTGCCATGATGTGCGCCCTTGATCATCCCGGTGAGGATGGAGTCAGTGACATGTAGCAAGGAGGAGATAGTAGAATGGTGCTTCCAAAAGCCAGACTGAAAGGGGGAGAGGAATTTGGAAGAGTGGAGGAAGTCATCAAGACTGGAGTAGACAAGTTTATCTTGCAGCTTTGCGAGAGAGGGGAGGAGGGAAATAGGACAGAAGTTGCCAGAGGTGGATAGATAGCGCCGTTTGTGAAGTGGGATAAGTTTGCCAGTCTTTCACAACTGAGGGACAGCACAAAGGGTGAAGGAAAGGTTGAGGATGTGAGTGAGGGGGGGAGGCAATGGCTGGAGCTAAAAGATGGAAAATGTTTAGGGTCCAGGTCATCAGGGCTAGATTTGGACAGGTTGAGTGAGGAAAAAGCAAGTCGGGTTTCCTGGATAGTGACAGAGGAATTAAAGCCCTTGGGAGGGGTGGAGTAGAGAGGAGGGTTAAGTCGGGGAGAAGGAGAGGATCCGTGGGAGGAGGGAGAGTAGAAGTAGTGAAAAACCTCATTGACGTGAGCAGCAACAGAGGCAGGGTTGGAAACAGGTGAACCATTTACCATGAGGACCAGGGGAGCAGACTAGGCTGGGGATCAAAGAGGGAATGAATCACCTTCAAGAATTTAGCTGGGGTGTTAAGATTGTTCGGGAGATTGACCTTAAAAAAAAATAGAGGGATTTGGTAGTGTGAACTGTGCAGATATTTCTGAGTGCCTTGTAAGAGAAGAGGTCAGATGGTGCAAGTTAATTTGTACCGGGCCCAGGCTTCATTGCGGGACTTAAACATATCCGTGAAGTCACACAGGTGATCAAGAGGGCCACATCAGCGTCTGGGGCAGATAATGGGGGACCAATCAGTTGCAGCCAGGTCGCTCAGTATAGCATTTTTGTTTAGACCAGAGGGACCTGTACCAGATGTATTTGGGGGAGGAAAGAGGGCACTGAACTTTTCTGACACAAAATGTCATACAGTGGTCACTAAAGACATCCAGCAGCATACCTGCTGCAGCGTGCAATGGTGGTGTGAGGACAGAACCCAGTCGAGGAGAGTGTGCTTAGTAGATTGAGTCAATTGGGTTCCATGATAAGTTGGGGGAGGTTAGGAACTCCATCCTGAGAGAGGCAGGCCTGGAGGTGAGGGAAATCCAATTTATATTGAAATCCCCAAGGAGAATGAGTTCACCTGAGGAGTATGAAGTAATGGCAAATAGTGAGTCAACCAGTAAAACACAAATGCATCACCTGCCACGATTTGTACTTTGTTTTCCACCAATGCAAGAATGAATTATGAATTGGCAATACTTTGACACCCATTACACCAACATTATATAAAAAGTGTGATTTCTTTTGGCCTATTTGTATGCATTACCCAGTATGGCAGGGAAAGCATCCCAGCTAAGACCAAAATCTTGGATTTCAGGAGGGTGGACTTCAGGAAAATGGGTGAAGTGCTAAACAGTCATCTGGTGGGCATCTGAGCAGATATGGGGGTGTACCAAAGGTGGTCCATCATTAAGGAAGGAATACTGGATCTTACTTCAAGAAACAGCTCTTGCAGCAGGTTACACCATTAGGACTGAAGCCGGCAGGCGCCAGGACCCCACGGAAATTTTCTAGCTAGCAGTATCCAGCGGGGACCATACCCGACATTGGCCCCGCCCCCGACATCAGGCATCATACAAAAGGGGGCGGTCCCCCAGAATCCCCAGTTCTTTTCCTGACATCGGCTCGCCAGCATTGGCCTCACGAACCCGTTTCAGTGAACGACGTCTTGAACTTCCAGCATTTATTTACTAAATGTTGGCATCTCCTACTCCTTCCTCAGGACACCTCTCCAAGTGTGCCTGCGGCAAACAGATCCCTTTTAAGGATCTTCATTCGGCCTGTCTACGATGCCTAGGCCCGGAACACGACACCAAGGCCTGCTTCTTTTGCTAGCAGTTCAACAGCTGCACCCAGATCCGCCGCCAGAAGGCACTTCAGGGGTTCCTGTTGGAAGAAAGATTAAAGATTATGGACAAAGACCCTGCCTCCAGGGGTGAGTGTACCCCCAAGTCCCATAAACACCGGGAGAAGGCCAGGTCCAGATCCCTGAACCGGGCCTCAGACTCGCGCACCAGCTCTGGCTCCACGCGCTCAGACCGCTCTCCCTCCAGGGCTCGCTCACAGCCCCCTCCCATTAAGGTTAAGATTTCAGGCAGCTCTTCGGCTTCTCTGCATCCACTTAAGACTTCCAGGACTTCGGACCCTTCTCCAGCGCCCTCCCGGGCTTCAGCGAAGTCTTCTGACCGTCATCAGTCCAAGTCCTCTTCAAAACCTACTTTGGCTTCCTCGGACAGATGCCGGAACCTGACACCAGATCGGGCCTAGGGACCGGACTCTCTGTGGAAGACTATGACCTGACGTCCCTTAAGCGGACGACTGACACTAAGGGGGCTTCCAACCCTTCTCCGGCTAAACGCCCATCGGACCAGATGTCAGCCAAACACCTGACGTCGGCCAAACGTTCTCAGGAGCCGACGACTGCCCCTCCTTCACCGGTGGATACCGGTCGCCGGGGTTCTACAGAGGAGAATCTGACATTGCCTGATGACCAGGCAGGTGACAACGAGGATGCCGGCCTTCCACTGGAGCCTTCGCCTGATCCGGCGACACCCTCAGACCCAACGCCTGATACCGGCAACAGACCAACCCCAACGCCAGGACTGTCGTCCGGTATGAACATTCAAGAAGTCAAAGACCTCTTTACCTTTTGGTGGGACACAATCAAAAAGGACGTGGTCCCCGTGAAACCTACTCCTCCTCCTCCACCACAGGGGCCAGCAAGAAGACCCCGACCCCCAAGGAGCCTACTTCACCTCCTAGGGGCAGATCCAGAGAAAGGAGAAGGCCCCCTTCAATGTCTTCCTCAGGGTCTCCCAGTCCCAAGCGACCCAGACATAGAAGGTCCACTCCACAGGGGGAAGACTCTAGATCTGACTCTTCGGATACCTCCAGGTCTCCTTCTCCAATCAGTATCCCATCGCCAGACCTACGAGACCTCGCCAGGTCACCTCTGGATGATCCCTCTTTTTCTGAAATCGTGAGGCACATCTAGGAGAACATGGGTTGGGAAACGGAAGATCTAGACCGTGAACGACAGCGCCTAGCTCGATATCTTCGGCAGAAAGATCCTAAGCCTGTGGTGGTGCCACCCTTGGTGGACACCTTTGTGGACATCACCAAGGCCGTGTGGAAACATCCGCATTCCACCCCCACGGTACCAAAGAAGGCTGACCACCTGTATAGGGCCCCTGTGGAGGACCCGTACATGGCGCAACAACCTCTGGCTGATTCACTGGTCATCACGGCCTCCCATGACCGGTCTCAACGACCACAACATTTTAGCACACAGCCTCCGGACCAGGAGTCCGAGCAGTTGGACTCACTGGGTAGGCGCATGTATGCAGCTGCTACGTGCTCCATCAGATCACTGAACTATCTGACACACGTGGTTCAGTTTCAGAATACCCTATGGGAACAGGACCAGGACCTGGTTAAGGTCCTTCCAGATGGCAAACAGAAGGAGGAACTTCTGAACCTTCTTCATACAGGGTCAGACATGGGGACCCAAGTTTTGAGAGCCGCCTGTGATTCAGCGGACTCTGCAGCCAGGGGAGCAGCCTCGGGCGTCTGTCTCCGGAGACACTCATGGCTACATGTCTCCGGATTTACTCAGGACGTCCAGAAAAATATCCTGGATGTCCCCTACAATGGGGAAGTCCTGTTTGTTGAGGCTTCTGAGAAGGTTATCACCAAATTACAGGATGCCAGGAAGGCAGTGAGGAATGTACAGGTCCAAGACTGGTTCCTTTCATAGAAACCAGAATTGTTTTCGTGGCCGGCAACAACGGCAGCAGCCACGCTCTGGCCAGCAGCAAAGGGGCAACTTCAACTGCAGGGCCCAGCCTAAGTCTTCCCCAGGCCAAGGTCAGAGATATACAAAACCGACTCAGCCTGCATGAGGCAACGCCGCCACAGCATGACTCCTTCCTGGCCCCCACCCCTCCTCTGGATCAACGGGAAGAAAAGGTCGGGGGTCGCATCTCTCGCCACCTTTCAGGCTGGCAGACGATAACTGCCGACCGGTGGGTCCTTTAATTGGTCGAGAGAGGACACTTTATAGAATTCCTCGATCATCCACCATCCAGGCCTCCCCTGCTTTCCCGCTATTTGGGACAACATGCACTGCTCATTCAACAAGAGGTGCTTGCTCTTCTGGGAAAAGAGGCCATAGGGCACGTACTGCAGAACCAGAGAGGCGCCAGGGTACTATTCCCACTTCTTTCTGGTTCCCAAAAAGACAGGGGACCTCCGTCAGATTCTGGACCTCAGCGACCTCAGTGCTTCAGTGCTGTACAATTGCTTCCGCATGGTGACCCTTCCAGGGTTAATCCCTATGCTCAAGAAGGGCACCTTCTTAGCATCACTGGACATGCAGGATGCATACCTGCACATACCGATAGCTCGGACGCACAGAAAATTCTTGCATTTCGAGTTCCTGGGTCGCCATTATCAGTTCCGAGCCCTCCCTTCCGGGCTGTCCTCGGCACCTCGTGTATTCACGAAAAGTGCATGGCAGTCTTAGCAGCGGCTGTCAGAAGACAAGGCCACTACGTGTTCCCCTACCTGGACGACTAGCTCCTCATGGCCCCCTCTCAGGAGGCCCTGATGTCCGCGATCCAATGTACTCGCTCCCTGTTCGGGTCCCTGGGCATCATTATCAATCGGGAGAAGTCGCACCTGGTTCAGTCTCAGAGACGGCAGTTCATAGGCGCAGTCCTGGACACCGTCCAGGGGAAAGCCTTTTTGCCCCAGGACAGAGCGGAGCACATCATATCCCTCATAAGGGATATTTTGGCAAAGAAGACCGTCCCAGCCAGACACGTCCTTTGCCTGCTCGGACACATGGCTGCGGCCATTGCAACAGTCCCTTTAGCCCGTCTCCACATGCGGGTGACCCAGTGGATATTATGGGTACAGTGGGATCAGAAGCAAAGACCATCTGCAGCTTCCAATCAGGATTACGAATGCCATCATCCGGGATTGGCAATGGTGGCTCGACCTGGACCACCTGTTGCTGGGAGCCCCCTTTATTGCGCTGTCTCCGGTTGTGACACTTTCCACGGACGCTTCAGGATCCGGTTGGGGAGCGCACCTCAGTGGTGTCAGGTCTCAGGATGTGTGGACATCCCAGGAAGCCCATCTTCATATAAACATTTTGGAGATGAGAGCAGTCCTTTACGCCTTGCAGGCCTTCCAGTCGGAGATTCCACCGGGTACTCTGCTGCTACAAACAGACAGTACCGCAGTGATGTATTACCTCAGCAAACAAGGAAGCACTCATTCCTACCCTCTTTGCAGGGAAGCCATGAGGGTATGGGATTGGGTACTGCAGCATGGTGCAAACCTCATTGCTGTGCATGTCCCAGGGTTGGACAACGTTATCGCAGACAGTCTGAGCCGATCTCAGGCCAGAGTCCACGAATGGGAGCTACTGCAAGAGGTCATAGAGGATCTGTTTCACAGATGGGGGATGCCAGAGTTAGACCTTTTCACGTCCCCATTCAATGCAAAACTGCCCAATTTCTGCTTGCTAGATCTAGGGCCTGGTGTTTTCTTGTGAGATGCGTTGTCCCTCTCCTGAACGGGCAGATTCCTCTACGCATTTTCTCCCTTCCCGTTGATCCAGAGGGTTCTTCTGAAACTACGCAGAGAGCAGGCGACGATGATTCTAATCGCGCCCTTTTGGCCCAGGCAGATTTGGTTCCCTCTGCTGTACCAGCTTTCTCAGGAAACACCAGTGCTTCTGCCAATCAGCTCTCACTTATTGTCCCAGGAGGCAGGATCCTTGGTCCATTCGGACCTTCGCTCTCTGAACCTGCATCCCGGGCTCCTAGGGACATAGCTGTCAGTGCGTCACGGGGTCTCGCAAGAGGTAGCGGATGTTCTAGCGGCTGCTAGAAAACCAGCCTCTCATGTCACGTACGCCATGAAATGGCACAGATTTTGTCTCTGGGCTCAAGCACGGGGACTTTCCCCTTTGGATTGTTCTGAGGGGTCGATATTGGACTACCTCCTGTCCCTATTTCAGGCAGGCTTGGCCTGTTCCTCGATCAAAGTACACCTCTGTGCCATCTCGTCCTATCACATGCCTATAGGCCTACAGTCCATACCCCAGTTGGAAACCGCATGTGCCTTTCTGAGAGGCGTTCTCCACCTTAGGCCTCCGATTAAGGACCCCGTTCCTCCATGGGACCTACCCTTTGTCCTGGAGCAGCTTACGCTGCCGCCTTCTGAACCAGCCGCAGATTGTGAGCTACGTCTTCTTGCATGGAAGACATTATTTTTAGTTGCTGTTACTTCGGCCAGAAGGATTTCTGAGCTACATGCACTTATGTGCAAAGAGCCTTATTGGTTTTTTTCACCAGGACAGGGTGTCCCTGAGGACAAATCCAAAGTTTCTACTTAAGGTGGTCTCAGCCCTTACTCTTAATCAGGATATCGACCTACCAGTGTACTTTCCTAAATACTCCAACAGAGGAGAGGCCTTGCTGCACACTCTCGATGTGCATAGGTGTCTAAGATACTACCTGACCAGAACCAAGCCACACCGTAGATCTGATCAGCTTTTTGTCTCCTTCGCCCATAGGATGTTGGGTGCTCCAGTCTCTAAACAAACTGTTTCGAGATGGCTCATGCATTGCATCACGTTCTGTTACCAAAAACGTAACAAACCCCTACCGGGCTCGGTAAAGGGACATTCCACAAGGGGGGTGGCTACCTCCTTTCCTGCTTTAAAGAATGTGTCCACCTCAGCCATCTGCGCAGCAGCTACTTGGAGCACCATGCACACCTTTATCAGGCATTATAGCCTGGACATTGCTTCACTGCGAAGAGCTGGTTTTGGTCTAGCAGTCCTTCAGGGACTTCTGTCCTAGGCTCCGGTTCAACTCATGATCTTTCCCTTGCCTCCTCCCATCTGAGAGGGATTTCCAAAATTGTTTGGGAATCAGTCCTAATGGTGTAACCTGCTGCAAGTGCTGTTTCTCGAAGTAAGCTAGTACAGTTACGTAAGAACTTACCGTAACAGTAGATCTTCGAGAACAGCTCTTGCAGCAAGTAGTTTCCCTACCACCATCCCCTCTGGAGGTAGAGTTTTTCCAATGATTACTTCTTAGGATTCAGTGTTTTGTAACACCTCCTTGCTGTATTCCTTCTTTGAAGGCGGATCCTCAGTCTCCTCATCTGATGTCATCTAGTGGCCGGGAGTCTCTGGCGGGAGAACGGGGATTCTGGGGGTCCGCCCCCTTTTGTGTGATGCCTGATGTCGGGGCAGGGGCTGGCGTCGGGGGCAGTCCTCACTGGATACTGCTAGCTAGAAAATTTCCGTGGGGTTCTGGCGCCTGCGGGCGTTCCTAATGGTGTAACCTGCTGCAGAGCTGTTCTCGAACATCTACTGTTACAGTAAGTTCTTACGCAACTGTACTTTTCCACAGATGAGAGCATTAGGCTGGGAGAAACACAAGGGCCAAAAGCTACCCTGCTGGTTCAGTTCTGGGGTTGCCCAGGCAGTAAGAGAAAAGAGGATGGCCTATAGAAAATTCAGGAAGACCAAGAGATAGGTGGATAGGAAAATTACATAAGGTTGGCTAGTGAGGCAAGTAAGGAAGTCCGGCGAGCAAAAGCACAGAAGGAGCTGCAGATAGCTGAAGGAATTAAGGGGGAGAAGGCTCTCTTTCACTATATAAGTGAGAAAAGGGACAAGAAGGAAGGGATTGTTAGGCTTAAGAAAGGAGTGGAGGGGGTGGAGGATAATGGGGGAAAAGCAGAGATACTAAATTAATACTTCTGTTCCGTCTTCACCAGGGAGAAGAACAGACCAGTGCCTTCAGGAGGAAAAAGAGGAGTGAGAGGGAGGGGAACACATGTAGTGATGGAGGAGGACAGAGTGAGTGAGGGGCTGCTGGCATTGAAGGTGGACAAATCGCCAGGCCCAGACAGAGTACATCCAATGGTTCTAAAGGAACTGGCTGAGGAGCTGGCAGAGCCACTGGCAGACCTATTCAGTAGTTCACTAGTCAGGCATGGTACCACAGGACTGGAGAACAGCACATGTAGTGCCACTCCACAGAAGCGGTCCCAAGGATGACCCAGGGAATTACAGACCAGTCAGTCTGACCTCCACTGTGGGCAAACTCATGGAGACCGTACTAAAGGAAAGGTTGCTGGAATATCTAGAGGAGCATCGTCTCTAGGATGTGAGGCAGCATGGGTTCATGGGAGGGAAATTGTGTCAAACGAATCTGATAGACTTCTTTAACCGTGTCATTAAGACAGTAGACAGGGGCCAAGCGGTAGACATCCTCTGTCTTGATTTCAACAAGGCCTTTGACTCTGTGCACCATAAAAGGTTGGTCAGGAAGTTGGTGGATCTCGGGGTTGGGGAAAAGATGGCCAGATGGGTGGAAAACTGGCTGAGAGACAGAACCCAGAGGGTGGTTGTGGGGGCAGAGTTATCTGGCACCAGAGAGGTAACCAGTGGGGTCCCGCAGGGCTCGGAGCTGGCGCCGGTGGTGTTCAATATCTTCATCGGTGACATTGGGGATGGCATTAAGGGCAAAGTGTGCTTATTTGTGGATGACACCAAGCTCTTTTGGAGAGTGGACACAGCTGAAGGGATACAGGACCTACAGGAAGATCTGGAAAAACTGGGGAAGTGGTCCAGGATGTGGCAGCTTGGCTTCAATGTCAAGAAATGCAAAGTTATGCATATTGGAACCAGGAATCCCAGGATAGAGCACTACCTGGGTGGAGTCCGAATATCTGCATCAGAGGAGGAGAAGGAACCAGGAGTGATGATCACTAGTAACCTGAAGCACTCCACACAGTGCAAAAAAGCAGCAGCAAAGGCAAACAAGATGCTGAGATGCATATCTAGAGGGATCAGTAGTAGGAGAGAGGAGCTTATACTGCCCTTGTACAGGTCACTGGTAAGGCCGCATCTAGTGTATGGAGTTCAGTACTGGTGCCCACACCTCAGAAAGGACATTAACCTGCTGGAGGTCCAGAGGAGGGCTTCAACAAAAGTTGTGTCGCCTCTACGAAGACATCATGTGGCAACAGTTGGCGTTGGCCTGTCCAAAGTTGACCCTGGCTCCCACGCTGGGCATCACTTGGCTATCGCCCAACAGGCCGACACCGAATCCTCCTCTGGGGTCGGTTGAGACCGCCCCTCCCCCAGCAGAGCCAGTCCAGACTGTCTCTGTTCAGCCAAAGCTCACCTCTTCACCGATCATGGTGGACCGCCGCCTAAGCAGCCGCCGACTGGCACTCTGACTAAGGAGTCTCAGCCAGCCAAGGGACTTCCCCATCAGTTGTCGGTCACTCTCACTCCTGACTGTCTGCGGTGGGTTGAAAGTGACTTGGGCGGTCGGCCACTGTATGCAGACTCTTCTGAGTCCAAGGATTCCTCACTACACTCCCATCCGTCAATGTGGAGTCCATGGGGGGCTCTCACAATGGAGGAAGGGCCCATTTCCTTGATGGGCATCCTCCACCTCATCTCCGAGTCCATGGGGATGAAACTGGAGCCCGTCCAGAAATGGGCTCGCTATCCCCTCACAGAGATTCTGGACAAAGGGGACTCTCCAGTGGAGGCTTTCCCAGTGGCTGAGGCCATTGTCGGCCCTGCCCTGGAGCTTTGGCAGTGCCCCACCTCTTTCCCTGCGCCCTCTGCCCTAATGGCCCGCAAGTACCCTCTCGGGTTTCACGGAGCACCCCTTCAGCCGAGGGGTTGGTGGCTGACTCCATGTTTTGGCATTCGCGCAAGACGGGGCACATCGACAAGCTGCCGGACAAGGAGTTCAAGAAATTCGACCATGGGGCTAAAAATGTCTATGCTGCCTTCTCGCTCAGCCTCTGCCAAGCCAGCTCAGCTGTCTTGATGGCACACTTCTTCTGTGTCCTCTTGGGCTCCCAGAATGAGGTTATTCCTCACCTTCCTGTGGACCTCCAGACCATGGTCAAGCAGGTCTGAGACCAGGGCCGAGCTGTGGCCAAGCAGTAATTTCAGACGGCTCTGGATATAGGGCATTACTGTGCCCGCTCGGTGGCGGTCGCAGTTGCTGTGCACCATAGGACTTGACTGCGGATCTTGACTTTCACAGCAGACTCTCGGCACAAGCTGGTGGATGTTCCATTCATAGGCACCGACCTCTTTGGGCCCGGTGTGGAGGGTCACCTCCAAAGTATCGAGAAGTCCAGTCCCACCTTGGACTCCGTTACGTCCGCCCAGAGGGATCCCAAGGTCTCCAAGCAGCAGAAGTGAAAGCCCTTTCGGTCCTCTACTCCTGTGGCAAAACCAGCCCAGCATCAGTCTGGCCAGCTGGCTTAGTCCTGATGACCCAGGCCCAAGTCAGTGGTCTCGGTGGTCCGTAAGCCCGGAGGGAAGGCACCTGGTGGCTCCTCATCCTGGTCCTCCTCCTCTAAGCTTGCTCAGTGACGGGATGAGGGGTGCTTCTCTCATGCCTGTCACATCTCCCCTAGGTCATCCTGTGGTGGGCCGTCTCTGCTACTTCTTTTCTGCCTGGTCTGCTGTTACCACGGACAGGTGGGTTCTGGAAGTGGTCGGTTAGGGTCTGTCTCTGGAATTCGAGTAGTACCTTCCAAGCTGAGCTCGTGCCCCACGGGAGGACTTGGTATCCACAGACTGTCGGTCGGCTCTTCAAGACAACATAGCCCAGCTCCTCTGCAAGGAGCTCGTGGTCAGAGTAGCGGATCCTCCGGAACAACCAGGGTTTTTCTCCAGGTACTTCCTGGTGCCAAAGCGAATGGGGGGCTGGTGCCCCATTCTAGATCTGCACGACCTGAACAAATTCCTCGGATATTGCACCTTCAGGATGCTAACTCTATCACAAATCATGCCATCTCTACAGCAAGACATGTGGTTTTTCTCCCTGGATCTCCAGGACATGTTCTTTCACGTCCCGATCCGTCCATCCCACTGAAGTTTCCTCCGCTTCTGAGCCAAGAGAGTCCTTTATGAGTACCAGGCCATGCTCTTCAGCCTCTCCACAGCCCCCCAGGGTTTTCACCAAATACATCGCAGTGGTGGCAACTTACCTGAGGCACTGAGGGGTCTGGGTGTACCCCTATCTTGACGATTGGCTAATTGCAGGTCCCCTCAGGCAGGAGGTGGAGTGGTCCAGGGACCTGGCCCTCCAGACCTGCACCTCCTTTGGCCTCCTGGTCAACGAGGCCAAGACAGAACTCGTCCCCTCGCAGGTGATCAGCGTCATTGGGGCAGAGTTCGACTCTTGCCGAGCCAGAGTCTGGCTCCGGGCAGACAGGGTGGAGGTTCTCTTCTCCTTTGCCCGATTCAGATTGGGCTATCGTGCCCTGTCCAGGACTTCCAGCACCTTCTGGGTTACATGGCGGCCTGCACCAGCATGGTCCGATGGGCCCGTTGGCATATGTGCTTCCTGCACTGCTGGGAGCTGGCCAGCCAATAGTCTCAGTACAGAGGTCACTTTCGACCAGCTGGTCGCTGTGACCCAGAAGATGCGGGATGCCCTTCAGTGGTGGCTCATCCCAGAGCATCAGCAGGAAGGGATGCCGTTTGTTCGCCCTGAGTCGACAGTCGTCCTGACGACCAGCACCTCTCTCACGGGCTGGGGGTGCCTGTCTGGGGGAACACAGAGTCCATGGGCTCTGGACCCCAAGGAGTCCCGATGCCACATCAATCTGCTGGAGCTCTGGGCGGTTCGGCTGGCACTGACTGCATTTGCTCTATATGTTCGAGGTCAAGTGGTCCAAGTCCAGATGGACAGCACCATGACCATGTACTGCCTCAACAAGCAGGGCGGGATGCACTCCCCTGCCTTTGTGTAAGGAAGCTGTCCTCGTATGGACCCTCATGTGCAGCCTGGAGGTGGATCTCCTCGCCATCCATATGGCAAGAGCCTCCAGTCAGCTGGTGGATGCCCTCAGCCGGGTAGGTGAGGTGTCCCATGAGTGGTCTCTCCATCCGAAGGTAGTTCACAGTCTGTTCTCCCAATGGGGCACCCCTCAGGTGGACCTGTTCGCCTCCAGGGAGAACGCAAAGCTGAGGCTGTTCTGAGCCCACCCACCCCTCAGCAGGGCTTGCTGCAGGGGGATGCTTTTTCGAGGCCTTGGACCCCAGGCCTCTTCTATACCTTCCCTCCACTTCCCTTGATCCACAAGGTGCTGCTCAAGGTCAGGCGGGACAAGGCACGGGTGATCCTGGTGTCTCCGGACTGGCCACGCCAGTTTTGGTACCCCAATCTCCTCAGCAACAGGCTCCCAAAACATCTTCCACTCTGCCCGGACCTGCTCTCCCTCACTCATGGGAAGGTACTCCACCTGGACCTTCAATCCCTACACCTGACAGCCTGGTTCCTGAGCGACTAGAATTTCAGGCTTTGGGTCTCTCCAAAGATGTCCTCACCGTGGTGGACACATCTAGAAAATAATCAACTTATAAAATGCTGTTTCTTCAAATGGAAGAGATTTCTCCATTTGGTGTCAGGGCAAGGGGCTGGACCCCTTTACCTGTCCAGTGGCCAGCATTTTGGACTACCTGTAGTCTCTCTCTCCAAAGGGGGACTTCAGTCGATGACACTTAAGGTGCACCTGGCAGCCATCTCTGCTTACCGGGTGCAGGCTGGTCAGCAGTCGGTGGTGCAGGAGAAGGTGGTCTGGTGCTTTTTGAAAGGCCTTGACCACATTTCCCTTCCAGTGTGTGAACCACCACCACCACCACCTTGGGACTTGTTGCTGGTTTTGGCAAAGCTCATGGGCAAGCCATTCGAACCATTGCACAGGTGTGAGATGTCTCACATGTGGAAGATAGCCTTCTTGGTGGCTATCATGTCAGCCAGATGGATCAGTGAGCTCCAGTTGCTTTTGGTGGAGTCTCCTTACCTGGTCATCCACAGGACAAGGTTGTCCTGTGCCTCAACCTGAAGTTCATCCTGAAGGTTGTATTGGAGTTTCACCTGAATCAGGTGATGACTCTTCTGGTGTTCTTCCCGAATCACACCTCAGAGGCTGAACACGGGCTCCATACTCTAGACCTGAAGCGAGCGCTCACTTATTACAAAGAACGCATGGCTGGAGTTCAGGGAGAGGTTCGTCAGCTGTTTGTCATCTACGCTGAATCCGCACCTGACAGCCCTGTAGCCAAGCAGATGGTGGATCACTTCCTGCATTGAACTCTGCTATAGGTCGGTGGGTAGAGTGCCTCCTGGAGGGCTAAGGGCTCATTCCACCCGCCATGCCTTAGTGTTGGTGGCTGCTTCTAGGGACATCCCTATCCAGGAAATCGGCAGGGCTGCTACCTGGAAGTAAGCACACGCCTTCATTTCCCATTACCACACTGACCTCGAGTCATGCCGGGATGCTGGTTTTGGGGCCTCAGTTCTCCAATCTGTGTTTCCTAAATAGGGGGTGTGTGCCTTGCCTCCCTCCTTCCAGAGAACTACTAGGTGTCTGCCAGACGTGTGGATAAAACAACGTATCCACATCTCTAGAAACACAGGTTTCTCATCTGTAACAGTAGTTCTAGGAGTGGTATATGTTTTTCATCCACACGGACCCACCCGACCTCCCCTTGCTTAGGTGCACAACCTCTGCTTTCAGTAGGCAAGCTTTGGCGTCATGGGGTGGAGCTGAGGGATATACCACCCGGGTAAAAGAAGCCAGCTTGAAAACTTTCCGGCACATCTTAATGGGAAAGGACACTGCCAAACGTGTGGATGAACAACATATACCACTCCTAGACCTACTGTCACAGGTGAGTAACCTGTGTATTCTTACCTGGAAGACAGCCTTCTTGGTGGCTGTCACTTTCACTCACGGGGTCTCCGAAATCCATGCTTTGGTCACAGACCCCCCTTACACCGTCTTTCACAAGGACAAGGTGGTACTCCGTACTCACCCTAAATTCCTACCTAAAGTGGTTTCAGACTTTCACCTCAACCAGCTTTTGCTTCTCCTTGCTTACTTCACTAACTTCCAGAATGGAGAGCACTCCCTTCAGTTTCTGAATGTTAAGAGGGTTCAGCGATTCTCATTGACAGAACGAAAAGGATACGCAATCCAAACAACTCTTGTATCTTTCAGCATGCCTCAGCTGGGTCAGCCTTTTGCCATTAGACGTATTTCTACATAGTTAGTAGCATGTCTTTGACACTGCTACTTCATGGCCCAGGTCAAGTTGGAAGGCCGGGTTCACACCCACTCTACCAGTGTGGATGCGGCTTCTCTAGCAGAGATTCGTAGTGTACCCATTGCAGACATCTACATGGCGGCAACTTGGAACTCGGTGTATACTTTTGTGAAGTACTACACTGTGGATGTCCGTGCCAGACAGCACACTTCTTTGGCAGGACAATCCTTATGGACTTCTGTCCTGCGTGAGCTCTGTCTCCTGCTGCCCTACTCAGGGGGGGTGATTTGTTTTTAGCTCGGTACTCTCCCATTAGTGTGAATGAGTGGTGGAGACTTTTAGTCCAGGAAGATATGGACATTTAAGTACCTACTGTAATTCTTGATCTTTTTGGACAGTCTCCACCACTCATTCACACACCCACCCACTGTCCCCCGAGCTAACTCATTCTGTTTTTGGTCTTCACTTCCTTGTGGTTCGGGATGTGAAGATGTTGTTGAAGTGACCCTTCTTACATGGGTCATCCAGGCCTTCTTATGCCCAGAAGTTAGGGTTAGGTTTTCTTAAGTTAGTTTACGCTGCACCTCCTCGGTCAAAAAGGTACTGAGGTTGCTGGAGGGTCGATGCCAAGATAGCCATGGCACTTACCTGATTGATTGTTTGTACCACTGTTTGATTTTGTACTCTGCTGTATTTGAATTAATGTACTCTCCCGGGTCATGCCTGAAAATAGGCAGGTTGTGTTGCCTAGTGCACTTACCCGGTTACCAAAAACAAATAAATAAATAGCCTATACAGTGTGCGCTAGTCTCGCGGTGCCACACATGCATGGTCCTATCATGGTGCTGGCCCTCCTGAAGATTTTTGGCTCCCACGGGGTCCTAGTACCTCCAACATAGTCGCATTAGTGTGAATGAGTGGTGGAGACTTCGTTCAAGAAGAGCAAGAATTACGGTAGGTATGTAATTTCCATATTTTGAGTTTCTGAACTTTTAATGCTATTTTATTTTGGTTAAGCCCCATGGACTTGCAGAGATGTGCAAAGGCGCATCTTCACAGCAAGTGTACTCAACAGCACCCCCTGGGGTGTATTCTAGTTGTTTTTGTTCGTTTGTTTTTTTCAGTTGCTGTGTGCCTGTGCCTGCTCCGGTACCAGCGTATTTTCACTTTTGGTGGCTGAGACTGACATGCATACAGCAGGAGCTCGCTGTATACAGCTGTTTATCTGTGAGTTCCTACACAAGATCTTGCCATTAATACCATAAGCTGTGACTTCAAACACACTGATCAGGACTGACCCAATGGTGTGGCTGGCTGAGCCATTGCTGCCTCACCACCTCCTGCACTGGTGACTGAGGTTCGGGAATAGACTGGGGGTCACTCGAGGGCTGGCGCGGATGGGGGTTAAACATTGGTAGGAAAGCTCTTCCTTCCTGAGGGGTGGGTTGCCTGTCCTGTGATGCCACTGCCACTTAGAAGAATCCAGGTGGCAGCAGCATGGACTAGCAAGGGAAGGGGATCCCACACATAGACGTTGGGGGCATTTCCATGGAAGCAGAGTACACACACGTGTCATTGCACGCATGTGGTTCCACTGCCACTTAGAAGAATCCAGGTGGCAGCAGCATGGACTAGCAAGGGAAGGGGATCCCACACATAGATGTTTGGGGCACCTCCATGGAAGCAGAGTACGCATATATCATTGCACGCACGCGTGCCTCAATGGGAGAAAATTGAGGAAAAGTCCTCCGACCACAGAATGGAGATGGCCTGGTCTTTTGCATGCCCCACACTGATGACTGGGCCACTCTGACCAAGTCCTGTGGTAGGATGACTGCGGAGAAGGTTTGTGACAGGGATGTCAGCTGACAGGAGCGGGGGGGGGGGGAGACTGGTCCAGATGTGGGCCAGTAGGAGTGACCACAGTGAGAAACATGGGAGTAAAAAAAAATACTGATAATTAGGCAGCAGATGCATGGTATTTACATGGAAATTAACATTAAAAAAATTATGGCAAGATTTATACATGCTTCAGGCTGTTTGATGCACAAGGCAAAGCCAAGTCATTTGTACATTTCACCGTTATGCCCACAATTTAAACTGCTTAGGCAGGGTAGAAGAATTAGTACAAAAATGTGTTTCAGAAATGTGATTCTGCATACAGTGTGGTTACTAATAAAGGTGTCTGAAATTACCATTTTTTTTCATTCACTGTTTATTGGCACACACAATCATTAATCTTCATAATAGTAGATCTTTGAGAGAATCTCATCCATTGGGCCACACCTTTGGAACTGTAAATCATCAGCGTCAGGATCACTGGAAAATTTTTGCTAGCTGGGATGGCCCACGATGACGTACAGCATTTACACCTATAAAATGTAAGCGGCTTCATCACTCCTCATGTTTCCTGCCAGAGACCAGCTTGGAGGATATCATTCTGGGAAGAACCAGGAGGCCAAACCAGGACCAGGCACACTAAGAGAAGTGTGGGACTGAAAAACATAGTGGTCAACATAGGGCACTTGTGGACACATCCAGCAAGGCAGTAGTCATTCCTGCCAGCTTCTGCACCAGTAAGGAGGAAGCAGGAAGGAGGGAGGGTGCACTGTGGCCTAATAGAGAAGATTCTCTGGAAGATCTACTGTTGCGGTAAGTAACCGTTCTTTCTTCATCGGGCAGTCACTTCTCCATTGGACCACACCTTTGGAACAATTCCCAAGCAGTACACAAAGCACCCAAGGAGGCTGGCAGAGTCCGATATGACAGAAGACTTTGCAGTACTACAAGGCCAAAACCAGCACATTTATAAGAGATGATGTCTAGTTTGTAATGCAGATGTATGCACACTGCTCCACGTGGCAGCAGGATCTACATATCAGCTGCTGAAATCACTTTGGAAACAGGCAACAAAAGTGGCCATACCATGGGTAGAATGGCCATGGACAGCATCAGGAAGCTCCGTACTATGCTTCCTGTAACAGAACATAATACAGCTGGCCAGCCATTTGGACAGGCACTGTTTAGTCACAGGGACGAATGACACAGAAAGCTGACAAAACTTTCTGCAGTCTGTGGTGAGACCAAAGTAGAAACATGTACTTCAAACAACACAAAGTCTTGCTGTATTCTGACTATATGCAGTTAGCCCCAGCACTTGAACTGCTCCAGAGAGGAAAGAGTTAACTCTATGCCAAGGCATAGAACGTTGAGCTCGAGCTCTGTTTTCAAACCTCTGTCCTAGGTACTCTTCAGTGTAGCCGTCAGATTCTTTACTCCACCTTACTGTGAAGTCACTCCGGATATTCTCTCCTTCATTTCGGTTCGGTTGTGGTAAAATTGTTTGGTTTAATAAACCGCTTCTTTGTTTTTTTCGGTCTTTACATCTCTGTCCCGGTACAGTAGGTGTATTAGTAGGTAGCAGTGTGGTTTGTAAAGAAATTGTTTTTGTTTTTCGGTTTCTTGCCGGTCGGTCCGGTTGGGAACCGAAGCGATTCGTTGTCTGTTTTTTCATAGGTGTTTTAATGTGGTTTTCCGCTATCTATCGGTTCCTGAAAAAAATGTTGATTTCTCCGGTTCTTTCATCTGACCCGTGACACGGTTGGAACCGATAGATTTGGTAGTCGCGTCGCTTGAATGCTGGTAAGGGTGACTTTGTGTTTAAAGGCATGTCTGAGAAACCCAAAAAGAAAACCGGGCCCACTGAGTTTCAACACTGCACTGAGTGTGGGGAGGCTTGCGCCAAGGCTGATCCCCACCTCATCTGTGTGTATTGTCTGGGGTTTGACCACCTCAAAGACTGCCAGATCTGCAGGAACTTTCCTAAGGCCACTGTTGAAAAATGTTTAAGTAGGCTGAAGGAAAGGGAAGCGGAAAAATCCGCTGACCAGGTTGGCCAGCCTGGTTCGGTTCCGACCGAACCTGAGGGGGTGCCCACTGACCTGGGCGATACCTCCTCTGGCAAAAGAAGAGCCGATTCCGTGGAATCGGTCCCTGCAAGAAGAAAGCGTAAGTCAGCCGGTTCGGATCCCGGTTCCCATGGGTCTGACTGCTGATGAGATAGCCAGCGATTGCTATTGTCAGCAAGTCGCCTTCTTCTGGACCGAACCACACACAGAAACGGTCGGTTCGTCGGACTTGTCTGCTTCTGAATATGACCCTGAAGCATTTTATGAGGGCGAGTGGGAAGGAGACAAAGATGATGAAGATGAGGATTATGAAAACCTAGATGAGCCTGACATCTCCCCAGACAGGCCTTCTAATGTGTCTCCTCCCAGGCTTTCTGAGTCCCCCTCCCACTTCTTGTTTTACAAGAAGGTGGATGAGACTCTTCAGCTTCCAGTGGAAGAAGCTGAACAGGATCAGGAGGAGCCTGACTATGTTGAAATGATGGATGTCCCAGAGTCAGAAAGGGTGTCTATCTCTCTGCACAAGTCCCTGGGGAAACAGACCCAAAAAATATTAGTTTCCAACATCCATACCTCCTGTGGATAAGAAAATGGACAGGAGGTATGCTCTGTCAGGCCCGGGTACAGATTTCCTTATTAACCATTGCAGCCATGTTGGTGTAGTGCAAGCTGCAGCCTGTGACAAGGCTAACATTCCCCTGGCATCTCACCCCCCAGATAAGGATTCCAGGAAAGTGGATGCCATGGCAAAGAAGCAGTACTTGGCATCCTCTTTGGGACGCAGGCAATCCAATTATATGTCATATACAGCCAGATACCAGAAGTCCAGGTGGGACACGGTTCTGGAGCTGGCTAAGAATGCCCCTCACCAGCTGGCCAAGGAGCTGGAGCAGGTGGCTGTGGATGGCATCGAAGCTTCTAAGGTCCAGTTTCATGCTGCTGTGGACTCGAATGATGTTTGTTCTAGGGCCATGGCTACACTTGTTTCCATGAGGAGATTTGCCTGTCTCAGGTGTACCAATTTATCTCAGGATACCCAGACCAAGGCCATAGATTTTCCTGTCACTGGTAACTCTCTGTTTGGGGAACAGAGATGTACATGAAAAAGATGGACGAATACAGGACCACATACAGGAGTGCTGCAGCCAAAGAAAAGCAGACCACTCCTCAGAGTCAGCAATCCAGGGCTGGCAGGGTTAGGCCTTTTCACAGGCCTTTCTACCAGGCCCAGGCCTCCTCTTCTTTTCAGCAGAGGGGGTTCTTTAGGGGAAGAGGCAGAAGGGGGATGACAAGGGAGGCATCCTCCTCTCAGTCTAAGCCCCCTGCCAAACAGACACCCTGATGTGTCAGCCTGGGTCTCCTCCCTAATTCCTGTAGGGGGCAGACTGGCTCACTTTTTCCAGGCCTGGAAGTCTGTCACTTCAGACAAGTGGGTCCTGGAAGTAGTGAGCCAGGACCTTGCTCTCAGCTTCAGCAGGTTCCCAAAGTTGAGAGCAAAGGCTTTCTGTCCTTCCTCGGAAGAGGAAACACAGGCCTTAGAAAAAAAGGTTTCTTCTCTACTGCTTCTGCAGGCAGCGGAGAGCGTACCTCTCATTCACAGGGGGAAAAGGATTGTACTCCAGGTACTTCCTTACTCTAAAAAAGACAGGGGAGTGTCGACCCATCCTGGATCTACGGTACCTAAACAAACACATACTAAAGCCAAAGTTCAAGATGGTGACTCTGGGAATTATTCTTCCCTCTCTGAGACCAGGAGACTGGCTAGCCTCTCTGGATCTCAAGGATGCCTATTTCCACATACCTATCGGGCAGTCCCACAGAAAGTACCTCCAGTTCGAACTGCCCTTAGGCCATTACCAGTTCAGAGCAATGCCTTTCGGCCTCACATCTGCCTCAAGAGTATTCACCAAATGCCTAGCAGTAGTGGTAGCCTTCCTCAGAAGACAAGGCATCCTATTGTTCCCTTACCTGGACAACTGACTCTTAGTAGGTCAGTCACCAGACCAAGTCAGATCAGCTCTAGGGGGTCACTCAAAATCTTCTACACTCCCTAGGATTCATCCTAAATCTGGAAAAGTCTGTTCTGGAACCAGTTCAGCTTCTCACATTTATAGGAGTGGAGCTGGACACTGTTCAGGCCAGGGCCTTCCTTCCTCTGTCAGTGGTCCAGTCCCTCACTTCTCTGGCTTCCTCTTTTCGTCCACTGGTGTCTCGGCCAGCCAGACATTTCTTGCAGTTACTAGGCCACATAGCAGCCTGCACTGCAGTAGTGCAAGGGGCAAGGTTTCAAATGAGGGACATCCAGTTTCACCTAACAGCTTTTTGGTCTCAGAAAAAAGATTCCCTCTCCAAGTTGGTTCCAGTGTCTCTAACTTTGGTTCAGGCCCTCCAGTGGTGGCTGGAAGAGGACAGTTTAAGGCAAGGGGTTCTTTTCCTCAGTCAGACTCCCACAGTGACTCTCACCACAGATGCTTCTCTGTTGGGATGGGGAGCCCACATGGATCAGCATACTGCTCAGGGGACTTGGTCCCATCAGGAGTCTCTCCTTCACATAAATCTTCTCGAACTCAGGCTGTCCTTTTGGCCCTTCAGATGTTTTTGACTTTAATTCAGGGGAAAATGGTGCAGATCAGGACAGACTACACCACAACCATGTGGTACATCAACAAGCAGGGGGGCACTCGGTCCTCGGCCTTGTGCACCGAGGCCATGAAAATACGGTCACTGGATTATTCCCTACAGGATTCCTTGATTGTTGTGCATCTTCCAGAGAAGGACTATGTACTTGCAGATGCCCTCAGCAGGATTTCTCTAGGTCACCACGAATGGTCCCTGAATCCTCTCATCCTTCAGACCATTTTCAAGAGATGGGGCACTCCAGAGATAGATCTCTTTGCAGCCCCGGACAACCATTAGCTGCCTCTATTCTGCTGCAGGACCCCTCTGCGGGGGTCTCTTCCTCTAGATGCCTTCCTCTTGGATTGGACCAACAGGTTTCTCTATGCTTTTCCTCCCTTTCCTCTGATATTCAGGAATCTAGTCAAGATCGGGTCCCAACCCTGCACTGTGATTCTGATAGCCCCGGATTGGGCCAGACAACCTTGGTATCCTCTACTATTGTCACTATCAGTGAAAATCCCCCTGTGTCTTCCCAGACAGTTCAACCTCCTCACCTTAGCTCAGGGCAGAATATTGTACCCCAGGCTTCACAATCTCAGGCTCAAGGCTTGGTTCTTGAGGAGCTAGAATATGCAGACCTGCGTCTCTCACAGTCAGCCCTGGATATCCTTAAGGCCAGTAGGAAACCTGCTACTAGGAAAACTTACGATTCTAAATGGAAGAGGTTTGGGTTCTGGTGTTTCCAGAGGCACATCCAGCCTCATTCAGCTGATATTGCCACTGCCCTAGATTATCTGGTATATCTTAACAGTTTAGGCCTTCAGCCTACCACTCTCAAGGTGCATTTGGCAGCTATTTCTGCTTTTCTTTCGGCTGGGAAGGGCTCTTCTCTAGCTTCCCACCCAGTTTTCAAGAAATTCTTTAAAGGTTTGGTCCACATCAATCCTCCCTTCAAGGATCTGACTCCCTTGTGGGATCTGAATATCTGTAGTGCACAGCTGATGCAGCCTCCTTTTGAACCCCTTTGCTCAGCTGAGCTCAAGTATCTGACTTGGAAAACTGTATTCCTGGTTGCTATTACCTCTGCCAGGAGAATCAGTGAGTTACAGGCTCCATCAGTGGAACCTGACTTCATCTCATTCCATAGGGATAAGGTGGTCCTTCGTACAAATAGGAAATTCTTCCCTAAAGTGGTATCAGACTTCCATCTGAAGCAATCTATGGCATTGCCTGTATTTTTCACTGATCACTCCTCCTCTGGAGAGAGGAGATTACACAGTCTCGATGTAAAGAGTGTTCCAAGTTGCTACTTAGAATCCACTAAGCCCCATAGAAATGACTGCTCCCAGCTGTTTCTCACTTATGGGGAGGTGGGTAAAGGCAAGCCTGCCACCAAGAGAACTATTGCTAGGTGGATTGTCTCCTGCATACAGTTCTGCTATTCAAAATTGGGGAAAGAGCCACCCTCAGGCCTGAGGGCTCACTCCACCAGAGGTACAGCTGCTTCGGTCGCAGCAGCTAGAGACATACCCTTAGTGGAAATCTGTAAAGCAGCCACCTGGAAGACTGTTCACACATTCACCAAGCATTACTCCCTGGACATTCAGGCTAGAAGTGATGCTAGGTTTGGTACTGCAGAGCCTGTTCCCAAAATAGGTTCTGTAGTTCCCTCCTCCTTGGGGTACTGCTTGGTAGTCTGCATATAGTCAGAATACAGCAAGACTTCATGTTGTTTGAAGAAAAAATTACTCACCTTAGTAATTGTGTTTCTTCTAATGGAGTCTTGCTGTATTCTGACCTCCCTCCCTGCCTCCCCTCCTGGAACCTAGTTGTTTTGGGATGTGGGTGGGTAGGCGCAGTGTTGCACCCCGGGGTACCTGGGTGCCTCTTCTTAATTAAAGATTGTTTCTTGTTCCTTTGTTTTATTACCTACTTGGATTCTTTTTGGGGTCTCGACTTGAGTCTTTGGACCCTACAATTGATGTCTTATGCCCTTTGGCTCAAAAGTTTTAAAAACAATTTCTGCATTGTTAGTTGCTTAGTATAGGGCTCGTAAGAATGTGATGCTTACACTGAACAGTACCTGGAACAGAGGTTTGAAAACCGAGCTCAAGCTCAACGTTCTATGCCTTGGCATATAGTTAACTCTTTTCTCTCCGGAGCAGTTCAAGTGCTGGGGCTAACTGCATATAGTCAGAATACAGCAAGACTCCATTAGAAGAAACACAATTACTAGGGTGAGTAATTTTTTCTTCAAGTGCATGGAGCAGTGCCTCACCTTTGTTAGTATGCTTAGGGTAACACACAGGAAGATATTTTTTTTTGGTCAAGAGCCTCCCAGACTCTACCGTTCCATTGATATGGGGATATAGCCCAATAATCAGCTAAAAGCTTTTATGGACCCCTATGACACTGCCCCTAGGGTGGCTACCTTTGGCAGCAGGTGATTATCATCTCTTCGGCAGCTATTATTGGTTCGGCCCTCAGATTGAGCTGGAGGGTGCTCAGACTCCTGCTGTCCCTCAGAGGGATGGCACCATTGTCATTCTTGTAACAGGCAGTCCTTTCAAGGTAGAGGCCTGGAAGTCTTTGTCAGGAACCAACTCCTCATCTGCAAAAAAAAAAAAATCACAGCAGAGGGCTCAGGGCCTGAAACCACCAGGTACCATCGTCTTGGATCCATCCCAGGTCCCACCTCAGCTGTCTGAGGTGGACGCCTCACGGCGGTAGTGAGGGGCACCTGATTTGGTTTTATAACTAGTGGAAGTCCAATCCAACGGACTTATGGGTCATCAGGATTGTCCGAGAGGGATATTCTCCCAGTTTCACAGAGATTTTTCCTAGACCCAGGCAGCAGCCCAGTCTGTTTGCCTTTCTGTCAGACCCTCTTTCCTCTGAGAGATGGGACCTCAGAGCAGTAGAAGTTGTTCCATGGCAAGTCGGAACACAGGTTCCTACTTCCCTTGCTTGGTTCCAAGGTAACGGGTGGAATGCACCCATTTCTCGACCTTGAAAGGTTAAACAAGTACCTGTTCAGGGAGGAGTTCGCCACAACCTCGGTATTCAAGCCTTCACTCCCTGGATGTTTGGCTCCGAGCCAGCCCATCCGGGCTAGAGTCTCAGGAAGCAGTTGCCACAGCTTCTCAGTCGTTTTCTTCCAGGAGGGGTTTTGTGATTCAGGGAAGGTGCCAGATTCACCTTCCCAGCAGCTCCTTTTCATAGGCATCTTCCTGGATACCTCCAGGGCTAGGGTTCTTCCTTCCAGAAAATGCTAAAAAAATGACATCTTCAGATGTCTCGTTACTTCACGGAAAGAGACTCTGTCCGGGCCTGTTTCAATGCAGCGGATGCTGGGACTTATGCTTTTGTCCGCAGCAAATAGTGGTCTCCGACCATGCATCCATAGTCCTCCACATAAATGACAGAACCTTTGACAAAGTTACTTACTTGGTAGACGCAGTTGGCCTAGCTTCTGCTAGGCCTACCCTTACTCTCTAAATTCCAGATCACCATCACCACGGATTCACTCCTGACTGGTTGGGGAGCTCACTGTCAAGACCTCCACACTCAGGTGTGGAGCCAGGTGGAGGAGCATCTTCTTCTCTAAATTTCTTAGAGATGAGCGCTGTCTTATATGCTTTCCAAGTCCTGAAGGAGGCCCTCCGCCACGAAGTGATCCCACTTCGGACGGATGACAAATTTGTGATGTTTTCATCAACAAGCAGAGTGGGGCACTCTCTCACCCTCTATGCAGGAAGGCCGTGAGGAGGTGAGAGTGGTGCCTTGAGCATGTTACGTCAATTCAGTCATTGTGCAGTTGCTATTCAACAAGTGGGGCATTCCGGACCTGGTCCTTTCTTCATCCCTTCTCAACGCAAATCTGCCTCTATCCTGCTTCAGGAATCCAGACCCTGGTGTTTTCTATCAGGATGTATTCACTGCAGTAGTCAAGATGCTCCTGTACGCTTTCCTCATCTTCCCTTAGTTCAGAGGGTGCCGCTCAAGTTGTAGGCAAACTGGGACAGGATGATTCTCATCATCCCAAACTGGACTCAGCAAGTATAATTTGCGTAGATAAACAGTCAGTCAGAAGTTCCCCCGAGGCGACTCCCTCTATGAGTGGACCCTTTGACACAGGGACTTTGGTCCGTCCTTCATGCGCTCCCTTCATCTCAATGCCAGACTCCTGAGGAGATGAAAGTGGGCACATTTTAGGTTTCCAGACAATCGTAGAGATCTTAACCATGCATAGACCATCCACCAGGAGGAGTTGCGCAGCTAAGTGGTTTCACTTCACCATTTGGTGTGCAAAGTTCCATCTGGATCCTTTTGATTGCCCTCCAAGTAAAATTTTGGGGTGCCTCGTGGACCTGTCGAACGCAGGTCTGCATTTTTCAGCAGAGAATGTTCACCTCTCCTCGTTTTTGGACTATCTTGTGCCAGTAGACAACCTGTCACTGGCTCAGCTACCGTTAGTCAAGTTTTGCTTCTCCCTACTTACTTCGTTAACTCCAGAATGAAGCCGAGTGCTCCCTTTATCTCTCTGAATGTTAAGAGAATTCTGTGATTCTGCATCAACAGAACGAAGAGATACGCATCTGAGCAACTATTGTATCTTTACGAATGCCTTGGCTGGGTCAGCCTGTTGCCATGAGATGAATTTCTGCTTGGTTAGTAGCATGTCTTCAACGCTTCTAATCAATGACACAGCTCAGGTTGGAAGGCCGGGTTATCACCACTCTACCAGAGCGGTTGCGGCTTTCCTGGCGGAGATTCGTAATGTACCTGTTGCAGACATCTACAGTGTGGCGAGTTGGAGCTCAGTGCATACCACTGTAAAGCACTATGTTCTGGATGTCCATGCCTGACAGTTAATTTTCTTCGGCAGAACAGTCCTTATGGACTTCTGTCCTGAGTGAGCTCTGTCTCTTACCACCCTACTCGGTGGGGGTTTGATTTTTAGCTCAGTACTCTCCCATTAGTGTGAATGAGTGGTGGAGACTTTTAGTCCAGGAAGATATGGAAATCATGTACTTATTGTAATTCTTGATCTTCTTGGATGAAGTCTCCACCACTCATTAACATGCCCACCCACCATCCCCCAAGCTCACTCATTCTGTTTTGGTCTTCACTTCCTTGTTGTTCAGGCTGTGAAGACATTGTTGAATTGACCCTTCTTACATGGGTCATCCAGGTCTTCACATGCCTGAAAGTTAGGGTTAGGTTTTCTTTCGTTAGTTTACGCTGCACCTCCTCGGTCGAAAAGGTACTGAGGCGGTTGGAGGGTCGACGCCAAGATAGCCTGTATGGCGTGAGCTAGTCTCATGGTGTCACGTGTGCACAGTCCTATCCTGGCACCAGCCCTCCTGAAGATTTTTGGCTCCCGCAGGGTCTTAGTGCCTTCCGGTGTAGTCCCATTAGTGTGAATGAATGGTGGAGACTTCGTCCAAGAAGATCAAGAATTACGGTAAATACGTAATTTCCATTTTTCTCGTAGTCTATCACTTGCCTGTCTGATTACTTAATCAAATTTTCCTTGTGGAGCCTCAGAATTCGCTACTCCCAACGGTCCCATGAACCCCCCCCCCCGTTTTCTCCCTTCCTTCACTTGCTGTTTCTATTCTTTTTTTCTTCCCTTGCTCCTCTGTGGTTAAAAAATATATGTGAAGTTTTATGAGAAACTGGGATCTCTTGATTTGCAAATGTATATAGTTATATTGTTAGAATGTTTTCAAAAAGCAGTTTGGAACTCAAGGGGTTAACCTTGAGATGCAGTTTGACCTCCACGAGCTCATTTGAAGAGTTGTCAACGGGAGATCAGTTCTGGGACACAATGTTCTATTTTGTGGCATCTGCAGGAAAGAAATTGCAAAGTTCTGATACGTTGTGTGAGAAACAGGAGATGTATCTTAAGCTCAGGATGTAGAAGTTAATTGCCAGGAAAAAAAAATTTATATATAAATGTATCATGTATGTACAGTATTTATAAAATGTCACATATTTATATATATATTTCCTGACTTATGCCTTGACAGCAGGGGGCTCTGTTGAAATACAGTATGAAATAATCAGATACTATTTACACTGCATCTTCTGAGAATGCTTTTCCATTCCCCTGTTTGCACACCCATTCCCCTATCTGTAAACACATTTAAGTAAACCCAGCATAACCCATGGAATCTGCCCAGCTTTTATAGAAGTGCTTCAGCTGCCTCAGTTGCTTACTCTTCAGCTGTTCGAAATGGCTGCATTTGGCTCAGACTCCGTCCCACTCTAATAATCAACCACTCCCGATCCCTCCCATCGGCCAGTACAATCGACAACCAGACTAACGAAAAGAATGTATTCATCTGTCACACACTAGAGCTTGCATCACTTCAGTCGCTCGCTGTGCCAGCTGTCAGAAAGTACTGCTGTTGTGCTTTTGGACAGCTGACAGGAAGTAGGTACAGCAGCAGAAGCACCGGTGTATTTTGGATGTACATGTTCTTCGTGTTTTAGTCTGGATTAGATTGTTGGCAGATGCGAGGGGGTATCAGGGACACAAATTGGACAGTGGCACCAGTTAAGTGAGATGTTGAGACTGAGCCACAGATACCACATTTAAACAGCTGACAGCACTCCTCCCCCAACCCGCGCCAACCCTCTGCATACCCCACCTCCCCACACACACCCTCACTCCCATACTTACCTCTGGAGCCCAGCGTGATGATCTTCTGTGGACCAGGAACACGTCTGCACTCTTCAAAACCAACTGCGAACTGAAGAAATGCCGGTAAGCTGTATAATGGCATAAATAGGGGATACATGATGGGCAGGAGTGGGATATGAAAAATACTCTCACTCCTGCAGAGTGAGCTGTGTATTCTCAGGAGTGCCGAAGGCACGAGTGAAAATACACAGCTCACTCTGCAGGAGTGACAATATTTTCCATATCCCATGATCTGCCCATCATGTGTGCGGTGTATACCACAGGGGTGAGTGCTTTAGGAACATTTTTTCTGATTCTGTGTGTTTCCTGCTCATTCTGTATGTTTCAAACAACATGAAGTCTTGCTATATTATGACATATGCAGTGAGTCCCAACCTTCGAACTGCTTCAGAGGTGAAAGAGTTAACTTTCCATGCCAGGCATGGATCGCTGAGCTCAAGCTCGGTTGAAACTCTGTCTGTTGTTCTTCAAACTCAAACCGTCAGATTCTTTACTCCGCCTCACTGAACAGTCGCTCCGGAGATTTCTCCTTCTGCTCGGTTCATTTTGTCGGCTAAAGTATTGTTTTTCTCGGTTTTCGACCAAATTTAAACCGCAACCGGTCGGTTCAGACTCTGTCTGTGGTATTTGTGAGTACTAGATGGGTTTTACATTAATTCTATTCTGTGTGGAACTTGTAAACGGTTTATCGGTTCGGTTTGAACCGATCAGGTTGTTTAAAACATCTTATTCTGTGATTTAGAGTGTGGTTACCGGTTCTTATTGGTTGTAAAAAAAACGGATTTTATTACGTTTTTTCCACGACCCGTGACACGGTTGGGAACCGATAAGAGGGTCTTACCTGGCGGATTGCCATAAATGGGTAAGTTTGGTTAGGACTGGCACTATGTCTGAGAAACCCAAAAGAAAAACCGGGCCCACTGGGTTTCAACACTGCAGTGTCTGTGGGGAAGTCTTTGCCAAGGCTGACCCCCACACCACCTGTGTTTATTGTCTGGGGTTTGACTACCTCAGTGCAGACTGCCAGATTTGTAAAAATTTTCCTGCAGCTACCCTGGAAAAGAGAGTTGGTAGGCTCAGGGAAAGGGAGGCCAAAAAGTCTGCTGAACCGGATGGCCAGCCCGGTTCGGTTCCAACCAAACCAGAGGGAGTGCCCTCTGACCAGGGCGAGACTTCTTCGGCCAAAAGGAGATCCGACTCTGAGGAGTCGGTTCCAGCAAAAAGGACTAGGAAATCAGCTGGTGTGGAGCCAAAACTTTCCTCTCCAACCGCTGAAGAAATAGCCAAAGCAATTAAAATTGTCCAGTCGCTTCCTGGTTCCGACCAATCCGGCACCATCAGGTAAGCGCCGGGTTCGGCCGGTTCCACCGGTTCAAGAGTATGATTTAGAGGAATATTATGAACCGGAGGAGGGGGAAGAGGAGTATGAGGAGAGTGAATGTGGATTTGAAAGTCTGGATGTGCCCATTGACCCGGACATCTCCCCAGACAGACCTTCAGGAGTGTCTCCTCCTAGGCTTTCTGAGTCCCCTTCTCATTTTATGTTTTATAAAAAAGTGTCTGAAACCCTCCAGCTCCCTATGGAGGAAGCTGTGGATGATCAAGAGGAGCCTGACTATGTGGAAATGATGGATATCCCAGAGTCTAGGAGACTGTCTTTTCCCTTGCATGAATCTTTTGGGAAACAGACATTTAAAATTTTAAAAACTCCTCACACTATACCTCCTGTAGATAAGAGAATGGACAAGAGGTACACATTGTCAGGCTCTGATACGGAGTTCCTTACACAACAATGCAGCCATGTTGGAGTAGTGCAGGCTGCAGCCTGTGACAAGGCAAGTATTCCCTTGGCTTCACACACCCCCGGACAAGGACTCCAGGAGGATTGATGCCGTGGCAAAGAAACAGTACATGGCAGCATCCTTGGGGCTCAGACAGGCAAATTATATGGCTTATGTTGCTAGATATCAGAAATCCAGATGGGATACTGTTATGGCTCTAGCACAGGGGTTCTCAAATGGTGAGGTCAGCCTCCTTGGGGAGGCCCCAACCTGTTCCAGGGGAGGCTCAAGCAAGTCTGAAAAAGTACTGTATTTAAATTTTGAGTTTTTTGTATTTTGTGTGAAGCAAACTGAAAGAGGGTAATAGTAGGTGAATTTTATGTATTTATTTACTAATAGGTGACAAGGGAAGGTGAATAAGCCAAGGTTCATTTCAGGTGTAGCCGGAGAAGGGTATGGAGTGAATACATTTCAAAAGGTAACTGCAAAAGAATCAAGAAATACACAGTGAACAATAGTGCAAACAAATATGATCAATAAACTAATGAGTGGTGGTAATTGATCAGTTTGTAGACTGATGGTAGAACAGCCCAAATACAGGGGTTGAGCACAGAAGGGCCAAGAGCAATAGTAGGAAGGAGCAAAGTAATCCCAGAGAAGTTGCTTAGGAACAGGGAAGGATGGGGAGAGGCAAAATATTTAGGAAGGTTATTTCATGTAGAGAGGAAACAGAGAAAGTAGTCTGACCCATGAAGGTACTGCAACAAGGGGTAACAATGGTCCAAGAATGAAAATAGCAGAGCAAGTAGGCTGGCCGGGGTGGGGGGCACAATAAACTGAACAATAATATTTGTTTATTTTATTTATTTATTATTCAGATAATACCTTTGAGCACAGGAGCTCTTTTTCAAAGGTTCCACGTCAGTATAAGACAAAGAACTGAAAGTGAGCCAAGTACTCAAAGGGGTTTCAATTTATTCATGGTGTACTGTGCAAAGTACAGGATGTTATTTTTCTTTGGGGAGGCCCACGATTATTTCAATTTTTGGGGGAGGCTCAAAATCTTTTCCACGGATTTGGGGAGGCTCACTGTGACAAAGTCTAAGAACTATTGCTCTAGCAAAACAGGTCCCTGGCCAGCTTGCCAAGGAGCTGGAGCAGGTGGCTGCTGATGGTATTGAGGCATCCAAGGTGCAATTCTGTGCTGCAGTAGACTCAAATGATGTGTCATCAAGAGTCATGGCTACATCTGTGGCACTTCGCAGAATGGCTTGGCTCAGATGTACTAGCCTGTCACAGGATACCCAGACTAAGGCCATGGATTTTCCTGTTGTGGGTAATTCTCTGTTTGGGGAGCAGACAGAGAATTACATGAAGAAAATGGATGAGTATAGGACCACCTATAGGAGTGCACAGGCCAAGGAAAGGTAGGCCACCTCAAAGGCAGCTTCCCAGGGCAGGGGCAGGCCTTTCATAGGCCTTTACCAAGCCCAGGCCTCCTCTTCTGCTTATGCCCAGAGGGGTTCTTTAGAGGGGCAGACGGGTACAAGCAGGCCTGCTTCCACCCTCAGCCCAAAGCCCCTGCCAAGCAGGCACCCTGATGGAGTTGCCAGGGCCGATTCTCAGCTACCTGTAGGGGGCAGGCTGGCTTACTTTGTCCAGGACTGGGAGTCTCTGACATCAGACAAGTGGGTCCTGGAAGTACTGTAGTAAGCCAGGGACTGGTTCTCAGCTTCAAAAAGTTTCCAAAGATGAAACCAGATCCTTGCCACCTGCAAATCCACCAGAGGCGCTTGCCCTAGAGGCAGAGGTCTCTTCCCTCCTGGCTCTCAGAGCTGTGGAAAGGGTTCCACCCCTACACCAGGGCAAAGGGTTGTACTCCAGGTACTTCCTTACCCAAAAAAAGACAGGAGAATGGCGGCCCATCCTGGATCTCAGATACTTAAACAAGCACCTTTTAAAACCCAAATTCAAAATGGTGACTCTGGGAATTATTCTACCCTCTCTAAGGCCAGGGGACTGGCTAGCATCCCTGGACCTCAAGGATGCCTACTTCCATATTCTCATCAGAAGCTCCCATCGAAAGTACCTCAGGTTTGAGCTGCCCTCAGACCATTACCAGTTCAGAGCAATGCCCTTTGGCCTCACCTCTGCTCCAAGGGTATTCACAAAATGCCTGGCAGTAGCAGTTGCTTCCCTAAGAAGGCAAAAAATTGCCATCTTCCCTTACCTGGATGACTGGCTCATAGTAGGCCAATCCCCAGACCAAGTCAGGTTACATCTACAGATAACTCAGCAACTGCTCACCTCTCTAGGTTTCCTTCTGAATCTTTCAAAGTCAGTTCTAGAGCCTGTCCAGCTCCTCACCTTCATAGGCGCAGAGCTGAACACAGAGAAAGCCAGAGCCTTCCTTCCTTTGGACAGGGCAAGAACCCTGGTCTCTGGCCTCCTCATTCACCCTGCAGGTCTCTCGACCAGCAAGGCATTTTCTACAGCTCCTGGGGCACATGGCTGCCTCTACAGCAGTAGTGCAGGGAGCAAGATTTCAGATGAGGGACATCAAGTTCCATTTGAGGGCCTTTTGGTCTCAAAGGAAAGACCCTCTAAACAAATTGATCCCAGTTACTCGAACCCTGATCCAGGCCCAACACTGGTGGCAGGATCAGAGCAATCTGAGACAAGGGGTTCCTTTTGTCACTCAGTCTCACTCCTTAATCCTTACTACAGATGCATCCCTCTTGGGGTGGGGAGCTCACATGGGCGACCTCACTACCCAGGGATTGTGGTCCCCTCAGGAATCTCTGCTCCACATCAATCTGTTGGAACTCAGAGCAGTTTTTCTAGCCCTTCAAGTTTTTTCCAAATCTGTTCAGAACAAAGTTGTACAGGTCAAAACAGACAACACCACCACAATGTGGTACATCAACAAGCAAGGGGGCACTCAGTCTACGGCCTTGTGCACCAAAGCAGTGAAGTTGTGGTCTCTGGCTTACTCCCTGAACACCTCCCAGGCAAGGACAATGTCCTGGCAGATGCTCTCAGCAGGATTTCCCAGGGCCATTACGAATGGTCACTGGACCCCCTGGTCTTGGAGGTGATATTTGCCAGATGGGGCACCCCGCAGATAGATCTTTTTGCAGCCCCAGACAGTCACCAACTTCCCCTTTTTTGCTGCAGGCCCCCAGTGTTGGGCTCAGTCCTTCTGGATGCCTTAGTTCTCAGTTGGGAAGGGAAGTTTCTCTATGCCTTTCCCCCCTTCCCTCTCCTGTTCAAAGTGCTAGTCAAAATCAGATCTCAACCCTGCAAGATGATCCTGATTGCTCCAGATTGGGCCAGACAACCCTGATATCCACTCCTACTGTCCTTAGCAGTCCATCTTCCCCTGTGTCTTCCCAGGAATCACAGCCTGTTAACCTGTGCTCAGGGGAGGGTTTGGTACCCGGACCTCAAATCTCTCAATCCCAAGGCCTGGCTCTTGAAGAGTTAGAGTTTGCTGATCTACCCCTCTCCCAAGGTGTAATGGATATACTGAAGGCTTCTAGGAAACCTTCCACCAGGGCTACTTTTAATTCCAAATGGAAGAGGTTTTCCATATGGTGCTCTGGAAAGCATATTTCCCCAGAATCTGCTGATTTGCCCACAGTCCTGGATTATATGGTCCACTTAAATACCTTGGGGCTGAGACCAGCTACCCTAAACGTGCATCTGGCAGCTATGTCTGCTTTTATTTCAGCAGGTAAGCCCTCTTCTCTTTCAGCTCATCCTGTATTCTCCAAGTTTTTCAAGGGATTGCTTCACACCAACCCTCCATTCAGGGACCCTGCCCCCGCCTGGGATCTTAATGTTTGCATTGCTCAGCTTATGCAACCCCCCTTTGAGCCTTTGTCTTCAGCAGAGCTTAAGTACTTGACTTGGAAGACTGTGTTTCTGGTAGCCATCACTTCTGCCAGACGCATAAGTGAATTACAAGCTTGGTCAGTGGAGCCTGATTTTATCTCCTTTCATAGAGATAAGGTGGTCCTCAGGACTAACAGGAAGTTCTTGCCTAAGGTGGTTTCAGATTTCCACCTTAATCAGTCTGTATCTCTTCCAGTCTACTTCACTGACCATTCCTCCTCTGGCGAGAGGAGGCTGCACAGCTTAGATGTGAAGAGAGCCCTTAGTTACTACATAGAGCGTACCAAGGGTCACAGGTTTGACTCCCTCCAACTGTTCCTCACTTATGGTGAGGTTGGTAAAGGGAAACCTGCCACTAAAAGATCCATTGCCAGGTGGATTGTCTCTTGTATCCAATTTTGCTGTAAAAAACTGGGTAAGGTTCCTCCCTCAGGCCTGAGGGCTCACTCTACCAGAGGTACAGCTGCTTCCCTGGCTGCTGCCAGGGACATCCCTATTCTAGAGATATGTCAAGCAGCTACCTGGAAAACAGTTCACACTTTTACCAAGCATTACTCCCTGGACTTCCAAGCTAGGAGTGATGCTCGGTTTGGCACAGCTGTGCTGCAGAGCCTATTTCCTAAGTAGGTTCTGCCCCTCCTCCATGGAGGTACTGCTTTGTAGTCTGCATATATCATAATATAGCAAGACTTCATGTTGTTTGAAGAAAAAATTACTCACCTAAGTAATGTTGTTTCTCCTAATGGAGTCTTGCTATATTATGACCTCCCCCCCCCGCCTGCCCCTCTCAGAACCTCTGTTTTTGGGATGTGGGTGGGCAGTGCAGTGTTGGCACTTAGTAGGTGCCCACCTTGTTGTTTTTCACCCCTCCTTTCTTGGGGTGACTTGGTGTTGTGTTTTTCATTTTTTGGGTCTCCTGACTTGAGTCTTTGTTTTGGGACCAAAAAATGTGTTCTTATGTTAGTAGCCAGTTGGCTAGTGTAGGTTTACAGCTTCCACACAGGACCTAAGTGAGTTTAGCTCATAAAGATCTGACGGTTTGAGTTTGAAGAACAGCAGACAGAGTTTCAACTGAGCTCGAGCTCGAGCTCAGCGTTCCATGCCTGGCATGGAAAGTTAACTCTTTCACCTCCGGAGCAGTTCGAAGGTTGGGACTCACTGCATATGTCATAATATAGCAAGACTCCATTAGAAGAAACAACATTACTAAGGTGAGTAATTTTTTCTTCCTGCTCATTCTGTGTGTGTGTGTTCTGAATGGACTGGGAGTCAGAAACACAGGTGAGTGATTTTTGCAAAGCTAATTGAGTGAGTCAGAAGCTCAGTGAGAAAGACAAACTGCTGCAGGTAGCACTGAGAAACAGAAACTGCTTTGTAAAAGAGGTTCATTTAGAACTCAGGTTGTTTTGAAGCTGAGATCAGCACAGTAATGGGCTAGGAATGTTAGAAACACAATGGGACATAGGTGAGAGTCTTTTGCAAAGCTAATTGAGTAAGTTGCAGCTTCAGTGAGAAAGAGAAACTTTTCTGAAGCAGTTTCCTTTAGAATGCAAGCTGCAGTGCAGTCATCTTCACTCTGGTGGCATCAGCAGAGTATGGATAAATGTCAGTATCCTCACTCTGCTGATGTTATCTGGATTTATCCTCACTGCAGTGGAAATAACACAGGATCCTACTGACAAGGCTCTCACCCCCGAGGTATAAACAGGTTTTTGTCAACTTTGGTGCATATCTCGGGCATTTTTGAGAATTTTGGCACCAGATTTTCAACATGGGGTTATTGGGACCCCTCCTCATGATTTCAGTCACTGTCGTGTCGTTATTCGGTCCTGAAAGGTGATTTCGCAGTCACTGTGCGGAATCACCTTTCGGGACCGATTAACAAAATGACAGTGCCACTGTTCATGAGGTGCGCTCTCAAAAAGCCTATGTTGAAAATTTAGTGACAAATGTCCTTAAAGTGACTGTTACGAGCGCTTCCGGCACACAATAGCGCAGTCGCTGTGGGAACTCAGTGTTACATAGATACATACATAGACAGTGTCGGCAGATAAGGGCCTATGGCCCACCCAGTCTGCCCATTTGAGCTTGTAAGTTCAGTTTATGTTTTCCAAGAAGTCTGTTGCCCCTTACCCCTGACCTGCAGAATTCCTTTATGTCTATCCCATGCATTCTTAAATCCGTGATTGTTTCAGCCCCCACCACTTCCTCTGGCAGGGTGTTCCACTTGTCCACCACCCGCTCTGTGAAGAAATTCTTCCTCACGCTTCCTCTGAATCGTCCTCCCTCCAACTTCATTCCATGCCCTCTAGTCCTGGAACATCTTTTTCGCTTAAAAATAGTGTATTCCTGCACCCTGTTCCTCCCTGTAAGATACTTGTATGTACCTATCATATCCCCTCTCTCCCTCCTTTCCTCCAGGGAGTACATGTTCAGTTCCTTCAACCTGTCCTCATAGGACTTGTGATGCAATCCATGCACCATCTTTGTTGCCCTCCTCTGAACCTTCTCTATCCTGTCTATGTCCTTACGTAGGTAAGGTCTCCAGAACTGTACAGTGTACATGTATGCGCGTAAGTTTGAGCATTTTTAATATTTTCACAACATATTTTCAACCTTGCCTTCTCTTCACACGTCCCTATGAATGGTACAGCTGTCATTCTTCACATCCTGCCCAATCTGTATTTTGTACATCTGGCGCACGATGGCACGGTCGTTTTGGGAACTCAAAGTTCAGGACACATTAACAAAATCAGAGTGCCACTGTTCATGAGAAAAGGTCCCAAATGCTTTCATGAGGTGGGGGTCACAAAAAGGCCATATTGAAAATTTGTAGTGCAAATACCAACAAATGCCCGGAGCGTTAGGGTTTCTAACCATAACGTCCCACTCTGTACAGACTGACAGGCATCAGGGGTGTGCCTTTGGATTGCTGACTGTAATGCTCATGCCATTCCACCCCCACCCTGCAGCCAGTGACAGGCATCGAGGTGTGCCTTGGACTCTTCGGCCCCAGAGTTCACTCCATTCTCCTATATTGCATCCATTTCAGTGTATGTCCTTATGGAGTGGGGTGACTGTAAAGCTGAACACCCCAAGGCACACCTCAACACTTGTCTGTGTCTGCAGGATAGGGTGAGGTGAAATGGCATGAACGCTATAGGCGACAACCCAAAGGCACACCCCAATGCCTGTCCATCTCTGCAGGGTGGAGGTGGAGGTGGGGCTGGCGTGAAGTTCAATACTTCACTGCCATTCCTATTCTGCATCTGTCTAATTCCCTGCATTTCCAGTGCTAATACCAGCAAGCACAATTTGGCATTGACAAATGCTTGTTTTTTTAGCAATAATGTATTTCTAATATTCTTAGATTAATAATCAGTATTTTTTAAATTTTTCAGATACTTAAAAAACAGCTTTTATGACTGTTTTTTGTAATTAATGACTCAAGTCATTAAAGATGGTCACCACTAGCAATATTTTAAAATCTCTAATGTTGTGGATACCATGTTTTTAAATTTAACGTTTTTGCCCCCCCGGTCACCATCTGTCACTGCCATCAGGCAACTCCTACAGACCCAGTCCCAACCGGCACTCCCCCACTGTCTCACCGGCAGGGATCCACATGGGAAGGAGTCTGTGTGCATGAGCTTGCCATCATTAATGGTGACCAGGACACACAGAAAGTTATCCTTAATTCACAGTGTCCCCTCCCATCTCCCTGACAGTGGGGCGACTCCTATTAGACCTTGTTTGCAAGTGACCTGCCCCTGTGGAGAAGGCAAGCTCTCTGGCCAACCACAGGGGTCGCTAGTGTGGTGGAACTAACTCAACATTTTCTTTCCCTGGCTTGGAGTGCTACTTCCCCAGACCCTAAGGGCCGCCCAGCCAACTTCCTGAGTCTGCTTCCAGACCCAGATCCCCAACGTGGGTGCGCATTGCACTACCCGTTATTTGATCGGGCTGCCCTGGTTGAGGTACCTTATGACTTAGTACAAGATTTATACTGTGAATGTATTATAATGGTTCTAGCACGTGTTTCTGATGGCAAACAGCATTGTACCACACCAAAATGTTTAATTTGTTCATGGTGGGCATTGTAAGGGAGCAAGAACTTTTGCAAACTTCATGTATCAATGTTCAGGAATGAAAGAAAATGAAAATAAAAACTGCTATTGTGATGTTTTCGCCAGAAATAAACTGGGCCAGATTCACAGATTGTGATGTCAAACCCAGTAGTCGCAGCAGCTGCACCAAACACTTTGATGCAGAGTGCATACGATTCAGAAAGATCATGCACATTCATGACAGTTTTCCTGCTTTTCGGCAGCTTGCACCAAATATTTGGCACAAGCCCCATAAAACGGTTACGAAAGATTGCTGCAGGCTAGGCCAGAAGAGGCTGGTCTAACTTGCAGCAGTCGGCATAGAGGATTGAGAATCCCGATCACCAGCCGGGGAATGCTGCAAGCCCTATGCGCCATATGTTCGATGCACCCGGGGGCTTCGTCATTCTCAGAACTGTTGTGAATCGGCCCATTATTACTAAAACAAATAACATGATGACTGACATGTACAGCTACTTCAACACATCTGTCCACACAGTGCCCTACTATTGTAGTTCATTTCTTTTTGCACTATGATGATCAAATGTTTAAATCCTGTTTCAGGTGCATACCCATCTGCTCCTCCAGTGAATGCCATGTACATGCCTCCCCCTCCTCCATACCCCGGACCCCCTCCCAATGCTCCCACTGGCTGGATGGAACCAGGGACAGCAGGTGAGTTGCCCTCCATTTCCAATTTTAAACCCTGGCTGCCGCCATACTGTGTTACAAGAAAGTTGTGCAAAATAGGACAGGTTGATGCTGAGAAGCTTGACTAAGACATTATAGACTAACTTCACGTAACAGAAAAATAAATTCAGCTGTTTAACAAAGATATATGTTTTTGCCAGTTGTTTCAGTTGCATGCTGTGGAGATAAAGTGCTTGGGGATGTCATGAAAACGCTGTATGGTGACATATCTCAGTATTTCCCACTTCCAGTAATTTACTGTTGCAGAAGTAGATAATGTTGTGAAGCTTTTTGTCAAGAAACATCGGAAGTGAAAAACACCACAGTAAAAATAAGTAAGCCCAATGGTGAAGGTAACAAACGTTAGTTCTGTTACGGTCACCAATAGGGGAAAGGGATTCTTGTTAGCAGACAGGATAGAAGTTAATAAACCAACGAGCACTGGCAAAACATTCAGTACTTGTGTGTTTAGCAAAAACAGGGAGCTACTGGGAAAAATGGCTTTTCCACAAGGCCAGGAAGGAATGTAATACTCTAATAGCTTAATAGTAAATACTGATGCTGCATAACGAAAATTAATTAACCTGGTTATACTGTAATCACGCCTGCAGGTCCCAGTAACCTATGCCCTAGGCTACTGGAGGAACTGAGAAAAGAGCTTGCAGTTCTGCTGAAGTATCCCTTTGAAACCTCTTTCACATCTGAGGAAGTGCCTAAAGGCTGGAAGTGTGCTAAAGTGGCAGCAGTCCACAATAAGGGGTAAAGCTCGAGCAGGCAGAACTACAGGCCTGTTATTGGTCAGATGTCTGAAGTGGGCAAAATAATGGAATCATTCATCTGGGATCATGTTGACTGTCTGATTCAGGACCTGGGCCTGAGTGATAGTTACCAGCATGGGTTCACAATTTATGTATTTAGTTTTTGTTGACCGGGTAAGTGCACTAGACCAATCCTGCCTATTTTCAGGCACGACCTGGTGGGGGGGGGGATACAGATGAATGTCAACTGACATTGAACCAGATTAAGCTGTTGGTGGTATTTTTTTTTTTCAGTGAATGGGAAGGTCTTGCCTGACAAACCTGCTGTCTTCTACAAACCAGTCAATGTGGCACTAGATACGGGCACACCAGTAGACATCTTAACAAGGATTTTGACAAAATCCCCGCAACCCATTAATTAATTAACTTAAATTGACTAATATAGGATTGAGGATAACATGCTGCATTATCAGCTGGTTGCGCAAGAAGAAGCAGAGGATGAGGGTAAATGGGTTGCTGTCAAAGGAGGCTGGGGTGACAAGAGGAATCCGGCAGGTTTGCAAAGTATTATCCGTGACTTACATGTGAATGGCAGCAGTTGGGTAATTAATGTTTGCTGAGAATACAAATTGGGTAGACCAGCTGATAGTAAGGAAGAAATAATTTCTCAGCAAAATGGCTTAAACTGTATATCAGAAGACAGAATGGGCAGTTCCTACAGACTGGGATTCAGCTTTGAAAAGTGTGTGGTGCTACTGCTAGGAAGGAAGAACAGACATGCAACATACAGCATAAATAGGACACAAATGAGGAATAGTAGTTTTGAGAAGGACATGGGGTCATAATAAACCAAGACTTCAGACATAATTCACAATGCAGTCACATCGCATACAGAACAAGGAAAATATTAGGCTGTACTAGGCTGCTTTTGTTAGCAGATCATGCAGTGTTGTAACACCACTGTACCTGTCCTGCGTGAGGCATCACCTAGACTACAGATCCCATTTCTAGTTGCCCTATAATATGAAGAAGGGAAACAACAAAGTAGAAAGCGCTCCAAGAAAAGCAACTAAACTGGCAAGGTCACTAGCCAACCTATCTTGTGAGGAAAGGAATAAAACCCTAAGGCTATTCCAAATAGAGAGGAGACGCACTGGGGGATCTCCTAGGGATCTGTAGAATAGGTACTTTCTTGTGTAGAACCCAGAATAATTATTTTTTCTCCCTCGACTGTGCCATCATCATGGATATACCCTGTTCAAGCCTGGTGTTTTCTTCCGGCCCACTGGCACAGCGGTGGCACTACTGCTCACAATACTGATGGCCTGGGTTTGGAAGTGAACCTGGGTGTTGGAGGGCCTGTTTGTGGGGAGGAGGACTGAGCGTCCCATGGACTGCTCTTCTCTGGGGAAGGGGAGGGATCTGCCGGCGCTTGCCCAACCCCTGGTGGTGACCAGGGCTCTGACAGCCGGCACTTGCTTTTACCGGAGGTGGGGCAGATGTTGGCATGCACACCCCTGTGTCATTGCATGTCCTGCCTCCAGGGCAAGAAAGAGGGAAAAATACTCCAATGCACAGGATGCCATCCCACCACTCGTCACAGGCTCCACACCACTGACTGGGCTCTCCACCTCACCGACCGACTACCCAAACTCTGCCAGGGGTTATGGGCCAGGCTCCTGGTGGCCCTTCCTACGGGGAGTCATCCGTGGGGGAACATGTTAGGGGCAGGTAAGTCCTATGGCTGGTCACAGGGCTGGGCAGGTGGCCTCCCACACTTTCCCTTCTGTGGGTGGGGGCTGTAGGTGTAGGGCCATCTCTTAACCCCCATCCCCCCCACTCGTGGCAGTCTACCAGGTGGACAGGATTCAGTGTCGGGCGCTTGGACCTAGGGAAGCCAGGAACGTAAGCCATCATTTTAGACGGTCAGGGGATTTTATCCCATTTTTCTTGCCTGTCCTCCCTTCTCCCCTGGTGTGTGTGGATCCTACTGATACATGCAACAATGTCTCTGGAGGGATCAAGCTGCCTTGGCCCACCACAGAGTTGCTGTGGCACAGGGAGCCCAAGGCCACAGTGCACTGTCACATGGCAGCTTCTGGGGTCCTGCCTTCACCCAGATGCAGTGACTCGAGTTCGCTGTCAGACCCAGACTCCTATTTAACCACGATGCTTCTAGGCCCTTGTGCTCGGCCCCAAATCCAATGCCAACTCCAAAGGAAGTGGTTTAAAACTAAGGGAAGACGCTGCTTTTATACCCTGAGGGAGGGATACAGAACAACCTGCCCAACTGCATTAGTAAACGGCAGGCACCTTTAACATCTTCAAAAACAACTTGGACATATTTATTGAGGAGGGTAATTTACATGGTTATTACCACTGAGATGGTGGGGGATGGTCTCTATAGGCAACATGCCTACTTTAGTCCCTAGAAACAGCAGCAGAAACTGCATACTGCTTTCTACAGTGATAAAGCTGCTATGGCAGTGTGTCCCACACATGATGTGGCCAAGATCCCTGATTCCCCATCAGACTTTCACTGTTTACTGCAGCCAGAAATGCTAACAATTATTGTAATAATCTTTATTTACGGTATTGTTTGAAGTTTAAGATTTTTATTGTGTGTTTATCAGGACACATACATATGCACACGACAGTGTGACAATATTCTGAACCATACCGCAACATTTGGTAGGGAAAGAAGGAACAAGAGGCTAAGTTAAACATGAAAACGGGTACTGCAGAGTATAACCATTATCGCTCTGAAAGGTACATGGTACAGTACATATGATATTATCAGGTTACAGAGATTGTCAGGGTCTAGATGGGTCTCCTCGCCCCCAGAAAACAAAGGGGGCCAGGAGTTAGTAGCCTGTAATAAAGCAATATCTAAAGCCTTGAGGCCCAAGTGGACCTAGGATGAGTCATGATGTGTCCCAAGGCAGGCATGAGATACAATTAACTATATACAAGGAAGAACAACAAAACAAAAGGCAAACTGATCTTGAGGTTCAGGTGTGACCCTAGTGAGAGGCGGAACTGGGGGAGACCTATACCCTCCAGGAAGGGGAGGGAAGGGAAGAAAGATAGAACCAGGGATAGGTACCAGCCTGGGGATGGGCGTCATGACAATACTTAGACAGTAAGTAGGGCTGCCAGCATTTCTCGAATTGAACCAAAGTGTCCCCAGCGAAACTGGAGAGTCTCTCGAAAATAGCCCCCTGGGTTAGTGCAAGAAGGAACTCACGGAAGGTTGGGACTTCTGGGGACCTCCATCTCATTAAAATAAGTCTTTTGGCTATAGCCCCCACTGCTGTGACCCATTAGGCCCCTGGACTTCTTTGGTGTAGTAAGTCGGGCACATCCTAGGAGAAGGAGGAGGGGGTCGGAGACTATTTGGGGGAAATACCTGACCGCACATATCTTGGATTGATGCCCAAAAGTGTTGGAGATTAGGCCAGTCCCAAAGTATATGGAACAGATGGGCCCCTAGGCTACCACATCTCCAGCAGATGTCGGCCGGAATGAGTCCCATACTTTTAAGTTTGTCCGGGTCGCTATACCATCTATGAAGGGTCTTGTTCATAATAAGGTGGGTACGCCCATCTCGACAAGCCAGATGTATTCTTACCCATGCATGACCCCACTGGTTCTCAGAAATGGGGGACTGGAGGTCCTTCTCCCATTGAGTTCTAGCTGACTGGTTGGGGTCTGCAGAAGCATCCCTGAGGGCACTATAAATATCACTAGCTGTGTGCCTAGAGTGATGCAGCCATAAGCTTAAAGTGTGCGGGGTTTGTTGTACCCCCTTAGTTCTGGGGGAATTAGGTAGATGAGATATGGCATCCCTAATCTGGAGATATCTCCAGAAATGTGTGGCTGGGAGGTGGTATCTTTATTGTAGTGCCTCGAAAGTATCAAGTGTGGTAGAGTTAGGGAGCAATAGATCTTGTACTAGGGAGATAACCTTGGGCCTCCCATATTTTGTGCTTCTACCCACTTCCAAGGTGCGATTGTTCCATAGGGGCATGTAGTTCCAGGGTGCCGGGTCATGACCCAGGCGGACTAGGACACGTTGCCAGTATTGAATTGACAGCAGGATGGGGGGAGAGAGATTGGGGCATAGATTTTTCTTGGTATACAAGGCCACCACCGGAGAAGGTGACCGAAGCAATGATGCCTCCAGTGGGAGCCAGGTGGGGGAGGCATGCCCAACTCTAGAAAACCATTTGGTAGTTTGGGCTGAAATGGAGGCCATGTGGTATCCTTGTAACCAAGGGAGTCCCCCACCACCCCTGCTCCAATGCTGACGGAGTTTAAGTTTGCCGTAATGGGGCCGGGATCCTTCCCACAGGAAGTTGCCCATCATAGCTTCCAGTTTCTGGAACCATTCCTGTGGAGTGGACGTAGGGAGATGGGCCAACAGGTATAGAAACCTGGGGGCAGCCATCATCTTGATGGAGTCTATTTTGCCCGCAAGGCCTTCCAGCACTCCATATCCTTTCTGAGAGACTCCAGTAGAGCAGAGAAGTTAACTGTGAGCATTTTTGACAGGTTTGGATACAGAGTGATACCTAGATATTTTATACCATTAGGAGACCACTTGAGACCAAGGGCTGTGAAGTCTGTACTAGAGGGTACAGAATTCAAGGGGAGGACTTCTGTTTTGGACTGGTTTGTCTTACATAGAAATTGACAGCAGATAAGGACCACAAGGCCCATCCAGTCTGCTAACTTGGAGAAATCAGACAGGATATTAAGGAGAGTTTGAATCACTTGCGGGGTACATTCAGTGGTGTCAAGGAGGTCATCGGCATATAGAAAAGTTTTAAGGGTGGTATCACCCACCTGTACCCCAGGAATAGAATGAGATTCCCTGAGCGCTGTGGCCAGGGGTTCAGTAGCTAGAATAAACAGCAGGGGGGAGAGGGGACAACCTTGTCTCGGGCCCTTCTGCAGTTGGAAAGGCGGAGACAGCATCCCGTTCATCATTACCCTAGCCAAGGGGGAGGCATAGAGCAGTTGTATCCAGGAGAGAAAGCCTGGTCCCACGCCCATTGAGGAGAGGGTATGAAAAAGGAAGGGCCATTCAACGGAATCGAACACCTTTTCAAAATCAATGGCTAAGGCTACAGAGAATTTTTTGGACAGTTTGGTGTAGTGCATTAACGAAAGCAATGTTCTATGATGGTCAGACCCCAAACAGCCTTTAATGAACCCCGCTTGGAAGGGGTGAATGAGACCTGGAAGAAGAGGTTCAAGCCTACCGGCAAGGACCTTGGCCAAAGTTTTGGCATCTGCATTAATAAGGGAAATAGGGCGATAGCTGCCAGGGGAGAGTAAGTCCTTCCCCTTTTTGGAGAGAACCGTGATGGTTGTTTCCCTCATGGAAGGGGGGAGATGCCCCGTATGCAGGGAATGTTTGAAAGCCCTGACCAAGTATAGGGCAAGGTTGACTCCCTGGACTCTAAAACTCAATGGGCAGCCCATCTGTACCTGGGGCTTTGCGGAGGTTCATTGACTTGATAGCCCTCTCCACTTCTTCCAGTGTAATCAGGGCTTCCAGCGATTTGGAATCGGTAGGGGGAAGTTTGAGGATAGGTAATGAGGACAAAAAGCCCTGAATTTTAGGTGTGTCTGGGGGAGCATATAGCTGCTCGTAAAACTGCGTCATGATCTCATTCACCCGATTACCAGAGTAGCAAGGGGTACCTTTACTATCTGTTAAGGCATGTACCCTCTGTACATTGTTGATGTGTAAGGCGATATGCCAGGAGTTTGCCGGCCTTTTTGCCTCCCTCCCAGTAGACATGGCGCATCCGCCTAAGATTCAGCCCAGCTTGGCGGGATAAGTGGGCATTCAGTGAAAGTCTAGTGCTAGCTAGTTGTGCGAGTAGAGGCACAGATGGGGCCCTAGAGTTGAGGGAGTTATCTTGGGTTTCTAAGAGACATAATTGTTTCTCTAAGGCCCTCTGGTCGGCCTCTCGGCAACGTCTCCTAGCCGATGCAAATGCAATTATTCTGCCTCTTATCTTCGCTTTGAAAGCCTTCCACAGGGTCGTATCAGAAACTTCCCTGTTGTCATTGTTGGTCCAGTAGTCCATTACTTCAGGGCCTAACCACTGCTGGAATTCCCTATCCTCAAGGAGGAGGGGGTCCAAACGCCAGGAGGGAGATTGAGGGGGGTCCAGCCCTAGTTTAAAGAGTAACTTCAAAGGGGCGTGGCCTGAGACATAAATCGGGTGCATACGGGAGGTAACAACCTTATCATAAAGCCCAGAGGAGATCAACCAGAGGTCTATTCTGCTGGATGAACCATGAGACTGTGAAACGCATGAATAATCGTGCATCCCAGGGTGCAGGACTCTCCATGCATCCAGCAATCCATGCTCCTCCATTAGCTGCTGGAGAGCTTTCTTTGCTTGCCTATGCGGCTCGGGGACTTTATTGCTTCTGTCCATATTATGGTCGAGGACCAGGTTGAAATCTCCTCCTAATAGGACTGGGACCTTATTTCTATTAAAGTCTGTAAGGGCCTGATTAAATGTATGAAAGAAGCGGGGACAGTCCTGATTGGGGGCATAGAGATTGGTCAAAACCAAAGGGCCCCTCAGTGTCTCGATTTCGGCTATGATCCATCTCCCATCTATATCTTGAATATGTCTTTTAAATTTCCACCCTAGGTTTTTGTGTAATAGTATAGATATTCCCTATTTGTGGGAGCCAGCCACACTATGAAGTTCTTCTACTACCCACCCTTGACGGAGCTTCTTAGCTTCACCAGAAGATAGTTTTGTCTCCTGCAGGAGAACTACCATGGATCTTAACTTTTTCAGGTGAAGCAAGACTTTTTTTCTTTTGATGGGTGAATTAAGTTCCCTGACATTCCAGGAAATGAGCCTAGTCTCCATCTGGCCTGTGGTGGATCATGGCCGAAAGGATAAACAGCAGGAAGCACCAGGACAAGGGACTATAGCCCACATGATAGCTATACTCTCCCCATATTAGACTCACAGAGAGTCTAGTCACCATCTCAAAGATCAGAATGTCAAAACTTCTAACATTATACAACCATGCACATTTCCTATTTTCGTAGTATTGTGCCTGAAAAAGAAAAACAAACATCAACAGTAACAAACAGCAGATGCGAAAGACCCTATCCCCCCCCCCACTCCCAAAACACTTCCCCCATTAGACCAGCTTCCGCTGCGTGCATCGGCCAACTCATGGCCCAGATATCAGCAGAGGTCACTGGGAGGTAGATGATTGACTAACTAACTACAGCAATAGAGATAGGACACTCAAACATCCTGAAGTCTCTCTGCACATCATCCCCACCTACCCAGAAAAAAGAAGAAGGCATTTCTGCATACATGGTGTACTAAACTGACACCCTTCCTTTCAAACACACTATTCAGCTGAGAAACCAGCTCCTCGACCCCTATTGATGATTCCAAGAAGTGGATAACATATAGGGGCCACTGGGAGTAGCATCAAGGAATATCTCCATATTGTCTCCAATATTTAAGTGGTCACCCTGCATAGCCTGCTTGTGCAGAGAGGGCTGACTGAGTGAGAATAAGGTAGGGGCCAAGCAGGGATCACAGCGTTAATCACACACCCCCCGCCCTTCCTTCGAGCTGAATGCCCATCTAAGGGCCAGGGTACACACAGGGAAAAGCAGGCTACCAAAGCATATTGTGTAGTCTAAGTGTACTGATCGTAGAGCAGGAAAAAGAAGACTTGTCGGTGTAGCCAATTAACAAGGACCTGGGAAGACGATTATCACAAAGGAGACATACCCCCATCATATTCAGCCCACTGATTCAGAAGTAGAGGGGGGGGAGCAGCCCCAGAGCAAACAGATGGTGGCTCAACAAGCGCCGTGTCAGTGGAGATGAAGGCCCCAGGAGAAATGAGCTCTGTGTCCTCCGCCTATAAAAAGGCCCTTGCTACGTAGGATTTATTGTCCCTGGGATGCAGTTGCCTGGGGGGCAAAGGGGGATCCTGAAGTGTGCCGTCCAACGCTAAGTCCATCAAGGTCCTGCATTGATTATTGCTCATGTCGGGAGTGAAGGAAGAATGAGAAGCTATTGAGTCAGGGCTCGCACTACAGCTCCGAGATCGAAACCGGGGAGTCTTATCAACGTGCGCCCTGTCAATCCGGGCTCTCCGTCTGTTCTTTTTCTTACACCCCAGAGATTTCTGAGAGACGGAATGGGCTGGGGTCCGTGGTTGTGGAGCTCGGTATGTGGCGTGCGAAGGAGTAGAAACAGTTGGCTCTTGCAGGGAGGTCTCCATCTGGGAAGGCCCCGCAGATATGGCCCCAGGCTTGCGGACTTCTCTCAATGTACCCCAATTCAGCTTGGGGGCCTGAGCTGCCAGGAACTTTTCTGCGGCTGACAGGTTGTCAAATAGCCACGGGGAACCATTCAGCATGATCCGTAGAGAAGCAGGGTATCTCAGGGAGTACTCCAACCCAAGTTCGGCGCAGGCTCTGCATGCAGCTGTGAAGGCCCTGCAGCGTGCTGTGAGCTCCTGGGTATAGTCCGCAAAAATCTGGATTTTATGCCCTTTCGAGATAAGCTCTTTTTTTAGGTGGGCCAGTCTGGTAATTGATTCCCGGTCTTGAAACCTGAGAAAACGAGCAAGAATGGTATGGGGCCAATCCCCGGGGGCAGGTCAGGGAGCCAGGATTCTGTGGGCTCTGTCTGTCTCAGGTGGGACATCACAGTGCCATTCTAAGAGAGAGGGTAGCTCATTTTAAAGGAATGAAATAGCATCTTTCCCTTCACTTCCCTCTGGGAATCCCACGAACCTTAAATTGTTCCGACGGCTGCGGTTCTCTAAGTCCTCCACTCTTGCCCAAAGAAGATGTATCATCCGACCTTGTTCCAGCAGTTTTGCTCCGGCCTTGCACCAACCGTCCTCCGCTTCAGCAAGTTTGTGTTCCGAGATGCACGCCCATTGTGAGAGGTCAACAATGTCAGCAGTATTTTTTTTTTGTAGCCAAGTCTAAGTTATCCATGCGGTGAAAGATTTCGGCAAACATTTGCCAAATTGCTGCCAGGTTGCCCTGCTGCTGCGAGGATGATGGGGCGGACTCCATCTCGGCGGTGAAATAGACCACAGATCAGAGCGCAGAATGGCCGAATGTAACTACTGCTTTCCACGCTGGTAGAGGATACAAAATCACGGAACCTCTGGACGGGTGAAAACTAGAAAGGTACCGATAGCCTTAAACACTCCGAGAAGCAGAAATGGAGCGAATTTAAAGAGGATTTGCGTTGGGGTTTTAGAGAGCTCAGGGCTCAAGCATCCATTAGGTTCGTCGGCTAGCCGCGCCCCCCTGTATTTACGGTATTGTAATAATTTACTTAAATATTGAGATACTGTACTAAGAACTTGATATTCAAACAACATGAAGTCTTGCTATATTATGACAATTGTAGTATGACCGCAGGTTAGAACTGCTCCGGAGGTGAAATAGTTAACTTTCCATGAAGGCATGGAATCTTGAGCTCGAGCTCGGTTAAGGAAGCTCTGTTTGTGTGCTTTCAAACCTAAACCGTCAGATTCTTTACTCCGCCTCACTGAACAGTCGCTCTGGAGATTTCTCCTTTTGCTCGGTTCATTTTGCGGTTTAAAAAGTTTATAATTTTAATCGCAACCGTTTCGGTTCAAGCTCTGTCTGTGGTAACGTAAGTAATAGATAGTTTTACATACAAATTCTGTGTGGAACTTGTAAAACATTTATCGGTTCGGTTTGAACCGATCAGGTTGTGTTTTTGAATTACTAGTCCTTTTTAGAGTGCGGCTCCCGGTTCCTATCGGTTCTAAAAAAAAACGGATTTCATTATGTTTTTTCCATCGCCTGCGATACGGTGTTGGGAACCGATAGGGAGTGTCTTGTTTGCGGATTGCCATAAACGGGCAAGTTTTGTTAGGCTGGCATAATGTCTGAGAAACCCAAAAGAAAAACTGGGTCCACTGGGTTTCAGCATCAGGATGTCTGTGGGGAAGCCTTGCCAAGGCTGACCCTCACACCACATGTGTTTATTGCCTGGGGTTTGACCACCTCGATTCAGACTGCCAGATTTGCAAGAATTTCCCTGCTGCCACTGTTGGAGAAGAGAGTTGGTAGGCTCAGGAAAGGGAGGCCAAAAGAATCGCTGACCGGATGGCGGCCGGTTGGTGCCAGCCGAACTGGAGGAAGTGCCCTCTGACCAGGCGATACTTCCTCGGCAAACGAAGAGCTGGCTCCGAGGAGCTAGTTCCTACAAAAGGACTAGGTAGTCTGCTGCTGTGGAAAAGTTTTTCCCCAACAGCTGAAGAGATAGCTAAAGCAATCCAAATTGTCCAGTCTCTTTCCCGGTTCCTGACCCGACACCATCTGGGAGACGCTCGGTTCACCTGGCTCCTCCGGTTCAAGATTATGATTTTGAGGAAATTTTATGAACCTTGGGGAGACTATGAGGAGAGTGAATATGGTCTGGAAGATCTGAGGCTCCTATTGAACCAGATACCTCCCAGACAGACCTTTAGGGTCCCCCCAGGCTTCTGAGTACCCTTCTCACTTCATGTTTTATAAGAAGGTTGTTGAACTCTTCAGCTTCCTCTTGAGAAGCTGTTGATGACCAGGAAGAGCATGATTATGTAGAAATGATGGATATTCCAGAGTCTAAGAGACTGTCTATTCCCCTTCATAAATCTTTCAGGAAGCAGACAGTAAAAGTTTTAAAAACTCCTCATACTGTACCTCCTGTAGACAAAAGGATGGACAGAAGGTATACTTTATCAGGTTCTGACACAGAATTTCTTACACAGCAGTGCAGCCATGTGGGTGTAGTGCAGGCTGCAGCCTGTGACAAGGCAAATATTCCCCTAGCTTCACATCCTCCTGAAAAGGACTCCAGGAAGATTGATGCTATGGCAAAGAAACAGCACATGGCAGCATCCTTGGGACTCAGACAAGCAAATCATGGCTTACGCTGCCAGATACCAGAAATCCAGATGGGATACTGTGCTGGCTCTAGCCAAACAAGTCCCTGACCAGCTTGCCAGGAGCTGGAACAGGTGGCTAAAGATGGTATTGAGGCATCAAAGGTGCAATTTCATGCTGCGGTGGACTCTAATGATGTATCATCAAGAGTCATGGCTACTTCTGTGGCTCTTCGCAGAATGGCTTGGCTCAGATGCACCACCTTGTCACAGGATACCCAGTCCAAAGCCATGGATTTTCCTGTGGTTGGCAATTCTCTGTTTGGGGAGCAAACAGAAAATTACATGAAGAAAATGGATGAATACAGGACCACCTATCAGAGTGCACAGGCCAAGGAAAGGCAGGCCACTCCTCAGAAGCAGCTTCCCAAGGGCAGAGGCAGGCCTTTCATAGGCCTTCTACCAGGCTCAGGCCTCCTCTTCCTCCTATACCCAGAGGGATTCTTTAGAGGAAGGGGCAGAAGGGTTCAAGCAGGCCTGCTTCCACCCCTCAGCCTAAAGCCCTGCCAGCAGGCACCCTGTTGGGGTAGCCAGGGCCGCTTCTCCTCTACCGTAGGGGCAGGCTGGCTTACTTTGTCCAGGACTGGAAGTCTATCACATCAGACAAGTGGGTCCTGGAGGTAGTAAGTCAGGACCGGTTCTCAGCTTCAAAAAATTCAAGATGAGAGCCAGATCTTTCCTCCTGCATCTCCATCGGAGGCACTCGCCTTTAGAGTCAGAGGTCTCTACCCTCCTCACTCTCAGAGCTGTGGAAAGGGTTCCACCCTACATCAGAGCAAAGGTTTGTACTCCAGGTACTTCCTTACCCCAAAAAAGACAGGAGAATGGTGGCCCATCCTGGATCTCAGATACCTAAACAAGCACCTTTTAAAACCAAAGTTCAAAATGGTGACTCTGGGGACCATTTTACCTTCCCTAAGGTCAGGGGACTGGCTAGCATCCCTGGACCTCAAGGATGCCTACTTCCATATTCTCATCAGAAGCGCCCATCGGAAGTACCTCAGGTTCGAACTGTCCTCAGGCCACTACCAGTTCAGAGCAATGCCCTTTGGACTCACCTCGGCTCCAAGGGTATTTACCAAATGCCTAGCAGTAGCAGTAGCTTGCCTAAGAAGGCAAAAGATTGCCATCTTTCCTTACCTGAACGATTGGCTCATAGTAGGCCAATCTTCAGATCAGGTCAAACTACATCTTCAGATAACTCAGCAACTGCTTACTTCCCTAGGTTTTCTCCTGAATCTCTCAAAGTCAGTACTGGAGCCTGTCCAGTTCCTAACCTTCATAGGCACAGAACTGAACACCCAGGAAGCCAGGGCCTTCCTCCCCTTAGACAGGGCAAACACCCTAGTCTCCCTGGCCTCCTCATTCACCCTGCAGGTCTCTGACCAGCAAGACATTTTCTGCAGCTCCTGGGACATATGGCTGCTTCCACAGCAGTAGTGCAAGGAGCAAGATTTCAGATGAGAGACATTCAGTTTCATTTGAGGGCCTTTGGTCTCAAAGAAAGGATCCTCTTTCCAAATTGATCCAGTAACTCAAACCCCTGATCCAAGCCCTGCAGTGGTGGCAGGATCAGAGCAACCTGAGACAAGGAGTTCCCTTCGTCACTCAGCCTCATTCGTTAATCCTTACTACGGATGCATCCCTCCTGGGGTGGGGGGCCCACATGGGCAACCTCACCACCCAGGGACTGTGGTCCCCTCAGGAATCTCTGCTCCACATCAACCTGTTGGAGCTCAGAGCAGTTTTTCTAGCACTTCAGGCTTTCTCCAAATCTGTTCAGAACAAAATTGTGCAGGTCAGAACAGACAACACCACTACAATGTGGTACATCAACAAACGGGGCACTCGGTCTACGGCCTTGTGCACCAAAGCCATGAAGTTGTGGTCTCTGGCTTACTCCCTGAACACCTCCCTTGTGGCAGTTCACCTCCCAGGCAAAGACAATGTCCTGGCAGATGCTCTCAGCAGGATCTCTCAGGGCCATCACGAGTGGTCCCTGGATCCCTGGTTCTGGGAGTGGTATTTGCCAAATGGGCACCCCGCAACAGATCTCTCTTGCAGCTCCAGACAATCATCAACTTCTCTTTGCTGCAGGCCCCCAGTCTTGGGCTCAGTCCCCTGACGCCTTAGCCTCAGTTGGGAAGGGAAGTTTCTATGCCTTCCCCTTCCCTCTCCTATTCAAAGTGCTAGTCAAAATCAGATCCCAATCCTGCAAGGTAATTCTGATTGCCCCGGATTGGGCCAGGCAACCCTGGTACCCTCTTCTTCTGTCCTTAGCAGTCCATCTTCCCCTGTGCCTTCCCAAGAATCACAATCTGTTAACCTGTGCCCAGGGAAGGGTTTGGTACCCGAACTTCAAGTCTCTCAATCTCAAGGCCTGGTTCTTGAAGAGCTAGAGTTTTCTGGCCTACACCTCTCTCAAGGTGTAATGGATATACTCAAGGCTTCTAGGAAGCCTTCTACCAGGGCTACTTATAACTCCAAATGGAAAAGATTTTCCATATGGTGTTCGAAAAAGAATATTTCCCCAGACTCTGCTGATTTACCCACAGTTCTAGATTACATGGTCCATCTAAACACTTTGGGTCTGAGACCAGCTACTCTGAAGGTACATTTGGCAGCTGTCTCTGCCTTTATTTCAGCAGGTAAGTCCTCTCCTCTGTCATCTCACCCTGTGTTTTCCAAGTTTTTAAGGATTGCTTCACACCAACCCCCCATTCAGGGATCCTGCTCCTGCCTGGGATCTCAATGTTTGCATTGCTCAGCTCATGCAACCTCCCTTTGAGCCCTTGTCTTCAGCTGAGCTTAAGTTCTTGACTTGAAAAACTGTGTTTCTGGTAGCTATCACCTCTGCCAGATGCATAAGTGAATTAAAAGCTTTGTCAGTGGAGCCAGACTTTATCTCCTTTCACAGAGACAAGGTAGTCCTTCGGACTAATAGAAAGTTCCTGCCTAAGGTGGTTTCGGATTTCCACCTTAATCAATCTATTTCTCTCCCTGTTTACTTCACTGACCATTCCTCCTCTGGTGAGAGGAGGCTGCACAGCTTAGATATGAAGAGGGCCCTTAGTTACTACATAGAGCGTACCAAGGGTCACAGGTTTGACTCCCTCCAACTGTTCCTTATTATGGTGAGGTTGGCAAGGGAAAACCAGCCACTAAAAGATCCATTGCCAGGTGGATTGTCTTTTGTATCCAATTCTGTTATGAAACACTGGGTAAGGTTCCCCCCTCAGGCCTGAGGGCTCACTCTACCAGAGGTACAGCTGCTTCTCTGGCTGCGGCCAGAGACATCCCCATTTTAGACATATGCCAAGCAGCTACTTGGAAAACAGTTCACACTTTTACCAAGCATTATTCCCTGGACATCCAGGCTCGGAGTGATGCTCGGTTTGGCACAGCTGTCCTTCAGAGCCTATTCCCTAGGTAGGTTCTGTCCTCCTCCATGGGGGTACTGCTGTGTAGTCTGCAATTGTATAATATAGCAAGACTTTATGTTGTTTGAAGAAAAATTACTCACCTTAGTAATGTTGTTTCTTCTAATGGAGTCTTGCTATATTATGACCTCCTCCTCCTGCCCCTCTCAGAACCTTGTTTGGGCTGTGGGTGGGCACCACCGTGTTGGCACTCTATTTTTGCCACTTTGTTGTTGTTTTTGCCTCACCCTTCCTTAGGGTGAACTGGTGTTTTATTTAATCTTTTGGGTCTCTTGACTTGAGTCTTTTTTCAAGACCAAGAAGTGTGTTTGTTATGTTAGTAGCCAGTTGGCTAGTGTAGGTTTACAGCTTCCACATAGAACCTTAGTGAGTTTGCTCGTAAAGATCTGACGGTTTAGGTTTGAAAGCACACAGACAGAGCTTCCTTAACCGAGCTCGCGCTCAAGATTCCATGCCTTCATGGAAAGTTAACTATTTCACCTCCGGAGCAGTTCTAACCTGCGGTCATACTGCAATTGTCATAATATAGCAAGACTCCATTAGAAGAAACAACAATACTAAGGTGAGTAATTTTTTCTTGTGACAGCCCTATTAATGCATTAGGGGCCTGACATTTACTTTCTTCAACACTGTGATTAAAAAAAACTCAAAAGCTAAACTGCAGTGTTTTTGGAAAGTTCAAAACACAGGATCAGCTGTGCTTTGAGGAAATAGAGGGGGTGCTGCTGGAATGGAGTAGCTAACCCTGAGCACAAGATCCACACAGAAATAAAAACAGCTGCACTCTCCAAAGTAGTAAAAATTAGGTTCAGAAAATCTCACTACCATAACCATACCTTTATTAATATTTCCAGTGCAAATCCAGGTACATACAAAATCAAACCAGGACAAGGAAGCACAAACACCCTGTTGTGGGTGTTTGTGCTTCCTTGTCCTGGTTTAATTGTGTATGTACCTGGATTTGCACTGACAAAATTATTAAAGGTATGATTATGTACTGAGATTTTCTGAGTCTTGTTTTTACCACTCCTGAAAGTGCAGTTGGTTTTATTTCTGTGTGGAGTTTGTTGGAAAGTTGCTGTGTAGAATACCTTTGCTATTGTGGGATCAGTGGAAGGAAAAATACAGGGGCTCTGTGCATACAGCACTGGGCAGCGCTGCAGGGCTGGAGAGGAGTTGCATGAGGTAGTGGGGGTAATTGAATAAAAGTAAAAATATTTAAAAAAATTGAAAATGTTAAGGCACTCAGTTGTCAGAGTGAGGAATGGGACAGGTAGCTTCAAGTACGGGTAAAGCCGGGAAAGGAGTGTGCTGCTTTTTGGCAAGTCTGCAAAGGCAGGAGTTGCACAGTCCTGGAAGCAACCAACTTGTATGCCAGTGGTATAGTGTCACTGTGACTGTGACTGTTTTACTGTACTCCTGCTTTTGAAGGGAGTTATTTTACCAAGGCTTAATCAGTCAGCAGGAGGAAGTTTGTTGCCATCTTTTGCTGTATGAGTGCCTCCTGGTATCCTGTGGTGGTGGTGGGGTGGGGGGGATACAAGACAGAACAAGCCCTCATAATAGGGCCTTCCGACATGCAGCAGGCCATTGTGTGTGCTCCCATCACTGATTTTGCAAATCTCTTACTAATCCTGTCTGACTGACAACTAGATTACCCCAACCCCCCAAGGATTTAACGAAGGGGATGGGGAGGAATCCATGCCACTGTTGTGGTTTACTTGTGTGTTTGATGGTGCAGGAGGAAAGGCATGGACTGAGGAGGTGGTAGGAAGGAGGGTAGGACTACTTGGAGCCGCCACCAGGCAAGTGGTAGGTTCATGGAGAGAAATCAGCAAGGTGGCAGGGCGTCATGACTGCAGCCAACCAGTAGGGCGACTGTAGTTCACGATATAATGCCCACAATCCCTAGTGACCCCAATGCGTGAGTGCCATAACACAGGAGTATGATGTCTACCTAAGTGGTGTCTTTGGCCGCTGGCAGGGTGTCCATAGGGAGGACCCTGGGCTGCAGGTATTACTGGTCATTGGAGAGTAAGAAAGTATAAAAGGAGGGCAGAAAATGCACTGTAGGGTGTTCGTACGGGTTTGCAGCTGATCCCTATCTGGGGTCAGCTTGTATTAGAAATATATAACAGATTAGGGGAGTGCGAGAGAGAGCAGTCAGGCCCTATCTGGCACCAGCCCACCATGGTAACACTGGCAAGGGAGTGCGGCTAGTCCCTATCTAGGTTCAGCTTACATTTGTATTGAGGCTCAGGGAAGCATAGGGAAGGAAGCATGGCTAAGTACAGTAATAGAGAAGGTCAGAAAAGTTAATATTTGGAGAGGAGGCAGGGTGAAGCGGGTAGAGTGGTGGAGTACAGGGGGTGTGGGGTGGCAGTGTTTCTAGGAACTCCTTCACCTCCCTCTCTTGCAGCTGCCCCTAATTCTCCTGCCTTCTTCCAGCCACGATGAGTTAGTATGACTGCCCCCCCACCCCGCACTCAACAATCAGCACTTAGTTTACAACTGTTGTATTCAATCTAAAGTCTCTAGTCAGCACCTCATTGTACCCCTGCTTGTATGGTCACATTACCTAGTCTCTGTATACTGTACTCTGTTTTTGTTGTATAGCAGTTATACTTACTACACCATCAATCCTCTGCAACCTCCCCTTCTCATGTCCCCCAGGACTGGTGAGACATTTCAATAAATAACAGGTATGGGGATGCCTGGTTTGTTGTCATATTAGGCAGCTGAGGGCAGAGGTTTGGCAGCTGATGCATGAGATAGGTGCACCGGTGGTGGTGGGGCTTCATGGTGTAATAGTGGGAGGAGCAGAGGGGCCACAGGGCTTGGAGACAGGTAAGGGAGAGTGAGAAGGAGTGGAGCCAAGGCAGGGAGGGGTGCCTAGCAAGGGGGGTAGGAGGGAACAGGAGATTATTCAGGTCCCTTCCCCCAACACGAGAGGAGTCCCAGGGAGGGGGAGTGGATAACATTAAGAGGGAAAGGTATTGGAGGAAGGAAGGGGGTCCTGTGGGAGCAGCTCCAGGGTTGCCAGTGAGGAAAAGATTCCTTCCACTGGACTGGGAGGAGGTGAGGGGAGTGTGGTGATAAGGAAAGGGGCAGCGAAAGGGGAAGGGTTGGGGAGGTGGGGGAGACATCAGGCTAAGCAGAGAGAAGGGGCAAGAGGATGAGTTCATGTGAGATGGGGAGGGTAGGTAGTGCAGGGAAGGAGCGCAGTGGGCATGGGAGAACGATGGGATAGGCAGGAGGAGGGGCAGAAGGGAAAGGTAGGAGGCAGGCTGGGAGGGACAGAAGGGAGGGATGGGGGTGCCAGTGGGGGAAGGGATTTAGGAGGAGCAGAAGTGGATAGCAGGTGTTGAGGGTCAAGAAGGAGTACAAGAGGGACAGGAGGAGGCAGGTAAAAATGTTCAGCAGTATGGACAGAAGGGGGGAGGGCCCAAGATGATGATCTTGGGGGATTCAGTTGTGAAGGGGGTGAGATGGGGGAGGGGCCAAAATGTAAGAGGGTAGAATGCATGCCAGGGATGACAGCAGGGAGGGTGGGTCCTCTAGTAGCACAGCACATTGGACAGGGAGGAGGGAAGCCTCCCACTATAAGTCACACCTGGGTATGAATGACCTTACAGGATGTGAGATGGTAGTAGTGCAAGAGAGATTCAAGGAGGTGGGGAGAATCTGCTGGGTGGAAATGAAGTTGGTAGCCTTCTCAGAGGTGCTTCGAAACGAGAGCTAGCATGACAGAGAAGGTTAAGGATTGCCGAAATTAGTTGAATGGCTTAGAGGGTGAGGTGGAAGGGTACGAGTGCACTGGTGGTTGGCAGGGGACATGGGATAACAATAACCTGTATGCACTGGACAGGTTACACCTAAGTAGAAAGGGCACGAGGGCCCTGAAGAGTAAGCTGGAGGACTTCATGAATAAAAATCTAAATTTAAACTGACGGGTGGGGCAGCAGGGCATATAGCACCCTTTGTCAACTGGTGTAGGAGGCCAGTTGCCCCCAACCCCATGCAGGACAGCAGGAGGAGAGGAGGACTTGGAGGCATAGGGGAAGAAGAGAGGGATCAAGGAACAGGGGGATGGATAGGGCAGGTAAGGAGTAAATGGGGGGGTCCAGTGTCACGTTGGAGGATGGTGTCTCTAAATGCCAGAAGTCTGGGAAACAGAATGGTGGAATTGCAGTCACTGTTGGCTGAGGGAGAGGTGAACATATCCCCATCAACGAGACTTGGATCACACAAAACCATGACTGGGATCTAGCAATTTCTGAATATAAAATGTACAGAAAGTCTAGGGGGACAGGAATCTGGGAGAGTGATGCTGTATGTGAGGGGATAATTTTGCACCGGAGAGTAAGATGCAGAGGGCAAGCATGAAGTGTTGTATTGTACAGATCCAGCACATTAAGGGGAGGAAACTAAGGATGAGGGTGGTCTATATACTGCTTTCCCAGGTGAGGAATTGGATAGGGTATTGCTGTCCCAGATCATAAAATCTTCCCGGGGTGGGGGCGGAGTAATAGTAATGGGGGATTTCAGTCTACCTGGGGTGGACAGGCAAATTCCTGCTACCTCCCGCACTAGGGAACAAGTACTGCTGGATGCTTTCCAGCGTGCTTTCCCGACTCAAGATGTCATGGTGCCCATTAGGGAGAGGCCCGTCCTGGATCTGGTTCTCTCTAACTGTTCACATGTTCAGGATGTGAAGATGGATGCACTGCCTGCAGGAAGTGACCATCACATGTTTTGGTCTCACCTGGACGTGGGCAGAGGGATGGTCAGGACCAAAATAAGGGCCTTGGACTTTCAGAAGGCTGACTTTGATAGGGTGGGAGACGCTCTGAAAGGATACTTTGCTGGGATCAGAGTGGAGATGGATGTGGAACAGAAGTGGGCTATAATAAAGACGGGATTGATGGAGGGCGCTAGTGAATGTGCCAGAATCAAAAGTAAGATTGTGAAGGCCAAAAAACCCTGCTGGTTCGGCAAGGAGGTGGCAAAAGCGGTGGGGGACAAGAGGGCAGCCTTTAGAAAGTACAAGTATACTGAGAATGTGGAGGACAGGGTGGACTACACTGCTAAGTCAAGAGAGGCAAGCAGTGCTTTAAGGGAAGCAAAGGCCATGAGAGTGGTACAGCTAGCCCAGGGGTAAAAGTGGGTGAGAAGGCCTTTTTAGGGTACATAAGGGAGAAAAGAATCATAAAGGACAAGATTGTCAGGCTAGAAGAGGAGGAGGAGTGTTGAGCAGAGGGTAGTGAAGAAAAGGTAGAGATGCTTAACAGGTACATCTGTTAAGTCTTCACTCAGGAGAAGGACGGATCAGTACCACAAGGGAATATTGGGCTGGGGACTGGGAGGAGGGGTAGTCACAGACTGCGCAATTCAAGTGGACAGGGTACTCAAAGGCCCAAGGGCCCTAAAGGTGGACAAATCACCAGGGCCAGATGGCATGCACCCAAGTGTCCTTAAGAGAACTGGCAGAGGTTCTGGTGGGTCCCTTGGCAGATTTGTTTAACACCTCTCTGGAGTCCAGAAACATGCTTCAGGACTGGAGAATGGTGCATGTTGTGCCTCTCCATAAAAGAGGGCCGAAGGACGATCCAGGGACCTACAGACCAGTTAGCCTGACTTCAGCAGTGGATAAGCTGATGTAGCACTCCTGAGAGAGACTGATCAGCTTTGTGGAAAAAAATTTGCTCCAAGAAGAGAGGCAGCTTGGGTTTGCATTGGGGAGGTCCTGCCAACCTAACCTAATTGACTTCTTCAATTGGGTCACTAGGACAGTGGACAAGAGCTAGGTGGTTGATGTCCTGTATCTGGACCTCAGCAAAGCCTTTGTCTTGGTGCCTCATAGTAGACTGTTGAGGAAACTGGAGGACCTAGGGGTGAGGGCAAAGCTCACGGGATGGGTCAAAAGCTAAGTTGCAGGACAGAAGTCGAAGGATGGTGGTTGGGGGAGAGTTCTCAGAACCGAGGCCTGTGACTTGTGGGGTCCCACAGGGCTCAGTCCAGTGTTGTTTAACATCTTCGTAAGTGACATCATGGATGGGAGCAAGGGTAAAATTTGCCTGTTCATGAATGAAACTAAGATCTGTGGGAGGGTGTACACACAGGAGGGAAGACTGGGACGCAAGGAGGACCTGGCTAAGCTAGAAAATGTATCTGGTATTTGTCAGCTGGAGTTCAGTGCTAAAAAGTGCAGAGTTATGCACGTGGGGATAAAAAAATCTGGGGACCAAATACTGGTCGGGCGGAGTGCAGATAACCAGCTCAGAGGAAGAAAAGGACCTGGAAGTAGTGATCAGAAATGACTTGAAACACCCTGAACACTGCAAGAAAGCACCAGCCAAAGCAGATCGTACACTGGGCTGCATAGCCAGGGGAATTACCACTAGGAAGGAGGAGGTCATTCTGTTGCTGTACAAGTCACTGGTAAGACCACACCTGGAGAACAGTGTGCTGTTTTGGTGGCCGTGTCTTAAGAAGGATATCAACTTGCTGGAGACTGTCCAGAAAAGGGCGACCAAAATTATCCAAGGCCAGCAGGGCAACACCTATGAGGAGTGGCTCAGAGAACTTAACATGCACTCTCTTGAGGAAAGATGGGAGGGGGAGACATGGTTGAGACCTTCAGGTACCTTAAATTTCAAAGATTTATATGTGAGCTTCATAACCCATTACCTTAGGGCAGTGGTAGCTCATTTCTATAAAAAGTTTAATTTTTAAGCAAGTTTTTGGGAAGGAAGGGATCATAAATAGAATCAAAGCCATGGCCAGCCTATCCCTTCCACTTCCCGGTCCGCCGGCTCCACCTCTGTGCTCAGACATTTTGTGACATCTATCAATCAATCAAACTTTATTTAACCAGGCAGTTACATCATTGAGCAAGCTCATTTTCAAGATGGTCCTGGACACAGAGGACACTTTTGCTTACAGTAGACAACACTTCCTACAAAAGTAGACATCAGTACAGGCAGTTAATAATAATAAGCTTTATTTTTAAGTGCCTTTCAAGTACCAAGGCGCTTTACAATAATAAAACATGATTCCATAAAAACTATTACATTAATATATAAAACAACAATTACAGATGGTAACAGTTCACTGGTAGGCCTGACTCCACAGAAAAGTTTTAAGTGCCTGTTTAAAACCCCCCACGGTCGCACATTCCTGAAGCTGACGGGGCAGAGCATTCCAGAGGGTGGGGGCCACGAACATAAATGCACGAGCCCCAGAAGATTTCAAAATTACCCTCGGAATCTCCAGCAACCCCTCGTCAGCCGAGCAGAGCTGTCGCACAGGGGAGTAGGGAATCAGAAGCTCTTTCAGGTAGTCGGGACCAAGTCCATGTAGGGCTTTGCAGGTCAGTAGACCTACCTTAAAGGTGATCCGCCACTGAATCAGCAGCCAGTGCAGATCGCACAGCACAGGAGTAATATGCGACCTCCAAGACACCCCGGTCAACAGTCGAGCAGCAGCGTTCTGCACTAGATGCAAGTGGCGGATATCAACCCCAGGAAGCCATAAGTAAAGGGAGTCACAATAGTCACAGTTACAGTATACAAACTCAGTACTTGGACGAATCAGATATGTAAAGCAAGTGCAAATATAGGCATTTAAAGTGCAGCGTATACAGGCTGTAGCTTATAGAGTACAAATGAGGAGAGGGAGGAGGGACATAGAGAAGGCGGTGGGAAGAAAGGGTATCAGAGACATAGTAGAGAGGAAAATAGGGCAGCCCTAATAGAATGGGGCCCTGCAAAGCTATTTGATGAGAGGTGGGGGGGTTGCCCTAAAGGGATGCTAGCCGACACGGGAAATAGGTGGCCCAGGGTTACAGAGGTTAAGGGACTCCGTTGAGTGGGGTAAGGCTTTACCTGAAACAATCACATGCCGTTTTCAGGCCTCTATAGAGCAGCCACCTAAATATAAAATGGCTGGGCAGCAGGGAGATGTTATGTCATTTTTGTATGTTACTCCAAAGCACTGGTAAAAAGGAACTAATGGCAGTTGAGCCAAGATATGACCTTGTTCGTGGTAGCTTAAGGAGGACAAAATAAGAGTTTCTTAGTCCATAGGCACCCTTTGAACATTCAAACAGGTCACAGATATAGGGTGGTAGTTTGTTGGACAAAGCCCAGAATAGCCACATGAGGGCATTTATATGCCTCCTCGTGGAGAGGGATGGCCAATCTAATGCTTGGTACAATGAGCAGTGATGAGTCTGCAAGGGCAAGTCAAGAACAAATCTTGATGTGTGATAATAGACTGTATCCAGCTTTTGGAGCGCATACTGGGGGCAATGGCTGCACAGGAAGTCGGCGTAGTCAATTAGGGGAAGAAAGGTTGTTTGAACAGGCGCTTTCTAGCTTCCAGGGTGATGGAGTGTCTTATACGGTAGAAAATACCAAAGGCGCTGCCTTAGCTTTTTAACTTCGCTTAGACAGACACCGAAGGTGAGTTTGTTATCCAACCAGACTCCCAAATATTTAAATTTATCCACTAGCTCTAGTGGTTCATTAAAGAGTGTAATAATCTGTGGGGTCCCAGGCATCCCCATATTGTGGGATGGAGAGATAATCATAGCTTTTGTTTTTTTTTTTTTTGCATTTAACAAGAGCTTTAGATTAAGCAGGTTGTGCTGGAGGATGGAAGAGCATGGGAGCATGCCCCATACACGGCTATGGGGTCATTTTTCAGTGCTTATTTATGTATGTTTATGCACTTTTGGAGAAAAAATGAAGGCCACCGCTCAACTAATAGGGCCCCTATTAGTTGAGCGGTGGTTTTCATTTTTCTCCAAGGCTGCAGAAACATATATAAAGCAACACTGAAAAATAACCCCATAGACTTGTATGAGACGTGTCCCAACGCTCTCCTTGCTTAGACGTTACAAAAAGTCTGAGCACATGGGTGGAACTGGCAGACCGGGAAGTGGAAGGGATCAGCTGGCCACGACTTCGATTCTATTTATGATCCCTTTCTTCCCAAAAAGTACTTGCTTAAAAATTGAACTGTTTACAGAAATGAGCTACACTGCCCTAAGGTAATGAGTTATGAAGCCCAAATACTGAAAAAAAAAAAAAAAACTTTGAAATTTACTTTAAAGGTATTAACAAAGTGAGCACTGAGGGCTTCTTCAGCTTCAGTGGGAACAAGATCACTAGAGGGCACAGCCTAAAGCTGGTGGGGGGAAGGTTTGAGGGAGATGAGGAGGCACTTCTTTACCGAGAGGGTGGTGGTCAAGTGGTATGAGCTGCCCACAGGAAGTGGTATCCCTAAAAACGGTGGACAGCTTCAAGGGGCGGGTTGGGAGCAGGGTGGAGGGAGAAAAGTTATGGTGAAGGGGGGCAAGTGGGGAGGAGGGGGAAGTTGAGGGAGGTCAGAAGGGAAATGGGGAGGGGGCAGATTCCTTTGTAAATACATAGGGAGGTTCACAATCGAGTAGACTAGATAGACCAAAAGTCTTTTATCTGCTAGCATATTTGTACGTTTGTATGTAAAACGGAGAATTAAGGATAATTAAAAATAAAGCAAAGCACTTGCCCATCCTCTTGAGCAGAGGATAACCTGTGGTCTCTACATCCTGGTCATTGAGGAGGTTATGACTGGAAATGGGAGTGCAGTGCCCCACAATAAAATGGGAACGTACAGGCAAAGCTGCTTGCAGCAACCTACTGTTTCCTCTTGCAGTGTTGTTGGCATTGCTTATGAAGTGCAGCAGGCCTCTGTGGGCATCTGTCAGTCACCTTTACATGGAAAACATAAGTTGGCAGATTCACCTCTAGAGATATGCTGTGTCCCTGCTGGTGGTGCATTGTATCAACTCTGGTATTAGGTTAGTTTTTAATTCTGTTAAAGAGCAGGCCTGATCTTTGACTCTGTTCCTTTTTTCTCATCTCCTTTCAGGCTGTCCGAAAGCAACAGAAGCAGCATCAAGTGCATACTATAACCCAATGAACCCTCACAACGTTTACATGCCCATGGTAAGAATCCACACCTGGTCACAGCTGCCAGCCGTGAGATTTAAAACTTGAGAGAGGCTGAGGCAAAAAATAAATTACAAAATGCCCAGTTTTTGGCAAGACATTTTGAATTAAAGCCCATTTTGCCATGGAGACGTGAATTTAGTTCAAATGGGATTGTATGAATAGAAGACCCTCTCCGTGGGTCCTTCTAGATAATGTGAACTCGCAGCTTTGTGGTAGAGTTGGATTAGGGGACACAATACCTAAAAATGTCTTTAGAAGATGTTTTTCTCCCTTTAATTCACTGTCTTAAGAAGAGACCAACATTAACCCTCTGCTTTCCAAAGAAAGTAGGATTTTCTAAATTTGAGGCCAACTTGGGATAGAAAATTCACACACATGGCTACTGAGCTTTTTTAAGCAGTAGCTGACAGATTGGATTGTGTAGTTTGTTGAGGGAAAGAAAGATGAAATTCAGAGGTCAAAATATAAGAAGTTCCATGACGAAACCCCACCTCATGTCTGTCTGAGTAATCCTCTCCAGTGTATTGGTAAATTAAAAAAAACTGAAAACTCCGCAGTTCATCTTTGTAGGTACTGTCGTTGCTTTGTCTGCTCAAGCTGTCATCACATGCTGCAGTTCCTGCTCCTTCTGTGTAGGAATTAGTTTCAGTAGGCACTGCAGCAGCAGAAACACACCATGGAGAAATGTTTTGCATATATTTAGTACTATCCCCCAGCTTTGTAGGGGATTACTTGGGCAGAGGAAAAATTGCCTGAAAGGAAACCGGGATGTTTCTCAGCTGGGTAGGGTAGTGGGAGATCTTCAGGGATGGGAGGGTGATGACAGCTGGAAGGGAAGAATCTACATTCTTTTGTAGGATTCAGAGTGACAAATGGGATGGTAAATCTGGATTATTTTAGGGCATTATCAAGTGAAGGCAGCTTGGTTATGTATGTATGTGTGTATTTATTTATTTGAAATTTTTTAACCAGGAAAGGAACACTAAGCTAGGATAGGTTGTTTCCAGGTGCACCCTGGGGCGGGTGGCATTTATCTGTTTTATTGACGGGAATGTTGACTATGACACTGGGGTAGCTGCCCTACTCTTCGGTTTCCAGCAGGGCATACCTTGGATAACCCACACTGACAAACCTGGGACGTGATTGAGAGATGTGCTACAGTGTGACCTGGTATTACCTCTTCATGGTTTTTTTTTTTTTTTCCATTTTTTTGTGTCCATTATCTTTGATTTAGCATTTAATAATGTATTGATACTACCAGTTTTGCTTATTATTTCTTTCCTTTTATTGTTTTTACCCCTTTATACATTTGATGCATGCATGTGCACCAAACATTTTGCTACACTGAAAGGGAATAAGCGGGGTGTGTCACTGCTGAGCCCACTGCAGTTGAAAATAGAAGGGGCTTGGCAGTGTAGGCCAGTGACCACCCACTCTCCCTTTGACATCATTCCCTGCTTGCTGGGCGTAAACTTTGTGTATTTCAAATGACAAAGCCACTTCAGTCAGAGGGCTTTGGTCCTTTAATTTGCATGAAGCCAGTCCACAAAAGCAGCTGATCGGCTGTCAACACAAGCACCCTTGTCTTTTAACAGAGCAGCCTGTCTTTGTTCCTGGCACCAGCAAGGAGTAGGACCACTGTTCCCGAGTTCAGCTAAATATAGATTTAGGTAGTAGAAAGAAAACTGAACAGTCAGCCTGGTGGTGCTGAGGATTGCGGCACTGGACACCATACCTCGCGCCACGCCAGTGACCCAGATTCGGGAACGACCTCAGGTCATCGGGATGCCGGTACAGAGGGAGTGGGGCAGAGCAGGATCAAGTGCCTAACCGCAGCTCTCTTCTCCATGGGTGGTTGTTGCCCCCCATAGTTCCACTGCCACCGGGTGGTGGTCCAGTGGCAGCGCAGGTAGGAGGGGGCAGCAGGTTGAGAGGGCATCTTGGAACGTGGCACATGCATGCCTCCACATGCGCGTCCGGGACACTGGGGGCAGGTGGAAATGGGGGGGGGGGGGCTGAACTTGCTTTGTTTTTTTTGAAATAAGGGCTAAAATGTACTTCAGTGGGGAGGGCGGCACTGTTGAGCCCGAGCTAGAAGGCAGCAAAACTTTGTAGTTCGGTGAACGTATACAACTTTCACCAAGCCTACTGTTTTAAACTCAGAATTCCAGGATAAAAGTGATATCATTGGAAAGAGGACTCGAGAGTCATGTGATGGTCTGAGAAGCAGCAGTATCCTTCCATAGCTCTGTTCCCTACCCATGGATAAATGCACTAAAACCATTATTGTAAGCTTACTTTCTTAATCAGGGGAGACAACTACTTGTGGAGATACCTCAGGAGTCGATTTGGCAAGACGATATGGAGTTGTATATGAAAAAAGCTCCTCCGCGGCATACACCACCTCCCTCACTGGAGAAAGACAAGGCCTGCTAAGCGTTCAAAACAGCAGACCACTAGCTCATCCAGATCCTCCGCCAACCAGACAGCTCTCTCCAAGGAGAGATTCTTGGAGATAATGCACCCACTGCAGGCTGCGATCTCTACTATATCTGAAGATATGCAGCTAATTAAATCTTCAGTGGCAACTGTAAACATAAGAATGGGGGACTCGGAGGTGAGAATCGTATCATTGGAAAAGAAACAAGAAAAAAAACGAACAATAGACAGTACATATAAATAGGCGACTTAAGAAACTGGAAGAGAAGTTAGAAGATCTAGAAGGGCGCAGTAGGCGAAATAATCTGCTCATAACTGGCATACCTGAGAAAGAGGAAGGTACTTCCCCGATCCAGTTCTTACAAACATTCTGTGAAAAAATTGCTGGGCCTTCACCTAATGGAGGGGCATATATTAATGAAAGAGCACACCGTGCCCTGCGTCCTCCGCCTCCGGCAGGCTCCCCCCAGCGTCCTTTCATCTTTAAATTACTGAACTTTCAGGACAAACAGCACATTTTAACCAAAATCAGAGAGCTTCAGGAGGTCCAGTGGGAAGGTCGAAGGATTTGTATCACCCAAGATCTGCCGCATTCTGTGCGAACTAGGAGACAAGAGCTTCACCCGATTGTTTCCAAACTACTTGCAGCTGGCAAATCTTTTTGAGTCAAATATCCAGCAATTTTGCAAGTGAAACATGGTGATCAGTGGTTAACTTTCGAGACTCTTGAACAGGCTATGCAAGATCTGAAAACCCTATTTCCTGACTTGTTCAAGTGAGCTGAGAAATTCAGGTTTGGATTACTTTGATGTGTGCAGGGCTATGAGGAGTTGAGACAAGCCGTTCCTGTTTGAGTTCATTCTTCTACGTGTCAGTTTGAAATCTATCCCTGCTATCAATATGGTTTGATGGGTCTCTCACAGATGGTACTGAATCCTGTTTTTGATTGCTCGTATCCTAGGAGAGACTGAGTCTTGCACTTACTCATTCATTTCTTTAACCGCATGAGAGGATGAAGCGAGGAGAAGAGGCCTTGTCATTTGTCCTTTGTGTTATGGACTGGGCTAGCAGAGAGACTGGGAGCAACCCTGATGGATACACCTTCAGCGACTAATAATTAAGTAAATGTGTACCTGAATCAGATCTGAGGCTGAGTTGCTACCTTGTCTTTATGACTGTGCAGTCAATGGATAACACGGGGCTTGTTTAGTTTCTTTATTAAGTTTTGCAAGAGTAACTGCAGCCTACAAGGGAAGTTTTGATTTAATTCTAGATCAGGGACACTGTCTGTGATGGTAACACTCTGAAATAAGTGGTATAATACGCCATCCCCCAAGCTGAACTTTATTTTGTTGCCATAGTTTTTTTTGTATTAATAGGTTACGCAGATGTTCCTGTGACCTAGTTACGCATTACGCCCTCCATTCGACATTTTCTGTGTATAATTCAAGTTATTTTCTGAGACAAGGGGCTGCATACTAGGGTAGCATTAAGGCGATGATTTTGAGAACACCAATCATTGCCTCGACGATAAATCAATAACTGTAAGTGAAAATTGTTTAAAATTAAGATACAAAGGTTTTGGTGTGATTTGTTTGTCGGGGGAGTAGTGAGGGGATTGTTTGCTGTTATCAGACTTGCACTACATCGCCACCTGGCAGTGTTAGAACAGTAGTGCGGCTGTTTAGAACTGGGGGCAGTTGTTTGGGGTGGGGGATCTGTGTTTAGAAGGTTACCTTGTTATGAAGGGTTGGGGGAATTGGGGTGCATTTTATACAATGTGAAACCTATGTTGAAACATTGGTATTTAGGGGGAGGGTTATCAAGCATGGCCTTTTTATATCTTTAGTTAAATGTAAGAGTGCCCTGGGGATGACAAACGTTTTTACAGATTCAGTTTTCTTTGTTATATGGGGGGTCCATATGTATTTATGAGTTGGAAAGTTAAGGGGGTGCAGGACAGATGTAAAAGACAAGTGCTACTGAGGCATCTTTCGCACCTTCGGGCTGGGATAGCTTGTATACAAGAAACACACCTTTGGAGGGAGGATAATCCTCTCTTACAAAAAACATGGGTAGGGCAGGCTTTTGGTGCAGGGGCATCCACAAGCCGTGGTGGGGTTGTAGTCTTGGTGGCAAAAACAACTCCATTTAAATTCATTCAAGAAATATGGGACCCTAATGGGCGTTACATTTTGCTTCATTGGATGCTGGAATCCCACCCAGTGATACTGGGCGCCATATATGGTCCAAATATAGACTCCCCTCAGATCTGCATACACTTATTAAACTTACTTACTACCAGCCCCCCCAAACTAACTATATTAGGTGGAGACTGGAATATTACCCCCCAATCAGATCTAGACAGATCAGACTGCAGAAGGTGTGGCCTATCCCCAGCCCAAAGGGCCCTGAAAGATCTTGTCAGTGGAGCAAGTCTTCTAGATGCCTGGAGAATCTTAAATCCTAAGGAAAAACAGTTTACCTTTTATTCCCATCCCCATTGTTCTTATTCTTGCATAGACTATTTTTTAGTTAGTTCTTTTGCCCTTCCCAGTGTCTTAAATTCGATCATACATGCCAGAGTTTTGTCTGACCATTATCCTGTCAGTTTTAGTTATTTGCTAGGCCCAGGGATTAAACAGGATTCTTTATGGCGTTTAAATAATCAACTGCTTCAAAGACCAGATTCCCTAAACCATATTAGAGGATTCATCTCCCACTTCCTAGAAATCAATAAGGGGTCGGTAAATAAAGTAGATATAGTTTGGGCAGCCTTGAAGTGTGCCCTAAGGTGCGAATGTATTCGGATGGCAGCAACTAAGTCACATCAGGCCAAAGCACAGATGACAGCTTTGCTTAGCTCAGTTCGTTCTTTGGAACATAATCTTACTCAGCGTTCCTTGGACAGTGAGTGGGTTAAGTTACACCAACTCCAGGCTCAGTATGCCAACTTAATGGCTCAAAAAGCTCAATTATCTTTACATCGCACCAAACTTAAATATCTAGATTCAGGTGAAAGAGTGGGCAAGTTGCTTGCACTTAGACTCAGGAAAGCTGACGCCTCCCGATTTATTTCTGGTCTCTGTATTACAAAAGATGGCCCAGTGTGCACTAACCCCAAAGAAATAGCTGAAGCTTTTAGAGAGTATTTCCAAATACTTTATGATGTTGATCCCCTTCTGCAGCCAACTGAGGAAGCCATAGCTCATTACCTTGATTCAGTTACACTCCCAAAAATGTTCCCTGATGAAGCAGTCTCCTTAGGTGCCCGCATCACCATAAAAGAAATACAACATGCTATTAAACAACTGCCCTCGGACAAATCCCGGGGCCCTGATGGTCTATCTAACAATCTATGTAAGGGCTGCCAGACCACGCTGACTCCAATGCTTGAGGAGGTTTTCAATTATTGGTACATGAATGGGTTCTATGATCCTGGCTTTCAGGATGCACTTATAACCCTAATACCAAAACCGGGGAGAGACCCTTCATTTCCAGAAAATGACCATCCCACTTCCTTGTTAAACTCAGATGTTAAAATCCTTGCTAAGATTTTGGCCAATAGGCTTGCTCCTATTATGGGTGAACTTATAGGTAATGAACAAGTGGGATTTATGGCGGGAAGGTCCTCTGGCGATCATATGCAGAAACTGTTACACTTAATCTCTGCGTCCAGGAACTCTGACACACCGGTGGCGCTCGTGTCCCTGGACGCCAAGAATGCATTTGACCGTGTTTCCTGGGAGTTCCTTTTTGCTACACTGGCCCATTTTGGATTGCCCGATGAGTTCATCAAATGGGTGCGATTGTTATATACCTCCCCGTCTGCCCGTGTTTGGTGTAATGGTATACTTTCAAATCCAATATCATTATATCGTGGCACCAGACAAGGATGCCCACTATCCCCCCTACTGTTTAATTTTTATTTAGAACCCCTTATTCTCAAATTATTATCTTCTCAGGAAATAATAGGTATCAAAGTTGAGAATAAAAGGTACACACTGTCTGCTTATGCAGATGATTTACTTTTACATGTAGAGAATCCTCAAACTTCCATCCCAGCCTTACTTTTAGAAATTGAAACATTCTCTAAACTATCTTATTATAGGTTAAATCAATCTAAGACTAAAGTTTACCCTCTGAATAGCAGAGTAACCCAGGCTGAGTTAGCAGCCCACCTTCTCTCCTGGGAAGTTAAATCCCTTACTTACCTTGGCATTGTGGTATCACGGGATATGCCTACAATGATCAAGGAGAATCTGTCTGAATTATTAAAGACCTTAAACTCAGATATGGATAGATGGGGGTCTCTCCTGCTCTCCTTCTGGGGCAGACCTAGTACGGTTAAGATGAACATACTCCCTCGTGTATCCTTGATCCATTGGATATGCTGGGATGTTTCCTGCCCAAAGTCTGGTTTGCCAAGCTCCAGAAATTACTTAATGTTTTTATATAGAAAGGGAAAGGAGTTTGCAAGGCCTAGCTCCTAAAAATCACGGTGGCCTGACAGCCCCCTCCTTTTTTATATATTATAAACAAAACAAACATAGTGCGTTCCACATTAGTAAACTAGCCTATTGGACCCAATGTACAGACCCCTCCACTACGCCGGATTATTCTCCGTTATGGCTGGAACTGGAGAGATGTTTAGCATCGCAGTACTCCTGTCTGCTGTCTTATATGTCACTCCCTCCAATCTGCCGAAACCACTCAAGAATACCCCGATTGGGTGGTCCGTTAAAGCCATGCATCAAACTCAGAACCATCTCTCGTTGAACTGGCATAAGTCATTAGAACAGCCCCTCACTTACAACCCTCACTTTAAAATAGATAACAAGCTGATACTACCCTCCGTTTGCCCTTGCTCAAATATTCCAAGCTTTCTGACTACCTCAGAGATGGGAAACTGATCCCTTTTAGTGATTTCCAACAATGGCATGGGGTGCCAGACATTTTCAGATTTGTTTATACAGGTTAGAAAAGATATTTAATATTTTATGGGGAATACGCCTTGGTTAACTTCTCCTACCATTGATTTGTCAACTATTTTGCAAATAGCAAGACAGCCTCATGCGGTCTCTGTTGTATATAAAAAATTACAAGAGATGGACTCTGCCTTGCCGATAGGTGTCTGCTACTATTGGACCCAGGAACTAGATATGTCTGCAGACACTGTTATATGGAGAAGGCTTTGGCAGAATATATATAAGTTTGTTAAGCAAGATAGGCTCTGCCCGGTCCAATTTAACATCATGCACAATATATATTTCACTCCGGTGAAACTAAACAGAATGGGCATATGCCCGTCCCCAGTATGTGCATGGTGTAAAAAAGAAAATGGTACCTTGTATCATATGTTGTGGAGCTGCTCTAAGGTACAGGCCTTCTGGCAATCCATCAGGAATGTGTTGGATCGTTTTTTGGGCTTGGACACATTGTTTACTGCTGAAGCCTGTTTATTATACTCTTTTCCCCCTCGAACACCCAAATTTAGGAAAGCACACCTTGCCTTGATAACCGCCACTGCTAAGCTACTAATTATGAAGTATTGGAAGGAGGAGTTTCTTCCCTCAGTAATTGAATGGTATAGAGAAGTGTTATTGGCACTACAACTGGAAAAACATATTGCATTTATGCGAGACAGGATCAAGGCTTATCAGAATGACTAGGGCCCTCTTGAAGCATTGTTTTCTATACGGAAACCCTAGTCTTCCTGTTAACCCATCTAATAGATTGAGTACTCTTGCATCATAATTTGTAACATTCTTCAATATTATGTATTATATATATTGTCTTCATCAATTGTTTAAGGAAATGCTTGGTAGGGTGGGCATAGGGTGGGAGTGAGGGTGTGTGTTGACAGTATGTGTAATTGTATCTTTGTTTCTACATTTGTATTTTTATAATATTATGCAGTCCTATCAAACTGCTTCATGTTTCATATCTGTATGCTTGACTGCTTTAAAATTAATGAAGTATATTTAATTTAAAAAAAAAAAAAAGGAAAGAGGACTCAAAGTTTTCTGAGATGGGAAACCCTCGTAAAGACAAGGGAGTTGGAATGGAAGGAAAAGTGTCTGGTAGCTCGCAACCTCCGAGGTCTGGTGTGGAAACGCAGGCCACAACCGCACCAGTAATGGAGGAAACTGTGTCTTCTATTGGAATAAAATGACAACACCTGATTTCCTAAGTGTTAGATATGGGCACCAAACCCGACACTTTTGGCGCTAGAGTTACAGTGGTTGAAACCTCTGTTGGAGCATTACAGACGGAGATGGCTAATGTGAAACAGCAATCTGAAACGACTTCAGCTGCCACCTCCCTAGTGGCAAAAGAAAACACGCATGTAAGGGCCAGACTAGAAGCATTGGAAAACCAGGCCCGATCTTCACGTGTGCAGATCCTTGGCCTCCCGGAGGGAATAGAAGGGGATCATCCCCTTATGTTCCTGTATGACTGGCTAAAAGAAAAATCGTACCTGCAGGCCAGCAAATTACTTTCAGCCTCCAAAATGCCTATCGTATCACTCCTAGGGGCTATCGTGAAGATTCTGATTTCCCACTTACCTTGCTGATGGTGACACATGGAGTGGGGACTCGCGACAAAATTTTGAAGCTAGCCAGGCAAGCGGGACTGATAACGCAGGACGATCGAGATATACATCTATTTCCTGATGTCATCTATGCAACGCGTATGAGATGCAAGAAGATTGATGCAGTTAGGAAGACTCTTAGAGAGGTCGCCATCTTGCATGCTATCATGTTTCCTGCCCGATTGAGAATTGTCCATGACAGGATGGTCTGGGTGTTTTCGGACCCAGTAGAAGCAGGAAAATGGGCCTTCAGGTTGCCTCCCAATTTCCGGAACAAATGGTGATCTCAGTGGGGCTATTGGCAGTGATCCTGAGGACTCTGGTGAAGACTGAGATGATGAGCTACAAGGACTGTTAAACCATTATGCTCTCAGAAAAGTTCTGTGGTTATATCCCCAATAACACTGTTAGGAAAAAAGCCTGTTGTTGCGGGTTAATTTTGTTTAAGGAGCACTTTGCTCGGGGTTTGGTTTGGGAGGGTACTACAGAACAGCTAATAAATCCTTTTTGTATAGAGGTACTGCCTAGGGGTTCTCATTAAGAATCAGAGTAGAGAGAGTGTAATCCCGATGTTTTGCTACCTTATAAGATACCTACGATGTTAATTGTTCACTTTAGGTAGAAAGTATGACACTATTAGCCCTTCTGTAAGGGCATGCGATGTTGGACTTTTATTTCTGGGACTTTAGTAATTGAAAATCAGTCATACTGCTCATGGGCTCATCAAAAGCAGCAAAATATTTTCTTTCAGGTTGGATTTAATCATTTAGAGTACCCCCCTCATGTTGTACCACAATACCCTAGATGCATTCATCCTAAGATTAAGGAGAGAGGTTATCCTCCAAAGATTGTATAATGTATATTATGTAATGAGACTGTTGTGGTCTGTCTTGGATATGGTTACAGTATAGTAATAAATAATTGCAAACCAATAAAAATAAAGTATTAAAATAAAAGTACTTCAATTGCGCTCAAAAGTGGAGCCATGATACTGGGTATGAGCGTATATGAATATGCACACATGCCTGCCCAGTGTCATGGCTCCACTTCCGGAGCATGATTACAGTACTTTCAAGCCCTCGTTTCAAAAAGGGACTAGTTTCCCCGAGCTCTGCTTTTTTCTTGTACTTCAAAACATATGTAGTTGAACTCGGGTATTACAGAATATTTTTTGTAATGTGAGCAGAGCGGAGAGCCCACCCCTGCTACCACTTCTTTCTCCCCCTTCCACCCCTGTGACTTGCCCACTGACCCTTTCTCATCGTTATCTATGTAAGCAGAGCGGGATGCCACCTCTGCTACCACTTCTTTCTCCCTGTCCCCTCCAAGTGCCTATCCCGCCCACCCACTCTACCCATGTACAGATATATTTAATTTTATCAGAGCAGGGTGCCAATCCCCGCTACCACTTCTCTTAACCGCCCCCTTCCCTCTGGGCCATACCACCATTCTCTAAGGTGCCGACATAGGTGCCCAATCCCAGTGTCGGGAAAACAGATTCATCCTCCATTTTTTTTAAGCCTATAAAAGAAACCGTCCATCGATGTCTGTTGCGCTGTAAGGTGCTCACCCTCCCACTCAGCGCCCCCAAAGCCCTTACTTACCCACCGGGATCCAATGCCTTCATCTTCTCTGGACCGCAGACATGTCTTCACTCTTCAACGCCAGCCTGCGAACTGAGGAAAACAGGTACATGGTTCAATGTATTTCAATGGGGTTTTGAACTTAGTAGCATAAACTGGGCATTTTTCAATATTTATGCCCCAAATTTTCAACATACCTTCTTTGGTACACCACCTCATTAACAATGCAAGTGACGTTAGGCAAATCTGTCCCTATAGGTGATTTTGCGGTCGCTGCATGAAATCACTGCATTCTTCGACACCAGATTCCATCTCTGTCCTCGATTGAGTTTCACCTTTGGGCCACTCCTTTGGAGCAGGTGGTTCAACTTCTATCCAGTTTTCCTGGCCAATGTTCCCGTTTCCGGGGTCTCCAGGCCTCGGAGACACTGGACCGGGGCACGGTCGATTGGGTTAGGATGTGCGCGGTGCCCTCTTTAGTGCCTTCGCCATCATGTCAACCCCTCATGTCTACCCCCTTCCCTTTTTCCATGCAGGGGCCAGCACAGGTACCGCTTTTCCTTCTCCTCTCTTTCCTCAGGATCTTTGGGTGATGGCGCTGCTGGCATTGCCGATGGCAGTGCAGTACGGTGCCGCAGGTGGTGCCGCTGGTGCCGGGTGGTGCCCCGGGCACCTGCAGGTGCCGTGGGGGGTGCCACGGGCAGTGCCCTGGGTGCCACTGGCAGTGCCATGGGCGGGGTGCCAGGTGGTGCTGCAGGAGGCATTGGCGCTGCTCGGTGCCATCCCTTGCCATGGGTGGTGCCAGTTGGTGCTGTCCGGCAGAACAGGTGGTGGAGTTTTCCTTCCGCAGACCTCTTCTTCTGCGGAAGTTGTTGCGAAGTGTTTTCTGTGGAATGAAGTCCTGTTCCGCGGAATAATTTCCGCATATCCTAGTGGGTGGAGGTCTGCATGGGATTCTGTGACGTTCTGGCGGTTTACCCCTGATGGCACTCCTGTTCTGGCAGCGGAATTCCACATTCCGCTCAGCAGTTTGTCAGCTCAAGTGGCGTCGAACTCCTCGACACCTTTTCCTGGTGGCGGGGTTGCTAGTGATTCTAACCTAGACCTCCTTTTTGAGGTTCTTCTGAGGTAGAAGTGCATCTGGATGAGTCTCTCCCCTGTCCTACTTGTCAGTGATACAGCGGATGACTCATTTTAGAGACTGGAGGGCAAGCCTTCTCTGTCAGCAGAGTCTGTGATGGAAGATCTTCTTTTCAGTTTTTCCTCAGGGATATGGGGTCAACCATAACATTTCGGACTTCTTCCATGGGCCAAAGACTTCTGCGTCTGGACTCTTTTCAGTCGTCAGTACAATTACACCCTGTGGAACACACTAATTCAATGGTTGGGAGCCTTCCGGACTCTTCTGCTCCTTTGATAGAGGTATATAGCCCCCCTGTGATACTGCCCCTATGGTGGCTCCATCAGCAACGGGTGTTTAACATTGCCTCAGGTGTGATTATTGGTCCAGTCCTGGATTCATTTATGGACACTCAGGCTCCTCCTGCCTCTCAGATGGATGACATCTTCGTCATTCTTGTATCAGGTAGTCCTTTCAAGGTAGAAGCCTGAGAGGCCTTGTCAGGCTCTAACTAACTGTTAAAAATATATATATATATATATCATCACAGCAGAGGGCCTAGCCCGAAACTACCCGCTACCATCCTTCTGGATCCGGCCCAGGTTCCACCTCAGCTGCCTGAGGCAGTCGTCTCTAAACTATGGTGGAGAGTACTGACCTCTTCTACTTCTAGGGGAAGTCCAAGCCAGCGGAGGTATAGGTCATCACATTCTCCGAGGGAGATTTTCTCTTAATTCAGAGATGTTCCCTAGACCTAGGCGGCAGCCCAGTCTGTTGTTTTTTTTTTTTTTCTATCAGACTCTCTTCTCTTGATCAGAGCCTCAGAGCAACAGAAGTGACTCCACCGTGAGTCAGAGCGCAGGTTCCTACTTCCTTGCTTGCTCCAAGTTAACAGACGGCATGCTCCCTTTCAAACAACATGAAGTCTTGCTGTATTTAGACATAATGTAGTTAGCCATAGCACTTGAACTGCCCCGGAGAGGAAAGAGTTAACTCTATGCAAAAGCATAGAACGTTGAGCTTGAGCTCGGTTTTCAAACCTTTGTTTATGGTGCTTCCCAGTGTAACCATCAGATTCTTTACTCCGCCTAAGAGTGAAGTCGCTCCGGAGATTTCCTCTGCTTGGTTCGGTAAAAGAAAAAGAAAAGCTTCCTGTTTTAACCGCATTTGTTTATTATTTTCAGATTTCCAACCTCTGTCTACAGTACAGGTAGTATGTAGATAGGTAGTGACTGTTTTATTTTGCTAAAGAGTGGAAATTGTCTTTCTTCGGTTTCTTTCCGGTCGATCCAGTTCGGAACCGACTTTAATTTTTTTTCTTTTTCTGGGATTAGTGTGGTGTTCCGGTACCGATCGGTTTCAAAAGAACCGGACTTTTGCTGGTTCTTTTAAAAATCCTGTGACACGGTTTGTAACCGATCAGTTGCTTATTACCTGGCTTGAAAGCTGCTATAGGGTAATTGTTAGGTTGGCCATGTCTAAGAAACCCAAGCAGAAAACCGGTCCCACTGGGTGTCAACACTGTACTGAGTGTGGGGAGGCCTTTTCTAAGGCCGACCCCCACCTCATCTGTGTTTATTGTCTGGGGTTTGACCACCTCTAGTCAGACTGCCAAATCTGTAAGAACTTTCCTAAAACCACTCTAGATAAAAGACTGAGTAGGTTGAAGGAAAGGGAGGCCGAGAAGTCCATAGATCCGGATGGCCAGCCCGGTTCGGTTGTGGCGGAACCTGAGGAGGTGCCTACTGACCTAGGCGAAACCTCCTTGGGCAAAAGGAGAGCCGACCCTGAGGGGTCGGTTCCATCAAAGAAAAAGCGCAAGTCTGCTAGTTCGGATCCTGTATCCCTCTCTCCAACCGCGGACGAAATAGCCAAAGCAATTAGTATTGTCCAGTCGCTTAGACCGGTTCAAACAACATGAAGTCTTGCTGTATTCTGACTATTGCAGTGATATCCAACCTTTGAACTGCCCCGGAGAGGAAAGATGCAAGGCATGGCACGCTGAACTCGAGCTCGGTTGAGACTCTGTCTGTTGATGTTTGAACCCAAACCGCCAGATTCTTTACTCCGCCTCACTGAACAGTCGCTCCGGAGATTTCTTCTTCGCTCGGTTCAATTTAGTCGGTTAAAGTGTCGTTTTTTTCCCTCGGTTCAACCGAATTTCTTCTGTCTAGTCTAACCTGTTGGTTCAGTCTCTGTCTATGGTACCATGAGTACTAGATATGTTTATTATTATTAGTTTCTGTGTGGAACTTGTAAACATCGGATCGGTTCGGTTTGAACCGATCTGGTTTGAAAAAAAGTTTGTTCTGTTTTAGAGTGTAGTAACCGGTCCTTATGGTTCTAAAAAAGCAGTTTCATTACGTGTTTTTTCCATGACGAACACGTCAGGAACCGATAGGGGTGTCTTGCCCGGCGGATTGCTGAAAAAGGGTAAGTTTGGTTAGGACTGGCCATGTCTGAGAAACCCAAGAGAAAAACCGGGCCCACTGGGTTTCAACACTGTAGTGTGTGTGGGGAAGCCTTTGCTAAAGCTGACCCCCACACCACCTGTGTTTATTGTCTGGGGTTTGACCACCTCGATTCAGACTGCCAGATTTGCAAAAGTTTTCCCACAGCTACCCTGGAAAAGAGAGTAGGTAGGCTGAGGGAAAGGGAGGCCAAGAAGTCCACTGACCCGGATGGCCAGCCAAGTTCGGTTCCAACCGAACCAGAAGGAGTGCCCTCTGACCAGGGCGAAACTTCTTTGGGCAAAGGAGAACCAACTCTGAGGAGTCAGTTCCGGTTAAAAGAAAAAGAAGGGATAAGTCAGCCGGTTCTGATCCACAAGTTCTTTCTCCGACCGCTGATGAAATAGCCAAAGCGATAAGGATTGTTCAATCGCTAACTTCGGTTCCGACCGAACCGGCACCATCGGTTAGGGGCTCGGTTCGGTCGGTTCACTCGGTTCCAGATTATAATTTAGAGGATTTTTATGAACCGGAGGAGGAGGAGGAGGGAGAGTATGAGGATAGTGGTGGTGATTATGAAAGTCTGGATGTGCCCATTGACCCAGACATCTCCCCAGACAGACCTTCAGGTGTTTCTCCTCCTAGGCTTTGAGTCCCCTTCCCACTTTATGTTTTACAAAAAAGTGGCTGAAACTCTCCACCTTCCTATGGAGGAAGCAGTAGATGATCAGGAGGAGCCTGATTATGTTGAGATGATGGACATCCCAGAGTCCAGGAGACACACTATTCCCCTCCATAAGTCTTTTGGGAAACAGACATTTAAAATTTTAAAGACTCCTAATTCCATACCTCCTGTGGACAGAAGAATGGACAAGAGGTATACTCTTTCAGGCTCAAATACGGAGTTCCTTTCCCAGCAATGCAGCCATGTTTGGGTAGTGCAGGCTGCTGCCTGTGATAAGGCAAATATACCCTTGGCTTCACACCCCCCAGATAAGGACTCCAGGAGGATTGATGCCATGGCAAAGAAACAGTACATGGCAGCATCTCTGGGACTCAGGCAGGCTAATTATATGGCCTACACAGCTAGATAACAGAAGTCTAGATGAGACACTGTGATGGCTCTAGCTAAACAGGTCCCTGACCAGCTTGCCAAGGAGCTGGAGCAGGTGGCTGCAGATGGTATTGAGGCATCCGAGGTGCAATTTCATGCTGCAGTGGACTCCAGTGATGTTTCATCTAGAGTCATGGCTACATCTGTGGCCCTTCGTAGGATGGCTTGGCTCAGATGTACTAGCCTGTCACAGGATACCCAGGCTAAGGCCATGGATTTTCCTGTTATTGGTAATTCTCTGTTTGGGGAGCAGACAGAGAACTACATGAAGAAAATGGATGAGTACAGGACCACCTATAGGAGTGCTCAGGCCAAGGAAAGGCAAGCCACTCCTCAGAGGCAGCATCCCAGGGGCAGGGGCAGGCCTTTTCATAGGCCTTTCTACCAAGCCCAGGCCTCCTCTTCTGCCTTTGCTCAGAGGGGGTTCTTCAGAGAGAGAGGGAGACGGGGCATAAGCAGGCCTGCTACCACCCCTCAGCCTAAAGCCCCTGCCAAACAGGCACCCTGATGGGTTTGCCCGGGCCAGTTCTCCACTACCAGTAGGGGGCAGGCTGGCTTACTTTGTCCAGGACTGGATGTCTTTAACATCAGACAAATGGGTCCTGGAAGTAGTAAGCCAGGGACTGGTTCTCAGCTTCAAACAATTTCCCAAGATGAGAACCAGATCCTTTCCTCCTGCAAATCCTTCAGAGGCCCTTGCCCTAGAGGCAGAGGTCTCTTCCCTCTTGGCTCTCAGAGCCATAGAAAGGGTTCCACCCCTACACAGGGGAAAAGGATTGTACTCCAGGTACTTCCTAACCCCCAAAAAGACAGGAGAATGGCGGCCCATCCTGGATCTCAGATATTTAAACAAGCACCTTTTAAAGCCAAAGTTCAAAATGGTGACTCTGGGAATAATTCTACCCTCTCTAAGGCCAGGGGACTGGCTAGTCTCCCTGGACCTCAAGGATGCCTAGTTCCACATTCTCATCAGATGCTCCCACAGAAAGTACCTCAGGTTCGAGTTGCCCTCAGGCCACTATCAATTCAGAGCAATGCCCTTTGGCCTAACATCAGCTCCAAGGGTGTTCACAAAATGCCTGGCAGTAGTGGTTGCTTTCCTAAGGAGAAAAAAGATCTCCATCTTTCCATACCTGGATGACTGGCTCATAGTGGGTCAGTCTCCAGACCAAGTCAAGTCACACCTACAGATAACTCAGCAACTGCTCACTTCTCTAGGATTCCTACTAAATCTTTCAAAGTCAGTTCCAGAGCCAGTGCAGCTCCTCGCCTTCATAGGGGCAGAGCTGGATACAATAAGGGCAAGAGCCTTCCTTCCCCTGGACAGGGCAAGGACCCTTGTGACACTAGCCTCTTCATTCACCCTTCAGGTGTCTTGACCAGCAAGGCATTTTCTGCAGCTCCTGGGCCACATGGCTGCCTCTACGGCAGTGGTCCAAGGAGCAAGATTTCAGATGAGGGACATTCAGTTCCATTTAAGAGCCTTCTGGTCCCAGAGAAAGGATTTCCTGACCAAGCTAATCCCAGTGACTCGAACCCTGATCCAGGCTTTGCAGTGGTGGCAGGATCAGGACAACCTAAGGCAAGGAGTTCCCTTTGTCACTCAACCTCATTCTCTAATCCTTACCACAGATGCCTCCCTCTTGGGCTGGGGAGCCCACTTGGGGGATCTGACCACCCAAGGGTTGTGGTCACCTCAAGAATCTCTGCTTCACATCAATCTCTTAGAACTCAGAGCAGTGTTTCTAGCACTTCAAGTTTTTTCCAAGTCTGTTCAGAACAAACTGGTTCAGATCAGGACAGACAATACTACCACAATGTGGTACATCAACAAGCAAGGGGGCACTCGGTCTACGGCCTTGTGCACAGAAGCAATGAAGTTGTGGTCTCTGGCCTATTCCCTGAATACCTCTCTGATAGCAGTACACCTCCCAGGGAAGGACAATGTCCTGGCAGATGCTCTCAGCAGGATATCTCAGGGCCATCACGAATGGTCCCTGGATCCCCTAATTTTGAAGGTGATCTTCTCCAGATGGGGCACTCCACAGATAGATCTTTTTGCAGCCCCAGACAATCACCAACTTCCTCTTTTTTGCTGCAGACCCCCAGTGTTGGGCTCAGTCCCCCTGGATGCTCTAGTTCTCAATTGGGAAGGGAAATTCCTGTATGCCCCCCCTCTCCTGTTCAAGGTACTAGTCAAAATCAGGTCTCAACCCTGCAGAGTGATTCTGATTGCTCCAGACTGGGCCAGACAGCCCTGGTACCCTCTCTTGCTGTCCTTCGCAGTCCACCTTCCCCTGTCTCTTCCCAGGAATTACAACCTGTTAACATGTTCTCAGGGGAGGGTTTGGAAATGAATCTCAAATCTCTCAATCTCAAGGCCTGGCTCTTGAAGAGTTAGAGTTTGCTGATTTGCATCTCTCTCAAGGTGTTCTGGATATGCTAAAGGCTTCTTGAAAGCCTTCCACCAGAAAGACTTACAACTCCAAATGGAAAAGGTTTACTATTTGGTGCTCTGGTAAGCATATTTCTCCAGAGTCTGCTGGGTTGCCTACAGTCCTGGACTATATGGTTCATGTCAATAGCTTGTGACTCAGACCAGCTACACTTAGAGTGCATCTGGCAGCTGTCTCTGCCTTCTTGTCAGCAGGCAAGCCCTCTTCCCTTTCAGCTCATCCTGTATTCTGTAAATTCTTCAAGGGATTGCTGCACACCAATCCTCCCTTCAGGGACCCTGCCCCTGCTTGGAACCTTAATGTTTGCATTGCTCAGCTTATGCAACCCCCTTTTGAGCCTTTGTCCTCGGCAGAGCTTAAGTACTTGACTTGGAAAACTGTGTTCTTGGTAGCCATTACTTCTGCCAGACGCATAAGTGAGTTACAGGCTCTGTCAGTGGAGCCTGATTTTATCTCTTTCCATAGAGATAAGGTGGTCCTCAGGACTAATAGGAAGTTTTTGCCTAAGGTGGTTTCAGATTCCCTCCTTAATCAGTCTATGTCTCTTCCTGTTTTCTTCACTGACCATTCCTCCTCTGGGGAGAGGAGGCTACATAGCCTGGATGTGAAAAGGGCCCTTTGCTACTACATAGAGCGCACCAAGGGTCACAGGTTTGACTCCCTCCAATTGTTTCTCACTTATGGTGAGGTTGGCAAGGGAAAACGTGCCACTAAGAGATCTATTGCCAGGTGGATTGTCTCTTGTATACAATTCTGCTATGAAAAATTAGGTAGAATCCCACCCTCAGGCCTGAGGGCTCACTCTACTTGAGGTACAGCTGCTTCCCTGGCTGCTGCCAGGGATATTCCTATCTTAGAGATTTGTCAAGCAGCCACCTGGAAAACAGTACATACTTTCACCAAGCATTACTCTATGGATATCCAGGCTAGGAGTGATGCTTGGTTTGGCACAGCAGTGCTTCAGAGCCTGTTTCCAAAGTAGGTTCTGTCCCTCCTCCGTGGAGGTACTGCTTGGTAGTCTGCAATAGTCAGAATACAGCAAGACTTCATGTTGTTTGAAGAAAAAATTACTCACCTTAGTAATGTTGTTTCTTCTAATGGAGTCTTGCTGTGTTGTGACCTCCCCCCCTGCCTCCCCTCTCAGAATCTGGGTTTTGGGATGTGGGTGGGCAGGAACAGTGTTGGCACCCTAGAGGTGCCCCCTTTCTCACCCTCTTATTTTGGGTGTGTGTGTTGTGTTTTGTTTTTTGGGTTTCCTGACTTGAGTCTTTGCCTTGGAACCAAAAAATCTTTTTATTAAATTTAGTTGCCAGTTGGCTAGTGAGAGTTTACAGTTTCCACACAGGACGCCCAGTGAGTATAGCTCGTAAAGATCTGGCGGTTTGGGTTCAAACATCAACAGACAGAGTCTCAACCGAGCTCGAGCTCAGCGGAACGTTAACTCTTTCATCTCCGGGGCAGTTCAAAGGTTGGATGTCACTGCAGTAGTCAGAATACAGCAAGACTCCGTTAGAAGAAACAACATTACTAAGGTGAGTAATTTTTTCTTCCATCTGAACCGACACTGCCAGTTCGGCGGTCCGTTCAGTCGAATCTGTCTCCTCCGGATTATGACCCAGACGTTTATTATGAGGAGTGGAAGGGAGACAGAAGACTATCCAGGTGATGACGATGACGATGAAGGGGGTCTGGATGTGCCCATTGAACCGGACATCTACTCAGACAGACCCTCAGGTGTCTCTCCTCCCAGGCTCTCTGAGTCCCCTTCACACTTTTTGTTCTACAAAAAGGTGGCACAAACCCTGCAGCTTCCCTTGGTTGAAGCAGCAGAGGAGGAGGAAGAGCCTGATTTTGTGGAGATGATGAACATCCCAGAGCCCAAAAAGCTGTCTATCCCTCTTCATAAATCTTTGGGGAAACAGACACACAAAATTTTACAAACCCCTAATTCAGTACCTCCTGTGGACAAGGGAATGGACAGGAGGTATTCGTTATCAGGCTCAGCTGCGAAGTTCCTTAATAGTCATTGCAGCCATGTTGGGGTAGTGCAGGCTGCAGCCTGTGACAGGGCTAACATTCCTTTGGCTTCACATCCCCCAGATAAGGACTCCAGGAAAGTGGATGCCATGGCCAAATACAGTATTTGGCATCCTCTTTGGGACTCAGGCAGGCTACTTACATGGCCTACACAGCCAGGTACCAGAAATCCAGATGGGACAAAGTTCTGGAACTGGCTAAACAGGCCTCTCCCCAGCTAGCCAAGGAGCTGGAGGAGGTGGCTGCTGATGAAGTTGAGGCATCCAGAATGCAATTTCATGCTGATGTGGACTCCAATGATGTGGCATCTAGAGTCTTGGCTACATCTGTGTCTCTCAGGAGACATGCTTGGTTCAGATGTACTAGCCTTTCGCAGGATACCTAGACTAAGGCTATGGATTTTCCTGTAGTAGGTAACTCTCTGTTTGGGGAGCAGACAGAGGCTTACATGAAGAAAATGGATGAATACAGGACCACGTACAGGAGTGAACAAGCCAAGGAAAGGCAAGCCACTCCGCACAAGCAGCAGTCTAGGAGCAGGGGCAGGCCCTTTCAAAGGCCTTTTTACCAAGCCCAGGCCTCCTCTCCCTTCCCACAGAGGGGGTTCTTCAGAGGGAGGGTGGGGGGGTGAGCAGGGCTGCTCCCTCCTCCTCTCAGTCCAAGGCTCCTGCCAAGCAGACACCCTGATGTGTCAGCCCGGGTCGACTCCCCATTTCAAGTAGGAGGCAGGCTGGCTTACTACTTCCAGGCCTGGAAGTATGTGACCTCAGACAAGTGGGTCCTAGAAGTAGTAAGCCAGGGACTGGCCCTCAGCTTCAAAAAATTTCCAAAAAAGAGGGCCAAGTCTTTTCCACCTGCATCAATCTCAGAAACCATTGCCCTAGAGGCAGAGGTTTCCTCTCTTCTAGTTCTCAGAGCTATAGAGAAGGTTCCTACTCAGCACAAGGGAAAAGGACTATACTCCAGGTACTTCCTTACCCCAAAGAAAACAGGGGAGTGGCGACCCATCCTAGACCCAAGATATTTGAACAAACACATTGTAAAGCCAAAATTCAAAATGGTAACTCTGGGAATAATCCTTCCCTTCTCTAATGCCACGGGTTTGGCTAGCATCTCTGGACCTCAAGGATGCCTACTTCCATATTCCTATCAGGTGCTCCCACAGAAAATACCTCAGGTTTGAGTTGCCTCCAGGACATTACCAATTCAGAGCCATGCCATTTGGTCTAACATCAGCTCAAGGGTGTTCACAAAAGTGCCTTGCAGTAGTGGTGGCTTACCTCCAGAAAACAGGGTATCCCATTATTCCATATCTAGGCGACTTGCTGTTAGTGAGCAGTCCCTTTACAGGTCAAGTCACAATTCAAACTACCCAGGACCTACTCAGCTCCTTGGGCTTTCTTCTCAATCTTCCAAAGTCTGTGTCAACCAGTTCAACTTCTCACCTTTATAGGCATAGAGTTGGATACTGTACAAGCAGACCTTCCTTCCCTGGCAAGGGTAAAGGCCCTAGTGGATCTCGCTTCCTCCTTTCGACCTCAGGTCTCCCACCCAGCAAGACAGTTCCTCCAGCTCCTGGGCCACATGGCAGCTTCCACGGCAGTGGTGCAGGGAGCAAGGTTCCAGATGAGGGACATTCAGTTTCATCTGAGGTCTTTTTGGTCTCAGAAGAAGGATTCACTTACCAAACTGATTCCAGTGACTCAGACACTGGTCCAAGCTCTCCAGTGGTGGCTGGACCAGGACAACCTCAGACAAGGGGTTCCATTTCTCCTCAAGTCCCATCAGTAGTTTTAACTACGGATGCTTCTCTCCTAGGGTGGGGAGCCCCGCCTGGGAGCCCTGACAGCTCAAGGGCTCTGGTCTCCACAGGAGTCTCTCCTTCATATTAGTCTCTTGGAACTCGGGGCAGTTTTCTTAGCCCTGCTGAGCTTCTCTGATTCAGTCAAGGGCAAGGTGGTCCAAGTCAGAACGGACAACATCACCACAATGTGGTACATCAACAAGCAGGGAGGCACTCGGTCCTTGGCCTTGTGCACAGAGGCCATGAAGCTGTGGTTTCTGGCCTATTCTCTTCAGACTTCTCTGGTAGCAGTTCACCTTCCAGGGAAGGACAACTTATTAGCAGGTGCTCTGAGCAGAATTTCTCAGGGTCACCACGAATGGTCCCTGGATCCTCACATACTGGAGGTCATCTTCTCCAGGTGGGGCACTCCAGAGATTGATCTCTTTGCAGCACCGGACAATCATCAGCTTCCACTGTTTAGTTGCAGACCTCCAGTCCTGGGGACGGTACCCCAGGATGCTCTTCTTTTGGACTGGAAGGGCAGGTTTCTCTATGCCTTCCCCTCCCTTCCCTCTGCTGTTCAGAGTTCTGATCAAGATCAGGACTCAGCCCTACACAGTGATACTGGTGGCTCCAGACTGGGCCAGACAGCCTTGGTATTCTCTACTGCTGTTCTTGTCAGTGTCACGTCCCCTGTCTCTGCCCAGGACATACAATCTCCTGTCCTCCTCCCAGGGGCAGATCTGGTACCCCAATCTCCAGTCTCTCCATCTCAAGGCCTGGCTCTTGAAGAGTTAGAATATACAGCTGTACATCCTTCTCAGGGAGTTCTGGATATTCTGAAGGTCTCTAGGAAACCTTCCACTAGAAAAACTTACAACTCCAATTGGGAAAGGTTCAGTATTTGGTGCTCTCAGAAAGGCATCATGCCCGATTCTGCAGACATTTCCACAACCTTAGACTATCTAGTTCATCTCAATGATTTAGGCCTTAGGCCTGCCACTCTGAAGGTTCATCTGGCAACTGTCTCTGCATTCCTCTCAGTAGGGAAGGGCTCTTCCCTGGCATCTCATCCTGTTTTCCAAAAGTTTTTCAAAGGTCTGGTTTACATTTACCCTCCCTTTAGGGGAGCCCTCTCCGCCTTGGGATCTTAGTGTTTGCATAGCTCAGCTAATGCAGCCGCCTTTTGAACCTCTGGCTTCAGCCGAATTGAAGTACTTGACCTGGAAAACTGTGTTCCTGGTAGCTATTACTTCTGCCAGGCGGATTAGTGAGCTACAGGCCCTGTCAGTGGAACCTGATTTCATCTCCTTCCATAGGGACAAAGTAGTCCTCAGAACCAATAGGAGGTTCTTGCCCAAAGTGGTTTCAGATTTTCATCTGAACCAGTCTGTATCTCTCCCTGTGTTTTTCACTAACCATTCTTCTTCAGGTGAAAGAAGGTTACACAATCTGGATGTTAAGAGAGCCCTTAGCTACTACATTGAGCATACTAAGGCACATAGAAATGACTGTCTTCAGTTGTTTCTCACTTATGGTGAAGTGGGAAAGGGTAAGCCTGCCACTAAGAGAACTATTGCCAGGTGGATTGTTTCTTGTATACAATTTTGTTATGACAAATTGGGTAGGATGCCCCCTTCAGGCCTGAGGGCTCATTCGACCAGGGTACAGCTGCTTTCTAGCTGCAGCCAGAGATATACCTTTGTTAGAGATCTGTAAAGCAGCCACCTGGAAAACAGTACATACTTTCACCAAGCATTACTCCCTGGACATCCAGGCTAGGAGTGATGCTAGGTTTGTACAGCAGTACTGCAGAGCCTCTTCCCAAAGTAGGGTTCTGCATTCCTCCTCCATAGGGAACTGCTTGGTAGTCTGCATTATGTCTGAATACAGCAAGACTTCATGTTGTTTGAAGAAAAAATTGCTCACCATAGTAATGTTGTTTCTTCTAATGGAGTCGTGCTGTATTCAGACCTCCCCTCAACCCCGCCTCCCCTCTCAGAACCTGGTTTTGGGAAGTGGGCTGGCAGGTACAGTGTTGCACCTCAGGGGTGTACCTTGTACCCTCCCTCTTGGGTGGGGTAGGTGTTATTATTATTTTTCTGGTGTTTTACTAAATATTGTCACTACCTTTCCTTCTTGGGTTCTCGACTTGTCTTTTGGGGCCCAAGAAGATATATTTTGCCCTTTGGCTATATTTGAACAATTTCCATGTAGTTACTAGTTAGTTAGCTCATAAGAATCTGACGGTTACACTGGGAAGTACCACAGACAGAGGTTTGAAAACTGAGCTCGAGCTCAACGTTCTATGCTTTTGCATAGAGTTAACTGTTTCCTCTCCGGGGCAGTTCAAGTGCTGGGGCTAACTGCATTATGTCTGAATACAGCAAGACTCCATTAGAAGAAACAACATTACTATGGTGAGTAATTTTTTCCTCTCAACCGTAAAGGTCAAGTGGGTCCTTGTTCAGAGATGGGTTCTCGGTATTCATACCTTCGCTTCCTGCACATTGGTTCCGTGCTAGTCGCTCCAGACTAGACTCTTCGGAAGCAGCTGCTCAGCTCTCCTCTCCCTTTCCCAGGAAGAGTTTTTCTGTTCAGGGGAAGGTGTTAGTTTCACCCTCCCAGCAGCTTCTTCTCTTAGGAGCTCCCCTAGATACCTCCAGGGTGAAGGAGACCCTCTGACATGTAGTTACACACTTCGAGCAGGTGACGAAACTGTGATGTTTGTTTTTCATCAGCAAGCAAACTAGAGCCTTTCCTACTCCCTTTCATCAAGGCCGGAGCGAGTGATGCCTCACCACATTGAGTCACTTCAGTCATTATGCAGTCACTTTCGACAAATGGGTCAGCCCGAACTTGGTCCTTTCTGCATCCCCTCTCGATGCAGATATGCCCCTATTTTGCCTCAGAAATCCAGACCCTGGTTTTTCCTGTCGGAATGCTTCTCCGCAGTGGACACATTCCTCCTGTACACTTTACCTCTCTTCCCTTAGTTCAGAGACTGTTACTAGAGTTGTAGGCAAACAGGGGCAGAATGATTCCTCTTAAGAAGTGGGTAGGCTCTGGTTCTCCCAGATCACCACAAGAGGCTTCTAAGTCGTGCTTTGGCCTTCCATCAGGAAGGCTTAACTGACTAAGTGGAAACCGTTCTCCATTGATGGGCTAACCCCACCTGGACCTCCGATTGCTCACCAAGTGAGGGGTTCAAGTGCCTCTTGGACCTGTTGTTCACAGGTCAGCCATACGTGGTAGTGGGGGTATCCATCTGCGCTTTCTTGGTCTACCTTGAACCAGCAGACTGTGCCTCTGGCTCTTACAGTTAGTAAAAGTTTTTTGCCTTACCTCCAGAAGGAAGGGAGCACTCCCATCACGCTCTGATTGTTACAATGGTTCTGTGATTTTCTTCACAGAACGAAGAGCTACACTCCAACATTTTTTTGTAGCTTCAGCTTTCCTCAGTTGGATCACCTTCTTGCCCTGAGATGTTTTAGGCTAGATTGGTAGCATGTCTTCAACACTATTAATTTTTGTCGCAGACCAAATTGAGAGGCCAGGTTCTCACCGCTCTTCAAGAGTGGTTGTGGTTTCCTGGCAGAGTTTCATTTTGTGCCCATTGCAGTCTTCTGCAAAATGGTGAGTTGGAGCTCAAGTGCATACCTTTGTAAGCACTATGTTGTGGATGTTCTTTCCAGACAGCTCCTTTTCTTAGCAGGACAGTCCTTGGACCTCCTTTCTGAGTGAGCCCTGTCTCCTACTGCCCTTCTCAGGGTGGGTTGGTTTTAGCTTTGTACTCTCCCATTAGTGTGAATGAGTGGTGGAGACTTGAATCCAGGAAGATATGGAAATTACATACTTACCATAATTCTTGATCTTCTTGGACGCAGTCTCCACCACTCATTCACATGCCCACTCACCATCCCCTGGGCTCACTCATTTTGTTTCTTTGGTTGTCATGGCCTTGTGGTTCCGGCTGTGAAGACATTGTTCATTGACCCTTTTTGCAAGGGTCACCCGGGCCTTCACAGGCCCAGAAGGTTAGAATAAGTTATTTTCATTAGTTATGCTGCACTTCCTCGGTCGAAAAGGTACTGAGGCGGTTGGAGGGTCGACGCTGAGATAGCCTACACAGGTGCGAGCTAGTCTTGTGGTGCCGCACATGCATGGTCCTATCCTGGCACCAGCCCTTCTGAAAATGTTTGGCTCCCGCTGGGTCCTAGCACCTCTAGCACTATCCCATTAGTGTGAATGAGTGATGGAGACTGCGTCCAAGAAGATCAAGTATTACGGTAAGTACATAATTTTCATTTTTTGCATCCTGAAAGGCTATTTCGTGGTTGCTGTGCGAAATCACCTTTCGGGCAGGAGTTGAAGATTTTTTCCACCCTTGTTCATGAGGTGGGGTCATAAGACGGCTATGTCGAAAATTTGGCATAAAAATATTTAAAAACAATAAAGTTATGAGCCTACATTGAAGTTTGTGAACACAGGCTCATAAGTTTGGTAATTTTCAATATTGTGCCACCAAATTTTCAAAATAGCCATTTCTTCACAGCTCCTCATGAATGAGACAGCTGTCATTTTTAAAATCCTGGCCAAAATGTGTTTTGGCTTACCGAAACCTGATTTTGCAGTGGCTGCGAAAAATCACCTTTCAGGTAGGAGATGAAAATTTTCTCTGTACTTGTTCGTGAGGTGGGGACATAAGAAGGCTATGTTAAAAATTTGGGAAAAAAATTTAAAAAATAACATTATGAACCTGTGTTGGAATTTGTGAACGTAGGCTCATACTTTTGGTAATTTTCAATATTTTGACCCCAAACTTTCAACATAGCAATTTCTGCACATCACCTCATAACTATGACGTGTCATTTTTAAAATCCTGCACGAGATGTGTTTTTGCACCTCTGGTGAGAAATGACATTTTGTCCAGTATACTATAAATGGTACATGTCATGCCTGTAAGGCGAATCCTAAAACAATTCTCTTTAAAAGCTGGAGTCAAAACATTAAAAACAAAAAAAATTGTTGAACAAGCATCAAATGATCGGCATTGACAAATGCTTGCTTTATATGACTGTATGATGTATTCTAATTGTTGATTTTGTTAGATCATGTTTTGTTGACTTGTAATTTTCAACACAAATTATCCTACTCTTCATTGATAACTGCCATGGGATCTTTTACTTCCACGTGGACAATGACCAAAGAGGGACAGAAGAGACCCCAGTTTAACCTCTCATCTTGTAGAGGGATTCAGAATCTTTAAGCAGATTTGATTATAGGTGAGAGATGGTATAGCATTTTACACGTAGAATACTACAGCAGTGTGAGTATTGTAGACTTACTGATTCAGCAGATCAATCTAAATTGTTTGGGAGGAGCAGATCCATTTCATCCCCTGTGAGACACTGCTGGGGTACGATGCAGACATACTGCAGGCATGTTCAGTCTGTATGTGGATATACCCCACCACCTGCATGTGGGGTCTGGGTCTTCGGAAGGGAGAAGGAGGTAGTTATTACCCCAAAAAAAAAAAAAGAATGAGGACTGGTTTGCAGAAGGGAGCTAGAAGAGGAAGGTATTTACTAGTAAAACAAAATAGGATAAGAGTTGGATGGGAGTAGGGTTAGCAAGGGGAGGGAGAGGGAGGCATTTCTGTTAAAACATAAATATTAATCGGGAGAGAGAGCCAGACCTCCTAGAATACTTCATAGCTCGAGTGTGTGGACATGCAGGAAGCTGCTGCAGTGCCACTCTCTGCACATGGAAGCTGTAACACTGCCACCGTGCAGCCTGTGAGACAGAGAAAGATGACTTGGAATGGAAATGTTTTGGAGTACTACCTACCTTCATTTTCCTAGACTTGTTAGCAAAGCCACAGAGGTGGTGATGTTATTTTTGTTTGTTTTGTTTGCTCATAACAATTTACTGCTTGAAGAATATGCCAGTGAACCACCATATTACAGAGAATGTTTCTACTTCTGAGCTGGACACCCCCACCACACTCGCCACCAAAATGTTTCTTTCAGTTAGGGTTCATATGAGTGTAGATGAATTTGACACCAAGGAAGTTTACCCGGGTGTATTACTATGTAAGCAGTCATAAATAGGTAACTAAACAGTTGGAAATAGTTGCCTCCTTCAGATACTTCAGTGGTTGGCCAGATCGTCATTTTGAGTTGTCCTGGCCTGTTGTCACCATCCACAAGACGCTCCGCCCTACACTTGGTGCACTATACAGGAACAAAACCAATATCCCCCTCACCCCGTCTGCCCATCATGAGATCAGTGTCAAAAACTGAAAGGATCGTTTTTACAACGAGGATGTTGTGTATAGCGCTATTCCATAATGTACCCTTGCTGGACTGGGCTCCCTCTTCACTCCTGTCACTTAATCTCTGAATACCCCCCAGCACACACGCACACCACTGCTCCCTTTACATCTCCCTGTCTGAGGCAGATTACTTTCCCACTGTGCCTCCCTTATCTCCAAATTCTGGTTTGGAACCCTTCCCTTATACATCAGTTCCCCCTCCAGCCCCCTTCCCACCTCATAACTCTTTTGTAACTGTTATCCATGCTCCGTCTCTATCCATATTGTGAAAACCACTGCTGGTCAAGCCACCTTTCCATACAGGTTCCCCCAGCTGATGTCTAACCTTCCCCTTTGCTCTTCCTTCTCTCTCTCTCCACTCTGAAGGCCCTATTCTATTACCATAACACTCATATCTGTGCTTCTGTCCCTACTACAAGTCTACTTTCCTGGCTTGACAGCTGGATGTTCTGTTACTGCTGAACACAATCTGATCCTTATAATCTTTTGTATGTATTTCTCTTCGTACATACCACAGTGTCCCTCATGAAAATGTGTTATTTTGAGTCTTGCCTCCGATTACTCTGTATACCTGCACCTTGTTTATCTGGACATTAATTATAGTTGTAGTCCCCTTTCCCAGGATGCACCTGGATCCCAGGAGTTCTTTATTTTATCTTTTCAGGGAAAAAAAATGTTTCACATTTTTACACAGCTGGATAACCTCATTTAGGTCAGATGGTGCCTGCTTGTTGGTGGGTTCTGGGGGATCGTTACAGCAGCACAGTTGATGCATATAGGGTAGAAATAGTTTGTCATAGATTAACTTTCCAAGTGCTGGAATAAGCGGTTTCCCAATTGCATATTAACATAAATACAGTTGCAATGCTGGCAAATTCAAGGATCCGAAAGGAAAGTGGAAGAAACCCTAAGACCATAGGGATGAGGAGTAATGATTGGATTGTTAGGAGGTAGTATAGGGCGGAGATGGTGTATGACGATACATGTGCAAAGATGTTCTTTGTAAATGTTTGGACAGTGCTTTCTTGAAGGAGCGCTAATTGCTGATATTCTTCACATTCTCAAGGCAGGATGTTCCAAATTGCGGGGCAGTTGTGAAAGCTTTTGATCCTTGTGATTTATGTGCGCAGTGGTGGTGCAGGAGATTTCTAGATTGAATATATTTTGTAACTCTGGTCGAGTCGGGAGAGTGGACTGTTTAAATATGAGGGGTACATACAGTACCTTGTATACATTTGAATATGATGGAGGCCCAATTTAGTTATCTTTGGGGAAGGGGGAGAAGTTCAAGTATTGGTGTAAAAGGTATGAAAGCATGCTGGCTGGTACCCAAGAAAAAAGTTAGGAAATATTTTGGTATGCTGATCTAAAATGTGACTTTTTGCTAGTTGAAAATTGAGCTTCCTGTTTGAGATTGTTTTCCTTCTGGGATTGACATACCAAAATGATAAAACAACTATCGTCTTGTTTTACCCATTGAACATGGAAATAGAAATGTACAGTTGGTACAATACATCTGTTTTAACGCCTGTTTATAGTCCACAATCTGCAAAATGATTGTCAAAACAGCAAAATACATTTCTAGCAGAAGACATGACATTCTAGATAAAGAAAAAGGCATAGAAACCTAGACAATGACGTAGACACGCCAGGATCTTTAATAGGTCCTACTAATCTGTTTGCAGTCTTGTGCCCATACTGCAGCAGCAGAAAGAGGAAAAGGCTGTGCTAAAAAGTGTATCGGTTCCTGCTTCGGGGTGAAAACGCAGCTGGATGTACTCCCAAGTCGTGGCAAACAACATGGCAGTACTGTGGGTTGAGTCTTAGTTGTGGGGGCTTGGTGTCTGATGTATGGAAGTAACTGAGTAGACACTGTCTACTTGAAAGTGATTTTATTTTACTTTTGGTAAATCTTTGAAAATAGTTTTTTGGACAGTATTCAACATATATACTGTTTTTATATATGTTCTGTATTTCTCTTTTGTTTAGTCTTCATTACTATATTTATTCGCATGGAAACATGATCTGTTGTCTCCCATAGTTGCTTTAGTCGTGCTGGTTAATCCTTTGCAGAAGTCACAGTTCTCTGTTCATGATATCACAATCCCTTCCAGAGCAGCAAACTATGATTTTACAGAGGACTAGGGCTTAGAGGACAATGATCCTGATTCCATGACCATTCACCAACTAATGAAGAACAAAAAAGTAAGAGAAATGTACACAAATATAAAAGAGAAACTGAACTGTGTTGAAATATTTTGTTCTTCAAAGTTTTATTAAAAAAAGTGACATTTGCTTTGTGTGGGAATGAGGGCTACATTCATGAGGGTGATCTGGCATAAGTCAACTGTCTCTAGGTAGGGGCTTCCATTGCTGTCAGGAGGGGTGGTTGCTGGGGAGAGGGGCAGTGTTTTAGCCTCTGTTTTTCTGATTAGAGGCCGCTGTTTATTGCTGTCCCAGCCTTTTTTTTGGAACCGAGACACAATTGGTACTTTTTATTCAATTTCACTTGAATGAACTTTTTTTGTTAGCGGTTTGTGATCATTTCAGAACTAGACTGCAAACAACCTATTTGGAACAGAGTAAAAATTGTTTTAACCTCCTGGCTAAGGCAGATTGCCACGAGTTGTGTTTGTGGTGCCTGGGTCCAGATCACCTTTTCTTTGATTGTGAGCTTTGTATAAAGTTTTGCCCTAAAACTGTTTTAAAAAGGGTTAAAAAATGAAAGGCATGATGGCTTCCCAGTCTGCCTATAAGGCACCAAAGCACTTAGAAGAGGGTCCAGCCCCTCTTAGTAAGTAGAAGGACAAGTCTGCTGAAGATGTCTCAGAGTCCTGGGTGTTTGAATGGGGGAACCCTGAAACCAGTAAACACAAGAGACCCTCTGAGTAGGTACTGGAGACCGTTCCTGTTAAGTAAAAAACAAACAAAAAAAGAAAAACATATTGCGCTGCCTTCTTCCTGAAGAGGAATGGAGCTGTTAGTGGACAGGAGTAAAATGCTCTCTGTGGAGGACATGACCAAGGCATGGTAGTTTTTCCAGGCCATGGGATCACTCATGGGCATGCCAGTTCCTCCTCCCCCAGTTCCAGTTCCTACTCTGGTGCTGGAGGAACAAGGGGCTGAATTTTATTTAGAGGAGATGGGGTACCCTATTGAGCCTAATTGTTCCCCTGAGCAAGAATTAGTCTCTTTTCCCCAAGCCCAGAATGACTTCTCCTCACACTATTCTTTTATGGAGCAAATGGTAAACACCGTCCGCCTCTCCACCCAGGAGACCACTGAGGATGAGGAGGAAGTAAAATTTCTGGATATGATGGGATTAACCCAGATGAAGAGGCTGCTCCTGACGGTTCATAAGCCCTCAAGAAGGCAACCTGCAAGCTTTTTGCAAATGCCAACCTGCACCTTTGGTATTGACAAGAAAATAGAAAAGAAATACCAGCTGGATAAATAGGATACCGAGTACCTTTACTCCCACCCTGACCATGAAGGGGTGGTACAGGCTGCAGCTGGTGACAAGGCAAAAGTTCCCCTCTCTACCCAGCCTCCAGATAAGGACACCATGAAGCTTTTTTTTTCCTTTTCTTTATAGCTGTTGGCTCTGGTGGGCGATCAGCCATGTCCCTAGCACTCCCGTCCAGCACCCCCACTCAACCAGACCAGCCCGAGATTCCCCCATGGATTGCCCCCCCTCCCCCGTGGCAGGGAAGGGAAGAGCTGTCCTCTCCCCCACCCTGAGACTGTTATCCAGAATTGGGCCCCTGGTCAGGTGGCTATGCGGGAACAGGGCAGGCAGGGCTTCATGAAGCCAGCACCTTCCCTTTTTCCATTTTCTTCCTTACTGCAGCATCACTTAAGCATGTGCACCTAGAGGCATGCACACACTATGGAATTGTGGACCCTCCCTTTCTCTCTCCTAAGAGCACTGGACTGGTGGAAAGAAGAGGGCAGCTTCAGAGAGGGTGTGCCCTTCCTTCAGCAGTCATCCACAGTTGTTCTATCAACAGATGCCTCCCTCCTAGGCTGGAGACCTCACCTGGATGACCTAACGATAAGTGGCGCATGGTCCCCCCCCCATGAATCTCAGAAGCATATATCTCTGCTAGAGCTCAGAGCAGTATTCCTGGCTCTACAGGCTTTCACCTCCCACGTCAGGGGTCAGTCAGTCCAGGTTAGGACAGTCAGCACCACTACCATGTACTACATCAACAAACGGAGGCACAAGATCCTCAAAGCCATGTACAGAAGCAATGAAGATCTAGAATCTGGCCGACTCCCTGGAGGTGCAACTGTCAGTAGTTCACCTGCCAGGGAAAGAGAATGTCTTGGTGGACTCCCTGAGCAGGATCAGCCAGGGACATCACAGAGGGACCCTGAACAAGCAGGTCTTGGCCACAGTGTTCAGGAGGTGGGGTAAACCAGAGATCGATCTGTTTGCATTATGGGGGAATCATCAACTTTCCCTGTTTTGTTGTAGGCCTCCGACAGAAGGCTCGGTTCCATCGGATGCCCTGACTCTAGACTGGACAGGGAGTTCCTGTATGCCTTCCTTCCCCTCCCTCTCTTGCAGAGAGTACTCTTGAAGTTGAGGAGCCAGTCTACAACCATGGTCCTAATAGCCTCGGTCAGGTCTGGTATTCCCTACTGCTGGCCCTCTCCATCAAACAGCCAGTCTGCCTCCCACTGAAGCACAACCTGTTGACCATGTCACAGGTCAGGATAACCTTCCTAAACCTCTGTTCTCTGCGCCTCAAGGCATGCTTCTTGAGGAGCCAGAGTACTCTGACTTTGACCTCTCTGAAGAAGTTTTGCAAGTTCTCGGTGTTTCCAGGAAACCAGCAACCAGGAAAACCTATGCTTCCAAGTGGAAAAGGTTCTCCCTGTGGAATGCTCCTAAGCAGCTCAGTCCATTGCAAGCAGATCTGCCCTGTCTTGTACTATCTAGTTCACTTCAGTCCCTGGGCCTCGGGCCCTCAACTCCGAAAGTGCATCTGGCAGCAGTATCAGCTTATGTTTTGGTGGGTAAAGAGAAAATGGCTTCACACCCCGTTTTCAAAAGGTTTTTTAAAGGGCTTCTGCATCTGCATCACCCTGTGAAGGACCCAATCCCTCCATGGGATTTGAACCTGTGCATAGCTAAGCTCATGGACCCACCTTTCGAGCTCATGGCTACTGCTGATTTCAAATATGTGACTTGGAAAACAGTCTTCCTGGTGGCCGAAACTTCTACCAGAAGGGTGTGTGAGCTACAGGCCTTCTGAACAGACTCAAGTTACATCATCTTCCACAGGGACAAAGTAGTCCTAAGGACAAACGAAAATTCCTCCCTAGAGTATTTTCTGAATTTCACCTGAACCAGTCCATCGCCCTTCCAATGTTCTTTACAGCAAAATCCAGCTCTAGAGAACAGAGGCTTCACAGTCTGCATGTCAAGAGGGTACTCAGTTACTACCTAGACCACACCAAGGAAGTCAGCTCCTCCCATTCACAGTTGTTTGTAACATGGTGGAATGGGCAAAGGTAAGCCAGCTTCCACGTGAACAGTTGCTCGCTGGATGGTCTCATGCATCCAGTTCTGCTATATCAAAGCTGGCAAGCTTCCATCACAAGGCCTCAGATCACACTCCACACGTGGCATTTCTGCCTCTGGCAGCTGCAAGGGATATCCCCTTGATGAAAATTTGTAAAGCAACTACCTGGAAAGCAGTACACCTTCACAAGGCATTGTTGTCTGGATGTACAGTCCAGAAGGGATGTCAGATTTGGCACTGCTGTCTTGTAGAACCTTTTCCCTGAGCTAGTTTAGTGGTCACTGCTCCCATAGCAACAGAAATAAATCTGATGTTAGAGGGCAGAGTGGAGCATGATCACTCAGCAGAGATTTGAATTGAATTCTAAGATTCTCTAATTTGCATAAAAATCCAACTCTCTGGAGTAGCTCAGACCTGCAGGTTGATTGCACTAGTACGCATAATGAGGGGTCCGTCAGATGAAACAGCATTACTGTGGTGAGTAACTTTTTCATTTGTAGTATTTAGTCCAGGTGCAAACAAAGCAAAAAAAAATAGTTCTCGGAAGCCTCTTCTTTGAACAGTCATACAAGGTAAAACCTAAAAGACGTGCAGTGGCTACATTCTTGTGTAACCAGTAATCCATTTTCTTCTGTTTTGTTTTACATGCCCATGGACCCACCACCTCCATATGCACCACCGGAATATAAGAAGGACAAGTAAGGGGCAGGATTCTTCCTCCTCTCCACCTCTGCCATCATGAAGACTTGCTCTTTCTCCTTTTTTTTCTGTAGCTTAGAATTTTAGGGCAGTGACTTAGTTTCAGGTAATGATATGAGGTGTGAAGAATGGAACAGAATTCCTTTAGGAAGGAAAAATGCAAAGCAGAATAAACTGTTGAAGACTTTTGTCTTTGACATTTTCTCATGAATTCTTACAACACCGTGGTCCCATTGCTGCAGACAGCACTGGACTTACAGCATCCAAAAACCACAGCTAAGATGGAAACAGTCGGTGAAGACAACCTTGCATCCTCCGCTTTGAGCTCCCATACACTGTACTTGAGTCACAGAGAGTCTGGATTATGGTCTTGTAGAAACTTGCACTGTATCCACCAACACTGTCAAAATGTTAGCAAGAACATTTCAGCTAGGCTTGGAAAACAAACCTGGCATAAATCCAGTGGCGACCAAAATATTTGAAGTGGCCAGATCGGCTACAGAATTTGGTTACTATGGAAACGAGTTTTTGCAGAGTAAATTAGCATTTCTCTGCAGGGGTCATTTCCCATACAGTAGATTAGATTGCCTCGTTTCTCCAAAGGAAGAGGATAAAGTGAACACCAGATATTCAAAATGGTATTTATTTAGTTGTTTAAAATGTGGCCAGGATAGGCACACTGAGTCGGGGCTTGTTTCCAGGTGTGACATGGGGAAGGGGATATGGCGGGGAGTGAAATAACAATAACAAAGCGATAAAAACAGGTGCATGAACATGATCAATAAAATCACAGAACAAGTAATGTATTTCAGAGAAAGAAAAACTATGAAAAAGTGTACAGAGTACATTGGTTGTGGGGTAGCAAGGGTGAGCGCTAAGGGGTGCATGCCGCCAGCGTACGGCAAGATGTTTGTATAGAACCATAGTGGCATAAGATTAAAATTACAGAGTACACCAAGTTGTAAGCTATACATTAGAGTGTAAAATAGAGGAAGGGGGTAGATAGGTGCTTGGGTGGTTGTGTGGAGAAAAGAGAAAGATGACTAGCTGCAGATAAACTCTTTTGAGAAGTGTGTCAATAAGAGTGGTTGTAGAGCGTGCAGGAAGGAATATGGATGGATGGGGAGATATTTGCATGTCCAGTCTTGTTGCTCCAGCAAATTTTAAAATACTTCTTTGGTAGAAAAATGTCTGCTCAGAATTTCTAGGGCTAAAAGCAGATTTAATAATTTGTGAATTACAGTAATGTTCTAAAAATTATGAGCAGGTTTTTTTCCCCACCAGAAAGTTGTTTATAATTTGTTGGAGCTTCCAAATTGTGCATGTAAAATTTTGAATTTCTGGCCTCAGCACTTATCAACAACTTCTATTAATCAAAACATGTTTTGCTAGTCATATGATAAAGGTTTAAGAATTGGTAAAGAAGCTTTTTATCCCACCTTTTCCTGGATAACAGTAAGAATGTTATACTATGACTTTCTGTTCCTCTGCTACAGCCACTGCAGTTTTTTACAAAAAATCTGCATTAGGCTGGTAATGTCTATTTTTTTGCATGGGAAGGTTTAGAAGTGTTTATGTACAGTCCACGCCAGCTGTACAAACCCCAGACTAATGCTGTCTGGAAATTGGCTTAACCAAATGAAGTGGACCAGTAGTCGGGGTGCTGTACCTGTTATTAGTGTGCACACTTGTTTTCCTTTTCACACCAGGACCTGAAACAAACCTTTTGGAAGGGTGACTACTTGGTGGAGTAACTGAGAAACATTTTGATTTTCCTTTTTCTGTGAGCAGTAGCAATCGGTAAACACAGAACAAATTTGGAAATCATGTCTTCAGGCATGTGTCCAATCCAATTGCAGTAAATACAGGTTACCTGGCAAGGAGCGTGAGAAATCTTCAGTAAAATACAAGTTCTGCAGGCTTGGTGTTACAGAGCAAGTGACGCCTGGAGAAGAACTTTGAAAAACAATATTTGGACTCAATTCAGAACACATTTCACATTAGTTCTGTATTTCTCCTCCTGGTTGTTTATTATTGAGGGCAGGTACATGAAAACAGCATCTTTGCTCTTTTCAAGTTCGTAAGTTCCCATTGCTTAATCTCAATAAGTCATAATACTCTGCGTGTGTTATATCATAGTTATTGTCATGACAACAGACTGTGACATCATAACAGGATTGTGGCTTCAAGTAAGGAATCAACTGCATATGCAGCTGAACTCTTAAGGGATAAAGATCTTGTTTCCATGCAAATTGCACCATTAATAAGTAATTGGGTGGAGAATTCTGTGGAAGCTGTGTGACATGAAAGCTGAATTATGTCTAAATACTATGTTTTCTAAAATGTTCCCAAAGGAGTCAGTAGCTCTTTAAGGTATAACAGAGACAGTGTATATGGTATTTTATTTCCTAATATAGTGTCTCTTGAAGGTAGTGTGTAGAACGCTTTATTAAGTTTGACTTTAGAAAACTAATTTTGAACAGGTATACCAGTTTATCACTGCATTATATTGTTTTCCCCAGTGCTGTATAGTCACTAATTTCCCTGTAATATGATTTCATTTTATGCTTGTGGTATCAGTTGTTGATTGCTGTGCCACCTCTTAATAATATGCATTTCTGTGTATATATTTATATATAAAAATATTATGGGATTATTTGTCTACTTTTGACATTTTTGTATTTGCGTATGGTGTACTGGGTTCTGAAATAGCAGAGTTAAATATATTTCTGTGTGTGATTATTTTATTTTTTTTTTGCCATGAATTGAAAGGAAAATTTCTGTAATAGAAATCTTTATTTCATTCTTATTATCCGATAGCAGTAAAAACATTTGACTGTTCCCAGCTGCCTTGATAGTGTCTCTGTTTATGGCATTTTAGTTATTACTAGACAACACACTGTAAAGTCACAAGCATAGTTGTGAGATCAGTTGGGGACAGGCAGATGTTTTTTGAAAGACGCTGAAATAAGTACTACAGCTAAAATATTGAAGACATGAATAACATGGCATTGTTTCATCACTAAGGCCGAGATAAGAAAAAGTTGGTCTGCAGGATTTGCCTAATGTTTTTCTTACTTTGTGTTTTCATGCATGTTTACTGGATTTATTTTATTTAGTCGTTTGTTGACCAAGAAAAATGAACTAGGCAATTATTGTTTTGTTTTTTTTTGTTTGCTTAAATCAAGCTTCTTCTCCTGGGCAGCTCGGGTGCCATCAGCCAGCCCTGCTGCCTTTCTCCATGCGGAGGGGAGACCCCCCGAGACTTTCATCCTGTCTTCCCCTTCCCCAAGCAGCGGTAGTGCTTCATTTAAAACAGTCCCCTTCTGTTTTTTTGCCTTAGTTTTTCTCCCTCCTGGAGCTGCAGCAGCTCGTAGAGGTGTATGCACTCCAAAACTGCCAGCCACATCCATCCACCCTACTACCTTCAGCTTCCCTAGCAGCAGCCAAGAAGCCGGGACAGCTCACCACCCCAGTCCAGGAGATGAGAGCTACCAGCCAGCCGCTCAGTCCTCTCCCAGCCCCCCCCCACCCCCACCAACTTGAGCTCGTTCTCAAACTCAGGTTGCTGGTGTGGCAAGAGGTGAAACGCTGCCAGCATCTCAGCCCTCTATGCCACTGGGCCGGCAGACTAGGCAATTCTGCCTATTTTAACCCTTGTCGGGGGGGGGGGAGATACAGATATAAACTGACATATTGAATTAGGTTAAGCTGTTGGTGGTATTTTTAGTGAATGGGGAAATTTGGTCAGGGCATCGGGGGAAATTCCTTTATTCATTTTCAAAATATGCAGTGGGATCGGAACAATAACCAGAACAGGCAACTAAGACCTCGAGGTGGTTTTGCATGTCATCCAAAAGCCAACACCTCAGGAGTGCAGCACCCCCTCATGCTGTACTACAGTGTCAGTATTCAGATTTTTCCCCAAGCTCCAGATATGGAGATAGAACCGATAACCTTCTGATCTTCCTGCCCTAAAGGTGAGTATACTACCTGCTGAGCCACTGACACTGGAGTGTCTTGTCGTGGGAGGTAAAGTATGGAACTTTTGACCCCAGTTTTTATACTGGGTAAAAGATGTCTCTATTATAATTACGGTAACAGATTTTAACCTGTGAAAGAGTAAAGTCTGTCTTCCACTTCAGGAAAATGCCCAGAAAACACAAGAATTAAACCTATTTATTTCTGGGCTACGTGACTTGCATTTTTAGCAGCTAACCCTCTTCCCTTTGTTATACCTGAACCCCATGAGATGGCAGACAGGCAATAGTTGTGGCTCCATTTCAGAGGGTACAGTGGCTTGCTATAATGGAGCTATGTGTTTATTCTCTGCCACGGGAAAAAAAAAGATGCCTCAGAGTTATCAGTTTTGTTGTTTTTTTTTGTTTTGTTTTTTTTAATGAAGTGAAAATAAATGAGTATGGAGACCTGTTATAGTGGGACCACTATGTCCACCCATTGACTTTTTTCCACTGGAACATCACCATTCCATGGCTCTCAGGGACCAGAGGGGTGGAGGATTATCTGTTGAAAATTCAGGTCTCTTATTAATAAAATAATTCTTACATAGAAACATGGAAGTTGACGGCAGATAAGGACCGCAGGGCCCATCCAGTCTGCCCATTTCTTTTTCTACTTTATAAATGTGCCATCGGCCTTTGCTCTGTCAGTGACCTATCTATTCATACTCATCTTAATTGCTCCCTTATGCCTATCCCATGCCTATTTGAAGCCCTGCACTGTATTCATATCCACCACTTCCTGAGGTAGGCTGTTCCATGCATCCACCACCCTTTCTGTGAAAAAGAACTTCCTCACATTAACCCTTAATTGACCTCCCTCTAATCTCATGCTGTGTCCTCTTGTCCTGCTAATACAATGAAATTAAATAAATATTCTTAGAGGACAACAGTGCATATTAAAGACCTTCCCAAGCTAGCACCTGCCTCCCTATTATAGTTTTAAAGCATTCAAACATATTTTTTTCTTCAAGTACTTTAAAATCCATTAAACTACCTAGATTTAGTTCACTATCCACATTGCACTCACTCCTGAAGCACACGCGAGTGTCGGTGTTCTGTGCTCCGCATACAGAATGGCGACTACAAACTGAATGAACTAATTTTCACTTGTGTGGTCATTTTTGTATCCGGTTAAGCAATGGATGGTTCAGACTTCATACAGAGTTTTTGGAAATGATGGGTTAAGCAGTCTTCCACCGAGCATACTCACTCATTGGAACAGTCCTCACGCTTGACTTCTCCTATGCTGTCCCTCCGCGATCTTTTCATCCTGTGGAAGGAACTGGTCTTCTCCATCACAGCACCTGTTTTTGTTGGAGGATTCTGCTAGTTTGAGTGTATTTTGAGACTTTTGTTGAATATTTATTTAATTTCATTGTATTAGACAAACAAATCCTTAAGGCAAGGACCTATTTTCAAAGGATCTAGAGTCATACATAAATTGTGCAGAATTATTACATAAGAGCAAACCTTACATAATGGTCAAAGATATAAAAAGTTGTACAAATCATCGACTTTTCTGATTCACCCAATCCTGTGGCACCTGCTCTGTTGTCAACTCACCATGGAACCAACATATAAGCTGAGATTTAAGCGATGTTTAGTTTGCTGGCAGAAAAGACCTGTAACTAATGGACACAACACCTGTATTTCTAGGGACGTGGATATGGTGTTCTATCTGACGTCTGGCAGTGTCCTTTCCCCTTTAAGTCTCACCGGAATGTCTTCAAACTGGCTCCTCCCACCTACCGGGTTGGTAACTCCCTTGGCACCCCCCATGAGGTCAGATCTTCCTTTCTGCTGGAAGGAGAAGGTTTTCTCCTTACTACTCTCATACTGAAGAGGCCCTTTGCTTTATTCTTCTAACTTAATAAAAAAAACCTTTGTCTTTAGGCATTTATTTCTTGTGGCTGAAATAGATGCCACAAACTCCGCTCTGGGGTTCTGGAAATGCAGTTGCAGGCAGAAGATATCCAAAATGGATCCGCACACCTTGTGCATATACTGCCTGGGCCACGAGCACAATACTCAGGCTTGTGGCCTTTGCTGCACTTTTCATCCCTCCACCTTGGAGGATCGCTTAGCTAGCCTACTCCTTGGATGTCTGGACGATTAAGACGCACCTGTAAAATCCAAGGACATCTGTGGAGTGGTCTCTGTGGCCGCGGGTTCCGCCGAACAACTCGCAGCTTCGAGGAGACCGTGCTCAGGCCACAACGCAGGTCTCCTCAGCTTGGGCCCTTTTGCAGCTCTCCTTGGGCACCTCCTTTACTGGGGCATTAAAGGAACTGTGCCAGGCCCTCCCCACCCATGGGCAAGTTCCATCGGATACAAAATCTAGAAAATCTAAAGGAGAAAAAGGGACCAAGAAGTGATCTTGTCATGGGATAGGGAGCACTTTCGGGCCTCTGATTCAGATGCTTCTCTGGAGTTGCTGACTACAGTTGGTGCTTCGGCTCTGGCCTCCTACCCCACGATCTGTCTGTCAGGCCAGTTGGTCAAGACTCAGGTCGACACCCCCGAGATCTTTCTCGAACCAGTCGACCCATTGTCTGCCGAGGAGGTCGATCCCTCCTTCTCCCAGACTCCGGTCCTAACACTTTCTCAGGGAGGAACGAACCAGGGCACTGTTCTGTTCCCTCTCGACTGGGAGCATCTGGAGCAAGAGAGGCCTCGACTTTCGTCGGCTCCTTCTGTGACCAGCCGTTGGAACCCCCCAGCAGTCAAGGTCAAGGTCCTGCTCTTGGAGCCCCAACTCAGGCATCCTGCGTCAATCTGGGCGCTTGTGCTCCCAGCGCTCAGGCAAGCGGCACTGCCACTATTCCTTGTTCTCAGGCGACAAGAAGCACTGGCACAAGTTGTGTTGGCACTATGAGGAGCTCATGTGGCAGCAGGTTTAGTTGACCCTGGTGAAGCTGGCGCCAGCTGCAGCAGACTCTACCTCAGCAAGAGCCGATTCGTATGATCCTGTTGCAGCCCCCTCCAGCCTCTCCACCGATTCTGGAGGAGCCATCACCTAAACAGCCAACAGCTGGTGCTCTGACTAAGGATGCTTATCCGAGCAAGGGATTTACCCCATCGACCATCGGTCACCGTCACCCCGGACTGCCCTCGCAGGGTGAGCGGGGGACTCTGGCAGTTGCCCACTCTTCCACGATTCTTCAGAATCAGAGGAGTCCTTCCTAAACTCTCAACCACCGGATGTGGAATTGCCGGGGGACCTCTCGACAGATCAAGGGCCCACATCCTTCATGGGCCTTCTCTGTCTCATTTCTGAATCTACGAGTCCCCAGTTGGAGCCCATTCAGAAGCGGGAAATGTACCTGCTGACTGAGATCCTCGACAGGGGTGACTCTGCATTGGAAGCCTTCCCGGTCCAGGATGATATCCTCGGAACTGTGGCAGGACACTGCCTCCTGCCTTGCATCGTCGGCCTGGATGGTCCGCAAGTATGTGGTCCATACTGGTTCCCTGCTGGGATTCACAGAACACCCCTCGGCTGAGGGTCTTGTAGCTGACTTCGTGTTTTCGATGCACTGGCAACATGGGGAATGTTGACAACCCACCCACCCAATAAGGAGTCCAAGAAATTGGACCATATGGCCAAGAAGGTGTATGCCGCCAACCTTGGCCTTCAGCAAGCGAACTCGGCCTTCCTGATGGCCCATTTTTCACACACCCTGATGGGTTCTCTGGATGAGGTGATTCCCCATCTCCCTGCAGACTGTTGTCAAACAGGTCAGGGGCCAAGGCCGAGCGGTAGCGAAACAGCACTTCCATACTGCCATGGACTTCAGCGATTCTTGCGCCCAGTCTGTGGCAGTGCGGTTGCCATGTGCCACAGGGCTTGGCTGCACATCTCATAGAAATATAGACTGTGACGGCAGATGGGACCCCAAGGTCCATCTAGTCTGCCCAGATCCTACCACCCTACTCCGATACTTTTTGTCACTATCCCCTTGTGCCAATCCCAAGCTGATTTAAATCCCCATTAAGTTTGGGATTCAGTGACTTTGGCAGGTAGGCCATTCCACGGATTAACCTCCCTTTCTGTGAAGAAAAACTTGCGCATGTTGCCCCTGAATCTACCCCAGTTTCATGTCATGGCCTCTTGTTCTCGGGGAGTTGTTAATGAGAAAGAGCTCCTGGGTGGGGACTCTGTTTATACCCTTTAGTTTCTTGAATGTCTCAGTCATGTCCCCCGATCTCTGCACTGCTCCAGGGAGTACATGTTGAGCTCCTTTAATTTGTTTTTGTAAGACACCTCATGTAGACCATGAATCATTTTAGTTGCCCTGCTCTGCACTTTCTCCAGTCTGTCTATGTCCTTCCTGAGGTAAGGCCTCCAGAACTGGACACAGTACTTAAGGTGGGGCCTCACCAGGGATCTATACAGTGGCAGGATCACCTCCTTTCTTCTACTTGAGATGCCCCTGTTTATACATCCTAGCATTTTGCTGGACCTTATTGCTGCTTTTTTGCATTGGTTGCCCACTTTTAAATCATCTGAAATGATAACTCCCAGATCTCTGTCCTACCAGGTGATTGCTGGTCTCCCGGTGGAAGTCAGGACCGGGTTGGTCTTACTAAGATGCATGACCTTGCATTTTTTTGCACTGAATTTTAGTTGCCACATACCTGACCATTTTTTGAGCTTGAGAAGGTCACTTCTCATTTGCACCACCCCCTGTGCCATATCCACTCTGTTGCAGAGCTTCGTGTCATCTGCAAACAGACTCATCTGTGATGACACTGATGAATGCATTGAAGAGCAAAGGTCTCAGGATGGACCCCTGTGGCACACCGTTGGTCACTTCCCTGGTTTCTGATGCTGCCCCATTTACCATCACCTTCTCCACCTTTATGGCTGACATGCAGCACAAGTTGGCAGAAGTTCCCTTCCTGGGTACTGACTTGTTTGGTCCTGGCGTGGTAGGGCACCTCACCCATATTGAAAAGTCCAACACCACCTTGGACTCGGTGACCTCTGCCCAAAAGGACCCAAAGGGCTCTAAGCCCCAAAAGAAGAAGCCCTTTCGTGATGCCTGTGCCCCCAGCAGCCAAACCTGCCCAGTCCCTGGCTGGTCAGCAACAGGCCTGGCATCCCCAGCCAAAATCAGTGGCTTCAGTTGTCAGGAAGCCAGTAGGTTGAGATCCTGGCGGCCCCTCCACCGGTCCCTCCTCCACTTCTAAGCCTGTCCAGTGATGGGATGGGGGCGCCTCCCCCATTCCTGTCCTGAGCTCCCTGGGTCCTCCTGTGGGGGGCCAACTCGACCACTTCCGTTCTGCATGGTCCTCTGTTACCACAGACAGGCAGGTCCTTGAAGTCATCAGGGTCTTCCTCTGGAGTTCGAGGCGTACCCACCCTGCTGAGCCACGCTCCATGGGAAGGCATAGTGTCCGTTGACATCCTATCGGCCCTTCGAGATGACATAGCCCAGCTGCTCTGCAAGGGGGTCGTGGCTTCTGTCTCAGACCCTCCAGAACACCCAGGGTTTGTCGTCCCATTTTTTAATTTTTTATTGTAGTCTTTAGTAACCAGGTAAGGCCCACTAGGCACAAGTGCCTGTCTTTAGGGGTGACCTGGGAGCACTGGGCAGTTAAGTGACTTGCTCAGAGTCACACAGTATGCAAGTGGGGGTTGTGAGAATCAAACCAAGGTCTGGTCTGCTGGATGTACCAAGCTTGTTCACAGCTCACTACGCTAACCTCTAGGCTATACTGCCATCCCAGTCTTAAATCTGCACAAGTTCATAAGCCTGCGCACCTTCAGGATGGTCATTGGGTCTCAGATCATACCATCTCTCGAGCAAAACATGTGGTTCTGCTCTCTGGATCTTCAGGACACGTTCTTTCACATCCCAATCCATCTGTCCCACCGCTGGTTCCTACGGTTCCAGGCAGAGGAGATCCTCTACGAGTTCCAAGCCATGCCATTCAGCCTGTGCTCTGCCCCCAGGGTATTCACCAAGTGCACTGCAGTGGTGGCAGCATACCTGAGGCACTGAGGGATCTGGGTTTACCCCTATCTGGATGACTGACTGATCACAGGTCTCTCCAGGCAGGAGGTGGAGTGGTCCGACCTTGCCCTGCAGACCTGCATCTCCCTTGGCCTCCTGTTCAGTGAGGCCATGTCGGAACTCGTGCCCTTGCAGGTAATCAGTTTCATTGGGGTGGAGCTTGACTCTTGCAGAGCCAGGGACCCGGCTGCTGGCAGAAAGGGCGGAGGCTCTGTCCTAATTTGCCTGATCATTTCAGGTTGGGCAGTTGCGCCCTGCTTGGGACTTACTGTGCCTCTTTGGATACATGGCAGCCTGCAACAGCATGGTTCAATGGGCCCACTGGAAAATGCAGTCTCTGCAGTGGGAACTGGCATGCCAATGGTCCGAGCACAAGGGCCACTTCCACCTGTAACCCAGCTGATGTGGGACGCCCTCCAATGGTGGCTGGTCCCAGAACATCTGCAGGAAGGTATCCCATTTGTCTGCCCAGAGCTGACAGTCATCCTGATGATCCGACGCCTGTCTCATGGGCTGGGGTGCTCACCTGGGGGACCACACAGTCCACAGGCTCTGGACCCTGTGACAGGGTTGAATAGGACCCTGTCCCATTTGTTATGGAGAGTTTGAATGCAGGGATCTGTTCTGTTCTGTTCTTTCCTTTCCTGTCTCTTGTCTGTCTGGTTGCACAACCAAATTTTCCTATGAGACCTAGGATTTGATCACCCCAACAGTCTCGCAGTTCTCTGCCTCTCACTGTCCGTCAGTCTTCCCTTGCTGTTTCTGTCTTTTCCTCCCTTGCATATCTGCTAGTATAAAAATATATGCAAATCGTTATGTGGAAATGTAACTGATATTGGGATCCATTTGTTTAGAAATTATATAATGTTACTGTTGAAATGTATATAATTATAGTTTGAGATGATTACAGAAAGCTATTGGGAACTCGGGTTAACCTGAGAGCAGTTTTTAAGCCCTTTTTCAGAAGCTGTGGAGTAGGGGCCTCAGTTCTGGGAAATTGTGTTCTTGCTGCACCTGCATGAAATTAACTAGAACTTTGGAAACTGACAAGAACATTCTGTGAGAAGCATGCTATATTCTTAACGAGTTCCTGGACAGACTTATAAAAAAGGAGCTGCAGTGTTTTGCATAAAAGACACACAGAGATTGAAGGAAAACTTAGATGGATCTTCTCTGTTTATTCTGCCTTTGTAAATAGTTATTCTGAACAATTTTTCTTTTTTTTGTTACGGCTAGTACTAATAAACACTTTTTGCGAATTCTACAACTGCTCCTGTTTTTTCCTATGCTTCCTGACCCATGCCTCGACGACAGATGGTGTCAGCCTAAATGGGATTTATAGCATGCATACTCTAAGCCAGAAGTTTTGTACATGGGTACTGGACCTAGTACCAGGGAAGCATAGAGAAAATGGTATGGGTTCTGCAGCATCAGGTCCAGGAGTGGTTACCAGGAGAATGGCAGCCAAACTAGCAGAGACAGAAATCCAAGCTGAGATTGTACAGCCAGCACAAGTTACGGAAAAAGAACAGGCAGTAACATAACCTGAAAGCCTGACTGCCTTTTTCAAATGGTGGGCTATACAACAAAAAGAGATGGAGACACAGAGAAGAGATGCAGCGACAGGAGCAGCAGAGGAGAGAAGAGAAGAGATTCTGCAATAGGAGCAGCGGTGGCCAGATGCCTTGCAAGCTGTCAAAGGCAGAGGATCTGGCACAGATCCAGATGAGCAATAAAACACAAGCAACTTAAAAGCCAGTAAACTTACAAAGTTGTGTCCCTCGGATGATCTCGAGGTATACCTGACAACTTTTTGAAAGAGTTGTCACAGCCAGCCAGTGGCCAAAGCAGCAATGGACAATCAGACTGGTACCCTACCTGACAGGGAAAGCCCAGTTTTCCTATAGCAGTATGGTCACTACACAGTTAGAAAACTATGACCTGGCCGGCCCGGTGGCGCTGAAGGTTGAGGCGCTGGACGCCACACCTCGCGCTATGCCGGCGGCCCGGGTTCGGGAACGGACTCGGGCGGCCGGGGGTCGGTGGGGTGAGGGAGGATCGAGCATCCCAACGGATGCTCTCCTTCCTCAGGGGTGGGTTACCAAGAGCGCTCTGCATCCCTTCCGTAGCCGGTGGAAGCAACGACATTGGGAAGGGGTGGAGGCGGCTTCGCTCGCCGGAGAAGGGGGACGTCGCGGCGCATGAGGGTGTGCGTGCATCAGCACGCTACCACTCGGGACGTACGTCCCAAAGCGCTGACGTCCCGGGGGAGTGGGATGTAAGGGGGAGAATACCAGAAAAACCCCTCCAGTAGCCCTAGATGAAGGCCGCTCCAGGTTCACCCGGGCCACTTACAGGACAGACCCCACTGTGCGAGGTGAAGAAGAGGAGGAAGCACTCTAGGGGCAGAACCCTAAGGTAGGTGATTCGGGGGACATGAGCGGATGGAAGGAGTGGGCACCGGAGGTAGGCAGGAGGATAAATAAGAAAGTATAAAAAAAAAAAAAAAAACTATGACCTGGTGAAAAGCGAAATCCTGGAAAGGCATGGCATCTCAGGAGAGATCTACAGGCAGAGATTTCAATCTCTGAAGTACAACTCCGTCGACAATCCTCGAGAAGCCTTCACCCGACTCAGAACACCTGTTAAAATGGCTCCTACCAGAGAGCAAAACAGTCCCACAGATCATTGACACGTTTGCATGGAGCAATTCATCAACATCCTGCCTACAGATGTGCAGCTTTGGGTAAAGGAACACTGACCAGAAAGTAGGAAAAAGGCTGATCTTCCCTTGTCAATCTTCCCCATTTATTACTGCTGGGTGTAAGCCGGAAAGCCACCATGCAGTTTTTTTTGGAGGAGGAGTCGGTACCTATATGGCGCCCGCCAGAGCGATGCAGCACATGGTGCGCGAGGGTGGCCATATTAGAGCTGCAGACTCCTCCATCCCAGTTCTGTTTCTTCTGTCATTCAGGCTGCACCTGCTACGCACGAAAGGAACTCTTGCTGCTGCTGCCCATTTAGCCTTTTGTCGCTTTTCCCGACATCTGCTTCAATCTTCTCTTCATCCCAGTTCGATTTTTCCCAACGCGCTGAACCGTAAGACTGTTTTTAGTTTATATTTCAGCGGCACGGGACCTTTACTGTTTCTAAAAAATGTTCTATCATGTCCAGTTCAAGAGCCAAGCGAAAGTCAGAAGCGGGCCATGCCCCCATGCATCGGTGCTCCTGTGGCCGGCATTTCTCCGTGACGGACTGACATGATGTCTGCCTCCGGTGCCTGGGACCTAACCATGATATGGACAGATGCGATGCCTGTTTCTCCATGGATCGCCATGTTCTTGAAATCCATGCATTCAAATTCAGCAGGGCCCAGCCGACATTCAGAGGACGGCATCGTTCTCGGGCTTCCCAGGCCAGGTTTTTAGGCCCTTCCTCCGGGTCCCCTCCCAAACCTGTATGGCCTGGTGAGGAGAAGGCCTCCTCATCTTCAAGCCTTGCTGAAGAGGAGGCCTCTTTTGCAGTGTCGGAGGAACTGCGTGACCCTTCCCGGGGTTGCGTCGTTGACAACGCCTCGGCAGTCACCTCTCCTGAGGTGCAGGCTCCCCCATTGTCGTGGCCCTCGGTTACTGGGTCAGGCACTGGCGGACCCTGGACGCCACCTTCTTGTGCCATCTCGGATCCTGGTGCCGTTAAAGAGCACCCGGTGATTGGCCTTTTCGTTTGGTTCTCGTTGCCTCGCAGGGCCATTGACCCAGTCGACTCCGTTGGCAGCGCCATGTTGGGTGCCACGTGCGGTGCCGGTGATTCGATCGGTGCCGTAGATGGGTTGGAGCCGGGTTCCAGAGCTGCGGGCGGTGCGCCGGGAATGGTCGGTGATGCCAGCGCTGTTCGCGGCGCCATTTCTCAGTGGGTCCTTGGGGTGCCCAGTATTGAGATCCTCCTGGTCAACTCCGGATTCCCAAGCTGGGGGTGGCTTGGGGTTGGGGAGGGGACTTTCCCCCCGGGGGTGCCATGGCAGCCGCCAGCCTTAGTGCTTCTGCGCCCTCTCGGGGGGATTGGGAGTTCCATCTTCGGGGGCCTCCCTCGAGAGGTCCCTGGATCAAAGGACAACTTCACTGGGGTTGAGGAGGAAGGCATCCTCAGAATCTGAGAAGTCGGGTGAGGGGCGTCGGCACTCCTCTGTCAACCCTCGGGGTACAGGGAGGCACCGTAGCACCAAGCCCCACCTCTCCTTCTCTGGTTCAGGGATCCCCTCCGATGGTGCCACTGTGGGTTGCCCTTCTGGACTCCTGCAACCCCAGGTGCGTCACAGAGGAGATTCCCCATTTTGGGCTCTTCCGGAGTTCACATTCCCAGGGTTCCGTCATGCAACCCAGTTTGATTTCAAGGATCCCTCCAGCTCGGGCTCCATTCCCTGGTTTCCAGAGCCCTGGCAGAGGACAGTCTCCTCCTCCTTTTAGGTGCCCCTCTTCCATTCCTTTGAAGCCACCCCCCTCTCTTCCAGGCCACATGGGTCCTACGGGACCGTTATCATGAGAGACATTCAGAGGCACTGCGGCGGCCGTCCCGTCATATGTTGGGTACATGTACGAATGGGTCTTTTGCCTGTCCCCACCGCCGTAGGAGTCTTCTGGACATTCAAGTTCCCCATCCTCCTCGGCTCCCTCCTCGGAGGGAGAGAAACCTACCGCTCACCTTTCTTCCAACACTGATTTCACTGAATATCAGTGCTTCCTTTCGAGGATGGTTGGGGATCTCCGTATTTCCTATGTTAGAAGGGACAATACCGAGCAGGAGATGTGCAAATTCCTCAGTGAATTCAGTGCCCAGCACTTAGTGGTGCAATCCTGGCCTACTCCCTTCCAGGAGGCATCTATCCACACCTGACAGTCTACAGCCAACCCTCTCCCAGCCCTGGCAGGCTACAGGAGGAGTTATTGTGCTCCGTCTGAGTCCCTAGGTTCTCTCCCTAACCCGCCCTCAGGCTTGGGGTTCCTAGAGACCCCTTCCGGGTGCTGGCGCCTGGCGCACGACCAACCACCGGGCTCGGATTCCCTACAATTCGACCAGTGGGGGCGAAGAGTGTTCTCTTCTTCTCATGCGATGTTGTTCATTGTGTCATATCAGGCACACCATGCTGCTTATAACAGGCACTTGTGGTCAACGTTGCCTCAGGTGCTAGCATCAGTGCCTGATACAGAGCAATCTCGACAGGCCATTGCCCTCTCTGCTATAGGCCTGGAACTGGCAAGCACCAAGCAAGGGTCTTACGACGCCAATGAGGTGGCTTGCGGGGACAGCGATCTGCATTAGGCGGACGGCATGGCTTTGTCTGTCAAGGCTGTCACCCCTGGCCTGGCATAGGGTGATTCGCTGCACCTACCGAGGGACCCTCCTCTTTTCTACCAGGGCTAGGAGGCTTCTACAGGGCCTTCCTCCATCCCCTCGTCTTCAGGGGACAACTTCTAGCTCTCCTTGGCCTTAGGCTTCCAGTCTGGTGTGGCCAGGGTCTCTTCTTGTTTCTCATCAACAGGAGGCTGAGGGTCTTGTTCCCTCAGGGTTATGTTAGTCCCCCTCTCGGGGGGGGCTTGGTACTCACCCAGCAGTAATGAATGGTGAAGATTAACAAGGGAAGAAATAAAAATTACGTACCTACCGTAATTCCTGATCTTCTCTTGTATCTTCACCATCCATTACTGAATCCTGCCCACCTTCCCCTCATGGGCCTCATTCTTGGATGTCCCCTCCTCCCTGCTCACTCTCCTTCCCCTTCCTCCTTTCATGGCCATTAGAGCCTAAATCCCCTAGCTTTTGAGTCTCCATTCTTCTCTCAGAAGAGGTAACATAAGTCTGGAGAGGGAGGAGAGCGAGTAGAGCTTCATCCTTCTCCTGAGGGAACTCTTTCTGATTACCCTTGAAGGTGTCCCTACTGGCACCTTTTTTCTTAGGCCAAGTTAGTTCAATCACCAGTTAACAGGAATGGTTCTTAAACAGTCCTGTTCCTTAGTTCTCGGACTTCGCTGGTATCTGTGGATCTTGTCCTGTGTATGCCAGTCTGGTGCTAGTCGAAGTCTTTCTAGCCAATTTTCAAAATTGCCTTCAGAAACTGGTGGTCTAATTCTTTGGCCTCTGCCTCCCAGGGAGTCAGAACGAGTTTCCTTCCCTATCTCTGTCCACTTTCTCAAGGGGGTGCCCCCTTTAGGGCTTCAATCCCCTTCCCCCCCACCACCACCTGTATTAACACATGGCAATGTGCTAGTGGAGTCCTTTTTCCCTCTTTCCTAAGTTGGGCGCTCTTCCTCCGAAACAGATTGTGTGCCTTGGCAATCTGTGAGCTCTCAGCTTGAGTAATAGGGTTCGGGATAGCGGGAGGTGTAGGAAATCTGCCTTTTGTGTATCAAGCTGTGCAAATGGTTCGGTCGAACCTTAGGCCAGTTTTGTTTGAAGGGATCCTTGCTTCCTTGCCCATTGGTTCCGAGCTGATAACCCTAAACCAATTTAACTCACAACTTGGCAGCATTTTTCCCTCCCCCCAACATCCCCCACTCCTCTTCTTCCTCTCCCTTATCCCCCCCCCACTCGGAGCCGCCCCAGGAGTGAGGCCTTGTGGTCCCTCAGGGTAGGGTCCTCCTCTTTCCTGTCCTCTATCCTCTTATTCCTTTTTCAGTTTGTTTCCTTTCCTTTTACTATTCATCAGCTCTCTTGCTTCGCTCTTATTGTTCTGTTCTTTTATTCGTCTCTCTAGCTTACAGAACTGGGATGGAGGAGGAGCCTGCGGCACCTAACACCACCCCTCATGCACCACGTAGTGCGTCGCTCTCGTGGGTGGCACCGTAGGCGCTGACTTCTCCCTCCCCCAAAAAAATAAAAAAACTCCTGTTGCGGGTGCAGTCTTCTGGCTTACACCCAGCAGTAATGAATGGTGAAGATACAAGAGAAGATCCGGAATTATGGTAGGTACGTTACTTTTATTTTCTTTGGCCGAAGACTACCAAATGGCCTGACAGACGCCACATCAGCGAGGTAACAGCCAAGCACCAGTAAGACACTCTTTTTCCCATTTAAACTTCAAGTCTGATAAGAACTCTGGTGGGGGTAACAAATCTGTGCCCAAAGACATTATTTGCTATAACTGTAATAAGCCAGGCCATACTGCAAGAAATTGCCATAAGAAGAGTGACACTGGAACAGATCTGTCCTTGGCAAATTGGGTTAAGTATTTAACAGATGTGAAGGTGGGGGATAAGACTGTATAGGGACTCATTGATTCGGGAAGCAGACCGACCCTAGTGCATGTTGACGTGCTGGGAAAACACTGTGCAAAAGGACCAGGTACTGGTATCATCTGCATCCACGGGGACACTCGATACTATCCCACACTCAAGTGACTCTGACCATTAAGAGTGAGTGTCGCACCAAATGAAAGTGGGGGTACTATCTAAGTTACCTGTACCCATGATTATTGGAAATGACTGCCCAGGGTTTACCAAGTTAATCTCAGAGAAACTGAACCCTGCAGTTTCAGCAGCAGTGGTAACAGCAGCTCGACCAAGAAAATCTCAAATGGTGGGGACACCTTTCCTTTCAGTGACTTTGATTCAGACTTGTTTGAGCACAGCTCTAAGATCTGGAAATCCAGAAAAGAAAGACGATGCCTGAAGAAACTGTGGCAACCAATGACTGATGGATATAAGGGGTTAACATATGAAAATGCTGAAACTAAACTGATCGCTGATTGTGATTTTCTTTCAGAACAAGCTAGCAATGTTTCTCTCCAGGGTTATTTTAAGTAGCTGGGGGGTGAAACCAAAACAGGGTGAACCAATGTTTAAAAAAATGTAATGGGTTACTCTACAGAGTTTGAGTTAAACCTCAGACACAGGACCAGATAGAACAATTGGTTATACCACAGAAGTATAGAACAGAGTTGTTACAGATAGCACATGATAGTCCTATGGCTGGTCACTCGGGGAGTGATCACACCCTTGCTAGATTACTGTACAGATTTTACTGGCCTGGAATTCATGAAGATGTTGCCACTTATTGCAGTTCTTGCGCTGAGTGTCAGAAAATAGCCCCAGTGACTAAAAAAGACAAGGTGTCCCCTGATGCCCCTACCCTTGATAGATGTGCCTTTTGAGAGAATTGCAATGGATGTGGTTGGACATTTAGACAAAAGTAAAAAGGGTAATAGATTTATTGTGATAGTATGAGACTATGCTACTTGATACCCAGAAGCAGTTCCAATGCATACTGTCACAATTTCAAAAGTGGCAGCAGAGCTTGCAAAGATTTTCAGCAGAGTGGGCATGCCTAAAGAAATTATTACTGATCAGGGTAGTAATTTTGGTGCTGCATTACTTAAGGAGCTGTACAGACTACTAGGTATCACTGCCATACGAACCTCCCCTTGTCACCCTCAGACAGACGGTCTTATTGAGCATTTTAACCAAACCTTAAAATACATGTTAAAAAATTTTTGTAAAAGGGGAAGGGAAAGATTTGGACCAATACTTGCCTTACCTACTTTTTGCTTACAGAGAAGTGCCACCATTTGAAAAGCTGTATGGTAGGCAGCCAAGCGGGCCACTGGATGTGATAAAAGAAACGGAAGAAAACCCCACTCAGCAACAATCTATAACGTCTTATATGTGTGCCCTAAGAAAGAAGCTGGCAAAATATGTTGAAATTGCTCATAGTAGTCAGGAAGAGGCCCCAAACCAGCAGAAGGTATATTATGACTATGGGGTAAAAGAAAACGTTTTTGAGCTAGGTGAAAAAGGTTTGGCTACTGTTATCCACAACAGAAAATAAACTGTCAATGAAGTGTCAAGGGCCTTATAGAGTGTTTAGACGTACTGGATCTTTAACTGTGAGATTGAGACCCTTGACAGGAGAAATCCTACTAAGATATACCATGCTAACCTCCTCAAGAAATGGGTTGAAAAAATGCCAAAATCTGCTTCGATAGTTTTACCAGAAACTGATAAAGAAGATATTGATGTAGCTTATGATAGACTTGAACAAACTGTAACTGCTGATGCTGTAAAGGTGAATGTTTACTTAACCCCCCAAAAAAACGCAGAAATTCATAATTTGATAAAGACATTGAACAGTACTTTTACCACAGTACCAGCATGAGCAAAAGGGATCGAGCACGTAATAGTGCCAAGGAATGCTCACCCTATTAGCCAAAAAACATACAGGTTACCAGAGCGGTTAAGAGCTGACGTGGTTAAGGAAATACAATAAATGAAAGAACTGGGTATCATAGAGGAGTCGAAGAGTGCTTGGTCATCTCCAGTGGTACTTGTAAACAAATAAGGGGGTGTTAGAATCTGCCTTTATTTTAGGAAACTTAAGTGTCAGATTTTGGCAGTTATCCTATGCCCAGAATAGATGATTTGGTGGACAGACTGGGGAGTGCAAAGTATTTCAGGACCCTCGATCTCACCAAGGGTTGCTGGCAGATCTCTTTAGCTATAGAATCTAGAGACAAAACTGCATTTGCCACCCTATATGATTCTATCAGTTCACCACCATGCCCGTTGGTTTACATGGCGCTCCCGCTACATTCCAGCGTTATATGGATGCAATTTTATTCCCTCATACTGGTTGTTGTGCTGCGTATCTGGATGATGTCATGGTTTATAGTCCAGACTAGAAATGCCACCTGGAACACCTACGATCAGTTATCCAATCGATCAAAAGGGCAAGTCTGACAATCCTACCAAGTGTGCATTGGGCATACAGGAAACCAGATATTTGGGCTATGTTTTGGAAAATGGAGAAGTCAAGCCAGAGGTTTCCAAGATAGAAGCTATAGCTAACAGCCCTGTCCCCAAAACCAAGACACATGTCAGGTCATTTTTAGGGCTGGATTGTTAATATCGGAGATTTGTTCCCAGCTTTGCAGAGTTAATTACTCCCCTCACAGAACTCATGAAAAAACTGTACCCAAATAATGTGAAATGGATCCCAGAATGTGGTGAAGCTTTTCAAGCTATTAAGGCTACATTATATTCAGGCTTTGTTTTAAGAAGCACAGACTCTGAGAAACCATTTTTGTTACAAACAGATGCATCAGAGGTAGGTCTAGGTGCAGTCTTGAGTCAAAATATAGATGGGACGGAACATCCTATTATGTACATAAGTAGGAAGTTGCATGACAGAGAGAAAAGGTTCTCCACTATAGAAAAGGAATGTTTAGCAGCAAAGTGGGCCACGGAGTCCCTTAAGTCTTATTTGCTAGGAACTCACATTGTACTTCTAATAGAACACAACCCTCTCTGTTGGCTTATCCAAGTGAAATATAGAAATTCCAGAATCACAAGGTGGCACCTGGCACTACAGCCATTTAAATTCAAGGTGATACACAAATATGGTAAAGAGAATAGTAGTGCTGATTTTCTGTCAAGATATGGATCAAAAATTGAGGGCTCATATCTGTGTCAGTCTTCACCATTCATCACATTTGGGTTCATGGCCAGAGATCATGACCCCGTGGGAGCTTTTTTTTTCATATCTCACGAGCCAACACGCTCTCGGTGCCGCCCTCGAGGCCGACGTATTATGTGGCTCTTGTGGGTTGGCCGTTAAGCGCCGTCGACTCCACCTGCCTGCCAGTTCTTCATCTCCCATTGTTGAGGTCACCTCGTGGGACACGTTCTCCAAGCAAATCGAGGCCTACCTGCTTCGCAGTTCATTTTTCAGGAAATTTTCAACAAATGTTCGGCGCTAAGTCACTCAGATCCTCCTGCCGGTTCTGATAGCCACTCGACGTCGGTGGTAAGATCTTTACATATATTTTCTTTATTATAGTGACGTCGAGTCTTATTTTTTGTATTATTTCCGTAGGTCATGTCTAGGTCGGAGGGCAAGAAGACTTCGAAGATGGGTCGGCCCCCCATGCGGCTGAAAATTTTCCGTCACCGACCAGGATGACCGTTGCCTTTCTTGTCTTGGCCCGCTTCACAACATGGATTCATGTGACGCCTGCTTCTCCATGGACCACCAGGTCATCGAACAGCACGCGTGGAAAGTGGGGTGAGCTCTGCCGACTTTCTGGGTCGGGTGCGCACTCGGGCCAAGCCACGCTCTCGCTGCCTTTCCTCCGGGTCCCCTCCTGGTTCTATACGGACCGAGGAGGAGGGAGCCCCAGCTTCTAGTAGTCTAGCCATGGCCGAGGCTCCTCCCGCGGTGCAGGAGGCCCAGTCTGTTCCATTCAGGGGCGGGCAGGAGGCACTGCCATGGCAATCGCCCCTTCAGGGGTGAAGGCTCCCCCGGTGTCAGACCCGTGGTTCGCAAGGCCCGGGTCGGTGCCGCCTCAATGCCATTGGTCGGCGCCGGGCCTCGGTGTTGTGGCCCAGCAGAGAAACAAGCACAGCGTCCGCCGCCGGGCACCATGGCTGCTGTCAGTGCCATTCATGGCACAATAGTTCTAGTGGCGCTGTGGGATGCTCTACGATGCTGTCCCTTTCTTCTCCTCGCCTCGGTACCAAGATTGAGCACAGCGCCGTGTCCAGCTCTGGAGCCGTTCGTGGCGCCGGACATGGGCACGGCACCATTGGGGGTTCAGACAGTGCTGTCAAAGCCATCAGCGGCGCCGTCCCTGCTCATGGCGCCGTGGAGCGGGATGGCGCCATGGGTGTTTCTGACTTTGGCACTGTCCGCAGCGCTAAAAGCGCCGTCGGAGCCATAGTTGGTGCCGTTTCTACCCTCAGTGCCGTGGAGCAAGACGGCGCCGTGGCAGGTTTAGACTCGAAGGCTGCTGTTCGGGCTGGAGCCGTGTCCTCTTCGGCGGCCATTCGTGGTGCTGTGGAGAGCACTGGCACCAGCTCGGGCGCAGTCTCCATTTCTGGCACCCTGTTTGGTAGGGATGGTGAAAGGTGCCCACCTACGATTTGGCACAGGGCCTCGGCCTCCACCTCTTTGGAGGCGGAGTCGGACTCTGAGTCAGACGAGCAGTTTGGCTCCTTGAAACTAGTTGCTAGTGTGGGTAGCCTTGTAGTGTTTTTGACAGACCGGAGTCAGCCCCCCTCTGAGGAGCAGTTGGTGACTACCGAGTCTGGGGTCAGGGGCGCTGACCAGCGGGCAGTGGTGCATGCCACCATTGCACTGCAACCCAGCCTCGGAGGGTTCACTGACCCCTCAGCGGTGGTACCCCCTCATGTGGTGTGCCTGGATCGCCCAACTTTGGGGCCGATCAGAGCGTCTACAGGAGGGGAGGGTACTGTGCCTTGGGTAGCTTCTTCGGGTGCTGACCAGGACTGTCGGTAACCTAGGCTGGCCATCTCGAGGAGGAGGAGGACACTCTCGGATTCTAAGGGGCATGGGGTCTGTACGGAGGCCTTTTCCGGGGGGCCCACCCGGCCTCTGGAAGAAGCCGTAGTGTGGATCTCCGCTCTTCCTCTTTGCTTTCTTTGAGAGAGCCTCATTCTTTTGAGATAGGGGACCATCCTGCTTAACCTATACAGCCCCGGTTGCCTCACAGGGGAGATTCTTCTAGGTGCAGCCAAGGCAGTCTCGAAATGGTTGTTCAGCTGTTGGCTGTGGAGTTTTGCAGGTCACCTTCATCTTCTGGCGCTCCTGGTCCACTCCCTAGCCCAGGCAGAGGTCAGCCGACTTCTCAGCTCTGTCCCCATCCCTCTGCCATATTCGCCTGCACTCCCAGGCATCCTTGGTCCTAGTGGGCCTCTCTCCTGGAAGCAGTTCAGAGCTGTGGCTGCTCAATTTCCCCGCTTATGTCAGGGCAATGGACAGACAGGTTTTTCAACCCCCCCCCGAGCAGCCACCCTCTGAACAGTTGAGGTCCTCTAACCCTTCATCCCCCTCTTCTGGGGGGGGAGAGGAGCCTTCTGTCCACATCTCCCCGGCTGCTGATCTCGCGGAGTATCAGCGATTCCTCATGAGGATGTTGGAGGACCAGCATCTCTCTCCTGCCACTCAGAGCAATCCAGAGCGCTCGGCGCATGCTTTTTTGGGTAATTTCAGTGAGGACACCCTTGTGGTGCCCCCCTGGCCTGCTCCCTTTAGGGAGGCATTGTTGCACTCCTGGCAGAGACCTTTTTCCGGAGTTCCTGCCCCCAGGGATCTCTGCCAGCAGTATTGCGCCCCCCCCGGAGTCTCCAGGTTCCATGCCTCATCCTCAGTCAGGATTGATGCAACTGGACACTCCAGATTGGCTTCGCACCCTTCACCGTGACCGGCCCCCAGATCAAGACTCCTCGGATTTTGACTTCTGGGGTAGGAAGACTTTCTACTCGGCACGGTTGCTGCTTTCTGTTTCCGCACATCAGGCCCACTATGCAACCTATGACAGGTTCTTGTGGTCCAGGCTAGGTCAGCTACTAGCCTCATTGCCTGACACGGAGCAAACCAGACAAGCCATTGCACTCTGCGCATGGCCTGGAGCTAGCAATGCACCAAGCAAGGGCATCATATGATACCAGTGAGGTAGCTACCAGGGTCGTAGGGACAGCGATCTGCACTAGGCGGATGGCATGGCTGAGTCTTTCCCGGTTGTCACCATTGGCCCAGCATAGGGTGGTTAACTCCGCGCACCAGAGAACCTATCTTTTTTCCCGCAGGGTGAGGCGGCGTCTGTTGGGGCAACTTCCTTCCCAGTCTCGGGCCTCTCCAGGCCCAGAAGTTTCTCCCTCTTAGTGTGTCACCCACTGAAAGTTAAGGGACTCTGTCCTTTAGGGTTTTCAAACCCCCTTCGGGAGGGCTCGGGACTCACCCAAATGTGATGAATGGTGAAGATTGACACAGATAAGATATGAAAATGACATACCTACTGTAATTGTGATCTTTCTGTGTATCTTCACCATTCATCACAACCCCACCCACCATCTCCCTGGGGCCTCAGTCTCTGGATCCCCCCTCCCTCTCTGTGCCTTTCCATGTCCCCCCTGTTTCTCTGTCGGGGGGGTAATCTGGGGCACATGGTGGGATGGTATTTCTGGAGGGAGAGTGGTCAGGATGGGGCAGCACTCCCTCTCTAGTGCTCTGGCTCCACTCCTATGGGGTGGGAGTGGGTGGTTTCCTCCTCTCCTCCTTCTTTTCCTCTTTCAATCCTCAGTTTTACTTGTCCACTGGACATGTTTTAAAAGAAGATCTATCTCTACCTAAAAATTTCATTTTTCCCTGGGAGAAGGGGGGAGAATCTCTGTACCCTGTCCTCTTTAGTAGATCCGTTTTCTGCCTTAAAGGAGTTTTCTTATGCTGGTGATTCTGTGCCTTGAATTCTGGTGATTAAGCTGCTTGGCTACTCCTGGCAGTTCCTATACAACCTAGAGACAGGGCACAATCCAGCATGTGGCTGGTGTTCCCCCATGTTAAAATTTTATGTTTTTAAATCCCTTTCCCTCCCTAACTCCCTCCCTTTTCTGTTTCCAGAGATTGAGGCCCCTTCCCAATCTCCTTAGCATCTCGATTTTTTTTCTTACTCTGTCCTCTCAGTCGTTTATTTCTCCTTTTGGTTTTATATCTTTCCTTTCTCTGTCTCTTGGACTTTCTTGTCCCACCCTCCCAAACCCCTTTTTCCTCACCTCTCCAGCGACTCAGAACTGGCAGGCAGGCGGAGTCGGCACCTAACGGCCAACCCGCAAGCGCCACGTAGTACCTTGGCCTCGAGGGCGGTGCCGAGAGTGCGTCGGCTCCGCCTACCAAAAAAAAAAGCTCCCATGGGGTCATGACGTCCAGCCATGAACCCAAATGTGATCAACGGTGAAGCTACACAGAAAGATCATAATTACGGTAGGTACGTAATTTTCATTTCTGAAGGTTGAAAAACAAATGTATGAGTTTAAACTTTACCGTTTTTTGTACTGTTATAGAAAAAAGGATACTGCACATGTGCTTAATTTCTGAAAGAAGCTAATGTTAGAGATTTAATAGAAAGTTTTGGGTTTGAATGCAAGGATCTGTTCAGTTCTTACCTTTCCTGTCTCTTGTCTGTCTGGTTGTGCAACCAAATTTTCCTGTGAGACCTAGGATTTGATCACCCCAACAGTCTCACAATTCAAACAACATGAAGTCTTGCTATATTCTGACATATGCAGTGAGTCCCAACCTTCGAACTGCCCCGGAGATGAAAGAGTTAACTTTCCATGCCAGGCATGGAATGCTGAGCTCGAGCTCGGTTGAGACTCTGTCTGTTGTTCTTCAAACACAAACCGTCAGATTCTTTACTCCGCCTCACTGAACAGTCGCTCTGGAGATTTCTTCTTCTGCTCGGTTCAATTTGTCGGTTAAAGTACTGCTTTTCTCGGTTTTCGACCGAATTTAAACCGTAACCTGTCAGTTCAGTCTCTGTGGTATTTGTGAGTACTAGATAGGTTTTATTTTATTCTATTCTGTGTGGAACTTGTAAACGGTTTATCGGTTCGCTTTGAACCGATCAAGTTGTTAAAAAATCTTAAATTGTGCTTTTCGAGTGTGGTTACCGGTTCTTATCGGTTCTAAAAAAACGGATTTTATTATGTGTTTTTCCACGACCCGTGACACGGTTGAGAACCGATAAGAGGGTCTTGCCTGGCGGATTGCCATAAAAGGGTAAGTTTGGTTAGGACTGGCACTATGTCTGAGAAACCCAAAAGAAAAACCGGACCCACTGGGTTTCAACACTGTAGTGTGTGTGGGGAAGCCTTTGCCAAGGCTGCGCCACACCACCTGTGTTATTGTCTGGGGTTTGACCACCTCAATGCAGACTGCCAGATTTGCAAAAATTTCCTGCAGCTACCCTAGAAGAGAGCTGGTAGGCTCAGGGAAAGGGAGGCCAAAAAGTCCGCTGAACCGGATGGCCAGCCCGGCTTGGCTCAAACCGAACTAGGAGTGCCCTCTGGCCAGGGCGAGACTTCTTCGGGCAAAAGGAGAGCCGATTCTGAGGAATTGGTTCCAGCTAAAAGAACTAGAAAAGAGAAATCAGCTGGTGTGGGGCCAAAACTTTCCTCTCCAACCGCTGAAGAGATAGCCAAAGCGATCAAAATTGTCCAGTCGCTTTCCCTGGTTCCGACTGAACCAGCACCATCAGGCAGGCACTCAGTTTGGCCGGTTCCATCGGTTCAAGAGTATGAGTTAGAAGAATTTTATGAACCGGAAGAGGAGTATGAGGAAAGTGAATGTGGATTTGAAAGTCTGGATGTGCCCATTGACCCGGACATCTCCCCAGACAGACCTTCAGGGGGTTTCTCCTCCTAGGCTTTCTGAGTCCCCCTCCCATTTCATGTTTTATAAAAAAGTGGCTGAAACCCTCCAGCTTCCTATGGAAGAAGCTGTGGATGATCAGGAGGAGCCTGACTTTGTGGAAATGATGGATATCCCAGAGTCTAGGAGGCTGTCTATTCCCTTGCACAAATCTTTTGGGAAACTGACATTTAAGATCTTAAAGACTCCTAGCACTATACCTCCTGTGGATAAGAGAATGGACAAGAGGTATACATTGTCAGGCTCTGACACAGAGTTCCTTACACAACAATGCAGCCATGTTGGGGTAGTGCAGGCTGCAGCCTGTGGTAAGGCAAACATTCCCTTGGCTTCACACCCCCCAGACAAGAACTCCAGGAGGATTGATGCCATGGCAAAGAAACAGTACATGGCAGCATCCTTGGGACTCAGACAGGCCAATTATGGCCTATACTGCTAGGTATCAAAAATCCAAATGGGACACTGTTATGGCCCTAGCAAAACAGGTCCCTGGCCAGCTTGCCAAGGAGCTGGAGCAGGTGGCTGCTGATGGTATTGAGGCATCTAAGGTGCAATTCCATGCTGCAGTGGACTCCAATGATATGTCTTCTAGAGTCATGGCTACATCTGTGGCACTTCAAAGAATGGCTTGGCTCAGATGTACTAACCTGTCACAGGATACCCAGACTAAAGCCATGGATTTTCCTGTTGTGGGTAATTCTCTGTTCGGGGAGCAAACAGAGAATTACATGAAGAAAATGGATGAGTATAGGGCCACCTATAGGAGTGCACAGGCCAAGGAAAGGCAGGCCACTCCTCAAAGGCAGCTTCCCAGGGGCAGGGGCAGGCCTTTTCATAGGCTGTTTTACCAAGCCCAGGCCTCCTCTTCTGCTTATGCCCAGAGGGGGTTCTTTAGAGGGAGAGGCAGACAGGGTACAAGCAGACCTGCTTCCACCCCTCAGCCCAAAGCCCCTGCCAAACAGGCACCCTGATGGGGTTGCCAGGGCCGATTCTCAGCTACCTGTAGGGGCAGGCTGGCTTACTTTGTCCAGGACTGGGAGTCTCTGACATCAGACAAATGGGTCCTGGAAGTAGTAAGCCAGGGACTGGTTCTCAGCTTCAAAAAGTTTCCAAAGATGAGAACCAGATCCTTTCCACCTGCAAATCCATCAGAGGCACTTGCCTTAGAGGCAGAAGTCTCCTCCCTCCTAGCTCTCAGAGCTGTGGAAAGGGTTCCACCCCTACACCAGGGCAAAGGGTTGTATTCCAGGTACTTCCTTACCCCAAAAAAGACAGGAGAATGGCGGCCCATCCTGGATCTCAGATACTTAAACAAGCACCTTTTAAAACCAAAATTCAAAATGGTGACTCTGGGAATTATTCTACCCTCTCTAAGGCCAGGCGACTGGCTAATGTCCCTGGACCTCAAGGATGCCTACTTCCATGTTCTCGTCAGAAGCTCCCATCGAAAGTACCTCAGGTTCGAGCTGCCCTCAGGCCATTATCAGTTCAGAGCAATGCCCTTTGGCCTCACTTCTGCTCCAAGGGTATTCACAAAATGCCTGGCAGTAGTAGTTGCTTTTCTAAGAAGGCAGAAGATTGCCATCTTCCCTTACCTGGACGACTGGCTCATAGTAGGCCAGTCCCCAGACCAAGTCAGGTTACACTTACAGATAACTCAGCAACTGCTCACTTCTTTGGGTTTCCTTCTAAATCTTCCAAAGTCAGTTCTAGAGCCTGTCCAGCTCCTCACCTTCATAGGTGCAGAGCTAGACACAGTAAAGGCCAGAGCCTTCTTTCCCCTGGACAGGGCAAGGACCCTGGTCTCTCTGGCCTCCTCATTCACCCTGCAGGTGTCTCGACCAGCAAGGCATTTTCTACAGCTCCTGGGGCACATGGCTGCTTCTACAGCAGTAGTGCAGGGAGCAAGATTTCAGATGAGGGACATTCACTTCCATTTGAGAGCCTTTTGGTCTCAAAGGAAGGACCCTCTGACCAAATTGATCCCAGTAATTCGAACCCTGATCCAGGCCCTACAGTGGTGGCAGGATCAGAACAATCTGAGACAAGGGGTTCCCTTTTGTCACTCAAGTCTCACTCTTTAATCCTTACTACAGATGCCTCCCTCTTGGGTGGGGGGGCTCACATGGGCGACCTCACCACACAGGGGTTGTGGTCCCCTCAGGAATCTCTGCTCCATATCAATCTGTTGGAACTCAGAGCAGTATTTCTAGTACTTCAAGCTTTTTCCAAATCTATTCAGAACAAAGTTGTACAGGTCAGAACAGACAACACCACCCCAGTGTGGTAGATCAACAAGCAAGGAGGCACTCGGTCTACGGCCTTGTGCACTGAAGCAATGAAGTTGTGGTCTCTGGCTTACTCCCTGAACACCTCCCTCACGGCAGTTCACCTCCCAGGCAAGGACAATGTCCTGGCAGATGCTCTCAGCAGGATTTCCCATGGCCATCACGAATGGTCACTGGACCCCCTGGTCTTGGAAGTGATATTTTCCAGATGGGGCACCCCACAGATAGATCTTTTTGCAGCCCCAGACAATCACCAACTTCCCCTTTTTTCCTGCAGGCCCCCAGTGTTGGGCTTAGTCCCCCTGGATGCCTTAGTTCTCAATTGGGAAGGGAAGTTTCTCTATGCTCTCCCCTTCCCTCTCCTGTTCAAAGTGCTAGTCAAAATCAGATCTCAACCCTGCAAGATGATCCTGATTGCTCCAGACTGGGCCAGACAGCCCTGGTATCCTCCTACTGTCCTTAGCAGTCCATCTTCCCTGTGTCCCAGGAATTACAACCTGTTAACCTGTGCTCAGGGAGGGTTTGGTACCAACCTCAAATCTCTCAATCTCAAGGCCTGGTTCTTGAAGAGTTAGAGTTTGTTAATTTACACCTCTCCCAAGGTGTAATGGATATCCTGAAGGCTTCTAGAAAACCTTCCACCAGGGCTACTTATAATTCAAAATGGAAAAGATTTTCCATATGGTGCTCTGGGAAGCATATTTCCCAGAATCTGCTGATCTGCCCACAGTCCTTGATTATATGGTCCACTTAAATAGCTTGGGGCTGAGACCAGCTACACTGAAAGTGCATCTGGCAGCCGTGTCTGCTTTTATCTCAGCAGGTAAGCCCTCTTCTCTTTCAGCTCACCCTGTATTCTCCAAGTTTTTCAAGGGATTGCTTCACACCAACCCTCCATTCAGGGACCCTGCCCCTGCCTGGGACCTCAATGTTTGCATTGCTCAGCTTATGCAACCCCCTTTTGAGCATTAATCTTCAGCAGAGCTTAAGTACTTGACTTGGAAGACTGTGTTTCTGGTAGCCATCACTTCTGCCAGGCGCATAAGTGAATTACAAGCTTTGTCAGTGGAGCCTGATTTTATCTCCTTTCATAGAGATAAGGTGGTCCTCAGGACTAACAGGAAGTTATTGCCTAAGGTGGTTTCAGATTTCCACCTTAATCAATCTGTGTCTCTTCCAGTGTTCTTCACTGACCATTCCTCCTCTGGCGAGAGGAGGCTGCACAGTTTGGATGTGAAAAGAGCCCTTAGCTACTACATAGAGCGTACCAAGGGTCACAGGTTTGACTCCCTCCAACTGTTCCTCACTTATGGTGAGGTTGGTAAAGGGGAACCTGCCACTAAAAGATCCATTGCCAGGTGGATTGTCTCTTGTATCCAATTTTGCTATGAGAAACTGGGTAAGGTTCCTCCCTCAGGCCCGAGGGCTCACTCTACCAGAGATACAGCTGCTTCCCTGGCTGCTGCCAGGGACATCCCTATTCTAGAGATATGTCAAGAAGCTACCTGGAAAACAGTTCACACTTTTACCAAGCATTACTCCCTGGACATCCAGGCTAGGAGTGATGCTCGGTTTGGCACAGCTGTGCTTCAGAGCCTATTTCCTAAGTAGGTTCTGTCCCTCCTCCATGGAGGTATTGCTTTGTAGTCTACATATGTCAGAATATAGCAAGACTTCATTTTGTTTGAAGAAAAAATTACTCACCTTAGTAATGTTGTTTCTTCTCATGGAGTCTTGCTATATTCTGACCTCCCTCCCTGCCTGCCCCTCTCAGAACCTCTGTTTTTTGGGATGTGGGTGGGCAGTGTAGTGTTGGCACTTAGTAGGTGCCCACCTTTTTGTTTTCACCCCTTCTTTTCTTGGGGTGAGTGGGTGTTGTGTTTTTCATTTTTTGGGTCTCCTGACTTGAGTCTTTGTTTTGGGACCAAAAAATGTGTTTTATGTTTAGTAGCCAGTTGGCTAGTGTAGGTTTACAGCTTCCACACAGGACCTTAGTGAGTTTAGCGCATAAAGATCTGACGTTTTGTGTTTGAAGAACAATAGACAGAGTCTCAACCGAGCTCGAGCTCAGCATTCCATGCCTGGCATGGAAAGTTAACTCTTTCATCTCTGGGGCAGTTCGAAGGTTGGGACTCACTGCATATGTCAGAATATAGCAAGACTCCATGAGAAGAAACATTACTAAGGTGAGCAATTTTTTCTTCTCTGCCTCTCACGGTCTCTCAGTCTTCCCTTGCTGTATCTTCCTTTCTTGCATATCTGCTGGTATAAAAATACATGAAAATCATTATGTGGAAATGTAACTGATATTGGGATTCCTTTATTTAGAAATTATATAGTGTTACTGTTGAAATGTATATAATTTGAGATGATTGCAAAAAAGCTATTGGGACCTCAAGGGGTTAACCTGAGAGCAGTTTTAAGCCCTTTTTCAGAAGCTGTGGAGAAGGGGCCTCAGTTCTGGGACATTGTGTTCTTGCTGCACCTGCATGAAATTGACAAGAACATTGGAAATTTACAAGAACATTCTGTGAGAAGCATGCTGTTTTTTTAATGAGCTCCTGGACACACTTATAAAAAAGTTGCTGCAATGTTTTGCAAAAAAGAAATGCAGAGGTTGAAGGAAAACTCAGATGGATCTTCTCTGTTTATTCTGCCTTTGTAAATAGTTATTCTGAACAATTTTATTTTTTTATGTTACTGCTAGTACTAATTAACACTTTTTGCGAATTCTACAACTGCTCCTGGTTTTTCTTATGCTTCCTGACCTGTGCCTCGACGATAGACCCCTGAGGAGTCCTAGTGCCACATAGAAACATACAATTTGATGGCAGATAAGGACTGCTTGGCCCACCCAGTCTGCCCATTTCCCTACCTAATGGATAAGCTGCAGATCCTAGCTAACCAACAGCCTACTTCTTCCAACCTCCACCCCCTAGAATTGCCTTATGTCTGTCCTATGCATTCTTGAATTCCACCACTGCTTTTGACTTCACAACCTCCTCAGGAAGGCTGTTCCATGCATCCACAACCCTCTCCATGAAAAAATACTTCCTCACATTACCTCTGAGCCATCCCCCCTCTAGCTTCAAATTGTGCCACCTTGTTCTTGCACACCTCTTTTTCTGAAAGATGCTACCCTCTTGGACTTTGTTGATTCCTTTGAGGTATTTGAAAGTTTAAATCATGTCCCCCCTCTCCTTCCTCTCCTCAAGACTATACATATTAAGATCCTTAAGTCTCTCTTGATATGTCTTCTGGTGCAGACACTGCACCATTTTAGTTCCCCTCCTCTGGACTGTCTTCATCCTGTCTGTCTTTGCGGAGATTGGGTCTCCAGAAATGCACACAGTACTCCAGATGGGGTCTCACCAGCTGTCTGTACAGAGGGATAACAACTTCCTGTTCAACCACATCAACCTGCTGGAGCTTCAGGCAGTTCAGCTGGTGCTAACTGATTTTGCTCCACACATTCGAGGTCAGGTGGTCCAGGTCCAGATGGACAACACCATGACCATGCACTATCTGAACAATCAGGGCTGGACGCACTCACTTTCTCTGTGCATGGAAGCTCTCTGCATGTGGACCCTGATGCGCAGCTAGGAAGCTGATCTGGCCATCCACGTGGCTGGTGTCTCCAACCTGCTGGCGGACACGCTCAGCCGTGTGGGCAAGGTGTCTCACAAGTGGCATCTCCATCCGGACGTAGTACACAGCCTGTTCTCCTAGTGGTGCACCCCTCTGGTGGACCTGTTTGCCTCCAGGGAGAATGCAAAGCTGAGGCTGTATGGTGCCCACCCCCCTCAGCATGGAATGCTTCAGTGGGATGCCTTCTCGAGGACCTGGACCCAAGGCCTCCTCTATGACTTCCCTCCATTTCCCTTGATTCACAAGGTGTTGATCAATGTGAGGAGGGACAAGGCACAGGTGATCCTGGTGGCTCCGGACTGGCCACACCAGTTCTAGTACCCCGATCTCCTCAGCCTCAGCAGCAGCCTCCCATGGCGTCTGCCTCTATGCCGAGACCTGCTCTCCATCAGTCAGAGGAAGGTACTGCACCAGGATGTTCAATCCCTGCACCTGACAGTCTGGTTCCTGAGTGGCTAGAGTTCCAAGCTTTGGATCTCTCCCGTCCTAAACGTTGGTGAGGCTTCTTGGAAGGAGTCGATCCAAAAATGCTATGCCTTCAAATGGAAGAGGTTCTCCATTTGGTGTCAGGGCAAGGGGTTGGACCCCTTATCTTGTCTGGCGGCTAGCATTCTTCACTACCTTTGGTCCTTCTCTCAGTCGGGCCTTCGGCTGACCCTTTAGTTGCACCTAGCAGCCATCTTTGCCTACCGGGCGTGGGCCGATCAGCAGTCAGTGGCACAGGAGAAGGTGGTCTGGTGCTTTTGCAAAGGCCTTGACCACATTTCCCCTCCGGTGCGTGAACCACCACCACCTTGGGACTTGTTGGTGTTGGCAAAGCTCATGGGCAAGCCATTCGAACCAATGCATTTTGAATTTATATTTTGGCTTCTAGACCTTTTGTGTGCACACTACTCTTTCGGTTTATGTGTTTATTGTGGAGGTAAGCCACCTATATGCAGTGCTGCACCGGCTGTATTTAGCAGTTTGCGGTACACTCTTTTGGACAACTTGTTGCTGGTGTTGGCAAAGCTCATGGGCAAGCCATTTGAACTGATGCACAGGTGCGAAATGTCTCACCTGTCATGGAAGACCGCCTTCTTTTGTGGCTATCACGTCAGCCAGAAGGATCAGTGTGCTCCAGGCACTTTTGGTGGAGCCTCCTTACCTGGTCTTCCACAGGGACTCCTCCCGAAGGTTGTGTCAGATTTTCACCTTTACCAGGTGATTAATCTCCTGGTGTACTTCTCCAGTCACACCTCGGAGGCCGAGCACAAGCTGTATACATTGGACATGTGGTGAGTGCTAGCCTATTATAAGGAGTGCACAGCTGGAGTTCGGGGAGAGGTTCACCAGCTATTTGTCACCTACTCTGAAGCCACACTTGGCAGACCTGCAGTTAAGCAGACGATTGGCAGGTGGATTGTATCCTGCATCAACCTCTGCTATAGGTTAGCGGGTAGGGAGCCTCCTGTAAGGCTAAGGGCTCATTCTACCCATCAGTGGCTGCTTCCAGGAATGTCCCTATTCAGGAAATCTGCAGGGCTGCTACCTAGAGGTCAGCACACACCATTTCTCATTACCACATCATCTTTGAGTCATGCCTGGATGTTAGTTTTGGGGCCTCAGTTCTCCAATCTCTATTTCCCAAGTAGGGGCTGTGTGCCTTGCCCCCTCATCCCAGAGAACTGTTAGAAGTCTGCCAGACATGTGGATAGAACACTATATCCATGTCCCTAGAAAAACAGATTACTCGCCTGCAATAGTAGTTTTAGGAGTGGTACATGGTGTTCATCCACACTGACCTCTCCTGGCAAGTGGCACACCAAATTTGCTTCCGGCGGGAAAGATGTGATGGCAGGGGGTGGTGCCAAGGGAGTTACACCAGGGTATGTGGGAGGAGCCAGCTTGAAGACGTTCCGGCTAGTCTTAAAGGGCAAAGGACATTGCCAGACGTAGATGAACACCATATACCACTCCTAGAACTACCGTTAGAGGCGGGTAACCTGTTTTTATTGTCTAGGCCCAACCACAGTGTGGCACACTGTGCATGCTTCTAGGCCATGTGCCCATGGACTCTCGAAGAACAGAAGGTGCGGATTGTGTAATGTAGGCCTTAGGAATATAAGCCAGACATGACTGCAGGGTCTGAAGTGCAGTTGAGGGCCCTAGAGAAAAAAGTGGTGGCTGCCGGGGATGTCCCAGTTCTGGAGTTGATTTTGGCTGAGGAATACACCTTTGGTCCAGTGATTTCTTGGAAGGATGAGGGCTTTTAGGATTTTGTCCTCTCACTCGATTCCTTTGTGGATGAGTCTCCTCCCTGGCTCTATAAGCATAAAAAGAATGGTTGTCGATCTTTGAGGCAGTCAGTCAAGGACTGCTCACATTCCAAAGACAAAAGTACAGTATATTGTGTTCTTCAAGACCAGGCAGGGTGGGAGTGTGGGATTACCACCCCAGTATATGATACCAAAAACAAACAGAACTCACACTGCAGAGCTAGAGTGTGAACCATGAAGAAAGAGGACAAGTCAAGATTCAATTCAAATGAAAATGTATTCGATTTACTTAGCCATTCGTTGGACCACACCAGAACTGGCCCAAAGTCACTGATGAAGCCTTACATGGCGAAGTGCTGGGGCACCTGACACACAGTGACTTTGGGCCAGTTCTGGTGTGGTCCAACAAATGGCCAAGTAAGCTGAATACATTTTCATTTTAACTGAATTGAATCTTGACTTGTCATCTTTCTTCATGGTTCACACCCCAGCTGTGGAGTGTGAATTTTCTTTGGTTTTGGACTGCTCACATTCTCTGCAATCAAGGGCATCATGAGAGCGGTCGTCTCCAGTGGAGACTGAAATACTCATGCAGTCCATCTGTCTACAGACAGAATTGCTACTGGAGCAGTTTATCAACCCAATGCTCATCGACAAGACGCGTTGAGCTCATTGACCTCGGTGGTGATGAGTCAAGTGAAGACAAATATCCTTTCCTCACACTGACACCAGTACTACCCTAGACCCAACCCAAGGGTAGTTCGGGCCCGACTGAGCTTCCAGTTTAGTCCACGCTGGTGCAGCATTCACCAGTCATTACAACTCTGATGCAGCCTCGGACAAAGCTGGTACACAGATGAGTTAGTGTCAAGGCACCAGCACCACATTGACCACGAGATCAACATTTGCGATTGTGTTTCCATACTCAAACTGTGTCTCAGCATCACCACAGACATCAGCATGGAGGTTATGTGTAGCTCATCTGGCTTCTACCACCAATGTCAAGAATGTTGCAGATGGGAGAGGATGACATTGCACCAATGGGTTCTTGAATCTTAAGCCAGGGTTGAGAATGGTCCGACATTCCTGTTCATCCCAGCCAGAATTTCTCGATCACAACATTGGTTCAACTGCACCTCTCTGGCTGTGCCTGACTGCCACAGCAACCCATTCAAGTGGAGCCCATGCCCTTGCAGCTAGGGGTTGGGTGCTTCGTTGAATGACTCCAAGCCCAGATCCACACTTCCACATCTCCTTACATGCATGGGTAGGTACAGAGCTAAGGGGACTTCTGTCCATAGTGCTCACTTGTTGAGTTTTTTAAATCTTACCTGCCACATGTAGCTATCCAACTGATGTTTAAAAACTTCTACAGAAGAACTATCACTTCTGATGGCAAGTTGTTCCGTATAGGGATAATCCTTTAGTTATACCACATTTTCTATGCCATGTTCTGCAGTTTTCTCCTAGTAGCTATAAAGCATGTGCCCTGGTGTCATGTAGTCTATTTCTGAGTGTTAAACCTAAGTTTACCCATAGGTCATGGTCAGTAAAAGCTTTGAAAAGTAGGTACATGTCTCCTCTTAACCTTCTATATTCCCGTGTAAACATGTTCAATTCCTCCAATCTGAGTGTGTGTAATCCTTTCCTTCCGTCCCCATTACCGCTCGTGTGGCCCTTTTTTGTATCTTATCCAATTTGGCAATGTCTCCCTTTAGGTATGGTGACCAAACCTGAGCTCCATACTCCAACAGAGGCCTCACCAAGGCTCCATAAAGGGGCAGCAGATCCCTTCTATCTCTGTTGGATATATTTTTAAGACTACAATTTAAGACCCCATTTGCTTTCCTGGTGACGTTATTACAGTGAGTGCCAAACTGTAGATCATTTGAGATGGTGATCCTCAGGTCCCTTTCCTCTGTTATTGCCTTCAGGTGTATATTTCCTAGCCGGTACTTGACGGCTATGTTTTTTATGCCCAAATGCATTACTGTGCTCCTGGCTGTCACCCCCATTGGAGTGGGTAGTCCACACCCTTTATCCATGGTTGATGATCCTCTCTCTGAACTCTGATTTGGGAACATTGTCTGTTGTGTCAGCCCCATGTAGATGGGAGGGAGATCCTTCGCTGGCCTGGTCCATGTCGAGAGATCAGGCGAGATGCTCGACCCTGTTGGACCAGATGTCCATGGCTCTGGATGCTCTTTTAGAGGAGCATCAGAAGACGGAGACATACGCCCTGATGAATATCCTTGAATGTGATTCATCTCCTGGGGTGATCTTTCCTGTTGCTGAGGCTGTGCTGGACCCAGTGCTCCATGTCTAACAGCACACAGCATTTTGCCAGCTCCTTTACATGGTGGAGACTGCACGCATACAGTCCCTGTAGACAGTCTGGCTTCTGGAAACATCCATCACAAAAGGGGCTTGTGGCCAATGCGGTCTTCCGCAAGGCGAAGGTACAGGGTGAGTCAGACAAGTCACCCAACAAGGAGACCAAGAAGCAAGACCTCCTTGGTTTTAAGGTCTATGCAGCTACATCCCTGAGCATCCATCAGGCCAGCTATACAGCTTTGATGGTTGGAATCCACCATGAGCTCTTTCAGAGACTCTCCAATGTCCTTGAACTGGTCCCAGAAGATACCCATCCAGAAGTCAAGCTCTACTAGATATGTTGCAAGACTGCTTGCTGGTCAGGGAGCCCACAAGACAGCCTGCTATTCTCGATGTGGTACTCACCAACTTGGAAATGGCAAGTGGAGTACTGGTTAGTGAACTGCTGGGATCCAGTGACCATAACATCAAATAGTTTAAACTGGTCCTGGGTACCAGTATATCCCCATCAGAGCCCGTGGTTCTGGGTTTCAGATGAGGGAATTGGTCAAGGGGATGTTGGTTGAAGTAGACCAAATTTGGGGGGGCGGAGTAGGAGAGGTGGAGAGAAATTAAAGGGGCCATTCTTGAAGCAACCAAAGAATGCTTAAGAATGGTCTCTTGTGCCTAACCAATCTGCTTCACTAGGAAGGTCACGGAATCTGCAGACAGTTGTTACAACATGAGGGCCTGCAGCCGATCAGCATCTGTCACATCGAAGCCTGCACATGGCATCAGTGAAAATACAGTGGAGGAGCCATTCACCATTGCATCAAAACAGCTGATCTTCATTGAGGGTATCTCTTGCAGCAGACCACACCTGTAGAACTACAGCCACCAGGCACAAGGACCACATGGAAACTTTTCTAGCTAGCAGTCTGCCAGGGGCAATGCCCACAATGGCGTCACATGCTGATGCTGCCCCTCCCATATAAACGTGGGCGGCCCCATGCCCTCCTCAGTTCTTGTCCTGCCATTGACCGTCGCCCATTGGACTTCATTCACAGAGACCCTGCCAGCTTCAGTTGACCACCAAATCTTCACTTCTGCCTTTTTCTTTTTCTCTCTCTAGTTAGCGCATCACTTTATACTTGTAAAGTGATTCTCTGTTGTGTTTTTTTTTTTTTATGCCGAACACCAACTCTGAGAAACTTTTTCAGATCTGTGCTTGCAGGAAGAAGATCCCCAAGAAGGACAACCACTACACCTGCATCTGCTGCCTAGGCCCGGACCATGATGTGCAGGCCTGCAAAATTTGCCACCTCTTCAATCAGGCTACCAGGTGGTGCTGCCAGAAGGCCTTAGAATCATTCCTGCTTGAACAGGTTGCCCGTATGGAGAAGGAGTTACAGACAAGGAGCTCCTCCACTTCCCCGGCCCTGTCCTTGGGCTCTCATTCTTCCAAGGCCCAGGACAAGTCGTCCAAGAAGCACAAATACTGGGATAAGGACTAGCCCAAGGAGAGGTCCTCCCACGGCTTGTTCATTGTCCCTGCTTCAAGCGTCGGCCACAGCAAGGCCATCCTCTGCTTTGGCGGTGGCCCCTGTGCCACCCATGCTCTCCCACCAGGCTTGGGGCAGCGCCCCAGCCAGCCTTTCCCTGGTGGGTATTGGTTCCTCGGTGTCCGGCCCTTCTTCGTCCTAGTCAATTGTCTAGCCCCTGCTGTTCATGCCCCTTTTCTCCATGGGCCACCAGCCAGGCAGCTCTGCCAGTATGGCCTCATCCAGAGTCAGCACATCATCTGGGGTCCTGCCAACTCCCCCAGCACCATTCTCAGCCTTTTCCATGGCCTATGCCTCGGCCTTGGTATCCCAGTCTCCACCGGAGTCACCCCAGGCCACTATTCCATCACCAGCTCCTTCCCTGACTGCTACCCAGGCCATAGCACTGATGTGAGTGACCCAGCCCCCTCCATCGTCCTCCCTGACCTCTCAGCCAGTGCTGCTCGGTGTGCCAATGGCAATCTCTATAGATTTTCAGCCAGTGCTATATTCCCTTTGGAACTTCATGTATCATCTTTCCCCTCCTCAGGGGCCTACCCCTGCCCCATCACATTCCTCGGTGTCCCATCCTGCGCACCCTCATTCCTCAACACCATCAGGGCCTCTTTCAGGCCCAACTTGGTTCCTGCCATGCTCAAGAAGGCAGACAGGTTGTACCAGGCCCCCACAGGGAAGCCATTCTTTGCAAAACAACAGGCAAATTCAGTGGTTATAAATGTTGCCCAGGATCAGTCTAAGTAGCCTAAACATCTCCACTCTCTTCCCCTGGAAAAGGAGTCCAGAAAGCTGGACCTGATTGGCAAACTGAGCTTCACCTCTGCTATGCTGACTGTTAGGGTCCTAAATTATATTGCCCACATGGTCAAGTTCCAAAATTCACTCTGGAGACAGCCAAGGCCCTTCCAGAGAATTTCCAGAGACAGGTATTGCTTCAGGTCATCCAGTCTGGGACAAACGACAGCAAGCATGTGCTACAGTCTGCTTACGATGACGCTGATGCCTCTGCTTGGGCAGATGCTGCTGGCATTTGCCTTCACAGGCATTCTTGACTCAGGGTGTCAGGGTTTGCCCAAGACGTGCAGTAGTCCATCTTGAATGCCCTCTTCAGAGGCTACAAACTCTTCGGGGCAGATGTGCAAGACATACTTTGTGACCTGTAGGACTCAGGACGGGCATCAGTCCATTTCCTCTACCACACCCAGCCAAGAAGTGGCTAGAGGGTGCACCCTTTCATCATGCCACCCATAAACCCAAGCTAGGCACTAAACCACAAGGCAAATGCAGAGCAGCAATAGCCCTGCCTACCCCTACTTCTACCATGGGGAAAGTCCACAGAGGAGGTGGTGTGGCCCTGGCCTCAGGTGCTACTTTTGCATGACACCTTGCTCAACCCTCCCCCGGCCTTGCAGGAGATGGTGGTAGGGGATAGGTTCTCCCTGCACCTTGACATGTGGTGGGAGCTTACCACAGATGCTTGGGTCCTGCAGCTTATAGAGCATGGCCACACTCTAGAACTTCTGGAGTGGCCTCCAGAGCAACCTCCAGTCCACTTACCCACCCAACCACATTCCAGCGCTTTGGGGGGAAATTCACATGCTGTTGCACAAAAGGGGTGTAGAACCCATTCCTCAGGCTCAGAGGAACAGAGGATTCTACTCCCATTTCTTCCTGGTCCCCAAATGCACAGGATATCTATGGCCCATCCTGGATCTATGAAATCTAAATTCCTACATCCAGTACAAAAAGTTCCAGATGTTGACCCTACAGGGCCTTCTACACCAGGGAGATTAGATATGCTCCCTTAACATATAGGATACATACCTGCATATCAAAGTGTGTGCCTCCCACTGGCAGTACCTCAGGTCCCAGTTCCAGGGGGAACACTTCCAGTTCCGGGCCTTGCCCTTTGACTTGTCCTTGGCTCCTCGGATGTTTACCAAATGCTTAGCAGTAGTGGTGGCAGCCCTCAGGAGGGAAGGACTTTGTCTTCCCTTACCTGGATGATTGGCTACTCAAAGTGCAGTCCAGGGAGCACATAATCCAGACCCTGGCACGTACCACACAATTGATCCAAGCCCTTGGGATCCCTGTCAGTCTACCCAAGTCGATCCTGAACCCCTATCATTGCCTACAGTACATTGGAGCAGTACTGGATACAGCTCAGGGTACGACCTTCCTGCCTCAGGACAGGGCAGACCATGTGATGGTTCAGACCTGCCTGCTTTACAGCAGCAGATATCTTTCTACCAGATGCTTGCTAAGGTCCCTGGGCCTGATGCCATTGTCACAGTGTCTCTAGCTAGGCTCCACATAAGGAATTCCCCGTAGACATTGAGGGTCCAGTGGGATAATGACATCGACAACCTAGAACAAGTTATATGATCTCCTTTCAAAAAGGTGCTGCTGTGTTGTACGGAACCCCACAATCTGTTAAAGGGGATTCTCTTCCTTATCCCTTCCCCTCAGCAGATCCTCACCATGGATGCTTCAGGGCGGGGCTGGGGGGCCCATTTGGGGCCTCATCAGATTCAAGAGACATGATCCCGCATGGAGGTGGAGCTCCACATCAGTGTCCTGTAAATGAGAGCTGTTCAGTATGCTTTGCAAGACTTCCAGACCCATCTGACCCCGGGCCATCTGCTGGTGCAAACAGACTGCATCAACACTGTGCACTACATTAACAAACAAGGGGGTTACCCAGTCTTATCTTCTGTGTTGGAAAGCAATGAGCGTCTGATACTGGGCTCTAGAATTGTCAGCCGTCCACGTTCCAGGTGTTCAAAACATCCTACTGGACAAGGTAAGCTGGTCGCAGTCCAGTATGCACCAATGAGAACGGTTGACCCCAGTCGTAGAAGATCTGTTCAACAGGTGGCATCACCCAGAATTGGACCTTTTTTGGGTCCCCACTCAATGCAAAACTGTTGCATTTCTGCTGACTTGCTCCAGAGCCTGGAGTTTCCTGGCCAGCCGCATTATCCCTCTCTTGGAAAGGGAGGTGTCTCTATGCCTTCCCCCTTTCCTTTCATCCAGAGGGTGTTGAAAAACTTCAGCTAGAAGGGGCCACTCTGATCCTCGTCATCCCCATCTGACCTAATCAGATCTGGTTTCCTTTACTGCAGCAGCTGGCAGTGGAACCTCCAGTTCACTTATCCCTGTGCAAAGGCTTGTTATCACAGAAACAGGACATCCTGGTCCAGCTGGACCTCAAGTCTCTGCACTTCCATACCTGGCTCCTGAAGACATAGCCATGGCTAAGTTTGGGGTGTCCCAGAAGGTGGTCAATGTTTGGTGGCCAGTAGGAAGCCTCCACCAAGGCCACTTTTTCTATGACGTGGAAGCACTTTGCTCTATGGGCAGTTTTCCATCAGTTGGACCCTTTCACTTGCCCAGTGAATCAGATTCTGGAGTACTTTATCTCTGGAAACAGGGGAGGTACCCAAAGACTGGAGGACAGCAGATGTAGTCCCATTGTACAAAAGTGGGAACAAAGAGGAAGCAGGGAACTACAGACCAGTCAGCCTTACCTCGGTAGCGGGGAAGATCATGGAAGCACTACTGAAGGAGAGATTGGTGGAACATCTGGTTGTCAATGGACTACAGGACCCAAGGCAGCATGGTTTCACCAGGGGGAGGTCATGTCAGACCAACCTCGTTGAATTTTTTGACTGTGACTAGGAGGTGGGATCAGGGGAGGGCAGTGACATGGCCTATCTGGACTTCAGCAAGACCTTTGACACTGTGCCACATGAAGACTATTACACAAACTGGGGAATATGGGTGTGGGCAGGACAGTAGTGTGGTGGGTAGGTAACTGGCTGGGTGGCAGGACACAGAGGGTGGTGGTAAATGGCTGTCACTCCACAGAGGGAAGAGTGACCAGTGGGGTACCACAGGGATCAGTGCTGGGACCGGTTCTATTCAACATCTTCATCAGTGACATTGCGCAGGACCTAGAAGGCAGAATTTCACTGTTTGCTGATGACACAAAGCTCTGTAACAGAGTTGACACACCAGAGGGTGTAGACAGAATGAGAAGCAACCTGCAGCAACTTGAAGAATGGTCAGGGGTTTTGGCAGTTGAAATTCAATGCAAAGAAGTGCAAGATAATGCATATGAAGTACAAAACCCCTGGCACAATATATCAGTTGGGGGTGAGGATATAGCATGCACCAAGCAGGAAAGGATCTTGGGGTTGTCATCTCTGATGACCTCAAGGTAGGGAAACAGTGTGACAAGGCAGCAGGTAAAGCAAATAGGATGCTGGGATGTATAGGTAGGGCATCACCAGCAGGAAAAGGGAGGTCATAATTCCGCTATACAAGACACTAGTGAGGCCCCACCTGGAGTACAGTGTACAGTTCTGGAGACCATACCTACGTAAGGACATAGGGTAGAGAAGGTTCAAAGGAGGGCAACAAAGATGGTGCATGGATTGCATCACAAGTCCTATGAAGACAGGTTGAAGGAACTGAACATGTACTCCCTGGAGGAGAGGAGGGAGAGAGGGGATATGATAAGAGACATACAAGTATCTTACAGGGAGGAACAGGGTGCAGGAAAACACTATTTTTAAGCGAAAAAGATGTTCCAGGACAAGAGGTCATGGGATGAAGTTGGAGGGAGGACGATTCAGAGGAAACATGAGAAAGAATTTCTTCACAGAATGGGTGGTGGACAAGTGGAACACCCTGCCATAGAAAGTGGTGGGGGCTGAAACAATCACGGGATTTAAGAATGCGTGGGATAGACATAAAGGAATTCTGGAGGTCAGGGGTAAGGGGCAACAGACTTCTAGGAAAACAAACTGAACTTACAAGCTCAAATGGGCAGACTGGGTGGGCCATAGGCCCTTATCTGCCGACACTGTCTATGTATCTATGTACTTGCTGTCCCTCTCAGATTCTGGCATGCAGTACTTCTTGCCTGAAGTGTACCTATTGGCCATTTCTGCCTTTCATGTGCCTGTCAAAGGCCGTACTGTGGCACAACTGGAAGTGTCCTGTGCTTACGAGGTATCCATCTGAAACCTCTCATCTGCAATCTGGTCCCACCCTGGGGCCTGAATATTGTGTTAGAAAAGCTTAATTTGCCCCCTTTTGAGCCAGCCATGACTTGTGAGCTATGCTTTCTGTCGTGGAAAGCATTATTTTGGTTGCTATTCCTTCTGCTCAAAGGCTTTTGGAGCTGCAGGCCTTTGTGTGTGCAGCCTTATTTGATTTTCTACAAGGACAGGGTGTCTTTGCGTATGACCCTTAAGTTTCTACCCAAGATAGTATGTGATAATGTGAGTTTACCCTGAATTAAACCATCCACCTGCTGGTTTATTATCCTGAGCACGCCAATCCAGGGGAAGCACTGCTCCATACTTTAGATGTGCATAGGATTCCTCGTTACTATGCACACTGTACTAAGTCCTCCCAGTTATTAGTTTCCTTCGCCCCTGGGAAAGAAGACATTCCAGTTTCTAAACAGTGCCTGTCCAAATGGTTGGGCTAACTGTATTACTTTTTGTTACAGGAAGTACAATAAGGAATATCCTGGGGCTGTTCGTGGCCAATCCACAAGGGGCATGGCTATTTCTGTTGCCTTTTTCAGGAAATTTGTCAACTGCTGAGATCTGTGCTGCTGCCAATTGGAGTACTGTCCACACCGTCATGAAACACTAAAGTCTGGACATTGCCTCGAGACGTAGGGCCAGCTTCGACCTAACTGCTTCAAGGTCTCCTTTTGTGGGCTTCTAGTCTCCTGCCACCCAGACTGGTTCTTCTTCTGTCAGAACTGCTTGGAACTCATTCTGTAGGTGTGATCTGCTGCAAGAGATATCCTCAATGAAGTAGATCTTTAGAGGATACATCTTTAGAGGAGCAGTAGATCTTTGAGAGGATCCTTTCAGCAGGCTATGCCCTCCCACCCTCCATCCCCCTTGGCTTTAGGACTTATCTGTCTCTCTCCTTGACAGTGTGCCTTGTGTTTTTGCTTTATTAGCTTGTCGGGAACCTCTGGTGCTCCCTCGGTTCTCCAGCAGATTTTCTGCTTATGGTCTCTGATGGGGGAAACTAAGGAGGGTGTTGGGCCGCCCACATTTATATGGGAGGGCGGAGTCAACGTGTGATGCTGTTGTGGGTGGCACCGCGGTAGACTGCCAGCTAGAAAAGTTTCCATGTGGTCCTAGCACCTGTTGGCTGTTGGTTCTATAGGTATGGCCGCTACAAAAGATCCTCTCAAAGATCTACTGTTACGGTAAGCTCTTACGTAACTGTACTTTCTTCCTGCTACAGACGTTAGGCAGCCCCATGGATCAACTGGAAACTGCAGTCAGGGAGACATCCAGGGGTCTACTTAAAATGCAACAAAGGACTGCTGTGCTAGAGACAGGCCTTACAGATGACACAGAATAAACATCACACTGCTGTCAGATTTCTGTACCACCAGAGCACAAACTAACAGAAAGCTTGATGATCTTGAGCTCTATTCTTTGTGCCTTTTTTATTATTTTTTTATTGAGTGATTTAACTGGGTGAGAGCACTGGATGGAGGGTCCTTTCTTCAGGTTTGACCTTGAAGTGCAGTACATTACAAAAAGAAACAAAAAAGTACAATATGTCAAAAATAATCACAGGTATATTGATTAAACAAATATTGCCTAAAATTATTTTTTTCTTAATTTTAAAGTGGTTTCCAAATTGGGAACTGCATTTTAACAGGCCATCTTCTGTTCCCTGGAACTAAAAGAGGAACTGGAGACAAACATTAAGAAAAAATTACTCACCTCAGTAATCTTGTTTCTTCTAAGGGAATCTTACTGTATTCTGACTTATGCAGTATGGGCTCACCATAGGGCTGCCCCAGAGCAGAAATGGTTAATAGAACCTATGCAAATGATAGAATGCTAAGCGAGAACTCGGTTTTCAAATCACTGTCCCTGGTAAACAGCTTCTAAACCGTCAGATTCTTACGAAGCCTGCTTTAAGCAGTTTCCTACTATTATAAATAATGATAATACTGCTAGCAATAATAACAATAGACCTATAACTCCTTTCCCAAATAAAAGTGAGGGAAGAACAACAACAATATGGGGTTTACCACCATTAGAAAAATTTTCCCTTAATGACATCACTAAGACTCAAGTCACAGATACCCAAAAAACAGTAGTTTCAGTAGGGGAGGAAGGAAGGGGGCTCAGAATACAATAAGATTCCCTTAGAAGAAACAAGATTAAAGATGACTAATTTTTTTTCTTCAAACCCCAGGAAATCTTACTGTATTCTGACCTATGCAGATTACCAAGCAGTGCCTTTGGAGGTGGATGTAGAACCTGTTTAGGAAACAGGCTCTGCAGGACTGCTGTGCCAAACCTGGCATCACCTCTGGTCTGGACATCCAAGCAATAATGTTGGTGAATGTGTGGACTGTTTTCCAAGTTGCAGATGTCCACTAAGGGGATATCTCGAGCTGCTGCTAGAGAAGCTGCAGTACCCCTGGTAGAGTGGGCCCTGAGGCCCGCAGGTGGTTGCTTTCCCACCTTGCCATAACAGAACTGAATACAAGCTATGATCCACCTGGCAATGGATCATTTGGTGGCAGGTCTACCTTTTCCCACCTCTTCATAAGTGAGGAAGAGCTGGGTCTGATCCTTCCTGTGACCCTTTGAGTGGTCCAGATAGTAGCTGACTGCCCTTTTTTACATCCAGGCTGTGTAACCTACGCTCACCTGAAGTGGAGTGGTCAGTAAAGAAAACTGGCAAGGTAACAGACTGGTTAAGGTGAACATTTGATACCACCTTGGGCAGATATTTTCTGTTAGTTCTGAGAACTATTTTGACCCTATGGACAGCAATATAACCTTGCTCTGTAGACAGTGCCTGGAGCTCACTGATCCTTCTGGGAGAGGTAATAGCTACCAGGAACACTGTTTTCCAAGTCACATATTTGAGATCTGCTGTAGACATGGGTTCGAAAGGGGGCTGCATAAGCTGAGCAATGCAAATATTCAAATTCCACATTGAAGTAGGTTCCCTGTGTGGTGGGTGCAAGTGTAATAATCAAGGCCCCTAGAATTCTGCGGCCGCAGAACTTACAATCTACTGCAGAACTTCTGCAGTGCCGCAGAATTCACTCTTCTTGGTGATTTTTTATTAATATTTCTGTTTATACATAGAATCTGGTTCCCTTCCCCTCTTTTTATATCCAAAACCCCCTCTATGTTCAGAATGTGATGTTATCATTGCTATAACATCATACATTAGCTAATGAAATGGCTGCATTCTGCAACAGAAATGAACAGTCACTTATCTACCACAGCTCCCACTGCCAGAGACGGTGGCACAGCATATCATGCATGGTGATATTAGCTCCACCTGCACTACAGCCTGATACAATTTTCAGTCTTACATTGTTGCACTAGGGCCAACTTAAACAAAACCTTGTCAATAGCACAGACCTGTTAAGTCCATACCTCACTTTGTACAAACCTATTTGTGCCTTTAAGGTACAGAGACACTATCTGAAATGAATAACTGTTAAAATGAATTTAACTGTCTAAATTTTTAAGAAAAATAAAGTAATTATGCCCAGAAAAAGTGAAATATAATAATGTGTAGACCTGTTGAAAGAACAGACCTGTTAAATAAATAATTGCACTGTACACATTTTTGCCAGGGTTATTGATTACATATTGTCATTGGTTGATAGAATCACCTAAAAGTTATTGAGAAATGTTGTGTGCAGGGATGGCTGTTGGGCCAGAGGGTAGCATGCTGTGTTTCCGTGCTGGCAACTCAGGTTCAGAGATTAGCTCTGGGAGCTGGCTGGGCAGCACAAGGATTGGTGGAACACATCACTGCTTGGAGCATGGGAAGGTATGGTGCAGTGTTCTGTCACATGGTGGACACATTGTGATGGTCCGGAGAGCTGTATCTCACAGTTTGTTCACATGCATGTCATGGCCTGATGGTGTTACACAGAGTGTCAGGGTAAGCAGGTTGACATCAAAAATGAGTTTTGTAATAACTCCTCTATTCCATTTCCAATGGGACCTGTATGAATGAGGATGCAAGTTCATGGAAATTAAAAAAGGAAAAAAAAAAATATATATATACACACACACACACACACACATATACAGTATCTCTGTCTCTTTCACCACACACACACATGCATTATTGTACGTATGTTACAGATTGCATATAAATATATAAGTGATACACGGTGGGAACCTCATGAGTGGTGTAGAAAGCACATACAAATATGTAAGTGATAGACAGTGGAAACCTCATTAGTGGGATAGATAGCATGCATATAGAAATACCTTATTTATCACATAAGATCCCCTCTGCATATGTCATTTATGCAACAGGCTAGGACCTTAAGGGAGAGACATTTGTTTTGCTTTTTTAGGCATAAAATTATTTTTATAAGCCTGTTATTTTTTGAACTAGTGTTACTGTGCTTTCCACCATCCTGATTGCTATAACCACTGCCATGAAAGTGAAGTCAGGATGACAAGCTGACACTGTGATGTGGTAGTTTGTTAGTGCCGCAGAACTTCCTCAGAAATTACAAACCACCACCGCAGAAGTTCTGCGGCAAATGGTAGTCTTCCCACAGAACTTGGTCCCACTGCGCCACAGAAAAGTAGGGGCCCTGGTAATAATCCCTTAAAAAACTTTTTAAACACTGGCTTCAAGGCCAGTTAGGAAGGTTTACCTGCGGATAAGTAAGCTGAAAAAGCTGCCAGGTGCACTCTTAGTGTGGCAATAGTTAAACCCGTAGAATGCAAATGGGCCATATAGTCCAGGACTAAAGAGAGACTAGCCTGAGCATGGTCCAAACCCTTACCCTGGCACCAGAAAGAAAACCTCTTCCATTAGAAGCATAAGTTTTCTTGGTAGAAGGTTTCCTGGAAACTCTCAGTATGTCCTTAACCCCTTCTAAGAGATGCAAACCTGCATACTCAAAGTCTTCAAGAGCCATGCCTTGAGTCTGAGGGATAGAAGGTTGGGATACATGATCATGCCCTGAGAGGATGATAGCAGGTTGTACCTCCTGGGAAGGCTGATTGGTTTGGCTACAGACAATGATAGGAGCATGGAGTACCAAGGCTGCCTGGCCCAATCTGGGGCAATCAGAATCATTGATGCTGGTTGGAGCCTGCGTTTGTTTAATACTTTCAGAAAGGGAGGGAAGGCATACAGAAACCTCCCTGTCCATTCCAACAGCAGTGCATGCAGGGGGATTGTGCCCTTGATAGGGGGCCTGCAACAGTATTGTGCGAGCTGGTGATTGTCTGGGGCTGCAAACAGATCAGCCTCTGGGGTGCCCCATCTCCTGAATATAGTCTGCAAGACCTGCTTGTTCAGAGACCACTCATGGTGGTTCTGGTTTATTCTGCTGAGGGCATCCGCCAAAACATTGTCCTTGCCTGGAAGGTGGACAACCCTGAGGGAAATATTCAGGGAGTAGACCAAGGCCCAAATTTTCATTGCCTCTGTGCATAGAGGAGTTGACCTTGTTCCCCCTGCTTGTTTATGTAATACATTGTGGTTGTATTGTCTGTTCTGACCTGAACCACATTCTCTTTGACTTGAATGGAGAAAAACTGAAGAGCCAATAGAACTGCTCTGAGCTCTGGAAGATTTATGCGCAGGAGGGATTCCTGCTTTTCCCATGTAACATGAGCAGTTAGGTCACCCAGATGTGCACCCCACCCCAGGAGGGATGCATTTGTTGTAAGTATCAGAGAAGGGGCTGCTGCGGGAAGGTAACCCCCTGCCTGAGACTGCTTCTTTCCTGCCACCGCTGCAGGACTTGAAGGAAAGTGACTGGGACTGGGACCAGCTTTGAAAGGGAAGCCTTTCTTTGGGACCAGTGTTCTCTCAAGTGAAATTGAATGTCTCTCATCTGAAACCTGGCTCCTGGTATGGTTGCTGTGGAAGTTGTCATGTGGCCGAGCAGCTGAGGGAAGTGCCTTGCTGGCCTTGAGACATGCAGTTTGAAAAATTTGGCTACTTGGATAAGACTGTCCACTCTGTCCTGAGGCAGGTAAGCCATCCCTTTCCTTGTGTCCAGTTCTGCCCCTATAAATTTGAGGAGTTGAACTGGTTCCAGAACAGACTTTTTGTGGTTCACCAGGAACCCCAGAGAGGATAAATGTCTTGGGTTAGTGACAGTGCCTCCCTGACTTGCTGGGGGGACTGGCCTACTATGAGCCAGTCATCCAGGTAGGGAAAGACTGACACCCCTTGTCACCTTAGGTGGGACACAACCACTGCCACATACTTTGTGAACACTCTTGGGGGTGGACGTGAGTCCGAAACGCATTGCCCTGAACTGGTAGTGGCCTGACGGTAACCTGAACCTGAGATACTTTCTGTGTGACTTTCTGATTGGGATATGGAAGTATGCATCCTTGAGATCCAAGGATGCTAGCCAGTCTTCCTGTCTTAGACAAGGTAGTATTGTAGCCAGAGTGACCATCTTGAGTTTTGGTTTTGTCAGATGTTTAAGTACCTGAGATCCAGAATGGGTCACCACTCCCCTGTTTTTTTTTTTTTCACTGTGAGGGAGTATCTTGAATACAGCCCCTTCCCCAGCTGACTGGGAGGTACTGATTCTATTGCCTTGAGCACAAGGATGTTTGAAACCTCTGATTCCAGCAAGGCTGCTTCTGATGGGGAAGATGGCTTGAAAGATCTTGACTTGAACCTTGGCATAGCCTTGAAGTTAAGGGCAAGTTCCTGGCCCACCACTTCCAGGACCCACTTGTCTGTGGTGATAGTTTTCCATTCCTGGAAGTAGTGGGCCAGCCTGCCCCCTACTGGGCATGGGGAGGTGACCCGGACAATCCCTTCAGGGTGTCTGCTTTGACTGTGCTACTGGCTGGACAGTGGGGCTAGTGCAGCCACTGCCCCTTCTGCCTCTGCCCCTGAAGTATCCCCTGGGCTGATACTGGGGAAAAACTTGAGGCTGAAAAAAGGGCCTATAGGAAGTTCCACCCCTGCCACCCCTTGGTTGGTGTTTCTGGGGGTTGGCAGCTCTCTCCTTGACTGCTGCACTTTTGTAAGCAGCTTTATAGTCATCCATTTTTTTCATATATGCCTCTGTTTGCTCTCCAAACAGGGTCACAGGGAAAATCCATAGCTTTGTTTTGAGTGTCTTGTGTGAAGTTGGTGGTTCTGAGCCATGCAAACCTCCTTAAAGACACAGTTGAAACCATCTGTCTGGATAGAAACATAGAAACATAGAATTTGACGGCAGATAAGGACCGCTTGGCCGACCCAGTCTGCCCATTTCCCTACCTAATGGATAAGCTGCAGATCCTAGTTAAACAACAGCCTACTTCCTCCTACCCCCACCCCTAGAATTGTCTTATGTCTTTCCCATGCATTCTTGAATTCCCCCACTATTTTTGACTCCACAACCACATCAGGAAGGCCATTCCATGCATCCACAACCCTCTCCGTGAAAAAAGACTTCCTTACATTACCTCTGAGCCATCCCCCTTCTATCTTAAAAATTTTGCCCCCTTGTTCTTGCAAACCTCTTTTTCTGAAAGATGCTAACCTCTTGGACTTTGTTGATTCCCTTGAGGTACTTGAAAGTTTCTATCATGCCCCCTTCCCCATCCCTCCTTTCCTTGAAGGTATACATATTAAGCTCCTTAAGTTTCTCTTCATATATCTTCTGGTGCAGACCCTGCACCATTTTAGTTGCCCACCTCTGGACTGCCTCCATCCTGCCTATGTCCTTGCAGAGGTTGGGTCTCCAGAACTACACGCAGTACTCTAGATGGGGTCTCACCAACTGTCTGTACAGAAGGATGACAACTTCCTGTTTTCTACTGGTGATGCCTCTCCCTATGCATCCCAGTATCCCCCAGCCCTTCTTACTGCCCTCTCACATTGCTTGCCCACCTTTAGGTCATCTGATATGACTACCCCCAGGTCCCTTTCCATTTTTGTTGTTGTTAGTATCTCACCCCCCATTGTGTACTCTTCCCCTGGGTTTTTGTTTCACAGGTGCATTACTTTGCACTTCTTAGCTTTGAATCTAAGCTGCCATGCATTTGACCATTCCTCCAACCTTGCCAAGTCTCTTCTAATCCTTTCCACCCCACCTTGTGTATCAACCTTGTTGCAGATCTTTGTGTCATCTGCAAAGAGACATACTTTTCCTTCCAGTGCCTCTGCAATGTCACTTATAAAGACATTGAAGAGGACCGGTCCTAGAACTGAACCCTGTGGTACCCCACTAGTAACCCCTTTCTTCAGAGTGGACTCCATTTACTATTACCCTTTGTGTCCTGTTCTCCAGCCAATTTTTTACCCAGGCTACCATCTTGGGACCCACTCCAAGGCTGGCTAACTTGTATATTAATCTTTTGTGTGGGATTGTGTCAAATGCCTTGCTAAAGTCTAGGTAGGCCATGTCCACAGCCCCTCCCTAATCTACTACTTTGGTCACCCAGTCAAAGAAATCTGTTAGATTCATCTGAAATGACCTTCCCACTGTGAATCCATGCTGCCTTGGGTCCTGTGCCCCTCTGGCCTCTAGGTACTCAACAATTCTTTCCTTCAGACGTGATTCCATTATTTTCCCTATCACTGAGGTCAAACTAACAGGTCTGTAGTTTTCTGCCTCTGCCCTGCTTCCACTTTTGTGAAGTACAGTAACATCTGCCCTCCTCCAGTCCTCAGGTACCACCTCATCCTCCCATGATTTGTTAAGGAGGGTAGTCAGTGGTGTCACTAGTTCTACCCTTCGTTCTTTTAGAATTCTGGGATGAATCTCATCAGGCCCCATTGCTTTGTCCACCTTCAGTTTTAAGAGTTCTTTCAGAACTCTTTCTTCTGTGAATGGACTGGTATCAACCCCCCTATCCAGAGTGTTTCTGTCGTTTGGTTTAGGTACCTTCCCTTCTTCATTTGTGAATACTGAGCAAAAATATTTGTTTAGTATCTCTGCCTTTTCACAGTCACCCTCTGCCCACTCCCTTCCCCTTTATTAAGCCTCACTATCCCTCCCTTGATCTTCCTTCACTCTCTGATGTACCTATAAAAGGTTTTATCCCCTTCGTAACTGAGTTGGCTATCTTTTCCTTGGTTTTGGCCTTTGCTGTTCTGACTGCCTTCCCTGCTTCCTTCTGCTTTAACTGATACAGTTCTCTGTCCTGCTCCTTCTGGATGCAGTGTCATTAGCACCCACTGCCATCCTGAATTGTGTTTTTGAGGCTTCAATGCCCCTCTTAGCAGATTCCTCCAGATCAGCAGCCATGGGAGGGGGAACTGCTTTGGCTATCTCCAGAACTGTGGACCACATATTTTTGTGGTACATGGCTATGAAGGCCATATAGGAAGCCTGCCTGATAACCAGGGAAGATCCAAGATAAACCTTCTTGGCAATAGAGTTTATCCTCCTAGAGTCTTTTTCTGGAGGATGGGAGGCCAGACAGATGCCAGCTTTGTCACAAGCTGCAGCTTGCACCACACTTTCATGGCTGAGGTGTCCAAAAAGGAAATCAGCTCCAGTCTTAGCTACCCAATACTTTCTGTCCACCTTTTTGTCTGTAGGAGGGACAGAAGTGAGGGCCTGCAGGACCTTCATGGTCTGCTTTCTTAGGGACTTGTGTAATGGCAGGAGCAGCCTCTTAAATGGTGGGATATTCATCATTTCCTTGTAGTCCTCTTCCTCCTCATCCTCTACTGATTCTTGGGATGGGAGGTCGAGAGACTGAGCAACTTGCTTCATAAAAGCAAAGTATGAAGTAAAGTCCTCACTTCCCTTATCGGGGAATCTGGTCTATGTGGATCAGGAGAGATGTCTGGATCTGTGGGATCACCATAGTCCTTATCCTCATCATCTGGTTCATCACCGTAACTGGTGTCAAAAGGATCCCCACCTTGGTCTATTAAACTGGGAGCCTTTGGAACTGGTTGTGGATCAACTGGGACCGAAGACTGTAATGATTGAATAATCCTAATTGTGTTAGCGATTTTCACAGCAGAAGGAACCATGGTTGATTTAGTTTGTGGTTCCTGATGCTTTTCTTTTCTTTTTAACCGCAACGGCTGGTTCAGCAGCCTTATCAGCGGTTCTTTTCTTAGCGGAGCTATTGCCCCTGTCACAGGGCAGCTCCTCCGGTTCAACTGGTTGCTCACGGGCAGGATTAGCAGCCTTTTCAGCAATTTTTTTCCCCTTGTCTTTTCTGCCATCTTTCAGTGGTAGACTGAGGTAAATTGGCACAGATTTCACAGTTTGTCTGAAGGTAGTCAGACCCCAGACAGAACAAACAAATAAGGTGTGGATCTGCTTTGGCAAAAAGTTCCCCGCACTCAGTACAGTACTGGAAACCTGTGGGTCCTTTTCATTTTTTAGTCTTCTGTGACATAACCCAGATACCACACACTAAATATTTTTTTTTTTTTGTGGTTGTAAAACCAATAAAAAGAAACAGGACTTACGCTGGAGTTTTTAAATATAAACAAGCCCAGGGGTTATCCCGGTTAAAAGACCCACAAAAACCAGGAGTTACCCCGGCTATACTATGCAAAACTAACCGACTATACTGAGTCAGAAATAAAATTAACTAATAATAGATAAACACCAAGAAAATTACAAGTAGATTGTCGGTTTCTTCCTGGTTAAGGAACTGAGAAGAAAAATGACTACTTACCTTAAAATATATAAAATCTAAACAGTTACTACCTGAAAACCAAGGACAGTGAAAGGAATACTAGTAAAATAAACTTTACTAGTGATTAAACCGAGAAAAATAAAGTTTCTTCAAGCGATGAAGGAAAGCTCTCCGGAGACATCTTACTGAGGCAAGCGGAGTAAAGAACCTAACAGTTTAGAAGCTGTTTACCAGGGACATTGATTTGAGAACCGAGCTTGAGCCTAGCATTCCATCATTTGCATTGGTTTTATTAACCATTTCGGCTCTGGGGCAGTCCTATGGTGAGACCATACCATATAAGACAGAATACAGTAAGATTTCCTGGGGTTTGAAAACCAGGTTTTAACAGTAAGAGTTTATCATTCGTTAACTGACACAAACATTCCACACATATACTATAAAATAAAGAAATGTCATGTCTCTGAAGTGGGAGCAACTTTGGGGTGATGCTTCTTATCAGGCAGAGAAATAAATCTACCATTCTTACCCCAGGAGTCCTTTAGCATCAGTAACTTTTTTGCACTTAGCTGGCTAGGTGCAACTGCTCTGGAGGTGTGTCTTTAAGAGATATTTAAATGAGCTTAGGGACAAGCCACTCAGAAGACAGGAAGGGGTGAGAGCTGTTGAAGGTTAAAAATTTTTTCTCCGCTGGACTGAGTAACATTGCCTCTGAGGTGTCTCCCAACTTTCCTTGTTGACAGCCTCCTAGTGCTTATCTGAGTAAAGTTTTCCTCATAAATTAATTCCATTAGTGTACTGATTGAAACTTTTACTTTTTAATTAGCGCCGTGTAAATTTTTTTATTTCTAGTGCTATTTTGACTTTATTTTTACCACGACTATTTATTTTAAAGCCTAATTTTATCGTGGGTGCTTATTTTCGATGGTTTCCTTTGTTTTGGGGCAAATTCTTGTGGGAACCGTCGAATTAGGGACAGTTGCCTTGTTTTTTACCTCAGACCTCGCTGGGTTTACTGCGAGGCACCTGCAGTGCATTTCAAATTTAAACAGTACCTGGATGTTTTCTCTCTAGATTGGCAATTACGAGGAAACCTTTTTTGTTATATTACTGAACCTTGGTATCATCTGTGTCAGGACTGTCTGTAAGGGTCTAGCAGCCATCTGTGCACAGTTATGTATTACTGAGTTTCTATTAAGATTGGCACTGGTATAGATCCCAGTTCTATAACCAAAAAAAAAGGCACTAGTAATAGATGGAATTTATTAACTGGGGCAGGACTGGCCAGTGGCATTTTCACAGAAACCTGCACTCAGTTCGTAGGTCCAGAACTGGTTTGGTTTGCTTAAATTGGCAAACATAGCAGACAAGCCTTTGATTATTATGGCTGAGGATAAATCAAAGGCTTCCAATGAGGGGCCATCCAAAAGTACTAATACCAAAAGCAGAGGTGCTGAGGAACCCTCCAGATCCCAGCCAAAAAATAAAGCTTCCAAAGGTGAAGTTCCTTACAAATTAAAAAATAATAAGAGTGACGAAAAAAGGAAGCTTGATCAAGCCTCTGATGAAGTGGCTAAAAAGAAACTCTGTCAAGATAAAAATGCTCCCATTGCTCCTACGAAAGCTAATAGCAAGACAACAGGCAGCTTAAAGCATACAGAAAAACCAAAACACTTACAAACCAAGTCTGCGTAGGTTCTTCCGTCAGTGCAAGATATGGAAAAAGCATAGCAACTTTTTCTGACCCTTCAAAAGATGGGTCCTCTATTTACTGGGGCTGGCAAGCACTCTTCCACAGGTCTCTCTTCTGTAGACTGTGAAGGTGATGCAGATGATGATGATGATGATGATGAATTTTATGGTGCTCCTGACATGGATTTTGAGGGCTTTGAGCCCCAGGAGTCCCCGGACCCTCATCATGGGGATCCTCCGGGTAACCATGAGGATCCTTCCTCTATGTTTACATTTATACAAAATTTTCTGGACACCCTGGACCTCCCTACCCAGGAGCACATCCAGGATGTTGATTAAGATGAAGATTATAGGGAGATGAAAGGTCTTTCATCCTCAAAGACCCAGATCATCCCTATCTATAATGCATTTAGAAAAAATACCATGAAGGTGCTTCAACACCCCACTTCAAGTATCAGGGGTTGATAAGCGGCTTGAGAGAAAATATAAATTGTCTAAAAATGGCACTAAGTTCCTGTCTGCACACACTAGCCATGAGAGTATAGTGCAGCAGACAGCTTGTGAGAAAGCTGGAGTCTTCTTGTCCCCCTCTCCCCCTGACAAGGATTCCAAGAGAATTGACTTTATAGCAAAGAAAATGTATGCCACAGCTTCCCTGCCTCTCAGACTTTCTTCTTATATGGCATTCAAAGCCAAATATCAGAAAGTCCTTTGGAAATCTGTCCAGGCTATTGCCCACAATGGATCAGATTCTATGGTGCAGCAGCTGGTGGATACGTCAAAAACTGCCCTGGAAGCTACTATGTACCAGTTCTACATGGCAGATGACAACAGTGATGCAGCCTCTAGGGCAGTGGCCCATGCCATCTCTCTGAGATGCTTCGCCTGGCTTAGAACAACCAGTCTGACCACAGACACTCAGAATAAGGCCATGGATTTTCCCTGTGATCAAAATATGTTGTTTGATTACAGAACCACAGAGTACATGAAAAAAGTTGAGCACAAGACCTCTTGGCAGAGCCACTCATCCAAGCCTAAGTCCACTACCCCTCAGAGATCCTGTCCTAGGGGTGGTGGGGGCAGACGTTTTGTTCCTAGGCCTTACAATCCCTATCCCCAATCTGACTTAGGCCAGTACAGGGGGTATTTCAGAGGCAGGGGCAGAAGGGGCCAAAGAAGTCACCTCTACCCAGTCATTTGCCTCTCAGTCGAAGTCCTGATGTGTGTGTCCAGGTCGTCTCCCCGCTTCCAGTTGGAGGCAGACTCTCCCACTATCTTCAGCACTGGTCCCTCATCACGTCGGAAAAGTGGGTACTGGAGAGAGTGGAGAAGGGTCTGTCATTACATTTCAAGCAGCTGCCAGACCGCAAGCATACCCAGGTGTCAAGACCTCTGTCCCCAACACAGATACCACTGTTGAAATTGGAGGTACAAAACCTTCTGGCTTTACGAGCAGTGGAGAGGGTCCCCACCCATGAGAAGGGCAAGGGACTCTACTCCAGGTATTTTCTGACACAAAAGAAAACTGGGGAGTGGTGACCTATCATAGATCTCAGATATTTAAACAAACATCTGAAAAAAAAAAAAATTCAGAATGGTCACTGTGTCACTGGTCATACAGTCCTTACAGCAGGGAGACTGGCTAGCCTCCTTAGACTTAAAGGATGCCTACTTCCACATATCCATAAGGAGATCTCACAGGAAGTTTCTCAGGTTCAAACTTCCTTCAGGTCACTATCAGTTCACCGCAATGCCCTTCGGCCTGTCCTCGACCCCAAGAGTCTTTACCAAGTGTCTTGCAGTGGTAACAGCACATCTCAGGAGACTGGGTGTCACTCTCTACCCCTGTCTGAATGACTGGCTCATAGCAGCAAAGTCTCCTTGCCAGGTCAGAGAATGTCTTTCCCTCACAGAACACACTCAGGAGTCTCTGGGCTTCCTTGTAAATCTAAAGAAATCTCACCCGGAACCCACCCAGTTGCTCACCTTCATAGGGGCCCAGCTGGACACTCGGGATATGCTTTCCTCCCACAGGAAAGAATTCAGTTTCCTTTCAGTGGCAGATTCTTTTGCCCGAGGACAGCCAAGACCAGCCATACATTTCCTCAAACTTCTGGGACATACGGCCTCTGTGACTGCACTAGTCCCAGGGGTCAGGTACAGGATGTGACTCCTGCAAGTCTACCTCAGAGCTAGCTGGTCTCAGAGAAGCAACAAATCATCAAAGTTGATACCTGTGTCAGAGCAGTTCCTCCAAAACTTGCTGTGGTGGAAGAACCCTGCAAATTTGCAAGCAGGGGTTCCCTTTCAAGCTCCTTTTCCCACAAAGGTGATCACCACAGATGCCTCCCTTTTGGGCTGGGGAGCTCATTTGAACAGTGCCTCAGTAAACAGCAACTGGACTCTTGAAGGGTCACAGTTGCACATAAATCTTTTGGAACTCAGAGCAGTCTTCCTAGCTCTCAAAGCTTTTGCTCCCAGCATAAAAGGACAGGCAGTTCAAATTCAAATGGACAACACCACTGCAATGTTTTACATAAACAAGCAGGGTGGTACCAGATCAGGAATATTCTGTTCAGAAGCTCTGAAGCTCTGGTCTCTAGCATTCTTCCTGGGAGTCAGCCTCTCAGGTACTTACCTCCCAGGCAGACTCAATACTCTGGCGGATGCTCTAAGTCACATCAGTCAAGACCAGAGCGAATGGACACTGAACAAGCAAGTACTAGCCACAGTGTCCAGGTGGTGGGGCATACCAAATGTGGATCTGTTTGCCTCTCCTCTCAATTTTCTGCTTCCTCAGTACTGTTGCAGGCCCCCAGTTCCAGCAACACTTCCTCTGGATGCCCTGATCCTGGACTGGTCAGGGAGGTTCCTATACGCATTTCCTCCTTTTCCCCTGATAGTCAGGGTTTTGCTGAAACTCAGACAGCAGCCTGCATCGATGATCCTAGTGGCTCTGGACTGGCCTAGGCAAGCCTAGTACCCTCTCCTTCTCTCAATATCCTGCAGCAGGTCCATTCGCCTGCCTCCAAGTCGCTCCCTGCTGACCCTTCTTCAGATGGGAGTGCAATACCCAGACATACACACTCTTCACCTCAAGGTCTGGTTCTTGAGGAGTTAAGAGTTTCCATCCTCACAGTACTCTGAACAGGTCCTTAAGATACTGAGGATGGCTAAAAAACTGAACACTAAGAGGACTTGTGCAGCCAAATGGAAAAAGGTTTTCCCTCTGGTGCAAGAGCAAAAAGGTTGAACCCCTATTAGCTTCAGACCCTCAGCTGCTAGACTACCTGGTACACTTACAGGCATCAGGCTTGAAACCATCTTCCCTCAAGCTACACCTGGCGGCAGTTTCGGCCTACCTTTCGGTGGGAAAGAAAAAATCAGATTTTTTCCGATGACATCTTTAAGCAGTTTTTTTCCAAAGGCCTCTTGCACCTTCAGCCTCCAACCAGGGAACCCAATCCCACTTTGGAGCCTGAACATTTGCATAGATGGGCTCATGAATCCACCCTTCGAGCCTTTGTCCACGGCCCACATCAAGTTTGTAACTTGGAAGACAGTCCTCCTGGTAGCCATTATGTCTGCCAGGAGGATTTCAGAGCTACAGATTCTGTGCACTGAGACAAATTACATCATCCCTCACAATAATAAAGTTGAGCTCAGGATAAATAGGAAATTTCTGCCAAAGGTGGTTTCAGAGTTTCACTTGAACCAGTCCATTACTCTGCCTGTCTTCTTTACTGAGCAGTCCACTCCTGGTGAGCAAAAGCTGCACAGCTTGGATGTCAAAAGAACTATCTTTCACTACCTAGAGCATATTAGACAGTCCAGAGGCTCCTCCACTCAGTTGTTCGTCACCTACGGGGATGTAGGCAGAGGAAGACCAGCTACCAAGAAAACTATTTCTCATTGGTTGGTCTCTTGTATTAGACTCTGCTATGAGAAAGCTGGTCACCAACCTCCAGTGGGGCTCAGGGCCCACTCCACCAGGGGCACTGCAGCCTCGCTTGCAGAAGCAAGAAACATTCCCCTAGTGGATGTCTGCAAAGCAGCTACCTGCAAATCTGTGCACACCTTTGTGAAACACTACAGTTTGGATGTGCAGACCAGAACTGATGCCAAATTTGGCAGAGCGGTTCTGCAGAGCCTCTTTCCTAAGTAGGTTCTCTGCCCACCTCCCACTTGGTACTGCTCGGTAGTCTGCAAAAAAGTTACTGATGCTAAAGGACTCCTGGGTTAAGAAGAAAAAATTACTCACCGCAGTAATCTTCTTTCTTCTAAGGGGTCCATTAGCATCCGTAAGCGCCCACCTTTCCTCCCTGGTTCACCTGTCGGAGAAGGGCTCTTCATGTCACCTTTTACCAAATTTGAAGTTTTCTTATTGATGAGTTTTTAGCTCGTGTTGCTGTTGTTTCTATTTCCACTTTTGTGGACATATTTATTGAATCCTGTTGATTCTTTTTCGGGGCAATTACCCTCATTTTTTTCTCGAAAACATTCTGAAGCCTTCAACAGCTCTCACTCAGCTCGCATCCCTTCCTGTCTTCTGATTGGCTTGTCCCTAAGCTCATTTAAATATCTCTTAAAGACACACCTCCAGGGCAGTTGCATCTAGCCTGCTAAGTGCAAAAAAGTTACTGATGCTAAAGGACCCCTTGGAAGAAAGAAGATTACTGTGGCAAGTAACTTTTTCTTAGAGAGCAGAGATGAGCATGACCACACAGCAGAGCTTTGAATTTAATTCTAAGATTCCTTAATTAGCATAAAATTCTGTACTCCAGGGCAGGTCAGTCCAGAGTCATAGGTGTTTGCGGGGTGGGGTGCCTGGCCCTGGCCCCCCACCCATTAATTTAAAAGTCATCCACCAACCAAATTGTAATAATTATTGTTTTATTTTAATTCGGGAGTCAGATGGACTCAGCCAGGACTGGGGTTTGGATGGGAGTAGGAGGGTGTTCTGTGTGTCAGTGTGCCACATGCTGCAGGGCAGGTCGGGTGACCCAACTCTCTACACATGGAGAATATTGCTGATCAATCACACACACACACACACTCACCATGAGGTTCAGGTCTGAGAGTGTTGGAATGATCATCATGGATGAGCAGAGCAGTCTTCCACAGAGTAGACCCAGCAGCACTGGCAGTTGCAAAAGCTGCAATAATTTGATTATCCTCCTAACACAGGGCACTCCATCCATGCCACTCACTGGACTGACTCTCAGCACCAGTGTCAAACACTTTCTGTTACTCACTGTACAAGTAGATGGCATGGGGGATTTGTGCTGCATGCATGCTGTTTTATTCATTGTCCCTGTTGCGTTTAATTTAGCGTTGCAACCTTTTAGACTCAGACCAACAAGCAGTGTAAACAGAGGGGACCAAGTCCACTAAGGCTTTGTGTTTTTATATGGGCACAACTTATGTTTCTCATTTGTCTTTCTGCAGTAGTGGACTGGGTCCCCTTCCCTCTGTTTTCATTGCCTGCTGCTCTGGTGCACTGCTGCTGTGTCCCTTTTTTGCCTGTGTTCAGATGAGAATGGCAGCTCGTATGATTATCCTTTGCCTAAACTGCCTTGCTTGTCCACTTCTTGTGACGGGGTATGGTGCACGGCTTTCAGGCAGTGGGCTGACAAAAAATCTTACGAGGTTAGTGGTGGTTGAAGAAGGGGGTAATTGACTAAGGGGCTAAATAAGGTTGATAAGGCTATTGGTCGGAATGAAGTCCTCATTCTTGGGAACGTGAACCTAAACTGGACAAGTAAATTAAGCCAGTCCTCTCACACTATTTTCCAAGGTCACAATCTTCACCAACTTATTGTAGACCCCACCAGGGTCATGCCCCCCCCCTCGGGCTAGCACTCTTATAGACTGGGTCCTTACAAATCACCCGGATAGCATAGCTTGTGCAGGGACCCTAGCTGACTCAATCAGTAACCACTCCCCTATTTTCTGTACCTGGCGTGCGCCCAGCAAACCTACTCCTCCTCCTAAACTCATCACCTTCCGTAACCTGGCTAACTTTAACCAAGAAAATTTCTTACATGATCTCTGACTGATAGACTGGTCCCCCAGTCACACCTCTAATAATGCTCAACTGGCATTAGAACAATTCCTTACTACATTTCATTTGATCCAAGACACCCATGCTCCCTGGGTCACTCGTCGGATCCGAGGATCACAGACGAAATGGCTCTCGAAAGACCTACTTGCATTGATTAGGTCCAGGGATAAAGCATGGTGCTGTTTCAAAGCCACTGAGTTAATGGCTGATTATAATAACTACCGAGCCCAGAGAAATGTTTGCAAAAGGCAAATTCGGTTAACTAAAAGCTCCTTCTGTAAAAATCTGCTAACTAAAGCAGCAGGTAACTCGAAAAAATTCTGGGCCACAATAAAAACCCTCCTTGGGGCGAATCAAACAACACATGCAAATGACATGCTGATAAATGGCATACACTGCAATAATCCTTCTACGATAGCTAACTCTTTTAACCACCATTTCTCGGACCTCTCCAGTTACCTGGTTCACTCCAAAAATACTCACGTCCCTACGCACAACTATAACATGAAATCTCATTTCACACATCCCCCTTCAGGTTCCGGAATATTACAAAATCTGAAGTTTTGAGGCTTCTCCTCTCTGCCCCAGACCATACCAGTGTAGGGTCAGATGGGCTGGAGCCCAGGCTTCTAAAGATCGCCGCCTCGTTTATAGTCTCTCCTCTCACCAAAATCTTCAATCTATCTCTGCATCACGGCTCAGTCCCCAATATCTGGAAAATTGCCAAAGTCATTCCTATTCCAAAAAAGGGTGATCCCAAACTAATCTCGAACTACCGTCCTATAGCTATCCCTTCCCTCCTTAGCAAAATCCTTGAAAAACTAGTGGCAACCCAAACTCTTGACTATCTGCAGCAGCATAGCCTTTTGTCTAGCTCTCAACATGGTTTCCGTAAGGGGCACAGTACGTCTACTGCCCTCCTTAAACTCACCAGTGATATCTTGTCTGCCATGGACTCCGGCCTGCTGACTGGTACTATCTTCATTGACTTAACCAAAGCTTTTGACCTGGTAGACCATACCCTCCTCCTTTCCAAACTTTGCTCCCTCGACTTCTCTACCGATGTAGTATACTGGTTTGACAGTTACCTGTCCGGTAGACAGCAGACTGTTGTTTTCAATTCCGCCTCTTCTGATCCCTCATCTATCCAAGTTGGAGTGCCCCAGGGTTCCATACTTGGCCCCTTGCTCTTCTCCATCTTCATAAATGACCTTCCACTGCTTGCTTCAACCTGCTCTACCCTCCTTTATGCGGACGACCTAGTAATTTATCACAGTGGGAGGAACCCACCTGACGTCAACCAACCTCTTAACTCTGACTTCACGTCCATTCAGTCATGGCCTATAGAGAATAAACTTGTTCTCAACATTAGTAAGACGCATTCTATGCTCTTTGGATCACCCACCAAACTCAAAGCAAACCCTGACGCCCTAAAAATCACCTGTACTAACGGCTCTTCACTAAATAGTACCAAATCCTTCAAATACCTGGGCATCACTCTGGACAAATCCCTCAACTTAGAACTACACATAACCAATACCTGTAAATCGGTAAATGCGAAATTAGGTGGTGCCTATCGTACCAGTTATGCCCTTACCCCCTCGGCTAGACTTGCTGTGGCTCAAGGCTTTCTACTCCCCGCCCTGACTTATGGATCAGTCACATATCTATCCGCCTCTAAATCTTCCCTCCACAGGTGGACACCACCTATAACAATATTTGCCGGTATGCCTCGGCATCACTTCACTTCACACACCATTGCCAGCTCTATTCAGACCTTGCCCCTCTGGTCTTCGGCTCCAATCCCTTGGGTCTCTCATTGACCGCATAGTCCGCACTGGCACTCCATCTTCCCTTGCTTGTCTGGTCCACTCTCAACCTCAGTCCTACGAGCTCCGGTCTGCTGACCTAGCCCCCTATCACATTCCCAGATGTAAAACCAACATGGGCTTGCACGCCTTTGCTCATATGGCCCCAAAATATTGCAGCGCACTACCTCCAAACATTTGTGGAGCGCCTACCCATGCCAGTTTTAAAACTCGGCACCTGGAACATCTACAATCCATCAGCCAATGCACCTGCTTTAACCCACCTTAGACTTCAGCATTCTCCCCTCTCTCACCATAATACTTTTCTCCTCTATGTCTATCTCCCCTCCTCCTTATCTACCCATCTCTCCTCCCCTCACCCCTCTCTCTCTCTCTCTCTCCACCCTTCCCTCTCTCTTATCATTTTACCCTCATTTTAGGCACTTACTGTACTTTGTTTTGTTTTGTATAAACCTTTTGTTGCTAATGCTTGTTTCACTCACCATGTAACTCTAGTTGTTTATATTACCTAAATGTATCCTCCAGTTTTGCCTCCATTGTAACACTCCCCTATATACTCCTAATGTGTATGGATCTTTGAGTTTATTGTTCCAGCCTGTTGTTACTGTCTGTATTCCTCACTGTGTTCCACCAATTTCATGTGCTGCATCACATGTCTGCTTCATTTTGTGTGCTCTAAACTGTCTTCTCCCGGGTCATGCCTGAAAATAGGCATTGCTATGCCTAGTGCACTCACCCGGTTACCAAAAGCAAATAAATTAATAAATGTGAGCCAGGAGATCCATTTCACAGAGAGTGTAAGAGAAAGGAGAGTGAGAAAGAATCCATTTTACAAAAGAAGCAAAGAATGCAATTTCAGAAGCAGTTACATTTTTCAAAACTTTTTTGTAATATAGATTGTTTGGGTATTTTGTAGGTTTGTTTTTCTCCCATTCCCAGCCCGAGCCCCTAACACACAACCGTGTGTGCATGTGGAAGCACGCATGCACACCGTGGTGCCAGCTCAGCCACTTTTACCCATCCATAACAGTACCGCACCTTCCTGGAACTCCACCCGGTGGGAGCGGAACTATGGGTGGGGGAGCAACAACCAACCCCACCACCCCCAGGAGAAGAGAGCTGCCTGCCGGCTTGCTCAGTCCTGCTCCTCCCTCTCCCACCATGCACCAGCACCCTGACAACCTGAGGTCATTCCCGAACCCGGGTCACCGGCGAAGCGTGAGGTGTGGTATCCAGCACCTTAACCCTCAACGCCACCGGGCCTTTTAGAAACATTCTTGCTGGAAACAGTAACATCCTTATCACAGAATGTTTCATCCTGGTGGGCTGTAAGTTATTTACTTAGCTCTAAAATGTAGGAAAATGCACCATTTATAGTAATGTTTTAAAAAAATGCATGGGAGTATGCCCCCAGCTTTGTGAGGATTCTGATCCCCCTTACTCACTGAGTCTCTGCACACCTCTGTCCCCTCTTATTCACTGACTCTGTGCACACCTCTGTCCCCTCTTATTCAATGACTCTCTGCACGCCTCTGTCCCCCCTTACTCACTGACTCTCTGCATGCCTCTGTCCCCTCTTACTCACTGACTCTCTGCACGCCTCTGTCCCCTCTTACTCACTGACTCTCTGCACGCCTCTGTCCCCTCTTACTCACTGACTCTCTGCACGCCTCTGTCCCTCCTTACTCACTGACTCTGTGCACACCTCTGTCCCCTCTTACTCACTGACTCTGTGCACACCTCTGTCCCCTCTTATTCACTGACTCTGTGCACACCTCTGTCCCCTCTTATTCACTGACTCTGTGCACACCTCTGTCCCCTCTTACTCACTGACTCTGTGCACGCCTCTGTCCCCTCTTACTCACTGACTCTCTGCACGCCTCTGTCCCCTCTTATTCACTGACTCTGTGCATGCCTCTGTCCCCTCTTATTCACTGACTCTCTGCACGCCTCTGTCCCCTCTTACTCACTGACTCTGTGCACGCCTCTGTCCAGGGGACTGATTTGCAGTTGTTAAACAGCCAGTGGTTCCTGGGGTTTGAATAATGTAACAGTTCAGGTAACCTGTTCCAATAACAAGGGGCAGCAGATGAAAAGGCACGAGAGCCAATTTTGGTTTTGTTGAGTTTTGACTGATGTACAATTCTACTTGCTGATCTCAGATTTGCTAGCACTGTGCTGACAGTTACTAAGTCAGAACGAGAATGAGTTTGGGGAAAAGATTTTGAAAATTTGGCAACCAGAAAAATACTCCGTTCATGACAATGGAGATAACTAACCCGATCACGAATGTGAAGAACAACAATGAGTTTGTGGCGGCAAGCAAAACAAAATGACAAATGTTATTGTAAAAAAACTGAAAGAATGTTTCAACACACAAATTAAAAAAATGACTAGAAACGTAATCAAAATGGGGTAAGAGTGAGCCAACTCCAATTGCTTTACAGGTGTCAAGAGAATTTTTTTTTTCTGCTCCACATTGGCAGTGGGTACTCATTACAACTGGGTTATAGTGCACCCCTACTAGGGAAAATGGCACATCCCAAACTTTAGAATGTTTGGCACATGAGGATTCTGGACAGCAGCAACTCTCCAGTTTTAGCTGTGCAATTGAAGGAGAAACATCTCACAAGCTGCTCTGGGAGAAAATCACAGCTTCTAACCCCAGGAATCCACTAATAATATCATTACTCTTGCAGTGCTCCTTTAAGTCAGCACTGCCCCAGGGCCAAATGGAATTCTATGCTAATGATAGAATTTTTAGCTGGTGCATCCAGTTGCAAACTGCCCAGTTTAACTGCTTGCATTCTAACCTCAGATTTCTTCCCTCCACTGCAAAGTTCAGACACCATACAGATCTTCTCTCAATCAAGACAGATTCCTGAAGTGCACAGGACATTAAAAACTTGAGTGTTTTGTTTTATTCTTTCATTACTGCCTAGTGTAATTGTTTTTAGTGTTTTTTACCTCATAGTTTTTAATTTTAGTTTTGTTTACCAATTCCTTTGCACCGAGGTGCAACCAATCCTTTTCTCTTTTGAACTGGAACCTTTTTTTTGAAGGTTCCGGTAACTTTTTTCTTTATTTTTATTAAATTTTACCACATTTGAACCAAGGTTTTTGGTTCCCTCTGCAGATTTCTCAGTTCCAGATCCGATTGGAACCGCTAGTATTTTCTACTTATCAGTTCCTGAACCGACCGCTAATCTTTTAGGAACCGATCGCAAATATTTAAATTCTTTCTATTTTTGTTGGTTCCCAGTTCCTGTTTTCTAAAATGTCAGATAAGCCAAAAAAGAAAACAGGACCTCCTGGCTTTAAGAATTGCCTGAAGTGTGCAGAGGTGTTTGCCAAGGCAGACAAACATGATCTATGTTTGATCTGTCTTGGCCAACAGCATTTTTCTGAAAATTGTGAAATTTGTAAGTCTTTTCCTGACAAGACAGTGGAAAAACATAGGGAGAGGCTTAAAAGAAAATTGGAAGAGGGGTCCATGGGCTCTAACCAGTCCACCCCCTCTAAAACTGTGGCTATTCCTTCTAGATCCTCCAAATCCATTCCTGATATGGGTGAGGGCTCTGGCAAGAGAGGCAATGAACCAGCTAACTCACCGGTGCCTGCCAAAAAATTAAAGAAAACAACGCATACTGAAACCCTGGCTGAAACATTTCAAGGGGTCCTTCAGGTGCCTGTTCCTGCTCCTTTGCCTGCTGATTTAACTTAGGCTCTTGCCTTACTTCAGGTGCTGCAGGGGTTACTACCCCCTAAACTGCCTGTGGTCACTATTGCTGAAAAAGCTACTGTTGTTGTACCTCTTTTGCCCACTGCCACAGTGGAGTATGAGGAGGAGGATCAGGATGAGGAGAGTATTGAACCTGAGGTCTCACCAGAACAAGATTTTGGTTCTCCTCCCAGACCCACAGAGGATTTCTCATCCCATTTTTTTCTTTTGTTAAAAAAACTGTGGAAACCTTGGATCTGCAAACAGCAGAGGAGATCCAGGATGAAAAAGAGGCACAATATATGGAGCTCATGGGGCTGACACCCACCAAAAGGCTTCTCCTGCCTATGTACAAATTCTTTAAAAAGGATGTTCTGGAAATCCTCAAGTCTCCTAACACTGTCCACACCCACTGACCAGAAATACCAGCTTGAAAGGTCAGGGGCTGAGTTCCTCTTTACTCATCTAGACCACCAGGGTATTGTTCAGCAGGCTGCCTGTGAAAAGGCTAAAACTCCCTTGTCCTCTCACTCCCCTGAGAAGGATTCAAGGAAAGTGGATAGCATGGCAAAAAAGGGTACCTTTCAGCATCCCTGGCAGTTTGCCAAGCCAGGTATCAGGCTTATTCAGCCCTCTATCAGAAGGCTCTTTGGCAGTCAGTTGTATATAATGCTGAGGCTAACCCCTCTTTAACAGTGTCAGAGCTGCTGGACACTTGGAGGCTTCCAAGTACCAGTTTCAAATGGCAACTGACACAAATGATACAGCGGCTGGATGGATGGCAGGTACCATAGCACTAAGGAGGTTTGCCTGGCTGAGAGGAACTAATCTCACCCAGGACACCCAGAGTAAGGCTATGGATTTCCCAGTCGAGGTCCACTCTCTTTTTGGTGCCCAGACTGAGGCATATATGAAGAAAGTAAATGAGTACAAAGCTACTTTCAGGAGCAATTCTACCAGAGAGCCTCTCCTTCCACTTCGTCCTATAGGGGAGGCAGGGGTAGGTCCTCCTTTAGGAGGCCTTTCTTCCAAGTGCAGACTGTTCTCCAACAGCAGTACCAGCCACAGCAGGGTGGCTTCTACAGAGCTAGAGGCAGAAGGGGTTCCAGGAGAGGATCCCAATCTGCGCAGCCACAGCAGCAAGCAAAGCAAAATCCCTGACTTTTCCCCTCAGGCAGCCTCTCCATCTCCTGTAGGGGGCAGACTCACTCATTATTCACTCACTCACTCGTTCGTTTGAAAACATCAGGTGCTAGATCGTTTAGTTTTATGGCACCAACCCTGTGGAATTCTCTACCTCGTCAGGTGCGAAATTGCCCGACCGTCCCTAGTTTTAAGGGAGCTTTGAAAACCCACCTTTTTAGCATAGCTTTTAAGGATTTATATTAGTTTTAATTTTATTGTATTTATTGTTTTGTGAATTTGTACAGGCGCTTTGATTTTAAGAAAAGCGCCTTCTAAAAATAAAGATGAATTGAATTGAATTGAATTATTTTCAGGACTGGTTGAAAATAACCACAGACAAGTGGGTCCTGTAAATAGTAAGTCAGGGTCTGTCTCTTTGTTTCAAGTCCCTTCCTCCTCCTCCAAGATTAAAGCAATTTGCACTAGCTCCTTTCACAGAAAGAAAACTACTGGAGCAGGAGGTGCAGGCTTTACTGCTGGCAAGAGCAGTGAAGCCTGTTCCCCTCAATCAGAGGGGGCAAGGGTTTTATTCAAGATACTTCCTAACAACAAAAAAGAATGTAGAGTGGTGGCCTATACTAGACCTCAGACTGCTAAACAAGTACCTGGTAAAACCCAGGTTCAAGATGGTCACACTGGCCATGTTTTTGCCAACTCTGCAAAAAGGAGACTGGCTAGTCTCCTTAGACCTAAAGGATGCATATGTTCTTATTCCCATAAGGGAGTCACACAGAAAGTATCTCAGGTTCAGACTCCCATCAGGCCACTACCAGTTCTCAACACTTTCCTTCGGCCTCACCTCTGCACCAAGGGTATTTACCAAGTGCATGGCAGCAGTAGTGGCACACCTCAGAAGGTTAGGTGTCACATTTTTTCCCTATCTGGACGATTGGCTAATCATGGGAAAATCTCACCAGCAGGTGTCAGACCACCTTCAGGTAACCCAGGATCTGTTGCTCTCCCCGGGATTCCTCCTCAACATATAAAAAAGTAATTCCTGACCCCTGTGCATGTTCTGCAATTCATAGGTGCAGAACTAAACACTGTAGTAGGAAGGGCTTTTCTCCCTCAGAAGAGGGCAGAAAGCATTCAGCTGTTGGCAGGCTAATTTGCCCTGGGCAGGCCAAAGCCAACAAGGCAGTTTCTACAACTGTTAGGGCACATGGCTTCAGCAACAAGCACAGTCATAGGTGCCAGGTTCCAGATGAGGGATGTTCAGTTCCAACTTAGAGCACACTGGTGCCAAAGGCAGAACTCCCTATCAAAACCAATACCAGCCATAAAGGTGTTACTACAGGCACTCCAGTGGTGGAGAGAGCTGGAAAATTTGAGAGAAAGGGTTCCATTCCTGCAGGAGCCCCCTCCACTGGTTCTCACAACAGATGCTTCCCTGTTAGGATGGGGTGTTCATTTAGGGAAACACACCATTCACAGTACCTGGTAGAGTGCAGACTCACTCCTGCACATAAACTTGCTGGAATTAAGAACTGTTTACCTGGCCCTTCAGGCTTTCTCTCATTTAATACAGGGAAAGGTGGTACAAGTCAGAACAGACAATACCACAACAATGTACTACATCAACAAGCACTCCACAGTGTACAGAGGCAATGAAGATACGGAGACTTGCTTACTCCCTAAATGCCTCTCTGCAGTCAATTCATCTGCCAGGCAAGGACAATACCTTGGCAGGTGCCTTCAGCAGGATAAACCAGGCCCATCACGAATGGGCACTGAATAAACAAGTGTTGAATGCTCAATTCAGAAGGTGGGGAACCCCAAAAATAGATCTTTTTGCATCCCACCAAAATCACCACTTACCTCTCTATTGTTGCAGGGCCCCTGTGAAGGGGACAGTTCCCATGGATGCCCTAATTCTTTATTGGACGAGGAAGCATCTCTATGCTTTTCCCCCGATACTCAGGGTGCTCATCAAGCTCAGGTCCCATCCAGCTTCAGTGATTCTAGTAGCCCCAGACTGGGCAAGACAGCCTTGGTACTCCCTCCTGCTCTCAATGTCAGTGAACAAGCCAATTCATCTCCCACAGAGGTACAGCCTGCTGACCTTTCAGGGCAGGGTAGTGTACCCCAATCTCAGGTCTCTCAAGCTCAAGGCTTGGCTCTTGAGGACTTAGAATATGCAGATTGGCAATTCTCTGAAGGAGTATTGGAGGTCCTTAGTGGCTATAGGAAACCTTCCACTAAGAAAACCTATGCCTCAAAATGGAAAAGATTTTCCATTTGGTGCAGAGATAAGGGTATAGTCACAGCCCATGCTGGCATCCCAATCCTTCTGGATTACTTGTCTCACCTGCATTCCCAAGGGTTGCAGCACTCAACCCTAAGGGTGCACCTGGCTTCAGTCTCAGCATACCTTTCAGCTGGAAAGGATACCTCCCAAGCATCAAATCCTATCTTCAGAAGGTTCTTTAAAGGACTCATTCATATGTTTCCCCCTCACAGGGAACCAGTGCCAGCATGGGACCTTACCATTTGCATTGCCCAGCTTATGCTTCTGCCCTTTGAGCCTATGGCATCTGTAGAGCTTAAATTTATTACTTGGAAGGTAGTCTTTTCTGGTAGCAATCACTTCTGCCAGACGGATAAGTGAGCTCCAGGCCCTTTGTGTGGAAAATGACTATATCTCCTTTCACAGGGACAAGGCAGTTTTGAGAACTAATAGGAAGTTCCTCCCCAAGGTGGTCTCTGACTTCCATTTGAACCAGTCTATAACCTTACCAGTTTTCTTTACTGAACACTCTAGCTCAGGGGAGTGTAGATTGCACAGCCTGGATGTAAAAAGGGCTTTGAGTTATTACATGACTCATACCAAGGACCATAGGCAGAACAGGCAATAACTGTTCCTCACCTATGGGGAGGAAGGTAAAGGGACTCCTACCTCAAAGAGAACTATCTCTCGGGGGATAGTTCGGTGTATTCAGTTTTGTTACTCAAAAGCAGGTAAGGTAACCCTGTCACAGAGTGGCTCTGTGAGGTTTGAAATTCCAAGGTTAGAAATATGGGGCTAGAGAATTGTTTTTCCTTTTCCTAGCACATATGGGAGCCTCCAGAGAGAGGAGGCAGTATAGTGCAGTGGTCTGAGCTCTGAGCTGCAAATCTGGTGATATCCAGCAGACCAGACCTGGGTTTGGGTCCCAGCTTGCTTAGATACTGTGTGACCCTAAGCGGTCACTTGACCTCCTTGTGCTCCCAGGTCGCTCCTGTAGAAGAGCTTTCAGCTTAGTGTGCTATACCTGGTTAAACAATAATTTCATTGTCCTGATTATACTGAGTGTGGATAAGAGAAAAGGGAGATCCCCCCGTAGCAAAAAACAGTAGTGCTTTCCTACTACATTTAGAGTTATGGTAGAGACTTAGGTGGGAAACTAAATTTTGCTTTGGAGACTAAATGGTTGTAAAAGCTGTTTTAGGCTAGGTGGTGTTTTAGCAGCTGTTAGTACTTTGGTTCTGGCTTGCTTTAACAGAGTACATTGCGACCATAGATGGCTGTGAAAGGCATTTGCCTTCTAATACTGTTTAAATGGAATGGCTTTATTCTAAAATTATGGGGACAGCTCTGAATATCCTCCGAGTGGAGGTTGCTTAATTTTGAGTATTTCTGAGATTTTCTTAGAGAGAGAGAGTTCTGGCATTTTGGGCATTTTGGAGCCCTGAATCTAATTACTTGCAGTTGCAGCTCACTATTAAGTGAAGGCTGGCCACAAGTGGTATTTTGGTCATTATTAAGGGAATGGGTGATTTGTTATTCCTGAGTTAGTGCAATTAGTAATTGCACTGTTGTGAGGACATAAGGCTTATTAGCGCTTTAAAACTTTTAAGCTTTAGACATTTAAAATAAGGAGATTTATTTCTGCTTACCTATTGAAGATGAATTCCCTTTGTTTTGTTTTGGCTTTGAAACCTGGGGTTTTCAGGTGTTTGTGGAGCTTTAGGTTGTACTTTCAACTGCCAGCGTCCTTGTTTGATTCTAGGGCAATGGCCATGCGCCCTTCTTAAGTATTGTTGGGAAGGGTGGTGCTTTTTTGTCTTGGAAAAGGAGTTTAAATGTTGAACAGAAATAACTTATCTCTGAGTGAGGGAATAAGTTACTAAATGAGTTTAAAATACATAAGCTTGTTGGAATAAAATAAAGGATTAGAGTATAAGATAAAGTAATTAAAAGTTGTAAGTGAAGGTGGAGTTTGAAGGTCACCTGACTCTAGCTGGATATAAAAGGGTGAACCTTTGACTCAGTAGTGGAGATTGTCAGCACATATGGCTAGAGGTGAGATTCGTCAGAGAGGTGTAAACAGGTGGAGACTTAAATCCTGTTGTAGTGAGCCTAGATGTGTGCTCTAGATGCTGCTGAAAAGTGCTCTATGGAGTTATTTGAAAAACTGTTTTGATTCATGTTCCAAATGGAAGATTTAAAACTGCCAGAATATCCTGTGTGAGGTATATGCTTTTATATTGTCTCACCTAAAGACTTATAAAGAATGAGATGATGCCAGATGCTCTAATGTTTGCTATTGAAATTGAAGTGAAAAATGAGAAAAATACTGTGCCATTCTGATGTTATCCTGATATGAGTGATGTTTGAAAGAAGAATCAATTAAAATTGAAGAAAATTGCAAGAACTGGTGAGACATTTTTTCCTTTAACTGCCCACATAAACCTGCGCCCTACCACAAACCCCCTCTGGTTGTAGTGCCCACTCTACAAGTGGCACAGCTGCCACTGTTGCAGCTGCCAGAAAGGTACCTTTGACAGAACTCTGTAAATCAGCTACTTAGTGGTCAGTCCACACCTTCACTAAGCATTATAGCCTGGACACCCTGTCCAGGAGTGATGCTAGATTTGGCACAGCAGTTCTGCACAGTCTTTTTCCTAGATAGATTCTTGCTCACCTCCTTGAGGTACTGCTGCATAGTCTCGAAGAGTAATAATATTAGTGGATTCCTGGGGTTAGAAGAAAAAATTACTCACCTGTAGTAATCTTCTTTCTTCCAAAGGGATCCACTAATATTATTACTCACCACCCTGCCTCCCCCTGCAGAATCAGTAAACAGAAAAATCCTCTCCACAACTGATTATATGTATACTTTGAGTGGTATGCCACTTACTGGCTCTTCTTAGTAATGTTTTATACCTTGTAGGCTCTTTTTGTTAGGTAAATCTGACTTTAGGAAAAAGGGATATTTCCTTTTTGGTCCTTTGCTTAATGTTACTAGTTGTCCCAGTTGGGGCCCCCTTTTTTCTGTTATTTTATTATAGGTTTTTATGGCCTCTTTGCAGGCTTCTAAGAAATCTGAGGTTAGAATGTAGGCAGTTACACTGGGCAGTTTGAAACTGGATGCACCAGTTAAAGATTCCATCATTAGCATAGCATTCCATTTGGCTCCAGGTCAATGCTGACTTAAAGGAGCACTGCAAGAGTAATAATATTAGTGGATCCCTTTGGTAGAAAGAAGATTACTACAGGTAAGTATTTTTTTTCTTCTAGGCCTTGGGGCTGAAATTCTGCATGGCAGGTTGAGGCTACCTGGTGTCAGGGAGCACTCCTAAGTAAGCAATAACCCACAACAGGGTGTGCAGTTATTGGGGATTAATCAACACCCCGGGTGCATTGTGAGGCACAAGGCCGCAGGCTGAATGTCCTCACAGCACATGGGGTGTTGATTAATCCCCAATAACCATACACCCTGGAGTGGGTTATTGCGCTTATAACATGGGCCAAAAGTGGAGAAAATTGGGCAAAGAGGGAGAACATGTGGGAACTACTTTGTGTTCTTCCACCATTTATGGCTGCAGCCCACACTTTTCTGTGTTATGCCACAGAAAAAATTGTTCAAGCCACACAAGTTTGTGGTGAACAGGCCACATACAATTGAATCAAGGAGCAACTGGAACTTCATTGGAATAGGGTGCTGCATCATTCTGTGTGCTCACAGAGCTGTGTGCCAATTTGTCTAGCTGCTCACCCCCCAAAAGTTCTCTGCTTACACTGATGTGCTCCCCCAACACCCACAGTAAGCCTCTTTAGTCATACATTCCATTACACGTTTCACTCAGAAAGAAGCCTGGTGATCTCTATCGCCTCTTTTTCCTGAGGCAGAGAAACACTGGTGTTAATCAGCTATGCCACTTACCACTATCATAGTGACCAGTGTTCTCTAGCTCTCTGTTTCGGGGGTCGCATGGTAATCAGTGTTCTCTGACTCTCTGTTTGGGGGGAGGTCAGCTGCGGTTCTTGGCAGGTGACTCACAGAAGGACAGCTTTACTTACGGTGAAAGAGAGAAACAACGGTGACAGAGCGAGACAGCATCGCAGCACTTTCACTTCCTGACCAGGAAGAAGGACCGTTGCTCTGCAGTCCCGGTAGCAAATGACCAGTGACCTGGAAACAGACCTTCTCTTTCTTGGTCTGTCTCTGTCTCTCTCTCTCTCTGTCTCAAACACAGCTGTCAGCAGGGTGGGTAACTTGTCACGATTACCGAGAAGTGTGCGCTGCATTACAGAAATTCTGTAATTGTGCTGCCACTATTACACTATTGTGTGGTGAGACAGCAAATCAAGATATTATGATCATCTCCCAGGATGGTCACCGCCTATTTATAATAAATTGCACAATATTTCTGTATCCACCGAGTGGGTGGGTAGGAAGTGTGAACACAGATCCACGCTCGCTAAACAGGGATCACAACATGGCTACCTTTCAAAACGTTTTCTTCTCACATTAACAAGATCTGATATGCTCTATGATTTCTACACAGGAAACTGATCACCATAACTAAAGAAGGTGACTGATTAACAGAGATTAATCAATGGTCAACTGATCAGTCTCTGCCAATCAGTTCACAGAAACATTGTTGCCCATGTTATATATTAAAATAGTGCCTGTTAAGCTGCAGCTTTCAAATCGGCTAACCTGCTCTCCCTATTTCTACTGACTGTGCTTGTATTGGGGGCCACGTCTGACACACTTTTTTTGAGGGTGTGCATCATTTCTGAGGTCTCTGTGCAAAAAAAAAAAAAAAGTAAGGTATCCTTTATTTCTCTTGCAGGTTTTTTAGTCAGGGCTGTCTGGGGGGGGGGGCTCCCATACATCTCTAGGCATCAGTCTCCCCCTTCTTGTCAGTGTTTAGTGTTTATTTTTTAGCATTTCTTCTGTGTTCTTTTTTGTCTATCACCTGTTATTTTCCCATTTTTCTTGTTGAACTTTTGTTGGTGTTTGGCTTTTGTCCAGCGACATTCTTTCCCCCCGCCCCCACCTTCAGTCTATCTCCAGGAAAGAGGGCTGTTTTTTATGATGGTTAGCTCCCAGAGCCATTTGATGGATGACCAGTTTGTTTTCTGGTGATTTCAGTGGTTTTCTCAGGGCTCCATTGAGCCGCGTAGTCTTTGTCGTTTTTCCTGCCATTTAAACAGTTACAGAAAGCCCTTGTCACTTAACAGCAGTTGTTCAGCCTTCTAGTTCCATTCACGTATCTATTTCATGCGCGCACCCTCCTTGGGCTTGTTGACATCATGCACGACGTCATGATGTTACGCGTGCGTGCTCCAGCACTTACACAGTGCTAGACATGGCGGACCTGCTCTCTTCAGTTATTTCCTCCTCCTCGCAGCCAATTTTAGGGAGAGGGACAGGTTTTTCAAGCTCCTATCAAGTGCTAAACTGCATAGCTCAGCTTGCTTCTAACAAGTGGTTCAGGAGACATGGGACCCGTTCCTGAGTTCAGCATAGACTGCAAAAACGTGGGGTAGGTCTCAGGGGCATGCTATGCATCAAGTATCTCTTGGCATGTGTGGCAGATTGGAATTTTTTGATCCATTCAGTCTGTAACACCCTGTCATATCCCGAGACCTTTTGTCTATACAGAGTTTTAACCTACAATATCCACCCCCATGCTTTTTGTTTTACTGCTACCACCCTGAGTAAGTACTAAGCCCTTCACTCTGTCCCAGCCATGCTTGAAGTCATTGATGGTTATGGCACACACCACATCAGCTGGTAGACTGTCAACGGCTCAACCACCCTGTTTATAAAATAAAATCTTTTCTCATGTCCTTCTTGAACCCTCCCCTCCATCCCACTAGTTTCTACTCATGTCCCCAGGTTCTTGGTCTGCTATTCCTGCTGAATAGTCCTTGCTATTCACCTTGTTCATTTCTTTCAGGAACGTCTCTGTCATATCTCCCCTCTTCCATCTGGCCTGCAGCAAGTACATGTTCAGTGCCTTAAGCCAATCGTAAGGGAAGGGGGGGCAGTTATAAACTCAGATAGCTGCACTCTCGAGCAGACTTGCTAGACCTAAGGGCCTGTATCCGCTGGCATTTTTTGTATGTTCATAATCCACATGAGATCTGCCCTGTTGGTCCTGAATCACTTTGTTTACCCTATGTTGCACTGTCTCCAACCCATCCATATCTTTTCAGGTGAGGACTCCAGAACTGGTACAGAATTCCAAGAGTGGCCTCACTAGTGTTCTATAGAGAGCCAGTAATACCTTCCTTCTGCTGTCAATACCCCTCGTAATGCACCCTAGCATCCTGTTTGCCTTACTATAGGCCTTAATACATTAGCTAGATTGGTTAAGGGAGTCACTTATGATTACTTCTATGTCTCATTCCTCAGAAGTAGTGCCCAGCTTAACCCCTCTCATCCAGTACTCTGTCCTGGGGTTCTTGGTGCCTATGTGCATCACTTTTGGTATTGAATTTGAACTGCCAAACCTTGATCCACCTCTTTAGCCTTTGTAGGTCTTTCTGCATTATCCTAATCCCCTTCTCACCATCTACCCTACCATAGAGCTTGGATCACCTCTCTAACTTGAGCAGGTCCATCTGCAACTCCCTTACCCCCTCCTCGCTGTCTTCCCTGCCACAGAGTCTAGTGTCATCTGCAATGAGATGAATCTTGCCCTGTATTCCTTCTTCTTTGTCACTAATGAGCATATTGAAATGGACTGGACACAGGAATGATCCCTGTGGCACCCCTCTGGTGACCTCCCTCTCCTTGGATTTGATTCAGTTTACCACAACCTTCTGCTGCCTCCCTTCCAACCAATTTCCCCACCCATCTGTGTCCTTTGCTGCCCCCAGATCATCTAGCTTCTTCAGCAACCTTCTGTGAGGCACCAAGTCAAAAGCCTTGCTGAAACTGAAGTAGAGTAAATCCAGAGCATGACCCTTCTGACACCAGGAATTCTTCAATATTTTTGACTCTTGCAGTCAGCCTGTAGAGTTGAACTGCCCGGAGAATGGAACGTATGTAAATGATGGAACACATCATTGGCTTGTGCCATCATTCAAATGCTGTCCTTACCAACTGCTGCATTCTATAACACTGAGGTTTCATTCTCCGCCTGCTAGTCAAGATGTCCCGGAGAATACTCCTCTCAGTCGCAACTCCAGTCATTGAATTTTGTTGTTTTTCATAATAAAAACAAGTAATATTTATTACATTTTTCATCTGCTGCCTTTACTTTCTGTTTATAATAGCGCTAGTTAATTTAGTTTTTATTAGTTTTAGCAGTTCCTCCCGGTTCCCTGTAACCGCTGAGGAACTGACACTTCAGTCAGGTTTTTCTTGCTTATTCTTATAGTTTACATATTATTTCTTTGTGGAACCGATACTTTTCAGCTTCTTTTTGGTGTTGATCGCTGGATTTTTTCTGGATCAGAAACTAACCGGGATCCTTAGAGGTTTGTGACAACCACAAAAAAAATAAAAAATGATTTAGTGTTTTTTATTTGGGTGGACATTTAACTAAAATGTTAGATAAACTGAACAAGAAAACAGGCCCTACCAGCTTTAAAAACTGTACTCAATGTGGAGGGGTGTTTGCCAAGGCAGACAAACATGACAAACGTGTTGTCTGTCTTGATGAATCCCACTTCACAGCTCAGTGTGAAGTCTGCAAAACCTTTCTGGAGAAAATGGTTGAAAAGTGTTTGGAAAGGTTTAAAAAGAAAGTTGCAGAGTCTAAGGGTGACATCTCTGACCACCCTATTCCCTCTACTACTACGGATGAAACCGTAGAAACCAAACCTTTTATCCCAAATAAGGGTGAACCTTCTAAGACAAAGCAAACCGGTGAACTGGTTGAGAAGTTGGGACCGGCAAAGAAACTTAAGAAAAAACATACAGAACCCCCTGCTGAAAAGCCTAAGGGGACTTCTGAACAACACGAAATACGCTACCAGAGGCCATCATCAGGCATTGAGAAGGTTATCCAGGCTTTACAAGATTGGTACCGGTTCAAACCCCAAGAAGTCTTACTGTATTACGACTAATGCAGTTAGCCATTCCAGTTGAACTGCCCCGGAGATGAGAGTTAAAAGACTATATGCTAATAGTGGAATGTTCAATAGGCTCAACCTCAGTTTTCAAACCACTGTCCCTGGTGCATTCTATGTAACTGCCAGATTCTTTACTCTGCCTGTCTGTGAAGTCGCCTCAGAGATTTCTCCTCAGTTCCTTCGGTTGAAATACAAGTTTCATTGATTTTTATAACCACCATTTATATTTCGTGCCCTTTATAGTTCTCCACAGTCAAAACTATTGGGTATTCCCCATCCATCCTATAGGTCGATGCACCACCCAATCAAAGCAAGCTGGCTGAGGACAGCCCCCTTGTCCCATCTGAGAATCTCTAGTGTGAATCTCCAGTTTACTTCGTGCATCGAGAGAGGTTGGTCGCGATCTAGCTCTACTCCCAACAACTAACATTCATTCATACAAGATACAGCAAATTTTTTATTTATTATTTATGCAGCCTGGCAGCCAATAGGTTTTTATTCCTGGTAAATGTGCTTTACAGACTGAGCAATGCAGCTTGTTTGCGCCTGTTTGTGCCTATTTGCTTTGCGCGAAGATCAGGCGTTGAAATCAGCAGAAAATAATTATATTTAAATCTGGGGCAGGACTCCCTCCAGTAGTGTGTTCTGACCCACACAGATACCACTACAACTACTTTATAGCAGCCAGAAAAGGAGTCTTTCACAAGGGGCTGCACCCCCTATAATCCCCTGCTACAGCCAACCCCTGGATATGAGGTCACTCCTGGAGCGTCCCCTAATCAGTTGGCACACAATGGATCTTTATGTGCAAAAAGGTTTGGGAGAGGTCCCTCCTGGAGCATCCTTTCCCAGTGTACACAAGGTTTCCTTCTGCCTTAGTGGCTGTCTCTGAACCTAATGCCTTCCCCAAAAGGCAAGCATGGGCTGAGGACCTCAAGTAGCCTCCTCAGCCTCACACAGCAAAGCAGAATGGAGCAAAGTAAAAGTTTTTTTTGAAAAAGCAGTACCTGAAAATGTTCTGTTACATTGCCGCTCCCTCTGTGGCATAGGGGATCCAAAATACCACCAGGTCATCCCAATGAGCGATCCGCGGTACCTCCACATGGGCCACTTCCTTCCCCCCCAACATGATTCTGAGCTCCTTTGTCTCTGTGGGCAATAAAATAACATGTTTTCCACCCACTGAGACTTCCAGCAGCCATGCTGTCCCCCTTCTAAGTTGACCAGCCCCATAATGCCATGTGCGGCTCTCGCGAGACTCGGGACCTGCTTGCAGTGCATGCAGCACTTCCAAACCTAGTGGGGAGCTCTCACAAGATTGTGGTGGCCATCTTGGCTGGGATATGGGATCTGAATAGGGCAATCCCAAATCTCACCAGTTCCCATAAGATTTTGTGGTGGCCATCTTGCCTGGGACTGCAGCATTTCCAGTCACTAGGTGAGTGTGTCTTAAAGAGGCAATACATCAATTCACACCAAAGGTGTTTATTGGAACACCAGCAACTGGAAATTGACTACTGATTATCTGGGCAATCTGTTTCTTAAACTATAGGGAGTTTTAGCACACAAAGCCCATTCCTGCTCCAATTCTTTTTGTCTCAAATCAACAGACTGGAAGGTCAGACCAACGACATGAGGAAATGCAAAAAATGTGGGATCCTTTTTCCTGAAGTCAATGAGGGGAACAAGGCCTGTGCAGTGTGCATGCTAATGACCAATGGGAACTCATGGGAGATGGACAAAGGGAACTTGGACTCTGATACCCCCACCAACAGCTCCAATAGCGCTGGATGCAAGCCAAGTACAATTGCTGTTCCAGCTTCTGGAATCTTTGAAAGCCAGCAATCCCATACCGGTACCAAACAAACCGAGTGGCCAAGGGGATGGCACCATGCAGAAAAGACCCAAATTGGACACAGACAGCACCATATCTGAAACCCAGGAGGACCCAAATGACAGCACCATAGATAAATCATTCAGGAGGTGCCATGGTGACAACATCGATGAACTCATAAAAATGGTGAGATCAGCGCTCAGAATAGTGGAGCAACCTGAGCAGCCATCCACATCAGAGAACCAACTGCTGTCAATAGGGGAACCAGAAGAGAAAATCCACTTCCCAACTTGCAAGACCATCGAAACCATTCTCAAAAAAGAATATGATGTGCCTGAACCCACCAGACTACCAGAAAGGAGTATGGTAAACAAATGGCACCCATTATCACAGGCAAGAAGTGACCACTGGGAAAAAGTGCCAAAAGTAGACCAACTGGTCTCTGAACTCTCTAAATGTACCACTATTCCCATCAAGAGCACAGTGGCACTTAAGGAGTCCCTGGATTAGGAAATTGAAGAACACCTCGGGAAAATACATGCGGTCTCTGGCATGTTAAGGACAGACAATATGGCGGTGTGGTTCATGGGCAGAGCCCTCCATAGAAGGGCAGACACCCCGACCGAGAGTGTACCAGAGGGCTCTCCACAGACAGATGCAGCAGAATGCTCCATAGAAGCCATAAAGTACATAATGGATGCCTCCTCAGATATTCTGAGACTTGGATCTAGAATGGCAGTCCTAGCAAACAAGGCTAGGAGGGCATTGTGGCTTATGTTGTGGCAGGTGGACAATGAATCCAAGAGTGCCTTAATGAAGCTATCATTCAAAGAAGAAACCTTATTCGGGGAAGGTTTAACCCCATACCTCAAAAACAGGGGGCAAACAGGTGCAGGAAGACAAAGATGTCTATTTGCCCTTGGACAGGTACTTTCACGCCAAAGGGAAATCATTTAAATCCAGACCCCAGCACCACAACTCCAAGGGATCCAGACAATGGAACCCGAGTCCCAAATTTCAAAACAGATCATATGGCAACAAAACAAGTTCCAACACCGGCAGGCAGTACGGCAATGGCGGATGCAAGCCAAACATCAAAAATAAAAACAAAAAGCAATGAAGGCATGCGTGCCCGAGCAAACCCCTCAATAGCAGGGAGACTGCAGAACTTTGCAAAACAATGGGACCAAACAACATCAGACAAGTGGGTGAGTGAAGTGGTGGCAAAGGGATATGCAATCGAATTCAACATCAAACCAACTCAGCACAGGCCATTTGTTTTCCCAATGCCGAAGTGCCCAGAGAAGGCGCAAGCAATAAATCTAGCGATACTGGACCTGCTAAAAAATGGGGCTATTTCGCCAGTCCCTACAGAGGAGAGAGACACCGAGGTTTACTCCTTTATTCTTTGTAGTTCCGAAGAAAAATGTAGGAATGCATCCGGTGCTGGACTTAAAATATCTAAACAAATTTGTGGCATACAAAAAGTTCAAGATGGAGACGCTGAGGCCAACATTACTAGCCATCCAGCCAGGGGACTATCTAATGTTGATAGATCTGAAGGATGCCGTCCTTGACATACCAATCCAGAAATAACACCACAAGTTATCTTCGGTTCAACATACAGGGGAAACACTATCAGTATACCTGCCTCCCATTTGGACTGGCATCAGCTCCAAGAGTGTTCACAAAGATGCTAGTCGTACTGACAGCACTCCTGAGAAAGGAAGGGGTTCACGTCATTCCCTACCTGGATGACTGGCCGTTATGGGTTCTTTGTAGCTCTGATCTTGGTGTGGCACTTGCAAAACCTAAATGGGGCACATGAGCCTGTTCGGTAGAGCAAAGAAACACTGAGAACATCTAAAGAACCAAACTTTGTAAACATGAAAAATAGTGTGGGGAGCACAGGAAACAGGGAGGAGGAAGGGACAGAAAGCTGTAGTTCAGTACCAGACTTGCTGAACTACAGGACGTACATATCAGACATAAAACTGTATTTTGGGGACATATTCTGAAATCACCACCTTCAGACTGTTTAGAGGAACTATCTAAACAGTGTTAAAATATGCATTTAAGTGTTTATTTTCGAGGAGGGCATGGAGTGGGAGTGACATCACTTCCAGTCTAGGGAGTATTTGAATCTGCTCCAGAGCAAGCACCGTGAGATCAGCGAACACGCAGAGTAGCATGCGGAGATGCACGAGAGACACTGCATGAGAAGCGATGTCTTGCATGTCCCATGCGGTCCTGGGGACCAAGGACATTAGGCAGGAAGGACATAGTATATGGGGGAAGGTAAGAAAAATGGTAACATACATTTGGAGACTTTGACAAAATTAAGGTTTAAAAAAAGACTGCCAATTATGGATACAACACAAACGTAGACCAGGTGCTATATGCCCTATGTCAACAAGGGGTCCTAGTGAAATGTATTCAGTGTGGGTTGTTCATGAAACCAACCAAGAGTGGTGTACTTATAAGCTTTGTTGTGACATATGTCACACAATAGGGAACCTAGAAGAACTTAGAGGGCTTCACCAAATGGATACAACAAACCACCCAAACCTACCAGAAAACTCCAGAAGCATACCGACTACAGTAAATACTAGGCAAACAGATAGAGGGGACCTACCATAGCAACCACTAGCGACTATTCTGAACAATACAGTTGGGCTACCGCCAGTGAGGAGTCTGACCCAAACAGCTGGGCTACCATATCAAAGGGCCCCTACAAAAAAAGGAGAAGGGCACTTGGAGCCACGGAGGTGGCCCTGCACAATAAGTATCCCCCCCCCCCCCCAAGCACAGTAACAGAATCTAGCATAGGCACACTAACTCTGGACAAAAACCACAGCCACAAAAACTCAGATTAAAACCACTGATACTGAAATATTGAACATAGGGGATTCCATCTTGAGAAAGACAGATAGTGTACCAACCAGGGGACATAAACAAAACATGGTGGTAAACTGTCTGCTGGGAGCTTAAGATAATGACATAAAACTCAAATTGCCGAAATTGCTAGTCAAAACACCAAAATCCCAGGTTATGGTACTACATGTAGGGACAAATAATATTGGGAAGAATCACGAAAAAGATGTAGTGGAAGAAATACTAAACTGTGCAGATCAAACAATGGCAGAGGGCCAAACTCCAGTGATCTCAGGGATACTATCAAACTAGGGATGTAACCCAGAAAGAAACCTCACCATACAAAGATTCAATAGTAAGATATCAAATGGGTGTGGTGCAAGGGACATAGTTTTCATTAACACCCGGAATAAGTTTTTCAACAACAAAATCACGTACAAAAAGGATGGACTACATCTAAACATATTGGGCACCAAAACTTTAGCAACAGCAACAGGGGCATCACCAGAGGTATAACGTTGGGGGGGGGGGGCGCTAATGCCCCACTGTTAAAATCCCAACCAAGCTAGGGGGGTCTAGGGGCATGCTCCTGTGGAAAATTTTGAAATTTGTCCCATCGAAAGGTGAAAAATGTGTTTGAAGAATCTGCTTAACATCACCTGTGTTTCTTACATGTGGAAAGATTTTGTTACTACTGGACCACCAAGGACAATGGACAGAGAGACACCATTTCCCTGCAGATCAGCTGGAAAAGTCAGACACTATTATCCCAGCAGATCTGCTGGGAAGATTACAGGATCCTACAGTAAAAGAGGCAGCAGGGCTGACATCTATGCCAAGTACTGAGTGTGGTATAAGAAAAACACTTTTTTATCAAAAAGTAAATGAGACTGATTAGCTTAGCTGACAGCCTGCTTGCCTATCCTAATTCACCCTGTATCAAAAATAAAACAAGGGTTAGAGCTTAGGTATGGTATCACACACATTGTCTGGCTTGCTTGCCACAAACTACTGTCTCAGAGGGTAAAGCACTTAGAAAATGCTGCTATTTATTAATTTTTGTGCAATCAGCTCTAGCTGTTTCTCCTGAGAGCCTTGAGATTTATCAGTGAAGTCAAGCTGAAACACACAGTAGAGCTGATAAAGATGCCAACCACCAAGGCAGGTACAGATTGTGGTATAAGAAAACTCTTTTATAAAAAAATATACAATATTAATTTACCCTGTATCATAAAAAAAAGTATAGCTTAGGCAGTTGTCTTTCTGTATCACTCACAGTGGGCTGTCTGATTTTGATAGGCAGGGCTGAAAACTGTACCAACTACTGTAGCACCCACCAATATTTTATTTTAATTTTTTTATTTTAGTCTTTGGTAACCAGGTAAGGCCCACTAGGTACAAGTGCCTATTTTCAGGGGTGACCTGGGAGCACTGGGCAATTAAGTGACTTGCTTAGAGTCACACAGTATGCAAGTGGAGGTTGGGAGAATCAAACTCGGGTCTAGTTTGCTGGATGTACCAAGCTCGTTCACACCTCATTCCTCTAACCTCTAGGCTATACTGCCAGCCCATATTAATTCATAGTTCACAATGTATCACAACAACAACAAAAAGGTTATAGCTTAGGCAGTAGTCTGTATCACAGGCTGAGGTTGTGTGAGCGTGCTTGCCAGTTGCCACAAATACAAATATAAACCCAGTAACCCACAACACAAAACCCTCGCTGAGAGAGTTAAGGCACTTTCCAAAACCGATATTTATACCTTTCATTTTTTACTGAGCCTTTGATTTTATCAATGAACTGACTGAAGTTCAGTCACAAACTGAAGTCACTCAAACTTAAGTGCAAAAGCCAACTGCAGCAATCCTACAGTAAGAGAATACTTTTTACTTTACTGCAGTATTGTGTTTTGCTTTGTCTATCAGCACCTTGTCTCTTTGCACCAGTTGCATTGCCGCTGCTGTTTTGCCATAGATGTGCAATAGTGAGCACACCCAGAACTTGTGCCACAGTGATTTCCTTTATTTTGCATCATAATATCACTGCATCATAATATCACTGCATCATATGCTGTGACTGAATAATTTCTGTTTGCACAGCAGTTAGAAAAGGCAACTACTGGATAGCACTTTTTGCACCAAAATAAATGATTTTTCTGATGGATGGTTTAAGCGCTAGGAATATTCATTATGGTGCTGAGGCATGTGGGGCAGCATTTAAACTGCAGGACCTGTTACCCCAATGTAAGCATGCATTAAACATTTTTTTCTGAATGTGGCTGTCAGAGAAAGCCAACATTCACCAGGGAAGTTGATGCATCAATTACAACTGCTAGCAATCACCGACTGCGCAAAAAGAACTAGGCAGAAGCAGAATTTTATAGGTAGAAAAACCCTCAATCCATCAAGACATCAATTGCCACTCTGCCAATCAAGCTCAACCAGAAACCAATGGCATGGAACCCAAGAAAGATCCTGACAGACATGAGACATCCAAACATACTAGTTATCCCAATAACAGCTGCATGCCAGATTGGTAATACGATTCAGGTTTGGGGAATTCTCTCTTTAACAGCAGCAACCAAAAACTGCATCAGACCACTGTTTCTGCACACAGCACAGCATAAGAACTATGCACCACTTGTGTCTGAAAAAAACAAAACACACCACATGTTTGTATACTACACTGACTGGCTGGTGTGAAAGCAAAAGCAATGTGTCTTTAGTTTTTTTGGCCGGGAAAGGGAAGGCTAGGCAGAAACAAAGGCAGAGGCATTGCCATAACTCCCCCCTGTCATTCAGTCCCTGGTGCTTGCTGGATGGCCTGGTCTGTGTGTTCCATTGTCCCCAGAGCCTCCCACGACTCGCTGAATGGCCACTTCTGGTGCACTGCTGGCTGAACTGAGTAGAGCCACCCAGTCACCCCTCTGGGGATGGACACAGGGTATAGGGCCAGGAGTATGGTGTATGCAAGATTCAAAAATAGCCTGCACTCTATGAAATGCACATACTTAATCGGCACTAAAGCCCTGATACAATCCTTAAATTCATTAATGTCACAGAGGTAACAGAGAACTACTGAGAGTGCTAGCATACAAAACTCCCTGGCGCTTCAAACCTTAACAGTTCTTCATCGTGGTTGGGGTTACAACTTTTTAAACCTTCAATAAATAGGGCCGCCCTGGCCCCCTCCCAGCACTGACGCTGTTAAATGAAATAAACTCTACATATCTTTCCTACTGTCTTATATTCTGTTTTCCTTGTATTCATCCCTCACCACCTTTCACCTCCAGCATCATGTTCAGGTCCAGCATGTCAGCTGGCAACGAAAGTAATTAAGGTGCTTGTATGGCATTTCATGCCTGGGTTTCAATAAAGTGCATCTGTGCCTTTAAAAATATTCTGAAGAAATGAAATAAAGTGCAACAGTGCCTGCAAATATGTTCTGTTATGAGAACACATAAAGTGCTTATTGTGTGATTAAAGTCCTGCAGTACTGATAGAAATAAACAAGTAATATGCAGCGTAATAAATAAAAATGTGAGGGGTTTTAAAAACGAGCGGCTGAGCTGCTGAAAATGTATTGTAGGGCTTGTAAGTACAGCCACTATTTAAGGGAGCGAAATGGAGTGGCAAGTATATGTTTTAATAGTATTTCAGTTAGCCACCGCTCTGTTGTGTTCCAGAGTTTAAATCAATCCCGCATCAAAGCAGGATTCAGAAGTAAACCGGGCAACATTTCTTTTCATTCAGCCGCTGTTGGGTATATTACAGAGGCCCCTCCTTACTTCTGAAATATTTATTCATGGCTCCCAGCTGCTGGCAAGGTAAAAAATGAATTGTTTAAACCAGCCAATCATGGAGGAGCTAAAGAAATGAACAGCCCATTGAGCTGTTATAGAATCGGGGCAGAAATCCTGCTTCAAAGTGGGATTCATGCACAGAGCAGCAGTCCGCTCTTTTGTATTTCATATCAGCTGCTCCGTGCTCCCTGAAGGTTTCCCTGATGTCCAGATTACCAGAAAAGACCCTGAGGGGTCTAGGCAGAGAGAGCAAGAGCAATAGAAGTAAATGAGGAGCCTACTTACTCCTCGACTCACTCTCTCTTTCTCCAAATGAAAACTGCTATGTCGCAGTTGCAGCAGGGCAACTTTTACTTTCCCTTTTCGCCACTTCATTTAAAAAAATAAACTGTGCGCCTGTAAAGCGAGCACTTTGGAAGAGAAGGGACTATGCTGTCCCTAGACATAAGTAGCTACAGCCCTGATATGAAATAAGTTAAAAAGGGGCTTACAGAGAGGTAGTTCAACTGCAGAGTGGCTTAGAATTGTCTGCCTTTTCTAACCTACTGCCACATATCTTTTCTCCTGAATCTCCACCCAGCACCCAACAAGTTCAGAGCTCTCCTGGTCCCCTCCCATGGTGTTGTGTGGCATCGTACATCCCCTCGACTCTGGATCTCAGTCTCCTCTAGCCGACAAACTCCATCAGCATCACAGCAGCCACCCTGTGCATTCACAAGACACAGAATGCGCCAACAGAGAAAACGAAAGTGCGCTCCATGCGGTGGTGCTATAAAGTGCTGTATCAGTGCGTCTTAAAGAAAAATCACGGCTTCTTTTATTTTTTTTCCAGCAGTGAAGCCATGATTCCATTTCTTTGATGAGGGAAATAATTGGGGGTCTCTAGATTATACTGGGGGGATATAGCCCCCAAACAGCCTGATGATGCCAACTAACAGCAATCAAGGAAGAAATCATAAAACATTTAAACTAGCAACGGGGGTTACCCAGACACAAGAAACAGGGTAAAATAAAACTAAAACAATAGCAATTTCCCAAAAAATTTAATTCACTGTATACTCCTGAATATATGTAGCCTCAGTAATAAAAAGAAGGAACTGGAGGCACTTATAAATAGCAGAACAGACATACGAATGGCCTTTATTATGAAGACCTGGTGATCAGACCAAAATGTATGTGGAAGAGAGATACCTGGTTCAAACAACATGAAGTCTTGCTATATTATGACTATTGCAGTTTGTCCCACCATTAGAACTGCTCCGGAGGTGAAAGAGTTAACTTCCATGCAGGGCATGGAACTTAGAGCGCGAGCTCGGTTAGAAAAGCTCTGTCTGGGATATTTCAAACTGAAACTGTCAGATTCTTTACTCCGCCTCACTGAACAGTCGCTTCTGAGATTCCTCCTACTGCTCGGTTCATTTTCTCGGTTTAAAGAGTTTTTTCTCGGTTAAATTCAACCGCGATTATCATTATTTTAACCGCAAACCGATCAGTTTAAGCTCTGTCTATGGTATTGTAAGTAATAGATAGGTTTCTTTCTGTGTGGAACTTGTAAATGTTTATCGGTTTGGTTTGAACCGATCAGGTTGTGTTGAAACTTTATTCTGAAACATTTAAAGGCTTTTTAGAGTGCGGTTCCCGGTTCTTATTGGTTCTAAAAAAAACGGATTTCATTACGTTTTTTCCACGACCCGTGACACAGTTGGGAACCGATAAGGGTGTCTTGCCTGGCACTGCCGAAAAAAAAGGGCAAGTTTTGGTTAGGCTGGCATTATGTCTGAAGAAACCCAAAAGAAAAACCGGGCCCACTGGGTTTCAACACTGTAGTGTCTGTGGGGAAGCCTCAAGGCTGACCCACACACCACATATGCTTATTGTCTGGGGTTTGACCACCTCAATGCAGACTGCCAGATTTGCAAGAATTTCCTGCAGCTACCCTAGATAAGAGAGTTGGTAGCTAGGGAACGAGACCAAAAAGTCCGCTGACCGGATGGCCAGCCCGGTTCGGTGCCAACCGAACCAGAGGGAGTGCCCTCTGACCAGGGCCAGACTTCCTCGGCAACGTAAGCCTGACTCTGAGGAGCCAGTTCCAGCAAAGAGAACTAGAAAATCAGCAGGTGTGGAGTCAAAATTCCCTTCTCCAACTGCTGCAGAGATAGCCAGGGCAATCCAAATTGTCCAGTCACTTTCCCCGGTTCCATCCGAACCGCCACTGTCTGGCAAAAGGTCGGTTCGCCCGGTTCCACCGGTTCAAGAATATGATATAGAGGAGTTTTATGAACCAGAGGAGGGGGAGGATGATTATGAACAGTGTGAATGTGACTTTGAAGTCTGGATGTGCCCATTGAACCGACATCTCCCAGACAGACCTTTAGGAGAATCTCCCCTAGGCTTTCTGAGTCCCTTCTCATTTTCTGTTTTATAAAAGTTTCTGAAATCCTCCAGCTTCTTTGGAGGAAGCTGTGGATGAGCAAGAGGAGCCTGACTTTGTAGAGATGATGGATATCCCAGAGTCCAGGAGATTGTCTATTCCTTTACATAAATCCTTTAGGAAGCAAACAATAAAATGTTAAAAGCTCCTAATTCTGTGCCTCCTGTGGATAAAAAGATGGACAGAAGGTACACTTTGTCAGGTCCTGATACAGAATTTCTTCACAGCAATGCAGCCATGTTGGTAGTTCAGGCTGCAGCCTTGTGATAAGGCTATATTCCCTGGCTTCACATCCTCCTGACAAGGACTCCAGGAAGATTGATGCCATGGCTAAAAAACAATACATGGCAGCGTCCTTGGGACTCAGACAAGCAAATTATATGGCTTATGTTGCAAGATACCAAAAATCTAGATGGGATACTGTCATTGCTTTAGCCAAACAGGCCCCTGGCCAGCTTGCCAAGGAGCTGGAGCAGGTGGCTGCTGATGGTATTGAGGCATCTAAGGTGCAATTCCATGCTGCAGTGGATTCTAATGATGTATCCTCTAGAGTCATGGCTACATCTGTGGCTTTTCGTAGATTGGCTTGGCTCAGGTGTACTAGTTTGTCACAGGATACCCAGGCTAAGGCTATGGATTTTCCTGTGGTGGGAAATTCTCTGTTTGGGGAGCAGACAGAGAATTATATGAAGAAAATGGATGAATATAGAACCACTTATAGGAGTGCACAAGCCAAGGAACGGCAAGCCACTCCTTAGAGGCAGCCCCCCAGGGGTAGAGGCAGGCCTTTTCACAGGCCTTTTTACCAAACCCAGGCCTCCTCTTCAGCTTATGTTCAGAGGGGGTTCTTCAGAGGGAGAGGCAGACGGGGTACAAGCAGGCCTGCTCCCACCCCTCAGCCTAAAGCCCCTGCCAAACAGGCACCCTGATGGGATGCCCAGGGCCGGTTCTCCATTACCTGTAGGGGGCAGGCTGGCTTACTTCATCCAGGACTGGGAGTCTTTAACATCAGACAAGTGGGTCCTGGAAGTAGTAAGCCAGGGTCTGGTTCTCAGCTTCAAAAAATTTCCAAAGGTGAGAATCAGATCTTTTCCACCTGCAAACCCTTTAGAGACTCTTGCTTTGGAAACAGAAGTCTCAACCCTCCTGGCTCTCAGAGCTGTAGAAAGGATTTCTCCCCTACACCAGGGCAAGGGTCTGTACTCCAGGTACTTGCTTACCCCAAAAAAGACAGGAGAGTGGCGGCCCATCCTGGACCTAAGATATCTGAACAAGCACCTTTTAAAACCAAAATTAAAAATGGTGACTCTGGGAATGATTTTACCTTCCCTAAGGCCAGGGACTGGCTAGCTTCCCTGGACCTCAAGGATGCCTACTTCCATGTTCTTATCAGAAGCTCCACCAAAGTACCTCAGATTCAAACTGCCCTCAGGCCATTATCAGTTCAGAGCAATGCCCTTCGGCCTTACCTCTGCCCCAAGGGTATTCACAAAATGCCTGGCAGTAGCAGTTGCTCATTTAAGAAGGCAAAAGATTGCCATCTTTCCCTACCTAGACGACTGGCTCATTGTGGGTCAGTCTCCAGACCAGGTCAAATCACACCTGCAAGTTACCCAGCAGCTGCTTACCTCTCTGGGCTTTCTTCTCAATCTTCCAAAGTCAGTTCTGGAACCTGTCCAGGTACTCACCTTTATAGGTGCAGAACTGGACACAAAGCAGGCCAGGCCTTCCCCCCTAGAAAGGTAAGGACCCTGGTGGCCTGGCCTCGTCCTTCACTCTGCAGGTCTCTCGACCAGCAAGGCATTTCCTACAGCCCTAGGACACATGGCTGCTTCCACAGCTGTAGTGCAAGGAGCAAGATTTCAGATGAGGGACATTCAGTTCCATTTGAGAGCCTTTTGGTCTCAAAGAAGAGATTCCCTATCCAAGTTGATCCCAGTGACTTGAATCCTGATCCAGGCCCTTCAGTGGTGGCAGGATCAGAGCAATCTGAGACAAGGGGTGCCCTTCATCCCTCTATCTCACTCCTTGACCCTTACTACAGATGCGTCCCTCGGGATGGGGAGCTCACATGGGCGACCTCTCCACCCAGGGATTGTGGTCCTCTCAGGAATCTCTGCTCCACATCAATCTGTTGGAACTCAGAGCTGTTTTCTAGTACTTCAGTTTTTTCTGCATCTGTTCAGAACAAAGTGGTACAGGTCAGAACAGTCAGCATTTACAGAGGGACACCACTACAATGTGGTACATCAACAAACAAGGGGGCACTCGGTCTTCGGCCTTGTGCACCGAGGCGATGAAGTTGTGGTCTCTGGCTTATTCCCTGAACACTTCCCTCATAGCAGTTCACTTCCCAGGCAAGGACAATGTCCTGGCAGATGCTCTCAGCAGGATTTCCCAGGGCCATCACGAATGGTCACTGGATCCCTGAGTACTGGGGATAGTTTTTGCCAGATGGGGCACCTCAGATAGATCTTTTGCAGCCCCAGACAATCATCAACTTCCACTTTTTGTTGCAGGCCCCAGTGTTGGGCTCAGTCCCTGGATGCCTTTCTCTCTCGATTGGGAAGGGAAGTTTCTCTTTGCCTTCCTCCCTTTCCCTCTCCTGTTCAAGGTGCTAGTCAAAATCAGATCTCAGCCCTGCAAGATGATCCTGATTGCTCCAGACTGGGCCAGGCAGCCCTGGTACCCACTCCTTCTGTCCTTAGCAGTCTATCTTCCCCTGTGTCTCCCCAGGAACCACAATCTGTTAACCTGTGCCCAGGGGAGAGTCTGGTATCCGAATCTCAAATCCCTCAACCTCAAGGCCTGGCTCTTGAGGAGTTAGAATTTGCTGATCTACAACTTTCTCAAGGTGTTCTCGAAATCTTGAAAGCTTCTAGGAAGCCTTCCACTAGGGCTAGCTATAACTCCAAGTGGAAAAGGTTTTCCATATGGTGTTCTGGGAAGCATATTTCCCCGGAATCTGCTGATTTGCCCACTGTTTTGGACTATATGGTCCATCTTAATTCTTTGGGACTGAGACCAGCTACCCTGAAAGTGCATTTGGCAGCTGTCTCGGCTTTTATTTCAGCAGGAAGCCCTCTTCTCTTCTGCTCACCCTGTATTTTCCAAGTTTTTAGGGATTGTTTCACCAATCCACCATTCAGGAACCCTGCCCTGCCTGGGATCTTAATGTTTGCATTGCTCAGCTGATGCAACCCCTTTGAACCTCTGTCTTCGGCAGAGCTTAAGTACTGAACTTGGAAAACTGTATTTCTAGTAGCCATCACTTCTGCCAGGCGCATAAGTGAGTTACAAGCTTTGTCAGTGGAGACTGACTTATTTCCTTTCACAGGGATAAGGTAGTCCTCAGGACTAACAGGAAGTTTTTGCCTAAGGTGGTTTCAGATTTCCACCTTAATCAATCTATTTCACTTCCAGTGTGCTTCACTGACCATTCCTCCTCTGGTGAGAGGAGGTTGCACAGCTTAGATGTTAAGAGGGCCCTAAGTTACTACATAGAGTGTACCAAGGGTCACAGGGTTGACTCCCTCCAACTATTTCTCACTTATGGTGAGGTTGGGAAAGGGAAACCTGCCACTAAGAGATCCATTGCCAGGTTGATTGTCTCTTGTATCCAATTTTGCTATCAAAAACTGGGTAAGGTTCCCCCTTCAGGCCTGAGGGCTCACTTTACCAGAGGTACAGCTGCGTCTCTAGCTGCTGCCAGAGACATCCCTATCTTAGAGATATTTCAAGCAGTTACTTGGAAAACAGTACACACTTTCACCAAGCATTACTCCCTGGATATCCAGGCCAGGAGGGATGCTCGGTTTAGCACAGCCATGCTTCAGAGCCTATTCCCTAAGTAGGTTCTGTCCCTCCTCCATGGAGGTACTGCTGTGTAGTCTGCAATAGTCATAATATAGCAAGACTTCATGTTGTTTAAAGAAAAAATTACTCAACTTAGTAATGTTGTTTCTTTTAATGGAGTCTTGCTATATTATGACCTCCCCCCCAGCCTGCCCCTCTCAGAACTTCTACTTTGGGTATGGGGTGGGCAGTCCACTTTTGGCACTTATTGATGCCCCTTTTTATGTTTTCCACCCCTTCTTTTTTGGGGTGTTTGGGTGTTGTGTTTTATTTTATCTTATCTTCTTATCTTATCTTTTTCTGGTCCCCTGACTTGAGTCTTGGTGTTGGGACCAGGAAAATGTGTTAATATTTTAGTAGCCAGTTGGCTAGTGTAGGTTACAGCTTCACACAGAACCTCAGTGAGTTTTGCTGGTAAAGATCTGACAGTTTCAGTTTGAAATATCCCAGACAGAGCTTTTCTAACTGAGCTCGCACTCTAAGTTCCATGCCCTGCATGGAAGTTAACTCTTTCACCTCCGGAGCAGTTCTAATGGTGGGACAAACTGCAATAGTCATAATATAGCAAGACTCCATTAGAAGAAACAACATTACTAAGGTGAGTAAATTTTTCTTTTGTCCTTTTCCATCAGGATAGGGATGATAAAAAGTGAGGGGGGGTAGCAGCATATACATCAAACTCCATAAAGGCTACATATATAACAGACAAGGTTAAACAAGGTGTAACCAGCCCTGAAACCACATGGATTCAATTAGACATAAGCCGTAGGGAACATATAATAGTAAGAGTATGATACTGACCCCCAGGTGCAACTATGGAACTGTCAAATCAAATAAACACAGAAGTAACTAAAGCATGTGAACTAGGAAAGGTAATATTCGTCTGTGACCTCAATTATAATGACATAATGTGGGAAAGCCGGCAGACACTAAATCCACAAAGTAAAGCATTCCTGGGACATAGCCAGGAATTGGATATAACCCAACATGTAACTACTCCAACTAGGGGAAACAACATATTGGACCTTGTAATGACATCAAGGGAGATCAATATCACAGCATGTCAAACCATGGCCGCACTGGGTAGCAGTGATCGCAATTCGATAGCCTTCTCATTTAAGCAGCATATACCAATTGAGAAAGGATGTAGGGAAATCTACAGTATAAACACTGCAGACAAATCTAAAATACTGAAAGAACTGGAGAATATAAACTGGGAGAGTATTTTAACAAACAAAACTGTCAATGAAATGTGGAACATCCTTACAAAATACATCTTCCCTATGTTTAACAAACACATAAAAAAGATAAAGGTTTATAATAATAAGAGAAAAATACCCAGATGGCTTACAAAAAAAACTAAGCAGGTTGTTAAAAAGGAAGCAACGGCTTTATAGAAATTATAAACAAACAGGAGACTCCCATACTTGGGCCAACTATAAAAAAAGAAAACAAAAAACAGGATAAATGTAAGCAAATGATAAAAAGAAATAAACAAAGGCTGGAAACCCAGCTGGCAACTACAGCCAAGAAGGACAACATGCAGCAATTTTACAGTTATATGAACTCACTCAGGAAAACAAGAAATAATCTATGCTCCATTAAAGAGGGGAATGACCTAATTTCTGATCCGACTAAGGTGGCAAACATTTTTAACTCCTATTTCAGCACAGTTTTTTCAAATAAATTATAGGAGCAGGTGAACATTACACCAAATAAGGAATGTAACATTAACATAAACTTGGACACAGTGATAAACAAAATAAAATCCTTAAAGAACACAAATTCAGCTGGGCCAGATAATATCTCTAACAATATACTTAAACTATTTTCCCCATACATTGCTTTTCAACTAACACTTATATTCCAGAAATCACTGGATAGCGGTGAGGTGCTGGGGGATTGGTTGGCAGCAAATGTGATACCCATCCATGTGAACGAGCTTGATACGTCCAGCAGACCAGATCTAAGTTTGATTCTCACAACCTCCACTTGCATACTGTGTGACTCTGAGCAAGTCACTTAACCACCCAGTGCTCCCAGGTCACCCCTGAAAACAGGCACTTGTGCCTAGTGGGCCTTACCCGGATACCAGAGACTAAAATAAATAAAAACAGAGCAGATCACACAAACTATAGACCCATTAGCCTGACCTCAGTGCCGGACACACTGATGGAATCTATTCTATGTAATAAATGCCCATTTGATAGAAACTAACCCAGGAGACAGTGAACAGCATGGTTTTGTGGCAGGGAGGTCCTGTGCAACAAACATGTTATGTTTCTATGAAAAAAGCACCAGAGCAATGGATAGGGGGAGGCTGTAGATTGTGTATGTCTCGACTTCGCAAAGGTCTTTGACAAGGTTCCTCACCAAGAAATAATGCATAGCCTAAAGGAAATTAACCTGGATCACAGAGTGATCCGTTGCATAGGGGGCTGGTTGGATGATAGATCACAGAAGGTGTATATAAATGGTTACTATTCAGATAGTGTTCCAGTGACGAGCGGGGTCCCCCAGCAGTTGGTCCTGGGACCTGTGCTCTTTAGAGTATTTATGGCAGAAAACTGGATAAGTAACTATGCAGACGATACTAAACTTGCATGTATAGTGACCTTCACAAAGGAAGTACAGACAGTACAGACAGATTTAAATAACATTTATAGCTGGGCATATGCCAGAGGCATGAGTTTCGATATTGACAAATGTTGTGTAATCCACCTGGGTAAAAAAAACGTGAAGAAAACTGCTTAGTACATGGAGTAGCACTACGGAAATCAGATGAAGAAAAAGACCTGGGTATCCTAGTGGACCGCAACCCTACATACCAGTCCCTCTGCAACAAACAAATTATAAAAGCTAAGCAAGTGCTGTGGAATATAAAGAAAAGCTTTAGGAGCCGTAGCCAAATGGTGATTATGCTACTGTACAGAGCATATGTCAGGCCCATATTGGACTATGAAGCCTCACTGTGAGAACCCATTACAAAGGGGGCAGTGACAAATGTTGAGAGGGTGCAAAGACAGGCCACCAAAATGATATACAACCTAAATAAAGATCCTTCTGAACAACGCTTAAACAAATTACAGCCGATGTCCCTGGAGACAAGAAGAATTAGAGGGGACTTGTTGCTGTATTATGATGTAATGCAGAATGATTATATACTAAATGAACTAAGCTTTCAGTTTAAAAATGACAAGAAGGGTACTAGGGGCCACCCACTCCAGCTGAGACATATTAAGCACAACACCAATAGGAGAAAGGCTTTTTTCACCCAGAGTGGTTGTCCCTTGAAACAAGTTGCCAGAAGAAGTTATCTGTTCAAATAGTAAGGCCCAGTTTAAACGTAACCTAGACTCTCATACTGAAAGGACACAACCTGACATATGGGTGAGATGGCAGGAGCAGCAATGGGCCAACAGTAAGGCCCCCTTTAGCTCCTTACCACTTAGTATAAGAGCAGTGGAAAAAGCTCAGTACAACACCAACGCTGCGGCACGCTGCCTTCAGGAACATGGATGAGTAATCAGCAAAGCAAAGAGCCAGTTAGCACCCTTGCAGTCCCTGGTCCCATTAGGCACCATAATAAACACTCAACTCAACAGGATAGCACCAACAGAGGAAAAAGTATGCAACATCCACACTCTGGTCAGCTGGATCATCCAAAGGCCCAATAGGGCAGTATGGGAATCATGGCAGCCCTGATAGACATGATACCATGGGCCAGACTGCACATGAGGGTACTACAGCAATACCTTATCGAGACATGGGATCAGACCACTCAGAACTTCAGGTTCTGAATAACACCACCTGCAAGAATACTCACCAACATGTGGTGGTGGACTATAAAAAAGAACATATTATGTGGCCGTCCACTGATGCAACAACCTACGGAGGTCATCACCATGGATGCGAGCCTGACAGGTTGGGGAGTGCTTACCTGAACCATATCCCTCAGGGACTATGGTCACAGAAAGAGTCAACACTTTCAATAAATGTTCTGGAAATTAAAGCATTGCAACTAGCCCTGGCATTCTTCAAACTTCTAAATGCAAACAAGTTAGTTCGGGTGAAGTGCGACAACCAAGTGATAGTGGCCTACCTAAACAAACAAGGAGGCACGTAAAGCAAGGCCAAGATAGCAGAATCACTTAAACTGCTACACTGGACAGAACGGAATGTACTGTCGATCACAGCAATCTACCTGGCAGGCTCATCCAACATGGAGGCAGATTGGCTGAACAGAGTAACAATAAACCAGGCGGAATGAAAACATGACGACAGAATTTTCCAAAGTATTCAAAGGAGATAGGGACCACTACAAATACATCTTATGGCCTCCCAGCAGAATACACAACTACCAAGCTACCATTCCAGGTTTGCGGATCACAGGGCATAGGAAGTGGACACACTTTCATCACCATGGCGGTTCAAACTGGCCTATGTGTTTCCCCCAACCACCATGATACACAAAATACTTCAAAAAGTACGAAACACAGGGGTATCAGTGGTACTAGCTGCACTGGACTGGTCCAGGAGACCATAGTACTCACTGATACAAGCGACAGCAGTGGGCCCGCCAATGCCACTGCCCTGCTGAGCCAGGGTCCAGTCCTCCACCCAAACCCAGCAATGCTGAAACTGATGGCTTGGTTGCTGGGAGGAACACACTGTTAACCCTGGGCTATAACACCAGGGTAGTGGACCACCTACTGCAGTCCAGAAGACAATCCACAAATGCCACATATCGAAGACAATGGCAGATCTTTCATAAATGGTGTATGGAAAATGGAATATTGCCATCAGTGGCGGGCGTACCACAAATCCTAGACTTTCTACTCAGCCCAGCATCGCTCAGAATTCAAATTTCCGCAATATCTTCCATAAGGGGCCCACTACCATGGGTAAGTCCCATAGGTTCACATCCTGACATAGTCAGACTACTCAAAGCATTGACACTAACTTCCCCAAGAGTCAGACCAACATGCACAACTTGGCAGCTGAATATAGTGCTAATACTCCAGTTAAAAACTACTCCAGTTAAAAACAAATGAGGGGGAGATGTTACAAGGGGGACAGAGAGAAAGTGGACCTGCTAAATAACTATTTTTGCTCAGTGTTCACTAGGCAGGAAGAAGATGAAGGCAGCAGAGCAGGAAAGAAATGGCAGGGGAGAGGTGGAAGTGGATATGAGGCCTTTTCTCGTGGAGGAAATTTTGGGAGAACTAGGCTGCATGAAAGTGGACAAGGCAATGGGGCCGGATGGAGTGCACCCAAGGGTGTTAAGGGAACTAAAGGAGATATTGGCAGTGCCATTGACTGCACTCTTTAATCAGTCCCTTGACTCTGGGGTGGTGCCAGAAAACTAGAGGCAGGCAATTGTGGTCCTGCTGCATAAGGGGGGGAAGGAGGAAGTGGGAAATTATAGGCCCATGACATGAGCTTGACATTAGTGGTAGGCAAGCTCATGGAGAAACTAATAAAAGACAGGATCACCAGCTACCTGGAGGAAAGTGGCCTGATGACTCCAAGGCAACATGGGTTTACTAGGGGCAGATCCTGTCAAACAAATTTGATAGAGCTTGTTGACGTGATCACCAAGGAACTGGATCAGGGGAGGGCAGTAGATGTGGCTTATCTGGATTTCAGGAAGGCGTTTGACTCTGCGCCCCACAGGAAACTGCTGTATAAAATGTCAGGCCTGGGGCTGGGGCAGAGGGTAATTAAATGGGTGGGAAACTGGTTGGGGGACAGGAGGCAGAGGGTCATAATAAATGGGTTGGCATCTGGGAGGGCAAGGTCACAAGTGGGGTCCCTCAGGGATCAGTACTGGGGCCCCTACTATTCAATATATTTGTAGGGGACAGTGTGGAGGGCCTTGAGGGCAGTGTGAGTCTGTTTGCGGATGATATTAAAATCTGTAATAGGGTGGACACGCAGGAAGGGGTAGAAAAATGCAGAGAGATTTGGGGAGGCTTGAGGCATGGTCAAAGAGGTGGCAGCTTTCATTTAATACAGAAAAGTGTAGAATCATGCATCTTGGCTACAGGAATTGGAGGGCAGGGTACTATATGAGGGGCAGAGATCTGGAGGTAACGGAACAAGAAAGGGACCTGGGCATCACTATACCGGGGGACCTGAAGGTGGAACAGCAGTGCGGGAGGGCAGCGGCTAGGGGGAGTGGAATGCTGGGATGCATTGGAAGGGGGATCACCAGTAGAAATAGGGAGGTCATAGTACCCTTGTACACCCATCTGGTTAGACCAAATTTGGAGTACGGAGTCCAGTTCTGGAGGCCATACTTCAAAAAGGATGTGGGGAGGCTGGAGCAGGTTCAGAGGAGAGCGACAAAGATGGTAAATGGGTTGAGCCACCTATCCTATGAAGAAAGGTTGAGAGATCTGAACATGTACTCCCTGGAACAAAGGAGGGAGAGGGGGGACATGATCGAGACCTTCAAGTACCTTAAGAGTATAAACAGGGTGCCAGTGGAAAGCATCTTCCAAATGAAGGGTAATCAGAGGATGAGGGGGCATGGCCTGTAGGTGGAGGGGGGGCAGTTCAGAGGTAACATTAGGAAATACTATTTCACAGAGAGTGGCGAAAAAGTGGAACAGACTCCCGGAGGCGGTCGTTGGAGAAGAAACAGTGGAGGGATTCAAAAGGGCATGGGACAACCACAGGGGAGTGTTAAGGGTGGGGGGCGCAGGTCCAAGCAGATAGCTGGACAAATGGGCAGACTCGGTGGGCCTTGTCGGTCCTTTTCTGCTGTAACACTTCTATGAATCTATAAATACACTCCCAAGCCACACGTTCCAGCAAGAGACACTGCACTTGTGCACTCTGAAAACTGTATTCCTGGTGGCAATTTGCTCGGCTAGAAGGATAGGAGAGTTACAAGCACTGTCATGTAGAGAACCTTTCCTGACATTTCACAATGATAGGGTCACACTCAGAACAGTCCCTTCGTTCATCCCTAAAATAGCCACTCCATATCACATGGCCCAAGAGGTCAGCTACCAGTCGTCAGAAACACAACACAGGGATTCCTCACCTCTAAATGTAGGCCATCAACTGAAGAGGTACCTCAGTTTCACTGAGAGCACATGTAAGACAGACTGTTCATTTTAACCACAGGACAAAGGGCGGGGCAAGCAGCCTCCAAGAACACTATTGCTGGATGATTAAGACAGACCATAACTAAAGCTTACAGGGAAGTAGGCCAGGAACCATCAGAAGGGATCAAGGCACACTCTAACAGAGTGGTAGCTGCATCCTGGGCATAGAAAGGGGAGGTCTCAGTCGCAGACATCTGTTCAGCCACAACATGGCCCACCATATACACCCTTACCAGACATTATCGGCTAGACGTGGCATCTGCCAAGGGAGCCTCATTTGCCTGGGCAGTAATAAGGGCAGGGACTCAGACTAGATAAGAACCAATTGATCTGCCTTCTATCCCACCTTAGGAATATGCTCTCAACCACACTGCTACTAAGGTCCCAATGGTTTTGCCTGTGGAGTAATATAAAGGGTATGAAATATAATGGTATTCACTCTCCTGGTAAAGGTGATTATTTGAGTACCCTTTATAGTACTCCGCAGCCTCACCCAGGGTGGCCGATGGTACTGATTGTCTGTATACCAAATAATACAAGTTATAACTCAAGAGAATGCAATGTTACTTCTGAATAACTAATTTTTTGTTAAGCATAATGAAATTGGAATTAATGATATGTGTATGTTGTTTTTTTCTAACCCCAGTAATACTCAGGTATTCATAACTTTATGCAGTCAGTCTTCTAAGTAGAACTGCCCATAGAGACATAATTTGGAACATGTGCAAATGATGGGATCTTTTGCATGAACCACTTTTCAAATGCTGCCTTATACAAACTGCCTTAGTTCTAACCCCTCAGATTTCTTTCTTTGCCTGTCAAGACTAGATGCTCAGAGATCCTGTCCTCATCATCTTTTGTTCTGACATAAGAAACCATATAAAATAGTATAAGTATTTTTACATTTCATATGCTGCCTTTTACTTTTTATTTTAGGTAAACCCATAGTTTTATTGTTTAAACTGTAAGTTTTCTTGGTTTCTCCCAGTTCGGTATACTGGGGGTAAACCAAGGTTTGTTTCATATTTATCGGAGTTTTCTGACTAAAAAACTCCATTAGTTATGCTTAATTTTATTAAATTAGCTTGTTTTTAAGAACCGCTGATACTGGTTCCTGGACCGATAGCCTCGGTTCATTTTATTTCGGTTCCCGGGTCCTGCAACAGTTCCGGAACCGACTGCAACTGCTAAATAAACTTAAATTAACATTTTTATTTTTTAGCAGTTGCAACTGTTATTGGCTTTACATTGAAAATTTTATAAAAAGAAACTGGTGATCCCAGTTTCAAACCTTGTATTCAGTGTGGTGAAATTTTGTTAAGTCAAACATTCTCTTGTTTTGCCTATCTGGACATGAACATTTAAAAGCAGAGTGAAATCTGCATTACATATCCTGAAAAAAACTACTGAAATGCCTGGATAAGGTTTAAAAAAAAAAATATCACCACCTAAGGGTCCCTCTAGCTCTAACCAGCTGACACCCTAAGTTACTGTGGGTGACTCCACAACAAATACTGTAACTGCTACCCTGAGATGGGCATATAAGCAGTTTTTAAGAGGCTTGTTGAACCGGCTGACTCCCTGGTTCCCTCAGTGAAATTGAAGAAAACTAAGCACACATAACCCCCTGCTGACAGCATTTTGGGGACTTCTGTGCCTGCTAGAAAGCCTGACAACTCCTTCAGAAATTGCAGGCTGGTTCTGATTGGGAAATACTTGCCAAGACAGGTAAGCACAGTTGTGTATTGCTTCCCTTGGCTATGATCAAGGCCCCTGGAATTCTGCAGTTCTGCGGTTGCGGAATTTGCCGCAGAATTTGCATCATGCCTCAGAATATATATAGTGCTGCAGAATTCATTGTTTTTGGTGAATTTTCATATAAATATACTGTTTTTCCATAGTGTCAGACTTTCTTTCCCACCTCGTTTTTCCTGAAGCCCCTCCTCTATGCTCAGCATATGATGTCATCGATGACATCACATCATATTTAGCCAATGACAGGACTGCATTCTGCCAGAGAAATGAATAAATCATGCTGCAGAAATCAGAAAATGCTGCCACAGAAGTCAAGGAGCCCTGCCGCAGAAATCAGAAAATTCTGCCGCAGAACACCAGGGGCCCTGGCTATGATCACCTAAATTAATATTGTAAAATTTGTAAACTTTCCCTGGAGGAAAAAGTGTGGAGAAATGCCAGGAACGGCTAAAGAAAACACTTTCAGGCTTACAAGGGCTGTCTGTCTCTCAGCAGCAGACCTTTGCAAAGCAGTCTTCCTAATATTTAAAAGAAGAATATGTAATTATTATGAAATGGAGGAGTACCTATTGAATCTGAGGTTTCCTCTGAACATGAGTTTGTCTCTCCCCACAGAACATCTGAGGATTATTCCTCATTCTTCACATTGGTGAGAAAGATTGGGCTGACACCCATTAAAAGCTTCCTGTTCCTGTGAATAAATTCTTCAGGGAAGATACTTTAAGCATTTTACAAACTCCAAGCTCTGTTCCCCCTCTGGATAAGAGGATGAATAAGAAATTCAGCTGGACAGGGAGGGAACTAAAATGTATTCCCCCACCCAGTCCACTAAGGAGTGATTAAAGTGACAGCCTGTGATAAGGCAGAGATACCCCTGGCATCCTATCCTCTTAACAAGGATTCCAGGAAAAATTGACAACATGGCTTAAAAAGATATATGTATCAGGTGCCTTGGCCATCAGGCAGGCACACATTTCAAGCCTATGTCAATACCAAAGTCACTGTGGTAGTCAGCCCTGCTATGTCAGCTAAGGCCCAGACTCCCCTGTCAGATGGTCTAGCTGAAACAGCTAAATTTGGTTTGAGAGCAGCCAAATAACAGTTCAAGTGGCTGCTGCCAGATGGATGGCAAGGAGGTTTGCCTGGCTGCGAATCACAGACCTCACTTAGGATACCCAAACCAAGGTTATAGACTTTCCAGTCGAGGGTAATTCCTCTTTGGAGAAAGATAAAGGCTTATATGAAAAAGGTGGATATATACACCACAACAAGCCCCCTTTGTTTCTATCAGGCTGGGGCTATGCCTCAGTTTCAGCAGTACCCACAGCAGGGGTATTTCAGGCACCACAGACAAGTGGTCCTGGATGTAGTGAATCAGGGATTGCCTCTGAGCTCAAATTCCTTCCACTAAAAATAGTGGAAAAAGGATTAGAAAAGTTACAAAAGAGACCAAATAAGGGCGCTTCAGGCTCTGACCAGCCAACATCCTCAAAATCTGCATGTGAAACTGCTGTCTCTTACTTACACACCCCTGAGAAGGGTGATTCATGTTTTTTAAAAAAAGGGGGTGGTGAGTGGCCTGGCTGTTTCTCCGGTCCCCTCCATGAAAACCAAAGACAAAGCATGTCAAACCCCAGGAAAAACCTAAAGGGGTTCCTGGCATCACTGTATTTAAATTATTTCCACACTCCCATAAAGGAGTCTCACAGAAAGTACTTCAGGTTCAGACTCTCATCAGGTCACTCTCTAGGAGTGTACACAGTGGATGGAGCACCTTTAAAGATAAGGTGTCTCAGTTTCCCCATATCTAGATGAATGGCTGGTGGTTGTAGAATCACTCCGCTAAGTGAGTCTGCAACTCACCTAGGGTCTCCTGGACTCTCTATGGTCCTTGATAAATCTAAGGAAAGTCTGACCTTCAGCCTGCTCAAGCACTCCAGTTCATAGCAGCAGAGCTAAATACCCTGCAAGGCAGGGTCTACCTGCTCCTATGCACGGCAATAAGTATTCCACTAATAGCAGGCTTATTCAGAATGAATGAACCAAAAATCGCAAGACAGTTTTCTTCAGCTACTGACCACGACACCTGCCATTGGCACAGTCTTGGAATCCAGGTTACAGACCAGAACCATTCAACGTCACCTCATGGCTCAGTGGTGTCAGAGACAGGACCCTCTTTTAAAACTAATTCTGGTAACAAGGACATTGTTACAGGCCTCCAATGAAGGAAAAGAGGGAACCAATCTAAAGGAAGGGGCTTCTTTTTCAGCAAGAGCCCCTATCGGTTGTCTGACAACAGATGCATCCCTACTAGAGTAGGGCGCCCATCTGGGGGTTCACACCACCCAAGACACATGGTCAAGTGCAGAGTTACTCCTGCACATAAACCTGCAGGGGCTAAGAGTAGTGCTAGTGCACTAAAGGTCTTCACACAACTACTACAAAGGTGGTACAGGTCAGAGCAGACAATACCTCCACAATGTATTACATCCACAAATAGGGAGGGACAAGGTTAAGCCCTCCCTGCTCAGGACTTTTTCAAGGTTTAGGACTTATGAAAATATGGAGTCTAGCATGTTCCATATGTCCCTGCAGGATATTCATTTGCCAGGTAGAAACACTACTTTGGCAGATACCTTGACTCATATCAACCAGTCCCATCAGGAATGGGCCTTGAAGAGTCAGGTGGTGCAAGTTATCTTCGGGAAGTGGGGCATATCAAGGGTAGTCTTGTTCGCATCCCACCATAATCATCACCTGCCACAGTACTAAGACAATCAGATCCATGACCAACCCCCTGTATTCTCCAGTTCTGAGTTGGCCAGGGAAGCACCTGTTTGCTTTCCTTCTTCCCTTTGGCATACAAATCATTTCTCAAACTCAGGTCCCAGCCAGCATCAATGGTCTTGATAATGCCAGACTGGGCCAGGCAGACATGCTACTCCATGTCTGGTTCTAAACTAATACACCTTTTCTCAGAGGCACAACCTGCTAACCTCAAACTGGGAAGCTTCTGTGCCCAAACCTTGGGTCACTCAGGCCAAGCCATGTCTCTTGAGGGCCTACTGTACAATATGCAGCCTTGCATCTTTTTCACAGTGTCTTGGACATTTTATATGGTTACAGGAAGCCCTCCATTAAGAAACTGTACGCTTCAGAAGGGAAAAGGTTTACTATTGGTGTTCAACCAGAAAATGGTTTCCAGCACATGCTGGGATCAAGCAGTGCTTGTCTAACTTACCTTTTTATATTCATTGGACTTGCAGTTCAACATCCTCAAGGTCCACCTAGATGCAGCATCTGCTTGCGTATTAGTTGGACAAAATGTTTGAATGGCCTCAGATCCTAGCCTCAAAGAGGTTCTGGCACATATCAGCACAGGCTGGAGTTCCAGCTGTGTTGGACTATTTTACCTATTTGCTTTCACTGGACTTACAGACCAGTACCCTAAAGGTCTACCTGGTCTCAGCATCTATTTACTTCTCAGTTGGACAGACTGTTTTTTCAAGCCTCAGACCCTATCTTCAAAGGGTTCTTTAAAGGCCTGGTCCATTTGCACCCCCTTACAGGGAACTGATGCAAGCATGGGTCCTACATGTGTGCATAGTTAGGCTCATGGGTCCCCCTTTTTTGAGCTTATGTTTTCAACTTATTTAAAAAATCTTAAAAAAATATATATATATAATTTTTTCCTTGTTGTAATGATTTCTGCTACAAGAATCAGTGAGCTCAAGTCTCTCTGCATTGAACAGGACCACATTTCATTCCACAGAGACAACATTATTCTGGGAACAAACAAGGAGTTTCTCCTTTAAATGATTTTTGATTCCCATTTGAATCAAACCATTGTACATATAGATACATACATACACATACATACATACATACATACATACATACATACATACATACATAGACAGTGTCTGCAGATAAGGGCCTACAGTCCACCCAGTCTGCCCATCTTATCTATCTGTTTCACTGAACACTTTAGTTCTGGTGAAAAGAATCTTTATGGTCTGGATGTCAAAGGAACTTTTAGCTGTTGCTTGACAACCACTAAAGTCCATAGGCAGGACAGAAAAAAGCTGTTCCTGACCTATGGGAATGAGGGAAAGAGTAACCCAGCTTCAAAAATATTAATTTCTCGCTGGATAGTACAGCATTTTCAGATTTTGTTATTCTAAGGCTGGAAAGGAGCCCCCAATAGGGTTGAGGGCCCATTCCACAAGGGGCACAGCTGCTACGATAACAGCTGTCGAGGATGTTCCCCTGGTGGACATCTGTAAAGCAGCTACCTGGAAAACAGTACACACCTTTACAAAGCATTACAGTCTGGATATTCTCTCCAGAGGTGATGCCAGGTTCAGCACAGCAGTCCTGCAAATTCTGTTCACAAAATAAGGTGCTGTGCCCACCTCCAAAGGTACTGCTTAGTAGTCTGCATAAAGTTATGAATACCTGAGTATTTCTGGGGTTAGAAGAAAAAAATACCATAGTAATCTTGTTTCTTCTAAGTGATACTCAGGTATTCATAACTTGCCCACCTTACCTCCCCTTCTGGAACCTTTTGCCTCTGCACTCCTGAATACTGTGCTGTCAGAGGTATAAATGCAATTTCTTGCACACATATTGTGATTGTGTTCACTATTGTTGTCCCCCTCTCCTTTTTCAGGTGATGTGAACATTCAAGGGTATCCTTTCATATGTCATGCCCTCCAGTTGGAGGCCCCCTTTTTTGGATGTTAAGGAAGCTCCCTCTATTATTATTATGATTCATAGTGTGTTATTATTATTATTATTACTATTATTATTATTGTAATTATCATTATTACACTTAATCCCCATGAGCCTGTCTTTCCAGGCTTCCAGGAAATCTGAGGACTTAGAACTAAGGCAGTTAGTATAAGGCAGCATTTGAAAAGTGGCTCATGCAAAAGATTCCATCATTTGCATATGTTCCAAATTCTCTCTGGGCAGTTCTACTTAGAAGGCTGACTGTATAATGTTATGACTACCTGAGTATCACTTGGAAGAAACAAGATTACTATGGTAATTTTTTTCTTACTGAATAAAAGGGTGATGAATACTGATTCAGTCTCCAGAGGTGATCGACTTCTAGGCTCCAGTTTAGTCAGGGCTACCAGGCATTACACAAAGAGAGAAACATGATTAAGGGGTGCTGTGGTTCTCCCTGTCCTTTGTCTTGTCTCTCTGTTGTTTTTTATTTTTCTATAATTGCTAAGGAAGATTCACACTGGAGATTTTCAGATAGGACAAGGAGGCTGTCCTCAGCAAGCTTGCTTTTGATTGGATCGTGCATCAAGCTATAGGATGGATGAGGAATACCCAATGGTTTTGACTGTGGAGTACTATAAAGGGTACTCAAATAATCACCTTTACCAGGTGAGTGAATATCATTTTATTTTAAATTTTCAAACCTCTGTCCTCGGTTACAGGTTAGAATGGACTAGGTTTTCATTTTTCTGGTAAGTTTTTCGGTTTCTGATTGATTTTTGCAACTGGGAGGAAAACGAAGATATTTACTTATTTCTTTCAGGTAAAGTTTAGTTTTTTGTCTGTTAAACTTTATTTTGGGCCCGGTAGATTTTTGTTTTTAAAAAAAAAAAAAAAAAAAAAGATTTTTTTCTTGCTTTTTCCCTCGGTCACTAAACCGGTCATTTAACCAAATATCTTTACTATTCACAAGGATACTATCTTTTGATCCTCCTCTGACCAAAGATCTTGGTCTATACCCTGCATCCCGACAGCACTTCCCCCCTGTGCTCCTTCTCCACTATGACTACCCTTCTCCTCCTGCCCCTCCCTTGTTTCACTTTCCTCTTTCTTCTAGAACCAATGCCGACTGCTGTTTCATTTTAGTTATCAAGTTGCTTTGTTTCTTTGATCTATGCCTATACTGTAAATCAACCCTTGTTATTTTACGCAACAGTGAACTTTATCCTGTATCTCACACAAATTGTCCTGCTTGTACCATGTTATTATATAATGTTTGCTGTGTCATTACTACCTTGTACATTTGTATCTTATGTATTTGTTTTTGAACCTCTGGGTTATACTTGTATTTTTTGGTTGCAGCAATTCTGTGGCCCAGGTCGTGACTGAAAACGGTCCTCTGGATCATTGCACCTATCTGGTTATCAAAGACATAAATAAATCTGTTATCCGGGTCTAACAGCCCACTGTGGATAAGAGCTAAAAAAAAAGTGCTTGAGATTATGTTACAGAAAACCAAGAAAAGAATCGGTCCTACTGTTTTCAGCATTGTACAGAGTGCGGTGAGACATTTGCTAAGGTTGATCTGCATCTGATTTGTATGTTCTGCCTAGGGTTTGAACACCTTAAGACAGACTGTGAAATTTGTAAAAATTTCCCTCAGTCTACGCTGGATAGGTGACTCAATAGACTGCAGGAGAGAATGGCTGAAAAATCAACTAATACAGAAGGTTGGTCCGGTTTCACAACTAAAGATAAACCAGTGGAACCGGAGGGGGTGCCCTCTAACCAGGGTGAAACCTCCACTTGTGAGAGAGCTGCTGATACGGGCCTTGAAACTCCTGCAGCAAAAAAGAAAAGAAAAACGTCCTGTTCAGAACTGCAGAAACAAGCGGTTGTGGTTCCAACCACTGAAGAAATAGCAAAAGCCATTCATATTACTCAGTCTTTGCAGAACGGTTTGGGCGAACCAGGTCAACGTCCCACGGCCATCACTCCAGTTCAAACACCGGGTACTTCTCTCCCCTCCGATTCATATGATCCTGAAACATATTATGACCAGGAGTGGGATGATGATGAGGAAGAGGAGGAGGATTTTGGTGAACCCATTGAGCCTGAAGTCTCTCCAGAGCATTTGGAGGCTGAGTCCCCACTGTGCTCTTTTGGGGACACTTCCTCTCATTATGCCTTTCTAAAGAAGGTGGCAAAAGCTTTAGTGCTGCATGCTCAGGAAGCCTCTGAGGAGGAAGAAGAGACTGATTATGTCGAAATGATAGATCTGCCTACTACTAAGAGACTTTTAATACCCATTCATAAGTCTCTCAAGAGACACACACCATGAACATTTTACAAACTCCCACCTCTGTACCCCCTGTGGATAAAAAGATGGACAGAAGGTATCTGCTGGCTGGCAATGGCACTGAGTTTTTGTTCAGCCATTGCAGCAATGAGGGAGTGGTCCAGGCTGCTGCTTGTGAGAAAGCAGGCATTCCACTAGCTTCCCATCCTCCTGAAAAAGATTCGAGGAGAACTGACTCTTTGGCTAGGAAAGGGTACCAGGGTGCTTTCCTGGGCATCAGACAAGCTTCTTATAAGGCTTATGTCTCAAGGTATAGGAAGTATCTATGGAAATCTGTCCAGGAATTGGCTAACAAGGCTTCACCTCAGCTAGGAGCCGACCTGGAAGAAACTGGAAAAAATGGTGTGGAAGCAGCCAAGTATCAATTCCACATGGCTGTAGATGCCAACGATAGTGCCTCAAAAGTGATGGCCACTGCTGTTTTGCAGAGAAGGTTTGCATGGCTAAGGTGTACTAACCTTTCCCAAGGCACCCAGACAAAGGTCCTGGACTTTCCCCTAGTGCAGAATTATCTTTTTGGGGAACAGACTGATGCATGTATGACAAAGATGAGTGAATACATGGTGGCATACAAGAGTTCTGCAGCCAAGGAGAGGGCTGCCACTCCACAAAGACAGCAAAGTAGGAGAAGCAGGGGCAGACTTTATCAGCGGCTTTTCTGCCAGGCCCAGGTCTTCTCTGTTAACCAGCAGCAAAGAGGCTATTTTAGGGGGTAGGAGCAGAAGAGGTGCCAGTTGTGTAGGACCTAGTCCTTAGCCCAAGACTCCTACAAAGCAGACCCCCTGAGGTGGGTCCTGGAAGTAATAAGTCAGGGTCTTGCTCTAAGCTTCAGATCATTCCCAAAAACAAAAGCAAGATCATTCAAACCTGCCACTAACTCAGAAACAGTCCTGCTGGAAGCGGAGGTGTCCACTTCACTACAAAGCAGAGCAGTGGAACCTGTTCCTCTACCTCACAGGGAAAAACGGTTGTATTCACATACTTTCTAACCTTGAAGAAAAATTGAGTGGCGACCCATTCTGGATCTAAGTTCTAAGATCTCAACAACCACCTCACAAAACCAAAGTTCTAAATGGTCACTCTGGCTATGATTCTTCCCACTTTAAGGCAAGAGGATTGGCTGGCATCCCTGGATCTCAAGAACACCTACTTCCACATCCCCATCAGGCAGTCTCACAGAAAATATCTCAGGTTCAAGCTGCCATCAGGCCATTACCAGATCAAGGCCCTGCCCTTCGGTCTGTCCTCAGCACCAAGAACCTTCACAAAGTGCCTGGCAGTAGTCATGGCACACCTGAGAAGGCTAGGAGTCACTGTCTTTCCTTACCTGGATGACTGAGTAGTCATGGGTCACTCACCCCAGCAGGTAGAGGAATATCTGATCACCACACAGGATACCCTGCAGTCCCTGGGGTTTCTGGTAAATCTCAAAAAATCGGTTCTAAAACCAGTTCGGCTTCTGGAGTTTATAGTCATGTCAGTATATGTCAGTTTGACCTCTGTGGTAGGGAAAGTGATGGAATCACTTCTGAAGGAGAGAACTGTTGAGTACCTAGAGGCCAGTGGGGCACAGGACCCAAGGCAGCATGGGTTCACAGCGGGGAAGGTCATGTCAGACGAATCTAATTGATTTCTTTGACTGGGTGACCAAAGTAGTAGACCAGGGAGGTGCTGTGGACATGGCCTACCTAGACTTTAGCAAGGCATTTGACACAGTCCCACACAAAAGATTAGTAGTCAAATTAACCAGCCTGGGAGTGGGTCCCAGGGTGGTAGCCTGGGTAAAACATTGGCTGAACAACAGGACACAGATGGTAATTGTAAATGGAGTCTGCTCTGAAGAAAAAGGGGTTACTAGTGGGGTACCGCAGGGTTCAGTACTGGGTCCAGTCCTTTTTAATGTCTTTATAAGTGATATTGCAGAGGGACTGGAAGGAAAAGTATGCCTCTTTGCAGATGACACAAAGATCTGCAACAGGGTTGATACACAAGGAGGCATGGAAAGGATGAGAAGGGACTTGGCAAGGTCGGAGGAATGGTCAGAAGTATGGCAGCTTGGATTCAATGCAAAGAAGTGCAAAGTAATGCACCTGGGAAACCAAAACCAGGGGAAGATTACACAATGGGGTGGGGGAGGTAGTAACAACAACAAAAATGGAAAGAGACCTGGGGGTAATCATATCCGATGACCTTAAGGTTGGCAAGCAATGTGAGAAGGCGGTAAGGAGGGCTGGGGGATACTGTGATGTATAGGGAGAGTTATCACCAGCAGAAAACAGGAAGTTGTTATCCCCCTGTACAGACAGTTGGTGAGACCCCATCTGGAGCACTGCATCCAGTTCTGGAGACTCCATCTCCGCAAGGACATAGACAGGATGGAGGCAGTTCTGAGGAGGGCAACTAAAATGGTGCAGGGTCTGCAAGAGAAGCCATACGAGGAGAGACTAAAGGAGCTTAATATGTATACCCTTGAGGAAAGGAGGGAGAGGGGGACATGATAGAAACGTTTAAGTACCTCAGTGGAATCAACAAAGTCCAAGAGGGTAGCATCTTTCAGAAAAGAGATGTGCAAGAACAAGGGAACACAATTTAAAGATAGGCAGGGGACTCCAGGGGCAATGTGAGAATGTTTTTTCACAGAGGGTGGTGGACACATGGAACAGCCTTCCTGAGGAGGTTGTGGGTCTAAAACTGTGGGAGAATTCAAGAATGCATGGGACAGACATAAGGCAATTTTTGTTGGGGGGTAGGAAGAAATCGGCTGTTAGTTAAATAGGATCTGCAGCTTATCCTCTAGGTAGGGGAAATGGGCAGACTAGGTGGGCCTAGCGGTCCTTATCTGCCATCAAAGTCTATGTTTCTATGTTCCTATGTTATAGGGGCAGAATTGGACACAATTCAAGCAAAAGCTATCCTGCCACTGGTAAGGGTGGACAGCATAGTTCAGTTGGCAGGCTCTTTCCGCCTGCATGTCTCTCAACCAGCAAGGCATTTTCTTCAGCTCCTGGGCCACATGGCTGTGGCCACAGCTGTGGTGCCAGGGGCCAGGTTTCAGATGAGACATTCAGTTCCACCTCAGGTCTTTCTGGTCACAGAGAAGGGATTCCCTGTCCAAGGTGGTTCCAGTGACTTCCACACTGCTGCAAGCTTTGCAGTGGTGGCAGAATAGGAACAGCCTCAGGGTAGGGGTTCCTTTCCTGCAACTGTTCCCTGCTGTGGCACTGACCACGGATGCCTCCCTACTGGGATGGGGAGCTCATCTAGGGATCACACTGCACATGGTACATGGGCCAAGCAGGAATCTCTTCTGCACATAAACCTGTTGGAACTCAGGGCAGTGCTGCTGGCACTGCAGTCATTTGTCACAATGGTACAGGGGAAGGTGGTTCAGGTCAGAATAGACAACACCACCACCATGTGCTACATGAACAAACAGGGAGGGACCAGGCCCCCTGCTCTGTGCACAGAGGCCATGAAGGTTTGGAGCCTGGCTTACTCCCTCAAAGTCTCCCTGTCAGCAGTTCACCTGCCAGTGAAGGACAATGTTTTGGCAGATGCACTCAGCAAGATCAGAGTACTCACGAATGGACTCTGAACAGGCAGATCCTATTGGCAGCATTCAGGAGATGGAGCACTCCAGAGATAGACCTCTTTGTAGCCCCAGACAATCATCAACTACCCCAGTTCTGTTGCAGACCACCAGTTCCGGGCTCAATGCCAATGGATGCACTGCTTTTGGACTGGACAGGCACATTTCTGTATTTCTTTCCCCCATTCCTCAATCTCCAAAGTTCTAACCAAACTCAGATGTCAGTCAGCGACAACTATTCTGATAGCTCCAGACTGGGCCAGGTAGTAGTGGTACTCAGTGCTGCTGACCCTGTCAGTCACCAGTCTGATTTGCCTCCCAGGGGCACAATCTCCTGACCTCCTCCCGGGGAGAATCCTGTACCTCAACCTCAAGTCCCTCAGGCTCAAGGCCTGGCTCTTGAGGACCTAGAGTATGCAGTCTTGCATCCCTCTGAAGGGGTGATGGACATCCTAAGGGTCTCTATGAAGCCTTCCACCAGGAAAACTTACACTTCAAAATGTAAAAGATTCTCTATCTGGTGTTCCCAAAGGCATACAGACCCACATGAAGCCAGCTTGGCAATTCTGTTGGACTATTTGGCACACCTGCAATCACTAGGCCTTCGGCCTTCTACCTTCAAAGTGCATTTGGCAGCTGTTTCTGCCTACCTCTCAGCAGGGAAGGGCCCTTCCCTGGCCTCTAATGCTATTTTCAAGAAGTTTTTTAAAGGGTTGCTTTACTTGTACCTTCCCCATAAGGAACCTACACCTTCTTGGGACCTGAACATCTTCACAGCACAGCTAATGCAGCACCCTTTTGAGCCCATGTCCTCAGCAGAGCTAAAATATCTGACATGGAAAACTGTCTTTTTGGTAGCTATCACTTCAGTAAGAAGAAGAATCAGTGAGCTACAGGCCTTATCGGTGGAGCCTAACTACATTGCACTCCACAGGGACAAGGTTGCTCTCAGGACAAACAGAAAATTCCTTCCCAAGGTAGTTTCTGACTTCCACTTAAATCAGTTCATTACTTTGCCTGTTTTCTTTGCTGACCATTCTAGTTCAGGTGAATGCAGGTTGCATAGTCTGGATGTCAGAAGGGCTATCAGCTACTATTTGGATCAGACAAAGGGCCATAGGAATGAGTATACCCAGTTGTTCCTCACCTATGGCGAAGTGGGAAAAGGCAAGCCAGCCACAAAGAGGACCACTGCAAGGTAGATTGTGGCCTGCATTCAGTTCTGCTATGGCAAACTGGGTAAGGAGCCACCAGTAGGTCTGAGGGCTCACTCCACCAGGGGGACAGCTGCTTCCATAGCAGCTGCTAGAGATGTCCCTCTGCTTGAGATCTGTAAAGCAGCTACCTGGAAAGCTGTTCATACATTCACTAAGCACTACTGTCTGGACACCCAGGCCAGAAGTGGCGCCAGGTTTGGTACAGCAGTCCTGCAGAGCCTATTCCCGAAGTAGGTTCTTTTCCCACCTCCAAGGGGCACTGCTTGGTAGTCTGCATTAGTCAGAATACAGTAAGACTTCCTGGAGTTTGAAGAAACAATTACCATAGTAATCTTGTTTCTCCCAAGGGAGTCTTATTGTATTCTGACCTCCCACCCTGCTTCCCCTACTAAAACCTGGAGTGGGGGGCACTGCACTCCAGCTGTTATTTACAGAAAATATTGGGCCACTGGAGTGGTCATTCTCGAGCATCTGTGACTTGAGTCTTTTATATGCCCCATATTTGGGTTCTATAGTCATTGGACTATTTTAGTTAGATATAGTTATATTGTTTTTTAGCATAGCATAGTTGTTATTATAGTTGCTTGTAAGAATCTGGCAGTTACATAGACTGTACCAGGGACAGTGGTTTGAAAACCAAGCTCAAGCCTATTGAACGTTCCAGTATTAGCATATAGGTTTTTAACTCTTTCATCTCTGGGGCAGTTCAACTGGAAGGGCTAATTGCATTAGTCAGAATACAGTAAAACTCCCTTGGAAGAAACACGATTACTATGGTAAGTAATTTTGTCTTCTGATTCCACAGGTACCCACCAATCCCACGGTTCAGCCCTCAGTTCAGCAACCAGTAACTCTGGTTCAACCCTCAGTTCCTGAGATCCAGGATTACGAGGAGTTTGGGGAATATGATGACGATGAAGGGGAGCCCATCGAGCCCATCTCCCCCGATCAGGATTTTGAATTACCACCAAGACTACCCGAGGATTTTTCCTCACATTATACTTTTGTGAAAAAAATGGTGGATGCTATGATCCTGCTGTATGCTGATGACAAAGTGGTATTCTCTCGAGAATCCTGCCAGGATGCACTCACTAGGAACCTGCAGCACAACTTTGACTTCCTGTAGGACTGGTTCAAAGATAGCCTGCTAGTGCTCAACAGCAAAAAAACAAAACAATGCTCTTCGTCAGACAAAAGAGGAGAGCTACTGCACCCTTCACAATTGCCTGCATCTCGCACTCCACCCTTGAGCAGGTATCTTCTCGGTACCTAGGGATCACAATTGTTGAGTCCCTTTCCTTCGATGAACATACATGAAATATTACCACTGCTGCCAATAGGAAGTTAGGGGCCCTCTATAGGCTTCGGTTCTGCCTCTCACCTGAGGCCAGGGTCCAGGAGGTAAGAGGTACAGTCCTTCCCATCCTGGACTATGGTAATGTGGTGTATGGCGCAGCCTCTGATACCAGCCTGCACATAGTCCATACTACCCTCACCAAAGCTTGCCGCTGTGTTTTAGGCACAGATTGCCTTACGCATACATGCAACCTATACACTGGAATAAAATGGCTTCCTCTCATGGACTGAATCAAGCTCCACTACTGCCTTCTAGGGAAGAAGGCTCTTCTAGGACTTGCACCTCCTTCTCTTCAAGCTTTATTCTGTCCTGCCCCAGCAGAGCATACCACGAGAAGTGTTACAAAACACACCCTAGTGATGCCTTTCAGAAGAACTGCCTTGGGGAGGCTAGCCTTCACTGTAAGGGCCCCCACCTGGCTTAACAAGCTCCCCCTCACCACCACAAGCCTTACCAGTCTCGGGCAATTCAAATCTGGAATTCGGAAGTCCATCTCCGCCCCTGAATATTGCCACTGTTGTACTCATCCCTGCCGAATTTATCCTTCCTCATGCCCCTGGCACTCTCATGCGCACCTACTCTGACTAGCAGGTTCTTTTAAGCTCCCACTACTCTCCACTCTCCCCCTCCTATCTACCTATCTACACAAGTACCCCATCAACTTACCCCATGAACCCCATACCCTCTTCACCTCCACACCTGCTCATCTCTCCTGACCCCAGCTGCTATCACCTAATGTTGTTTCTCCTCCATACCCACTACTCCCCACTCTCCCCCTCCTATCTACCTATCTACACAAGTACCCCACCTACTTACCCCATGAACCCCCATACCCCCTCCACATCTACACCTGCTCAGCTCTCCTGGCCCCAGCTGCTATCGCCTAATGTTGTTTCTCCTCCATACCCACTACTCCCCACTCTCCCCCTCCTATCTACCTATCTACACAAGCACCCCACCTACTTACCCCATGAACCCCCTTACCCCCTCCACCTCTACACCTGCTTATCTCTCCTGGCCCCACTGCTATCACCTACTGTTGTTTCTCCCCAATACCCACTTAGCCTGTTGCATACTTTCCCCTAACAGCAGTACTGACTCCAATGAATGATCATTCAGTTGTCCCCCTCTAGGAACTGACAATGCTATATAGCTGCTACCTGGGAGTACCCATAGCTTGCACATACAGCAGTTTGACCTTCACACTTTAATTACCTATGCTGGCATGGGACTATTTTCCCCTATGTTTTCTGCACCTAGGCAATGGCTTATGCAATGTTTCTGTCTATCCTTATCCTATTATTTGTAATATGCAATAGGTAATACATCCTCTAATTGCTGTTTTACTGACAGTGCCTATTAGTTGCTACTGTTTCCCCTCAATTCATGTACCTTGTTTTCTCCCCCACCCAATGTTTGATGAGGATCCTTTGTAAATGAACTTTTAGCTCAAAGGTTGTAATTCTGATTTTTACAATAAATAAATAAAAAAAAAAACATTACTACCAGTGAGTTACTGGAGGATGAAGAAGAGGTGGAATTCCTTGATCTCATGGGTTTAACCCCTACTAGGAAACTGTTACTACCAATTAACAAGTTTCTGAAGAAACATATACTGAAATCCTCCAAACACCAACTTCTGTACCGCCTATGGACAAACAGGCTGACAGAAAATATCAGCTAGATAGGGAAGGGGCATAATTTTTATTCTCCCACCCTGATCATGAAGGTGTGGATCAGACTGCAGCCTGCAACAGGACAAAGGTGCCTTTGGCATCTCACCCTCCAGACAAAGACTCAAGGAAAATCGACAGTATGGCCAAGAAGGGCTACCTGTCAGCTTTCCTATCAATCAGGCAGGCTAACTACATGGCCTATGCTGGCCAATACCAGATGCCCCTGTGGCAGTCAGTTTTGGCCATGGCAGAAAAGGCCTGACCTGGCTTAGCAGCAGACCTTGCAGAAACTGCAAGATTTGGCTTAGAGGCATCAAAATACCAATTCCAAATGGCAGTAGATGCTATCGACACTGCTGCCAGATGGATGGCACTCACAGTGGTTCTCAGGAAATTTGCATGGCTCAGAGCCACTAACCTGTCACATGATACCCAGACAAAGGCCTTGGACTTCCCGTGAGAATAAGTCTCTGTTTGGGGACAAAACAGAGGCTTACATGAAAAAGGTGGATGAATATAAAACCACCTACAAGAGCAACACAGCCAAGGAAAAGCCTTCCACTTCATATAGGCCTTATGGAAGGGGGGCAGAGGTAGGTCTACCTATGGCAGACCTTTCTTTCAAGCCCAAGCCGTACAGCAGTATCAGCAGTATCCCCAGCAAATGGGATACTTCAGAGGTAGGGCCAGGAGGGAATCTAGGCAGGGGAATGAGGCTGGCCAGGACAACCCCAGCCCAAACAGAATCCCTGACTTGGTAGCCAAGGTTGCCTCTCCTGTGCCAGTAGGGGGCAGGCTGGTTCACTACTTCCAGGCATGGAAAAATATCACTACAGACAAGTGGGCAATGGAGGTAGTGAGTCAGGGTTTGTCCCTCAGTTTCAAATCCTTCCCAACCTTAAGAACAAGGATGGTCAGACCAGCTTCAACCTCAGAGAAGCTGCTGGAGGAGGAAGTGGCAAATCTGTTACTATCAAGGACAGTGGAACCAGTTCCACCTCAGCAAAGGGGAAAGGGATTTTACTCAAGGTACTTCTTGACCATAAAGAAAAATGGGGAGTGACAAACTATACTCGATCTAAGGTTACTGAATAGACATTTGGCAAAACCAAAATTCAAAATGGGAGCTTTAGCCATGATTCTGTCAACCCTCCACTGGAAGATAGACATTGGATAGACACAAGGGTACCCTTACACTAAAGAGCAGTTAGGAGTTTAGAATAATACAAAATCACCAGGCAGACTAGATGGACCTAGCGGTCTCCTTCTGCCGACACCGTCTGTGTTTCTCCAGAAAGGAGATTGGTTGGCATCACTGGATCTAAAAGATGCATACTTCCACATCCCCATAAGGGAGTCTCACAGAAAATACCTCAGATTCAGATTCCCATCAGGTCACTACCAGTTCTCAGCACTGCCATTCGGCCTCACCTCAGCACCAAGATCATTCACGGAGTGCCTGGCAGTGGTGGTGGCACATCTAAGGAGGCAGGAAATAATTGTGTTCCCTTACCTGGATGACTGGTTAGTGGTAGGGAAGTCACCACAGCAGGTAAGAAACTTCCTAAGGACAACCCAGGACCTCCTGGGGTTCCTGGTAAACCTCAAGAAATCTGTCTTGCAGCCAATGCAGGTAATGCACTTCATAGGCACAGAACTGGACACACTAAGGGGGAGAGCTTACCTAACCCAGGACAGGGTAAGTAATATCCTCCAGATTTCTGGGTCTTTCAGCCTAAGCAGATCAAAACCAGTGAGGCAATTTCTACAACTCCTGGGTCATATGGCTGCAGTGACAGGCACAGATATAGGGGCCAGGTTCCAAATGAGGAACATACAGTTCCACCTCTGGGCACACTGGTGCCAAAGAAGGGATCCACTGTCAAAACTTGCTCCAGTAACAAGGACATTACTGCAAGCCCTTCAGTGGTGGCAGGTAAGGGGCAACCTCACAGAAGGAGTCCCTTTCCAGCAGGAGTCCCTGTCGTTAGTTCTTCCAACAGATGCCTCCCTCCTAGGATGGGGAGCTCACTTGGGTGCTTACACTATACACGGCACTTGGTCAACTGCAGAGTCACTCCAGCATATAAATCTGCTGGAACTCAGAGCAGTGTTTTTAGCCCTGCAGGCCTTTGCATTTCTGATAGAAGGCAAGGTGGTACAGGTCAGGACAGACAATACCACCACAATGTACTACATAAACAAGCAGGGTGGAACAAGGTTCATCCTTTTGTGCACAGAAGCAATGAAGGTGTGGAGTCTAGTCTACTCACTCCTGGCTTCACTTATCACCATTCACCTGCAAGGGAAGGACAACACCCTGGCAGATGCCATTGAGCAGAATCAACCAGGACCATCATGAATGGTCTCAGCAGGCAGGTGTTGGAGGTGGTGTTCAGGAGATGGAGCACCCCAGAGAGAGACCGTTTTGTGTCCCAGGACAACCAGCAGCTGCCAAAGCTTTGTTGCAGACTACCAGCAAAGGGTACAATACCCCTGGATGCCTTGGTATTGGACTGGTCAGGGATAAAGCAGTATGCATTCCCTCCCTTTCCTTTGCTTCTCAAGGTCCTAATCAAACACGGATCCCAACCAGCATCAATGATCATGATAGCTCCAGATTGGGCCAGGCAGCCATGGTACTCTCTGCTGCTCTCCATGTCTGTGGCCCCACCAGTACACCTCCCATGGAGGCACAACCTGTTAACCTCCTCTCAAGGAAGGATCCTGTACCCAAACCTCAGGTCCCTCAGGCTCAAGGCATAGCTCTTGAAGACCAAGAGTATGCAGGATTGCAACTATCTGAGAGTGTTCTAAATGTCTTGAGGGGTCCAGAAAGCCCGCAACTAAGAAGACTTATGCTTCTAAGTGGAAGAGGTTCTCTATTTGGTGCTCTGCTAATGATGTGGTACCTTCATAGGCAGGGTTGCCAGCTTTGCTGGACTACCTTACCCATTTGCATTCCCTGGGGTTGCAGTCCACTACCATGAAGGTTAATCTGACTTCAGTTTCAGCTTATATCTCAGGTGGCAAGGGTTCCTCCATGACATCCAATCCCATTTTCAAAATGTTTTTCAAAGGTTTAGCTCACCTGCACCCCCCTCACAGAGAGCTGGTGCCAGCATGGGATCTTAATGTATGCATTACCAAGCTCATGGAATCCCCATTTGAGCCTATGGTCTTAGCTCAGCTAAAATATGTAACCTGGAAAGCAGTTTTCCTGGTGGCCATTACCTCAGCCAGAAGAATCAGTGAGCTTCAGGCCTTGTGCATAGAACAGAACTATATCTCCTTCCATAGAGATAAAGTGGTGCTCAGAACTAACAGGAAGTTCCTGCCTATGAATCAGTCAATAACCTTGCCAGTCTTTTTCACTGAGCACTCTAGGTCAGGTGAGCGCAGGCTTCATAGCTTGACTGTCAAGAGAGCTTTGAGCTACTCCATGACACACACCAATGACCACAGACAGGACAGACAACTGTTCCTGACTTATCGGGGTGTGGGAAAAGGAAAACCAGCATTTAAAAGGACTATCTCTTGCTGGATAGTTCAATGTATCCAATTTTGTTATTCAAAAGTGGGTAAGGAGCCCCCAGTAGGCTTCAGGGCCCATTCCACAAGGGGCACAGCTGCTAACATAGCAGCTGCCAGTGACATCCCACTACTGGAAATCTGCAAAGCAGCTACGTGGACAACAGCACGCACTTTCACAAAACACTACTGCCTGGACACTCAGTCCAGAAGTGATGCCAAGTTTGCCACAGCAGTTCTGCAGAGTCTTTTCCAAACTAGGTCCTGTGCCCACCGCCAAAGGTACTGCTTCATAGTCTGCAAGAGTTAAGAATATTGAAGAATTCCTGGGGTTAGAATAAAAAATGACTCGCCTTAGTAATCTTGTTTCTTCCAAGGTATTCTTCGATATTCTTAATTCTCCCACCTTTTCTCCCCTTCCAGAACCAGTGGCCTCTGCATCACAGCCTGGATATATGTATGAAAGGGGCACTACACCCGTGTTGTGTCATATTTATTTAACCCTATTAGGTGTTGTTTTTCCCTCTTCAGGTCATATCTGACAATTTTTTTTCTGGGGTACATCCTACTGGAGGTTTTGTTACGGTTTATGATTATTAATATTTATTTTATCCTACTTTCACTATATAGAAACATAGACACATAGAATTTGATGGCAGATAAGGACCGCTTGGCCCACCCAGTCTGTCCATTTCCCTACCTGATGGATAAGCTGCAGATTCTAGTTAATCAACAGCTTACTTCCTCCTGCCTCCCACTAAAATTGCCTTATGCCTGTCCCATGCATTCTTGAATTCTCCCACTGTTCTTGACTCCACAACATCCTCAGGAAGGCTGTTCCATGCATCCACAACTCTCTCTGTGAAAAAATACTTTCTAACATTACCTCTGAGCCGTCCCCCCTCTATCTTCAAATTGTGCCCCCTTGTTCTTGCACATCTCTTCTTCTGAAAGATACTACCCTCTTGTACCTTGTCAATTCCCTCGAGATACTTGAAAGTTTCTATCATGTGCCCCCTCTCCCTCCTTTCCTCAAGGGTAACCATATTAAGCTGCTTTAGTCTCTCCTCGTATGTCTTCTGGTGCAGACCTTGCACCATTTTGGTTGCCCTCCTCTGAACAGCCTCCACTCTGTCTATGTCTTTGTGGAAATGGGGTCTCCAGAATTGCTTGCAGTACTCCAGATGGGGTCTCACTAACTGTCTGTAGAGAGGGATAACAACTTCCTGTTTTCTACTGTTGATGCCTCTCCCTGTGCATCCCAGTATCCCCTCAGCCCTCTTTACTGCCTTCTCACATTGCTTGCCCACCTTTAGGTCATCTGATATAATTACTCCTAGGTCTCTTTCGATTTTTGTTGTTGTTATTAACTCACCCCCCATTATGTACTCTTCCCCTGGGTTTTTGTTTCCCAGATGCATTACCTTGCACTTCTTTGCACTGAATCTGAGCTGCCACGTATTTGACCATTCCTCCAACCTTGCCAAGTCCCTTTCATTGTTTCCACCCCACCTTGGTATCAACCCTGTTTGCAGATCTTTGTGTCATCTGAAAAGAGGCATACCTTTCCTTCCAGGTGCTCTGCAATGTCACTTATAAAGATATTAGAGGACCGAACCCTGCGGTACCCTGCTAGTTACTCTCCTTTCTTCACTGTGGACTCAGTTTACTATTACCTTTTGTGTCCTGTTGTCCAGTCAGTTTTTTATCCAGGCTACCACCTTGGGACCCACTCCAAGGCTGGCTAACTTGTATATTAATCTTTTGTTTGAGACTGTGTTGAATGCCTTGCTAAAATCTAGGTAGGCCATATCACAGCCCCTCCTGGTCTACTACTTTGGTCACCCAGTCAAAGAAATCTATTAGGTTCATCTGACATGACCTTCCTGCTGTGAAACCATGCTGCCTTGGGTCCTGAGCCCCACTGGCCTCTAGGTACTCAACAATTCTTTCCTTCAGAAGTGATTCCATCATTTTCCCTACCACTGAAGTCAAACTAACTGGTCTGTAGTTTCCTGCCTCTGCCCTGCTCCCACTTTTGTGAAATGGAATCACATTTGCCTTCCTCCAGTCCTCAGGTACCACTACCTAAAGGTTATTAGTATAACATTTGACAGATTAGGTCAGGAGGGGCCTTTCCTTGCAGTCTCCAATGACTCTGATCATTATAGAATGTAGCAGTTGGTAAGGGCAGCATTTGAATGGTGGCACGAGCCAATGATGTGTTCCATCATTTACATACATACATTCCATTCTCTGGGCAGTTCAATTCTACAGGCTGACTGCAAGAGTTAAGAATAATGAAGAGCACCTTGGAAGAAACACGATTACTAAGGTGAGTAATTTTTCTTATTCACTACTCCCATTACCCAGAGAATACTGTCAGGTGATCTGACAAGACTTCCCGTGCTGTTTACTATCCTAGAGACAGTTTCTCAGCATGTAATCCACTAGGTCCTCTTTGACTAGTATCTCCATCAGTTTACTCACAACTGAGGTAAGACTGACAGTTCTGTGGTTACCTGTTGCTCTTTGCCCTCCTCTCTTGTGGAGTGGAAGTATGCCCGCTACCCTTCACTCTTTTGAAACTACCCCTGTGAACTGGAGCTATTTAAAGAGCTGGTGACACATTCAAGAGAACATTAACAAAACACAATATTTAGGCACTGTACAGCTTGTATTTCCCATTAGCTCTGTATTCCTCCTTCCCATTATTTAGTAGTGAGGTCATCTGCATGAAGACAGGATCTTTGCTCCTGAAGAGTTAATCTATTCCTGCTGCTTTCTCCCTACCTGAAGTCATAGAGCACTGCCTGTGATATAACTGTTACTCCTATGGCAACAGGCTGTGATATCACAACAGAGGATTATGACCTGAGGTAGGGAGTAAGCTATAAAGTGGGGAGGGAGGGCAGGAACATTAGCTGAAGCTGTTGACCCTGCAATACAGGCAGACTTGATAGACAAAATGGCCTTCTTTTGCTGGCTTCTTCGTATGTTCGTATAAAGGCAGCTGAACTCAAAATGAACTCTAAGGGACAACAATCATATATTCATACACATTTCTTTAACAATAAATTATAGAGAGGAGAAATATATACAATATAAATGGAATGCAAGCAGAATTGTACCTAATTATTATGTTTTTTAAAGTTTTCTTTGAGGTGTCAGTAGCTCTTTCATAGCCCTACCAGAGATTCAGCTGGTTCCTATGCCAATTTATTAATTGAGTGATTAAATCTTGTTGACCAGGTGGGCCCACTGAGACTAAAAGTTCCTATTTGAGGAGCAACCCAGATTTAATTACACAGAGACATAGCAGAAAGATATCTTACATTCAAGGAGAACAATGGGTTACAGAAGGCTACAAACATTTATGATTTGGTATATTCAAAGGCAACAATGAGTTACAGAATGTTACATACATTCAAGGTCCATTACGGTTACAATGTTAGAGAATTTGGCTGTAAACACATCATAGGCCCTCCAACTATATGTTATGCAGCCCGACAAGGACAGTTTCAAACAGTACATTTTGCAAACTAACGGACATTTCTGAAGACCAGTTCTCGTTGAGGGGAGAACACGTCAGCAGTGGCAGTTGTATTCATTGCGCAAAAGTAGGAGGACCTGAAGCCCTTTCTTGGAACCACAGAGTGAGGAGAAATCTTGTAGGATTGTTGGGAGGTTCTTCCACAGGGATGGAGTAGAGTTGGCAAAGGACCTTTTCCTTGTGCTGAACCTCACCTGGGGGACTTCTAAGAGCATACTGCTGGAGGACCGAAGAGTCCTTCTCTGGGGTTTTGTAACCAAAACTTCCTACATACTTGGAGGAGTAGTGCCTTTTATCAATTTAAAGGGCAGACAAAGAAGGGAGTACCCCAGTCTACCTTCTAGTGGGGAACAGTTCAGTGACTGTAGAACATTGCAATGGTGGTCCCTAGGTGAGTCACCTAATGTGAAGTGACCAATTTGTGTGGTGCAGCATTTGAAACTTGTGCATTTCAGAGCACCTAACAGTTTGGAGAACTGGGGCCCCATAGAACAGGATTGAGAAAAACGTGCCAGTGGCAATTACTAGCCATGATACCGTGGTGAGGAAGTTGTTTACGCACTAGAGGAGCCAAATATTTTTGAAGCAGGGACTTCATCAAGTGTTCTACATGGGTTCTGAAGGTTACTTCTTAGTCAATGTATACCCCTATGTATTTGATAGGCTCAACCACCTCAATCACTTCTTCCCCCAAGGAGCAGAAGATCATCGCTGGGAGGGGTTGACTTGGTCCCTTAACTTGGGACTCCCTCTCCCAGTACCTACGGTGGCAAAGAGCAGTGGCAGCTCCCATCCAGAGCCTTGGGGCAGATGCGGCAGCAGAGACTCCCTTAAACAATGGCAGCTCCCATCTGGAGCTGTGGGGCGGCAGCAGCTGAGGGAAAGAGGTGGCAGCGAGGACACCCTCACAGCCCCAGAAGCAGAAAGTCGGCAGCAGCTATGATCCTGAGCCACATGAACTGTAACAAGAAGGACAGCTGCTCCAGAAGCATTGAAACAAGACAGCAGCTCTTCTCCTGTGGCATCCTTAGCCAGCTCGTAGGGTTGTTGCTCACCCTCCCATCCCCCGCCCCTGCACTCTATTTAAATCCTCGAGCTGCAAGCAGAGGATTGGTCACAGTGGTTGGGGGGAGCAAAGGAGAAGTAACCAACTAAGGTGGGCTGAAAAGGAAGCTGCTGGGTGGAAAGCCTTAAAGAAACACACTGCTTCTAAAATGTTGCGAACTCTACAGGAAGCCAGGGTAGACAGGCTTAAGGAAAGCTGCTGGGTAGTGAGATTTACAGTAAAAAATTGTCTTTAACACTGTTGTATTTCACGTTTTTAATTCTACAGGAATCCAGGGCAGAGGGACCATGGGGAACAAATTGTTTTAAATAGTCTAACTTGCCCGGACAGTGACATTTTATTACACTAGTGTTGAAGGGATGTCCGTGCATGGTTAGCACAGGGACCTAACTGTACTGATAATACCCTACAGTTGTACTGATAATACCCTACAGTTGTACTGATAATACTCTACAGGGATCCAGGCCGAAGAGACTTAAGGAACGCTGATGGGTGGTGAGACTGAAAGGGAATAAACTGTCTTTGGCATTTTTTTTTTGATTCTGCAACAATCCAGTATAGAGGGACTTAAAGGAACAAATTGTTAAAATGGTCTAAATTGCCCTGACAGTGATGTGTGTATTGCAAAACTGTTAGGGGGACATCAGTGCATGGTTAGCGTAGAGACCTAAACTGTGCTGATAATACTAGTCAGCATCTCGCTCTTGTAATTGTTTTTACTACATAGTACCTTACTAGGAGGCTGGCACAAAAATGGTGCAGGAAAGAAGGGCTAGTGTGGAACAGGGAGGAGGATCTTGGAAGGGGGTGGTGGCAAGGAAGAGGGGAACATCAGGGAGAGGACCGGTGGCAGGAGAAGGGGAGGATACACTGAAGGAAGCAGGGAAGCAGAGGACCTAGAGGAGGGAGGAAGGATTGTGGGGTGAAATGGGTGTGGTGTAGCCATATTCATGAACACTTTATGGAGGTTAGGAGAGTGCCCAGTTTGTCAGAATTTGGGGAGGCTGGAAGCTGCAATAGTATGGCTAAAAAAAGAAATGGAGAGGAGGGCAAGAGAAGAACTTGGGATAGAGGCTGGGAGGCAGGAAGACAGAAAGCATGGGAGGATAGAAGCTTACAGAAAAGGGGGACCAAACTGAGGGAATAGGAGAGAGGGGCTAGGATATAGGGAGTGGGCAGAACTCAAGAGTACACAAAGGCAAGCAACAACATGAAAAGATATACAGAAGGGGGCATGGCCTAGCTGAGGAGCAAGATGGAGGTGTTTTAGGAGAGCTCCAGCCCAATCCACTGGAAATCAGTTCCATCCTGAGCATTATAGCCTTAAAATCTAACAAAAAAACACTAGCTTACTGCTCTGATGCCTCCTCAACCTAAATCTGGCAAAAAGCAGGCTAAACTAAACTTTAATCAGCAATCCAACATGACTGTCTCTCTGAGACCTGCTGAACCATCTGGGAACTCCTCCATCCAGGCCCAAGACATGCAGGAGACCAACGGAGGTGCTGAATTTACAAACATGGATACCGGGTATCAGAATTTAGAAAAACTTACAAGAGACTTGAAATATGACCTGGGTACAAGAATTCGATCAGGATTCGATAATATGACAGCAGAAATACAACACCTACAGCAAATGGTAAATGCGACGGAGACTGTGGAAGCCCATGCTACCCGGATAACTGAAGCCAAATCTTGAATTAGCACACAGGAGGACACCACAACCCAGGTCTTGGTCGACCTCCAAAATGCTCTTAAAGATATCAAGTTACTTAAACAAGTCATGGAAGACCACAAAAACAGAGAGAGACCGTGTAATATTAGGGTGGTGTTTCTTCTGGAGGGCCTAGAGGGGAAGAGACTGCCTATCCCACATGAAAAAGTGGCTTAAAAAACATCTTGCCCTTCCACCAGAAATAATACTAGAAATTCAAAGGGCTCACCGTTCCCCAGGGCAGAAACCATCTCTGGAACAAAGACTGAGACATCAGTTAGCAAAATTCCTCCGGTTCCAGGACCACCAAGCCATCTTAACAGCAACCCGAAAGGGCGACCTCATAGTGATGCAAGGACGCGGGTGAGCATTTTCGAACTTTTCCAGATCACTACACCTATGGAGTCAAGCATTCACAGGGGTTAAAAGAAGCTCCATGATTTGAACTGCCCCTTTACAATGGCCTATCCTGTGTGACTCACAGTAAGACATCCAGGGAGCAGGCAAAGGGCCTTCACTGATCCTGAGGCCATGATGAACTTTGCAAAGGACTTGCGAGCTTGTGAACGGGCTGAACGAGGGCAGGAGCCTGGAGAATGACTTACGGTAACCAGTAGATGGAAGTGAACTTGTGGCATCAGAATACCCTGGGGAGAAGGTTTTTGGAAGGGGATCCTGTCGGCCCGCAACTCCACAGTTTGAAGGCCTATCAGGGCAGGGCACGAGAGGGTTTCTGCATCAACCCACCCTCTTCACCTGGGGGGACACTTTAACAATGGACTTAGGAGTCCCCTTATGCAGGGGCTTCTGGCTTAATAATGCTGATTGATTTTTTTAATGGATTGCGAATTCATTATAATCGGGGGTTTGTTTTTTTCTTTACACAACCCCTATGTTAGCTTTGGCTGTTTAGACTGTTCTAAGAAGTTAAATGTTGTTACTTGTTGGGGAAGGGGGGAGAAAAGTTTATGAGGCAGATTAAAACCCGTGATCTGCACAAGTTAAAGAAATGCATGTCGGGAGGGGGATTGGGCTGGTATATGCTTTAATCACGGCCAAGTAGGCATCCCATTGCAGAGATACTTCTATTCATTAAATGATGGGGACATTATAATGTCAAAGGTAGAGCTATGGAGTTAAACTACAGGAAGCATACATAAGCCGGGGGAGACTTGGGTTTCCATGCCACTCCGTGCGCGGGAGAGTCTCCTGATGGCTTTGCTCCATCACAAATAGTCAGGGGGATGAAGGGGCTGTTAGAGACTATGAACTTTTCATAGTATGCAGCCATCCACGGCTGGTGGAGATCACCAGGTGTGGGCCCCTCCCCTGCCTATGCAAGTTTAAACAGACGGCAGGATGATTTAATGTATACAGTACATTAGGGATAAATACAGTGGGTTGGGCAGCTAATCCATGAAAAGCAGAGGGTGGCAGTAAGATGGATGTTAACCAAGGGGTAGTGCAAAGCTGGGGGTAGGGGAGGGAGTGGGGACAGGAGGAAGTGATGCAGGAGAGAAGGAGGAGGAGGAGTGTAAGATATACTTAGTTACGGGGATATGTTCAAAGGGACTATAAGGGTAGTATAAATAAAAAGGGAAAAGGGGGAGGGGTGGAGGAAGAGGGAAAAAAAAAAGAAGATGTGTAAACGGGGTATGTTATAGTTAAAAGTTATGGACTGTATAGACTTTGGTTCGGCTTCACAGAAAGTAGTTTATGGTTTTATCCAGCAGGTGCAGTTGAGCAAACTGTGAGACAAGTAAAATGGCAGAATTAACAGTAATATCATGGAATGTCAATGGATTAAAATCCGTGGTTAAATGGAAGAGGGTGTGATCCCATATCAGGAAGGAGAGGGGTGATACAGCTTTATTGCAAGAAATTCATCTTACTAAAGAAGAGGCAGGCAAACTAGCCCAGTCATGGGATGGGGTAATAATGGCAGCCCCCTATAAATCAAGGGCACGGGGGGGTGCCATTTGGATTTGGCCTGGTCTCCCCCACAAAGTACACAAATGGGTGGCTGACCCTCAAGGAAGATATGTAATAGTGGAAATTGATATGGGGGAAAATATACACCATAGCCTCAATTTATGGCCCTAATTTAGACTCCCCAGATTTTTTCACCCATCTGAGAATAAACCTGGCTCCTTTTCCAGATAGCATAGTACTGGGGGGGACCTTAATACTGAGTTAGATCCTATTCTAGACCATTTGGAGCAAAAGAAAAAAAAAATACCCCAAGAGTGTTGCGTCCTTGAGGGCGATGTTAGAGGGGAGAGCATGGGTGGAAGTCTGGAGACATACCCACCCCGGGGATAAAGAATATTCCTTTTATTCCCACTCCCATCGACTCTACACCCGGCTTGACTATATATGTGTGTCCGCCCCCTTGATTACAGAGGCTATATGAGCTGAGTATGGCCCCATATTGATCTCAGACCATGCTCTCTTCAAAATGTGCATGACATCTGGACCACGAGTACCCATAGGGGATTCCTGGACAATGGACCCTATTATACTTTTGGATAGGCAATATATTAGGCATATAAATGTGAAAATTAAGCTCTTTATTGAGCTAAATGCAGGACAGAGGACCCATATAACCTGTGTTTGAGACGCTCTAAAAGCTTTCATTAGGGGAGAGACAATCTCCTACTCTGCATATAAAAAAAGCAAGATTCTAAAAAAGAAGGGTCTCTTTTAAAGGAGATCTGTGTGATAGAGAAGCAGGCTATGGTAGACCCCCAATCGCACCGAGTTAAACAACTTAAATCTTTGAAGAGCACCCTAAGCCAGTTAGAATCTAGTAGTCTGGAAAGAGACCTCTTACTTACCAAATCCTATACTCACTTTGAAGGGGAAAAGGTGGGAAAATGGCTGGTGGGGCTAGTCAAGCATAAGAATGCAGAAAGGGCTATTCTGTAGATGGCTAACTCAGAGGGGTCCTTCACCTCAGACCAGAAAGAGATTAATGACACCTTTATGGAGTTCTATTCCACTTTGTATACCTCTCAGGTGCCCTTGAGGGGAGGTTCTGAAAAATTCCTAAGGGGGGATGACTCTACCCATACTGGGGAGGGACCTCAAGGACGACTTGAACTTGCCCATTACTCTGAAGGAGATCAAAACAGCCGTATGGCAAACTAACAAGGGAAAATCACCAAGCCCGGATGGCATACTTACTGAATTTTATAGGCATACATGGGATTCCCTGGGTCCATTGCTAACCGAGGTTTTGGTTGCTGCATTGGAGGAGGAGAATTTCCCCCCTCTCAGAGATTGGCAACAATAGTGGTACTCCCTAAACCGGGAAAAGACCCTACGAAATGTGGTTCCTACCGTCCAATCTCCCTCCTCAATGCAGATTATAAAATTCTTGCTAAGACCATAGCGGGTAGGTTGGAGAGGGTGCTCCCTACCCTAGTGCACAAGGACCAGGGGGGGTTTGTGAAGGGACGGCAGGCCAAACATAACCTCCGAAGATCAATAAATGTAATCCACAAGTGGAGCAGGGGGCACCAGCAGGGGCCTCCTTGCATTTGATGACGAAAAGGCTTTTGACCGGATCGAATGGCCCTTTTTGTTCGCGGTACTCAATAAATTTGGCTTGGGAGAACCTTTCCTCACCTGGCTCAAAGCCCTATATGTTAACCCCCAGGCCCAGGTGTTAACTAACAATACAACCTCCACCCCATTTGTGTTAACCAGGGGAACAGACAAGGTTTCCCCCTCTCGCCCCTGCTCTACGTTCTGACTATGGAGGCCCTGGCATCCCTTATTCAGGAAGACCCTGCGATACGAGGCTGTATGGTGGGATGAACAAATCAGGACATATCCCTATTTGTAGATGACATTCTACTATTCCTAGATGACCCTGGGGAGGCTCTACCAGCCTTGGTTAAAATCTTAGAAGGCTATGGACCACTATCAGGTCATAAAATAAATTAGGACAAGAGTGAGTGGCTTCCTTTAGGCAAACAGAAGGCTTCTATCAGGATTGTGGGTACTACTGTCCATCCTACCAGACAGATAAAATATTTGGGGATTTTTCTCCCTAGCAAATTATCCCAAATCAAAAAAATTTACTATAATCCGCTGATAAAAAAAAAAACTCAAAGAGGATTGCACAAATTGGAGAGCACTTCCTCTAACCTTACTAGGCAGAGTAAATATCATTGAAATGTATGTGTTGCCTTGAGCACTCTATCTCTTCCAGTCTAGCCCCATACATTTCCCCAAGAAATACTTCCAGGCAGTAGAGGGAGCCTGTATCCAACTGCTATGGCAAGGAAAAAAAACAAAAATTCAAAAAGATATTTTATGGGCCCTGGAACACATGGGGGGCTGGGACTACCTAATATGCAAATATACTACCTGACTGCACAGTTACTCCACATACAGGACCTAGTGAAGGTGGGAGGGGAGACGCCATCCTGGAAGAACATGGAGACTACATGAAGAACAAGTCTATATCATGACTTGTTGGTTGACTCCTTGGGGGGTAGGGCCCCTCCCAAGATTATGAACCCCTGTTCCAAGGCAACTTGGAAAGCATGGTTAGCTGCCCATGATTTACGGGGGGGAGACCCCATATATTTCCCCGGATAGACCAAGGGGACCATGCTTGGGGGAGAGGGCACTATTTCTAAACTTGATGAGACAGGCCTTAAGCATTGGAGAGCTCAGGGATTATTCAAGCTGGGTCAGCTCCTGGTGGGGGGAGGTACTCTAGTTCTCTGCCCTGAGGCAGAAATTCAAGATATCCACAGCATACTGCTTTATATATGTTAGAATCAGGACTAAAATAATAGCTGATCTGGCCATGGGAACAAATACTTGGAGCTCTCAGCGTACACCCCTAGAGAAGCTCTTTTTTAAATTCTCTAATACCCTTGGATTCAAACCATTAACACGGTGCTATAAAATGCTGTTGGGTGGACTCCCAGACCCAATGACCAGAATCAAGAGATCTTGGGAAGAGAACATATACCCGGACACACTTACTGGAAAGGACTGGAATATGCTCTGCAAAAACATCTTAAAGTGCTCAGTTAATAACTGCCTGAGAATAATTCAGTATAATTTCTTCATGCAAAGTTACCACACCCCCAAACTGGCACATATAATTGACCCAGAGAGTTCTCCCTACTGTTATAAATGCTCTATAAAGGAAGGCTCTTTCTACCATATGACTTAGGAGTGTCTCAAAATCCAGAAGGTCTTGACAGGGGTGGTAGATATTCTATCTAAAATTTGAAATTGCCTGCCACGGCTGGACCCAGTCGAGATATTGCTCGGACTCTCAACACAGGGGACCTGGAGGTCCCTAAAGGGATACAATTTATGGAAATTGGGGGTAGTGGTGGGGATGAGGGAGTTAGCTCTACACTGGAGACTTAGACAGTCCCGTAGCAACATGGATCACAGCCCTACTGCAAATAATGAAAGTGGAAAGAACACAATACCTAGTCAGGGAAGAAAGGGATAAATATGAAGGAATCTGGCTCCCAATGGAACAGACCCCCCTGCAGGACTAGTTTCCGGCCTTTTGAGCTTGACTCATAAGATAGATCCATTGACATCCCATACCAAACTCACCAGGTAACTGGCTCTGTTCCTATATATAGAATTAAGCTGCTGACTAACTATTATATACAGTAGGATAAATTAAGAGGAAGGCAACTGAGTATAGCAGCTACTTGAACAACTAATGTAAATTATACTGCACTTTACTGCTGTTTTGATATTTCCACTGCTGTGGCAGGTCTGTAAATGGAGTTTGTAAAACCTGTAAGCATGTGATCTCTCCTGTGAAGAGAAGAGTGAAGTCTGTCTGTACAAGTCCAAGTTAAATAAAGTTCACAAAAAAAAAGGAAAATATATACAAAGGGTTCAAACAGGTACTGGCCCTTGGCTAGGCTGCTGTAACAAGAGGTGGTAGAAGGGAGGGAATCAGAGGAGAACAGAGAACAGAACCACAGAAAACATAGGGATCCAGGGGTACAGGAAAGACCCACCATGAGGGTACAGGAGAAGAGTGGCAGGTTTGCCACAGAAACAGAGAGAAAAGGCAAGGCGGGATGGGGGAATTTGCTGAGGCAGGAGGGGAAAAGGGAGTTGGGTTAGGGAAAGAGAGATGGGGAGGCTGGAGAAAGGAAAATGCAATGGGGACAAGGATAGACAGGGTAACAAGTGGGAAGGAAGGGAGTATGGTAGTGGCAAGGATGGGAAGAGAGAGTGGGAGAGGGATGGGCCAGGGCAGCATAGAGGAGGACAAGAGGAAATGGGAATGGCATATTCAGGGGTGGGAATCAGGGAGACCAAGGTAGAAGTGCAAGGAAATCAAGGAAAAGTAGCCAGGAAAAAGTTACTGAGGCTTCTCCGGAGATAGTACATACAAAATCGGTAATGGTATATGGGGGCTCAATCATAAAGGGGATCCATTGGTTAAGAAAAGGGGTAGCATATATGGGGAGATCAGTTTTCTGCAACCCAGGGATGGAGGCAAGCAGGGTGCTTTCGAGAATCAAGGAGAGTATTAGGTTAATTGGAGGTAAGCCACACCTAGTTTTGCACCTTGGAACGAACGACCTGGCCAGAGAGGAGGTAAAGGAGGTACAGAGGATATTTAGGGAGCTAGCCAAGGAGTGTAAAGGGATAGTTCCTTGGCATTTTAGGAAGTCCTGCCAGTGCACTGTGCCAGTATGGCTAGGCAGCTAAGAATCAAGGATTTTAACCACTGGCTGAGGCAGTGGTGCAGAAGGGAGGGATATGCATGTATAGGAGAAAGGGGGGACACTTGGGTGGATGAACACCTATACGCAAGGGACAGGCTGCATATAAATGACAAGGCAGCTAGACTGTTAAAGGGGAAGCTGCAGGGGTACATAGATGGAATCCTGCAGGATGGGGTGAGTACAAAGCTAGGGAAGGGTTAGGAAAAGTGGCTAGAGGAACTTACTTAACTTGCACTCCCCCACAACTAGGGGCAGGTGACACTAGTAAGAAGGTGAATGGAAGAGGAGGGGATAGATAGAAGAGTCTGCTGGCAAATGCCAGGAGTCTGAGAAATAAGATGGGGGACCTGGAGTCAGTGGTGGGGACAGATGACCCAGATCTGATAGCGATAACTGAAATGTGGTGGACGGATAATCACAGCTGGGAGGTGGAACTGCTGGGGTATAGTCTCTATAGGAGAAACAGGAGAGGAAAAAAGGGAGGAGGGGTAGCCCTATACATAAGAAGCAGGATAAGAGCAATGGTGAGTAGGGATGGGCAGGGGTCCGTAGAGATCCTTTGGGTCACATTAAGTAAGAGGACAGGGGAGGCAGTAAGGACAGGGTGGTGTACAGACCACCAAATCGGGGGATAGGGAGATGGCTAAAGAAATACAAGAGATGGCCAGCAAAGGGGAAATCCTGGTGGTAGGAGATCTAAATCTTCCCGATGTGGACTGGGGAATTCCAACAGCAACATTAGAAAGGAGTAGGGAGTTGCTGGAGTCCATGCAGGAAGCATTTATTCACCAGCTGGTCAGGGAACCAACTGGGAGGGGCAAACTAGAACTGGTTATGACAAACGGGGACAGTGTAGAGGATGTAGAGGTTGGGGAAACTTCAGGGGACAGTGACCACAAGATGGTTAAGTTTAGCCTTCAGGTGGGGTCGGAAAAAAAGCAGGTCCTCCACTAGGGTACTGGACTTCAGGAAAGCAGATTTTAGGAAAATGATAACATTTCTGAAGAAGGACTTGGTTGGTCCGAAAGCTAGAGCACTTTGTTCTTTTGTTGTAAAATCTATGTTGGTCCAATAAAAGGCATTAAACCATTTGCTTCTGGATCTGTTCTTAGTAGGACCAATACGTCAACTACACTAGGAAAATGAAGGAAATTTTACAAAAGGAACTTGAAGGGAAGGAGAACCTGGAAAGCATAGAGGAGTTGTGGGGGTCAATTAAAAGGGGAATTTTGACAGTGACAGAGCAATGCATCAGGAGGGTGAGCAAATGTAGGAGAGGCAGGAAACCACTTTGGTTTACAACAGAGGTGAGGAAAGCAGTCAAGGAGAAAAAGAAGGCGTTCAGGGCCGACAAAGCTTCCCAGGGGGTGGCGGACAAAGTAGTTTATAGGGAGAAGCCAAAAGAAGCAGGGAAAATAGTCAGGAGGGCTAAAGTGGATACAGAGGAGAAAATAGCAAGGGAGGCGAAAAGGGGAGACAAGGTTTTTCAGGTATGTGAGTGACAGAAGGAGGGGCAAGCAGGGAATTATGAGACTCAGAGGGAAGGGGGGAGTTCTGGTAGTGGGGGAAGAGGAAAAGCAAATCTGCTGACCGACTGCTTCACCTCAGTCTTCACAGTTGAGGAAGAAGGGAAGGGGCCAGCGCTAAGAAGCAGTGGAAGAGTGGGCAGGGAGATGGATACACCCCCCTTTACAGAGGGTAGGGTATTAGAGGATTTAGGTAAACTGCGGAGGGACAAAGCAATGGGCCCCGATGCAATCAACCCCAGGGAACTCAAGGAATTAAAGGAGGAACTGGCGGCACCACTCACAAGGTTTCTTAATCTGTCTCTAGACAAGGGGAGGGTCCCAGAGGATTGGAGATGGGCTGATGTGGTGCCATTACACAAGGTGGGAGGAAGGGATGAACCGGGCAACTACTGCCCAGTTAGCCTTACCTCCATGGTGGGAAAACTGATGGAGGCACTCATAAAGGAAAGGCTGGTAAAATTTCTAGAGGAGGAAGGCCTTATAGACGACAACCAGTGTGGGTTCACAAGTCGAAGGTCATGCCAGACCAACCTTGTTGAATTCTTTGAGGGGGTAACAGAGATATGTGATCAGGGTGGGTGGTGGATGTGACCTATCTGGACTTCAGGAAGGCCTTCGACACCATCCCCGCAGAAGGCTAGTAAGCAAGTTGGGGAGCTTAGGGGTGGGGAGCAAACTAACAGACTGGGTAGAAAATTGACTGGGGGGAGAACTCAGAGGATGGTGGTAAATGATTGCACTCAAGGGAAGGAGGGGTGATGAGTGGGGTCCCTCAGGGGTCAGTGTTGGGACCCATACTGTTTAACATATACATTGGAGACATTTCAGAGGGCCTGAATGGGAAGGTGTGTCTGTTCACAGATGATACGAAGATCTGTAACAAGGTGGACACACTGGGGGTGTGTGGAAAAAATGAGGGAGGATCTGGCTAGGCTAGAGGAGTGGTCAAGAAAGTGGCAACTATACTTCAATGCAAAAAAATTTTAAATCAGGCACATAGGGTGTAAGAATCCAAGGGCAAAATACTGGCTCTGGGGGGAGGAACTCAAGGTTACAGAGCAGGAACGAGACCTGGGGATCACAATTTGGGATAACCTGAAGGTAAAGAATAAATGCAAAAGGACAGTGGGGAGGGAAACCAGAATGTTGGCATGCATAGGGAGGGGCTTTACAAGCAGGAAAAAGGAGGTGATCATGCCACTATACAAAACTATGGTCAGACCACAACTAGAATACAAGGTCTAGTTCTGGAGGCTACATTTACAGGGTAACAGGGACAGGCTTGAGAGGGTCCAGAGAAAAGCAACCAAGATGGTTCAAGGGCTGCACAGGAGGTCATATAAGGAACGGCTGGAGGAACTGAACTTGTACACACTGGAGATGTGGAGGGAAAGGGGGGATATGGTAGAACCTTCAAATAAACAGAGTGAGGGAAGGTAGCATCTTCAGGATGAGCGAGAACAAATCCACCAGGGGTCATGCATTCAAACTGGAGGGGGTGTATTTAGAGGAGATGTAAGGGGGCAGTTCTTGACAGACAGGGTGGTGGGTCCATGGAATAGGCTGTCAGAATGGGTAGTGGGATAGATTCAGTGGGCAAATTTAAACGAGCTTGGGACAAATACATGGGGCTAAATAAAAGTGGAAGGATATGGAACAGAGGGTGTAAGATGAACTGGTCGGGGGGGTATTTCAGACAGACTGGATGGGCTATGAGGTCCGTTTCTGCAGACAAAATTTCTGTTTCTAATATGAGATCTGAGCAGTGTGGTAAGGGATATCATCTGCTGTCTTGCTTTTGCCAAGTGCCTGGGGCCAGACAGGATGGTCTTGGTATTTTTAGCTTTTAGGACCAGTCTGTTGTCAGGAACTGTTTTTCAAGTTCTCAAAAATTGTTTTGAGAGCCAACTATTGATTTGTTTGGCTTCTTTGGAACACCTGTAAAGTACAGCATCATCAGCGTATAGCAGCAAATTAGCCCCACTGCAGTTGACTGACATGTTTACAAAGAGGGAGAAGAGCAGGGGACCAAGGATGGATCCTTGCATGACGCCATCCACAACTGATCATTGCCCTGACTGGGCACCCTTCCATTTTACCAACTGCATCCTGTTTGACAGATAATCTGAGAAACACCAGTAGGACAGACTGTTAAGGCCAAGGTGCTTTAGTTTAGCTACAAGAAGACTGTGACTGATCAGGTCAAAAACGTTGGTGAGGTCTATGAACTTGCTAAGTCAGAATACTTTAGGGACTCCCTCCTTACTAATATAAATCACCCCTCCAAGTTCTGGAAGGTGGTAAATTCCCTGTTCCACCCCCAATCTCAGCCCCTTACACCCATGATCAAAAGTGGCAACAGCACATTGTCAGACCCTCAATCTGTAGCAACAGAGTTCGATTCCTTCTTTACCACCTGCGTGTCACCCTGCTGTCCTCTCTCCCCTTGGTTTCTATTGATCCTGTCCTCCCCATTTCCCCCCAATCTCCCCCTACTCATGTTCCTTTGCTTTCAGCCCCATTACCTCTGAGGAAGTCTTCAATGCTTTTATTACGCTCAATCCCTCAAAGGGCAAGTGACCCTCAGGGCTGGATTCCAAAATGTTATATTTATCTGCCACAGCCATTGCCCCCCCCCCCCGTGCCTGTCTTCTAAATCTCTTTCCCTTGCAACTGTTTCTGCCGAGTGGAAACATGCCACTGTTGTCCCCCTTCATAAAGAAGGTGACCCCTCTTCCACCGGAAACTGCCACCCGATCTCTCCCCTCCCCATTCTCGCTATACTGCAGGAACATCTAGTTCTATCTCAGCTTTCCTCCTTCCTTGACTCAACTTCCTTTTTCCCTTCTTATCATTCTGGTTTTAGGAGATCCCACTCAACCATCACCTCACCGTTGAGGATCACTGACTCCATCCAAACAGGCATGGACCAGGGACATATCACCTCCGCCATCTTTGTTGACCTAGCAAAGGCTTTCAACACTGTGTCACACCCCCTCCTCCTCGCTTATCTTTCCAATGCAGAGCTCTCCATTGAGACCACCAATTGGTTCCACTCCTGCCTAGTAAGTAGGTCACGATCTGTTTAGATTGGCAACTCCCTCTCCCCCCCCATAACCACTGGTGTGCCCCAAGGCTCCGTCCTTGGCCCCCTGCTATTTTCTATCTTCCTAAATGACCTGCCCTCTGCCTGCCCGTACATCTCTATCCATATGTATGCAGACAACACCGTCTTGTATGCATCTGACCCATCACCAAGATGGTGACCAGACTTCAGCGTGACTTCAATAATGTTCAGCTGTGGTTCTGCTCAAACCAACTTCTCCTGAATGCTAAGAAAATAGTCTCCATGAACTTCGGCACAAGGCTCCCCTCCATCTCTTCCTTCCACACCCTGGATGGGACAGTGCTTGAGGACTGTTCCTCCTGTAGATACCTCAGTGTCTGGCTTGACTGACACCTCAATTTTTCTGTACACATTGAGGCCATCCACAAGAAATTGCACCCTAAACTGGGTGCCCTTTACTGCAGTCAGGGCTGCATCCTGCTGCCAGCTCGCTGGGACACTGTACAGAAAATGAGTCTCCCCATATTAAACTATGCGATGTTGTATCAGTGCTGCCCCATCCTCCTCCTTAACCAGACTGGACACACTCTTCCACTCCTTCTGCTGCTTTGCCCTTGACTGTCCCCTCGCACTCAGCACTGTACCCTTTACCAATCACTGTCCCTCCCCTCCCTTGAGGACAGACAGCGCACACACTGTACCAGCTTCTTGAACAAATTCTGGTTCCAGTCCCTGCCTTCCTATCTCTCCTCTTCTCTCTCCACCCTTCCCTCTCCTTATTCACTCAAACTTTGACCCCCTCTCTTTAACTGTTCCTTGTCGTACCTCCTCAGCATGTCAGGCCACCTTTTCCTACAGGTTTCCAAATCTGTGGCACTCCCTCCCATGCCACATTCGATTTTTTCCCCCTCCCCTCAGGTTTTCAATTACCTCATCAAAAAATATTTCTGCTACATACATCATTTATGAGTTCACATACAATTAAAATAGTTCAGAAATTCACAGTATACAGCACATTTGGATCAGAGATAACAGAAATAGCAACAATTGACATAGGAATTACATGACAAAGAACCTCAGTGTGCAAGCACTGAGGCAAGGGTTATCCCAAAGGGCACTGGCCGGGAAACCAAGTTTCAAAGAAATACAAATGGGATTTCCATACAAAGTACTGCAAGAGAAAATTAGTCACGAAGGAAGGGGACAGTCTGACAGTGACAATCAGGGTAAACAGCAGGATAAATAACATCCAGCAGATCCTTGTGCTATGAGGAATGCATTTGCAGCTCAAGAAAAACAAAAGAAAACACAAAAGATGAAAGTAAATGTGGCAGCTGTGGTTACAAACATGAAAAATGAAAATGTTCTGCCTTTGGTCAAATGTGTAAAGCCTGTCACAAGAGAAACCACTTTGCAAAAATGTGTAGAATGCAACCTCTGACACAGCCTAGAAAAATACATGTGTTAGACGAGGAAGATGCTGAAGCAAAAATGTTTATTGGAATAATTCAGACAGAAGAAAGTATAGATGAGAGCAAAGTGCAGATTGGAACTATTAATGTTAAAGATGTTACTGAGGACAAAAAAGACTGGACAGAAACACAAAATAAATAAGGCAGTTCAAGTCAAGCTTGACACTGGAGCAGAACGTAATGTTATATTAACATGAATGTTTAAGCTGTTGAATTTGAAAAATTAGTTGAGCAAGTCCAGGTACAAGCTAGTTACTGCCTCAGGGCATCAGATGATACCTAAAGGGCAAAAAGAGCTTACCTGTGAGTATAAAGGCCAGAAATATGACATCCTGTTCCAAGTAATTGATCAAGATGCACCAGCGATACTGGGTTGTGCAACATGCTTGCGGTTAGGCATGCTGAAAAGGATTTTTAATGTAGATCCCAGAGAGTGACATACTTGATAACTATGACGACTTATTTACAGGTCTAGGATGTGTACCAGGACAGCACTATATCCAGACAGACCACACTGTTAAATCTGTTGTGCACTCACCCAGGCAAGTGCCAGTAGCACTGAAGGATAGAATCAAAGCAGAACTTGAAAAAATGGAAAAACTAGATGACATTGCAAAACAAACTGAGCCAACAAACTGGGTTAACAGTGTGGTAACCATAGTAAAGCCTGATAAGCTCTGCATCTGTACTGATCCAAAAGACTTAAACCGTGCAATAAAAAGAGAGCACTACCCCCTGTGAACAATGGAAGAAGTAGTAGCTGGGATGCCAAGTCCTAAGGTATTCTTAGTATTGGATGCAAACCACGGATTTTGGCAAATACAGCTCAATGAAGAGAGTTCCATATTGTTTATTTATTTATTTTTTTTATTTAGTATACTCTAGGATTACAAGTACCTTTGAGGAGGAACTGCTCATTTACAAATGTTCCACGTCAAAGGATGTAGGGTAATGTCAATACAAAGGAAACAATAGATACATACATTACACTCAAAGTTGACTAAGCATGGTATGTACAGTAATTTGCAGAGCGAGCCAGCAAAAGCCAGCATGAGTAAGTTTTGAAGGTGAACTGCACATGGAGTGGAGGGAGGCAGTGAGGAGTCAGCAGGCAAATGGCCGTTGTCAGATGGTAGAGGTGGATGGCATGAGATTGGTGATGGTGGCTCAGGCCTAGTGTCAGCTGAGAGGGAGGGGTGGGTAAAGGTGGAGTGGGGGGCGGGTGATGAAAATAAGGGCATGCGGCAGGAGTACAGACCGCCATTGTCTCTGGTAGGAGGCGAAGACCATTGTTTAGGAGAGGCAGTCACACTGCGTGGTTGAGGCAATGGAGAGTTGAAGTTCCCTTTCAAAGGGACCAAGAGTCACAGCTGTAAGTGCTTCTTTGTTAAGGGTATTGTACCACTGAGGAGCCCTGTGCGAGAATGATTTCGGCCCCATAGTGGTCCGGCATCTGGGGACCTGGAACATCTGTTGATGAGCTCTCCGTGTAGGTTGGGTGCTGCTGTAGGTGGTAAGGAGTTTTGCCACTCCAGGCAGCATATGCCCAAGGAGAATTTTTTTGGTGAGTAGACAGGTCTGGTATTGAATTCTACTCAGGAGTGGGAGCCATCCAGCCTGGGCATATAGGTCACAGGTGTGAGTTAGGCGGGAGGCACCCGTTAGGAGCCTACAGGCTTTGTTGAGTGTCACAGATATCCTCTCGAAAGCAGGGGAGGTAGAGCCATATATGGCAAGACCGTAGTCAATAATGGAGGTGACAGAGTTATAGATAGCCAGCCTAAGGGCTTCGGGGTCAGGCAATGCTTGTGCTTGTGGAGCAGGCCAATCCGTATATTGGCAACTTTTGCTACATTACCAATATGATGCGAGTATGAAAGTGAGCTGTCCAGGGTGATGCCAAGGTATTTAAACTCAGGAACATGATCAAGTGAGGCCCCACATGGTTCTTGATGTTGAGGAGCAGAGGTTTGTACTTGCTCCGTGTGTTGTAGAATGTCATAACCTTAGTTTTGCTATAGGTCACAACAAGTTTATGTGAGCAAAACCAATCTTCAACACACCTGAAGTCGCATTGTAGGTGACTCTCTAGAAGGCTAGTATCGCAGTCCCTTGTAAATAGTACTGCATCATCCACGTAAAGTAATATTCTCTGTTGGCAGACGCTTGGGAAACCATTAAGAAAGAGAGAAAAGAGTAATGGTCCCAATATTGACCCCTGGGGGACACCTGAGAGGATTGTTTTTTCACCTGAGGTGACTCCAGCAATCCTGACACGTTGGACCCTGTCCCCAAGGTAACTAGCAAACCAGCTCACTGCATCTTTGGAGAGGCCAAGGGTGGACAGCTGATCGAGAAGTAGTGGGTGGTTAATGGTGTCAAAGGCCTTCGTTAGATCAATGAATACCGCCCCACAGCATATGCCTTGGTCGAGGGTGTCATGGAGGAAACTGGTGAATTCTAACAGTGCCATGGTGGTACTATGCCCTTCCCGGAATCCATGTTGTTCTGGGCAATGGATTTCATACTTGTCCAGGAACTCTACAAGTTGATCAGAGGCTATTCATTCCAAAGCTTTCGATGGGGGAGGGGGGTGGAGATGGGCCTGTAGTTGGTGTGCAGCAACTTGTCTCCATTTTTGTGCACTGGTGTGATAGTTGTCTGCTTCCAGAGTGATGGGAATTTTAAAGATCTTTGTCAGGGGTTCAAGGAGCTCATCTAGAATTAATGCAAGCAGCTTCAGATCAAGTGAGTCACCACTATACCCGGTTTTGCTGATGGCCTTGCGTATATAGGTTCTGGCTAGGTGCATAGGGATCTCTTGGAAGAAGAACTGTGGGGCAGGGTGTGCTTGGGACGACGTTGTAAAGGTGGAGTTGGAGATGGGGTCATTGAAAAAATCAGGTGGAAGGACACTGCTCAGGTTAGAGAACGCGTTGTTGAATGTGTTTGAGTTTGTATTTAGGTCAATCGTAGGTATATCATCAATGTTAAGCATAGTGGGTGGTGTCTTAGCTTCCTTCCCTGTGAGATCCTTCAGGTTATTCCAGAATGTTTTCCCATCACCCCAGGAGTTGGAAAGTGCCTCTCTAAAGTATTTGCATTTGGCATTCCGAATAGCCCGGGTACAGCTATTTCTTGCTGCTTTGTATTGTTGAATGTCCCTTTCCTTTGTGGCTCGAGCACAATGCCAGAGGTGGTCCCTTAGCTTGAGCTGCTCTATGAGCTCAGAATTTATCCAGGGGTTGGACATGCCTTTGACTTTCTTCTTTACCAGTGGTGCTTAAATATCACAGGCTGTAGTGAAGAGGCTAATGAACAGTTCCAAGGCTTTGTTTACATCCTTAAGAGTGTCAATTTTAGACCAATCCAGCCTGCTTAAATAAGATTTTAGCAGGTGTAGGTGTCCCTGCTTGAGAACCCTAATGTATATTATTTTGGGGGGGGGGGCTTGGTGATATTGTTAGCCCAAGAGCATATCACAGGCGAGTGGTCACTTATGGAGACCAGGAGGACAGACACCTTAGTAATTCTTTCAGGGTGATTTGACAGTATCCAGTCGATTAGGGTGCTGGTCCCTGTCCTGTAGTTGCTTCTAGTGGATGATGGGATGAGCTGTGTGAGGTGCTGTGCAGTGACAGTATCCTTATAGATGCAGGCCTCAGGTGCAAGCCAGTTGATATTAAAGCCCCCCATAATTATAGTCTCCATACTATGGCGCAGTGCCTTGAGGCATTCCATTAAGTTATTGAAGCCGATATCCTGGTTCTTTGGGGGTATATATATATATATATATATATATATATATATATATATATACAGAGATTACAGTAATATTTTTGTTATGGGCCCCTAGAAGAACTCTGATAGTGAGGACCTGAGATGGTGAACCCGGGTTTGGAACATGGATAGCGTGTCCCATGAGAGTAACTTTCAGGTATATGGTGCAGCCACTGCCTTGCTTCAAGATCCTGTCCATCCTGAAGATTGAGTATCCGGGAATAGCTACTGCAGAGTCAGGGATCTTGGGGTTAAGCCATGTTTCGACGACAGAGAGGATGTCGGGATTGTGTTGTTGGATCCAGGTTTGGAGGTTATCGAGTTTGCTAAGAAGGCTACAGACATTAATGGATGCCAGAGTGAGGGACCCCGTTGCTCTATTCTGGGGGTAGGCAGATGGTCCATGTATTCAAGGGTTAGGGTGAATGTTTCCTGAGAGGAGAAGCAGTATTAAAAGAAAAAAAGATTGTGTACATTTAATACACCATTTGGAAGGTACAGATTTAAGAGACTCCCATTCGGCATCTCATCTGCACCTGAGGTGTTCCAGAAAATCATAGCACAGGTGCTGGGAGGCCTAGGAATAGTAAACATTATTGATGATATACTCGTCTAGAGAGAAAATGTGAAGCAACATGGTCAGAGATTACTTCAATTACCGGAGAGAGCCAGAAGTAATCTGAAGTTGAACAAAAAGAAGTGCAAAATCAGAATGACTGAAATAAGCTACATAGGTCATTTTCTGAGCAGTGAAGGGTTAAAACCGGACCCTGAGAAAGTGAGAGCTATTCAGCAGATGCCAGAGCCAGAGGATAAACTAGCTCTGATGAGGTTCATGGGTATGATCCAGTATTTAGCGAAATTCATTCCCAGTCTATCTGAAGTAAGTGCACCACTAAGGAAACTGCTTGAGAACAAGGTCCACTGGGAACAACAGCACAACAACAGCTTTCAAGAGCTCAAGAATTTGGTAACTAATGCACCTGTTCTTAAGTTCTATGATGCAGACAAACCAGTTACATTGTCTGTGGATGCCAGCTCGGAAGGCTTGGGAGCAGTGATAATGCAAGAGAGAAAGCCAGTAGCCTATGATTCCAGAACTCTTACTGACTGCCAGAAAAGGTATGCTCAAATTGAAAAATAACTCCTAGTGATTGTCTACGGATGTGAGAAATTCCATCAATATTTGCATGGGAAGCAAGTGCAGGTGGAGTCGGATCATCGTCCATTAGAGGCAATATTCAGGAAACCTTTAATTCAAGCACCTCTAAGGCCCCATCCATACTGCACCACTCAGACCCTGTAACGGATAGAAACCATTACAACCGGGGAGCAGTGCAGTGTGTCCACACTGCCGCGCTGTCCGTTACGGGACCGGCACCGCCGGTCCACACTTTGGGAGCTGGGCAACCATTATCGTAGCACCCAATCCCACAATGCAGCTCGCGCTACACTAGGGGACCGGTGCCACGCGTCCACACTATGCCCGGTAATGTTACCGAGGCATAACCGGTTTCATAACCGTTGTTGAAACCACCTCATATGTGGTTTCAACAACGGTTACGAAAACGCCTTCTGTAACGTTACAGGTATAAATGCAAACCATTGCGGTAACAGTTTGGGCACTCTGTAACATTACAGAGGGGTAGTGTGGACACGGCCTAAGACTACAAAGGATGCTTATGTGGTTGTAAAGGTACAGTCTACTGAACAAGTTCATTACAAGCCTGGGAAAGACATGCACATTGCAGATACCTTGAGCACAGCGTATCTTAGGCCCCTGTCTACACTACCCTTGAAAAATCTGTAACGTTTTGAAAACGTTTCAGACTGAAAACATTATAATGCATCCACACTACCACTGAACAGTTTTGAAAACGTTTTCAAAATGTTACAGCCTGTCCACACTGTGAACGATTCTGCAACTATATCGATCTTGTGTACAGCAGGGCACATCTCATGATGCTGTAGGTGATGGGAAGCATCCTAATACACACAGGTAGTCCAGGTATTTGTGCCACAGAAACAACAACCACTGAAGCTGCTGCTACAAACAATCATCTAGCAGCAAATGTGAAACCAATTTTAAATTCTGGCTAATAGGGGAACTCTTGCTCTTTACTGCTGCTCAACAGGGAAACTCCTGTTCTTAATATTGCTCATTTGCAACCAGGAATGCTACTTGCTCTCCACGCTGCTCTTACTTCCTGGTTCTCCCTCAGTTTACCTCCCAGAATGCATTGTGCTGACACCGCAATTCATGAAGGTATAGTGGGAGGTTAGAGGCAAAACAGTTATGCATTTACACTGCTACTGGTAATGTTACAGAAATGAAAATGTTACCAAAACCGTTGCTGAAACCTCCTCCTAACAGGTTTCTGTAACGGTTTTGAAAACACCTTCTGTAACATTACCAGTGCAAACGCAAAATGTTACGAAAACATTTTGAGCACTCTGTAATGCTACAGAGGGGATTTTCAAGGGCAATGTAGACAGGGTCTTACAGAGGAGACTGAAGATTTGCTAGATGAAGAACTGGAAGTAAATCTGTACCTACCTACTTCTTATTCTCTGTAATGTTACCCTGTTGCATTCTTCTGTTATATTACCCTTTTGTATTTTCTGTAATGTTACCCTGTAATCTCCCAGGTCATGCCTGAAAATAGACATTCCTATGGCAAGCGCACCCACCCTGTCAACAAAAACTAAATAAAATAAAATAAATAAATAAATCTACTACCTATTTCAGCAGAGAAACTACAAGAGTTCCAGTCAGCCACAGATAAAGACATGACGCTACAGCAGCTCAAAGCAGTTGTGCTAAATGGATGACCCACAGAAAGGGAAAGAGTGCCAGTAGAAATTCGAAACTATTGGACTTTTCATGAGGAAATCATATACTTTGACAAGTTACTGTTCACAGGAGCAAAACTGATAGTTCCACAACAAATGAAGAAACAGATGCTCCAGAAAATATACAAAGCCCGCCTTGGCACTGTAAAGTGTAACCAGAGAGCACGAGATATACTGTACTGGCCTGGGATGTCCAAACAGATTGAAGAAACACTTTCACAATGTGCTGTTTGCAATGCAAATAGAAACATAAATCCTAAAGAACCTCTTTCGTCTCATGACATACTGGACAGACCTTGGGCTAAAATAGGAGCTGACCTCTTTCAGTTCAATGGAACCAAATATCTCCTCTGTGTGGACTATTACTCCAAATACCCAGAAATAGCAAAACTCAGTGAGTCTGCAAGCAAGACAGTTATTACAGCCATGAAGTCACTGTTTCCCATACATGGCATACTAGACGTGGTAATGTCAGATAATGGTCCACAATTTTCTAGTTCAGAGTTCAGAATGTTTGCAGATAGCTGGGAATTTACACACTTCACAACTAGTCTGGGATTCCTACAGTCCAATGGACAAGCAGAAAGGACTGTGCAAACAGTAAAAAACTTACTGAGGAAGGCACAAGAGAGTGGTGAAGATCCCTACCTTGCACTGTTAGAATACAGGAACACCGATGAAAGAAACTGGATTTTCTCCTGCACAGTTGCTAATGGGACACAGGTTAAAATCTAAGTTGCCAGCATCAACATTGCTTTTAAAACCTGAGCATAAGATTGAGGTGAGAGACAAGCTGAAATCGAGACGTTACCCAGAAGTACTACCATGATTGTCATGCATAGGAATTGCCAGTTATTCAAAAAGAAGACCAAATAAGAATCAGACGTGCAGAGACGTAGCAACCTGCAGTTGTGGTAGCCAAGCACGATTCGCCTAGATCATATATAGTTTGTATACCTGATGGAAAAACATACCGAAGAAACAGGAAACATCTAATGAAGACACAGGAGGAAAACTTTCATGCTGTGATCCCTGATTACTTTGAAGAGTCAAGTCCATAATATCAGAGAATCATTCAGAGTGTGGATCAACCTGATATGGCAGCACCTGCTAAGCTACCTGGTAGCTGCAAGGAAAATACACAGCCGGTGCAGACACCAGAAAAGATACCCAGAACAGCAAGATCTGGCAGAGAGATCAAAATTCTGAGAAAAATCAAGACTATACTTAGGACAAGAACAAGAGGATGCAGTACGGACTGATGGCAATAATCAGGTCCCAACAGGGCTACGTGCTAGTAACCTCTGGCCCTAATTGTGGTTATAAACAACAGTTGTTTTTCTTTCACTATCTTTTGATTTGGATAAAAGAACGGAACTTAAAAAAAAAAACAAGTATTTGTCAATTCCGAATGTTCGTCGTGTGCACTGGTGTCATGGGGTGGGGAGGGAATATTTGAAAATTGCTTCAGTGAAGTTGTTTGTGAGGTGGGGTCCCAAAAAACAAATGTTGAAAATTTGGGGCAAAAATATTTAAAAATGGCCAAGTTATGCCACTAAGTTGAAAACTTTATTGGAATACATTGACGCTGAAACCCCCATTGAAATACATTGAAGTGCTTACCTCAGTTTGCGGTTGGGCTTTGAAGAGCGAAGACGTGCCTGCAGTCCAAGGTAGATTACGGCGATGGACCTCCGTTGGGTAAGTATGGGGTACAGGGGGTGTGAGGTGGTGGGTCCTGAGTGGGAGGTTAGGAGGTTGGGTAACGGTGGAACAGACAACAATGGGCAGTTTTCTTTTTTACAGGGAAAAAAACAATGAGGGACAGTTTTCTTTTTTTCAAGGAGTTTGCTGAACAGATGAGGACACTGGGGAATTGGGCAACCCCAGTGTCTGTAAACTGTTTGGGGGGGGGTTACACAGCGGACAACAATGGATGGACAGATGGCACTGGGGGATTGGGCACCCCAATGTCTGCATACTGTTTGGGGGGAGATACACAGCACACAACAATGGACGGACAGATGAGAACACTGGGAGATTGGGCACCCCCAGTGTCTGTATACTGTTTAGGGAAGGGGGGTTACATAGCGGACAATGATGGACAGTTTTGTTTTGTTTTTAGGATAAAAAACAAGTATTTGTCAATGCCGACCGTCTGATGTATTGAAAGATGTCCACCTCTGCACATTGTTTATGCCCTTGATGTACTTGAACGTATCTATCATGTTTCCCACTCCCTCCTTTCCTCCAATACGCACATATTGAGGTCCTTTTAATCTCTTCTATGTTCTGTGTTGCAAGCCATGTACCATCTTGGTTGCCTTTCTGTGGACTGTCTCCACCTGTCAATGTCCTTGCACATTTGCAGCCTCCAGAATTGCACACAGTACTGTAGGTGAGGCTTCACTAGTGCATTATACAACGGCATCCCCACCTTGTGCCTTCTGCTAGTGATACCTCTGCCTGTGCACCCTAGTATGCCACTGGCCATCCTTGCAACATTTGTGCTCTGCTTTGACACCTTTTGGTCATCAGAACTGATAACTCCTAGGTCCCATTCTTCCTTGGTGATCATCAACACCTCCACCCCAGCCTGTAACTCTCCCCAGGTTTCCCTCTTCTCAGGTGCATTATTTGGGCTTCTTTGCATTGAACCTTAGTTGCCACTCCTCAGACCATGTTCAAGCCTCTCCATATCCCTGCTCATTTTCTCCACCCCTTCTGCAGTATTCACTCTGTTAGAGATGTTGGTGCCATCTGCAAACAGGCAGACAGACCTTTCCTTCTAGCCCTTCCTCAATGTCTGTAATGAAGACATTGAACAGGACTGGTCCCAGGACTTATCCCTGAGGTACCGCACTGGTTACCCCCTCTCCCTGGATTGGATTCCATTACCATCACCCTCTACCTCCTGTCTGTCAGCCAGTTTCTAACCCAGTTTATCAGCTTGTGCCCTGTTGCCAGACTGCTCATCTTGTTAATCAGCCTTCTATGTTGGACGTTGTTGAAGGCTTTGGTAAAATCAAGGTAGGTGACATCAAACATCCCTCCCTAATTTACTTCCTTAATGAGGCATTAGGGTTTCCAACCCTAATGCCCCACCCCCACCTTGCAGAGATTGACAGGCATTGGGGGTGTCCCTTTGGGTCATCGGCAGGAATGCTCACACCATTCCACCCCCACCTTGCAGACACTGACAGGCGTCAAGGTGTGCCTTGAGATTTTCTGCCCTAATGCTCACCTCATTCCATTATGAATTAAGCTGAGATGGGTGCAGTATAGGAGAATGGGGTGAACGTTTGGGCCAAAGACTCCAAGGCACACCCCAATGCCTGTCACTGGCTGCAAGGTGGGGGTGGGGGTGGAATGGTATGAGTATTATGGCCAACCACCCCAAGGCACATACCCGATGCCTGTCAGTCTCTAAGGGGGGGTGGGGGAGGTGCGTTACAGTTGGATACCCTAATGCCGCAGATGTTTGTTGGTATTTTTGCTCCAAATTTTCAACATGGGCTTTTTGGGACACCACCTCATAAGCAGTGGCACTACCATTTTGTTACTCAGTCCCAAAAGGTGATTTTGCGCTTCAACTGCGCCATTTGGCGCCACAGGTGCTAAAACACATTTTGGGCAGGATGTGAAAATAACAGTTGTACTTGTTCATGAGGAGGTGTGAAAAAAATGGCAATGTTGAAAATCTGGAGTGAAAATATGAAAAAGTTACGACCGTGCATAGAAACTGTGCAACACACGCCCATAACGTGGTCATTTTTTGGAATATTTCACCAAATTTTCAACATGGGCTTTTTGGGACCTCCCTTCATGAACAGTGGCACTGTGATTTTATTACTCCATCCCGAAAGTTGATTTCGCACAGTAACTGCACTATTCTGCGCAACTGGTGCAAAAATACATTTCAGGCAGGATGTGAAAAATGACAGCTATACTGTTCGTAAGGAGGTGTGAAAAAATGGCAATGTTGAAAATGTGGAGTTAAAATATTAAAAATTGGCAAAGTTACGAGCCTGCATAGAAGCCGCGCAATGAATGCTCGTAACGCAGTCAGTTTTTGGAACATTTTCACCAAATTTGCAACTTGAGGTTTTTGGGACCCCATCTCATAAACAGTGGCACTGTCATTTCATTACTCAGTCCCAAAAGGTGATTCCGTGCAGCGACCATGAAATCACCTTTCGGGACCGAGGAACAAAATGACAGCGACATGTTCATAAGGTGGGGTCCCAAGAACCCCATGTTGAAAATTGGGGGCCAAAATTCCTAAAAATGGCTGCGATATCAACATAAGTTGAAACCCCCATTGACTCCCATTATACGGCTTACCTTTCATTCTTTAGTTTGCCGGTCAGCTTTGAAGACTGCAGACATGGCCCGTTCCGCAGAAGATCGCATCTGCTGACCTCGGAGGGTAAGTATTGGGTAAGGGGTGTGGAGGGGTGCAGAGGGAGGGTCGGATGGGGATGGTGGAGACAATGAGGGATGGTTTTCGTTATTACAGGAGAAAAAAAATAGACCGTGAGGGAAGGTTTTCTTCATTTACAGTTAAAAAAAATAAATATAGCTGGCCCGGTGGCACTGAGGGTTGAGGCGCTGGACGCCACACCTCGCGCTACGCCGGTGACCCGAGTTCGGTGATGGACTCGGGTGGCCGGGGGTTGGCAGGGGAGAGGGAGGATTGAGCATCCCAACGGATGCTCTCCTCCCTCGGGGGTGGGAGACCAAGAACACATCTGCATTCTGCATCCCCTTCGTAGCTGGTGGAATTACCGACAATTGAAGGATGGAGGCGTCTTTTGTCGGAGCTGGGAGTGAGGGACGCCGACGGCATGATAGGTCTGTGTGCATCAGCACGCCACCACTGGACGGACGCCCCAGCGCCTCGACGTCCCAGAGGGTAGGGGAAACCAGGGAGAAAACAGAAAACACCTCTTGGCATGCCCTGGATGAAAGCCACTCTGCTTCCTCTGGACCACCAAGAGGGACAGACCCCACTGTGCAGGAGGAGAGAGGAGGCACTCTAGGGGCAGATCCCACGGAGGTGGAATGGGGGAATGAGTGGACGGAAGGAGAGGGCTCCGAGAGTAGACAGGAGAGATAAAGAAATAAAGTAAAAAAATATATATATATAAATTTAGACACACTAGGGTGGGCTCCCAGTGTGCCACAATAGTGGTGGGGTGGGGAAGATGCCGTCACGGGGATTGGGCACCCCGATGTCGGGTAGGAATATAGACGGGTTGGGGGTGGCATCCGACACCAGAAGTGGGCATCCCAGTGTCGGAAAGGGGAAATTGTTGTTTAACCAGGAAAGACACACTAAGTAGATGCAGGGAAAGGGGACATTGTTTAACAAGGAAAGACACACTAAACTGCAGCTGAAGGGCTCGCATTTCAAAGGACAGAGCCACACGCAGCATCGGCTCTGTCCTTTGAAATGTTTTCTGAGATGAACCCACTCAGCAAACCAGTGTCATCAGGATACTGGATGCTGATTTGCCAGCCACAGACCGGCCCCTGCAGCACCACTGGCCATTGGGCTGGCACCCCTCACACCTCTCTTTAGCAATGCTCATATCAACATGTTCATCTGCGCTTGCGCGCACAAGGAACATAAAAAGGGGAGATGTAGTATAATGATGTAACAGAACATGGCACCAATGCAATGCAATACAATACAAAACAATTCAATAGAAGGCAATGTAGTTAGGCACATGTTTGTGCATGTGAGGGTATCATGATTAAAGCTTCAGCAGCAAGAGTGCGTGCAGTTATGATAAAGAAGCTGTACTGTAAACAGCCTCTTGTGGTTTCTCATACTTTACAATCTGTACTCCCATTTTGTTTCCCCTCCCAGCAGGATGTATCTGGAAATGAGCTTTACTGCTCAGTATGTTCTCCACGGTAAAACTTTAAATAAATAAATAAATATAAATATAAAGGCCGCACCAGTCAGCTGCTCTTTGTCCACAGCACCTAAGATGTCCATGGTCAGTCTAAGTCTGTGTCTGCCTATGGTTCTTTTAATAGGCTTCACTGTTCAGCATTGACCTGAAGCTGGTTACAAACTAATTTTTCCTTTATTTTGGTTGGGGAGCAGAGTGCGATGTGGCAGTAGTTTTCCACAAACCGTTTGGGGCCTCCCTTGTGTACAGACACCACAAGGAAAACCTTCCATCTAGTAGGAATACTACCTTCCATAAGGGATCTGTTAAAAAGTATGGCAGCAGGAAAGGCAGTAACAGAGTAGCCAGTTTTAGAAGTTTCAATTCAAGTTTGTCAAACCCAGCTGAGCCTTCTACTCTGAGTTGCCTTAGAAGTTTGAGCACCTCTTTCCTGGTCTCCAGCCTGAAACAGAATTCAGGAACTTGGCTCATTGTGACTGGTAGGGCAGGGAAGTGCTAGGGGACCCAGGAGGTTGACTGCTGAATCTGTCCAGGTCAGTGAAAAAGGCATTTAGCTCAGTTCCTTGTGCATCGAATAGTAGAGGAGGACGAACTGAAGGCAGTCATTCTTAACGACTACTTCTGCTCAGTACTCCACAGTGGGCCTCTGCCTAAAAGCAGCATAAAAGATACTGAAAGAGGGGATCATAGAAATGGGGCAGGTGGTAATCACAGGAAAAAGGGTTAGAAAAGGGGTTGTAGCCCTGAAAATAGACAAGGCTCCAGAGCCAGATGGAATCCATTCAGTGGTGCTTAGGGAGGTGGCGTTGGAACTGGCTGGCAGGGCTATTCAGTAACTCACTACAGGCAGGAGTGGTTCTGAGAGACTGGAGGATAGTGAATATGGTGCTGATCCACAAGGGAGGAACCAGGAAATTACAGACCCAGCAGTCTTACCTCGATTGTAAGTAAACTGATGGAGACACTAGTCAAAGAGGACCTCATGGACTACTTGGAGAGATGTGGGCTCCAGAATAATAAGCAGCATGGGTTTGTGCCAGGGAGATCTTGTCAGACCAGCCTGATAGTATTCTTTGGCCGGGAAACAAGGGTGGTGGATAAGGGACATGCGCAAGATGTACTACTCTACTTTGACTTCAGAAAGGTATCAGACTTGGCGCCACAAAGAAGTATGTTGAAATTAGATAATCTGGGAGCAGCAAAGGACCTAGTTAGATGAGTGGGAAGCTGGTTGGAGGAGAGATGGCAGAAGGTGGACATAAACTGGGTCAGATGGGGGGGAAGGGATGTCACAAAAGCGGTACTGCAAGGGTCAGTCCTGCGACCAGTCTGTTTCAATACGTTCATCAGTGACTTAAATAGAAGGCAAGATGCATCTCTTTGCAGATGACACTAAGGTCTGTGGCTAGGTAGACAGTGAGAAGGGGAGAAGGGAAGTGCACTGGGACCTGCAAACATTAGAGTGGTGGGTCAAGGTTTGACTGTTAAAATTCAACACCAAAAAAATACAAGGTAATGCACATAGGGAGCAAGAACCCCAGGAAGGAATACTGGATGAGTGGGGTTAACCTGGTCACTACTTTTGGGGAAAGGGACCCGGGTGTCATCATAAGTGACTTCCTAAAACAAACTAGCCACTGTAACAAGAAATACAGCATGCCAACCAGACTGTTGGAGTGTACTGGAAGAGGTTTTGGTAGGAGGAGGAGGAGGAAAGAGGTTATATTACCTTTATATAGATCACTTGTGAGACCCCTCCTGGAATACTGTGCCCAGTTCTGGAGTCCTCACCTGAGTAAAGGCAGAGACAGGCGGAAGATGGTGCGTAGACTAGCCAACATGATTCAGGGCCAACTGCGCAGATTCTATAAGGATCGGCTTGGGGCACTGAATATGTACTCGCTGGGAGCCAGAAGGGAGAGGGACAGCATGATGGCAATTTGCAGGTTCCTGAAAGGAATAAACAAGATAAACTGCAAGGAACTATTCAGCAGGAATGAGGGATTGAAAACAAGGATCACGAAGGTAAATTGCTGGGGGGGTGGGGTCAGGAAGGATGTGAGAAAGTTTTACTTTACAGAGAGAGTGGCTGAGTCATAGAACAGCCTATCAGCAGAGGTGGTGGTGCAACTGGGACTAAGGGCTTAATAGTTACTCAAGGGGGAAGCAGTAAGGCAGGGAGCAAGGGGGGAGGCAAAGGCAAAAACCCTATTTAGTCAGTAGGTCGGGGAAGAGTGGGGTAAAACTGAACAGACTGGCTGAAACATAGAAAGAGAATCTGATAGCAGACAAGGGCCGTTTGGCCCACGCAGTCTGCCCCTTTTTTTCTACCTTCATTTTTGCTACAGACTATACTTGATCTACGGCACTTTCTCCCCCCATCCTTACTAACCTGTACTATTCCCTTGTGCCTGTGCCTGTGCCTGTCCCATGCGTTCTTGAACCTCATCACTGTTTTTGCCCCCACCACCTTAGCCGGAAGGCTGCTCCAGGAATCCACCACTCTTTCTGTGAAGAAGTACTTTCTCACATCTCTCCTGAATCTACCCCCTCCATTTTCATAGCATGTCCCCTTGTTATAGAGCACCTTTTTTCTGAGAAATACTCCTATCCTGTACCTTTTTTACCCCATGAGGTTCAAGTTCAAGTTCAAGTTCAATGCTTTATTTGATCAATCAAGATAACAAGTAACTTGATTATTTTCAACACATACCTATAACAAAGTTGGACATACAAACCATATGAATATACAAACATAAATAACATTTTATCTAAATAATTTAAAAACTGTTAACATTTCTAATACAGCCCTGTAAGGTATTTAAAGGTCTCTATCATATCCCTTTCTCCCTCCTCTCTTCCAGAGTGTATATATTAGCTCCTCTATCCTCTCCTCATAAGGCTTCTGATGCAGACCCTGCACCCTTTTGGCTGCCCTCCTCTGGACCGCCTCCACACTATGTCCTTCCTGAGATGTGGTCCCTAGAACTGAACACAAATACTCAAGGTGGCATCTTGCCAGTGACCTATATAGGGGCAACACCAGCTCCCACATTCTCTTTTTTTTTATTTACTGTGCTTTTTCTACCCCCAGCCACCCAGTACCTCAGTCTGGTCACAGACCCTTCAGTTTCCACTCTCTCATACTGGCCGTGACTCCCTGATACCCCATGGCTTGCCCCCCAGGGCGGGGTAGTGGCACCGTCCCAAAGTGCCGCATCCGACGGGATAGGTCAGGGAGCTGGCCTGACAGAGCTAATTGAAGCCAATGGCAGGCTTCATCAAGGGCATCCAGCAGCTGTTTTCTAGGCTGCCCCAGGGGCAGGGACGTGCAATGGCATCCAGCGTCCACCTTACCCCTCTTGCTTGTTGGCACTGGCCACCTGTGGTTCCCCCAGCCTCCACCAGGGCTCGCTCAGGTGCCAGATATTCTACCGCTCCCCCCAGAGAAGGAGAGCAGTCCATGGGATACTCAATCCTTCTGCCCCGGCCAGCCCTCCGACCCTCTGGGTCCATTTCTGAACCCAGGTCGCCGGTATTGCAAGTGGAAATCCAACTGCTGTGCTGGCGGGCTGGCCAGCTCACACTTTCTGCTGGTGATACCCCTTTCTATGCACCCTAGCATCCCACTAGTCCTACCGACTGCCTTGTCACACTGTCTGGCCACCTTTAGGTCATTTGATATGATTACCTGGACCAGTGGTCTTTTTTTTAATGACATTAGCACTGTTTCTATGTTTTGTTTTGTTTTTTAACTGTTTGTTCTGGCTCCGGTGGACCAGGGCATCTCTCAAGAGTACCTACTCAACTGATGCTTCTACTCCCGGCCTGAAACCACCCTCCCCAGGAGCACCCCAACCCGGACCCACGGAGTAGCTCAGCCCCCCAGATCACTCCCCCGGGGGAGGGCCCACTCCACCTACCTGGTGGCCTTTCTGTGATTAGAGCAGTGGTCCTGGGTCGGTCAAGGAGCCCAGGGAAGCCAGTGGAGGGTTGGTCCGGTGGTGAGATGTCGATGTCGATTCTTGGGGCCTCCATCGCCTTCCTGGTCCTCCAGGGGTTTTCTGCTTTGTAGATTTTCTCCCTCAAAGCACGGATGTGCAATGATGTCAGCGGACCTACGTGCAGAGTGTGACGCTCTGCCACCTGCTTAATATTATATTTATAAATTGTGATATAAATATATGGTATCTGAAGGTCTGCTTAGACAAGAAAACATCCTAGCAGTAACAAGTGACCTTTGACCTCCAAGGTGTCAGTGTAGTTGAAGCAGCAGGATGTCATAAAACTTGCCAGGTGATAAGACATCATAAAATATTTCTTTTGAAGTTGGTTCCCATGTATGCATTTTATGACATAGCAGGAAGGGAAGTCATTTGTCTGATTCCTCTTGGTTTTCTCACCTAGAAGGGAACTAGGGACATGATGTGGGTTTATGAGCCATCAAAGGAACCTGCTTACAAAAACTGTCACATATTTTTTTATTGATAACTGCTGATTCCAGCCAGCAGAAAAATAATATCCTTTTTGGATTTCCATACTCAGATTACAGATTTATCACAGATCTAACAGTGACCTCATGGGTGACATCACCAGGAGGTGGAGAAAACTGACTTTTAAATATTGTCTGCATCTGAGAAGTTTGTGGCAGAAGGACTCTCTGGAAATCAAAGACACACAGTCTGTGGACTGGTAACTAGGCACTTTGGAAAGAGATAATTCAGCTGGAACTTCTAAGTATTTAGCAGGCATTTTGTTTGTTTTGTAACTTCCCAATTAGTTTGTTGACTGTAAGTTATTGATGTATATGTTCTGTGTTTGACATTTTAACTATTTTACAATTTTTAGTAAACAATATTTTCCTTAAAATTCTGCCTGTGTTTTCTGTTGCATGTGAATGCTGAACCAGTGTATAATTCTGACATCTGTTAAGAGCTCAACAGGGCTTGAATGTGTTACTAATCTTGCTAAAGGTAAGAATATACCTAGGTCTCATATTGAGTCATAAGGGTACAATTGTGGGAACCTGGCTAGATGCCACTGGGCAAAGGATTGTACTGCATCCCCCGAAGAGGGCACATATCTGAGCCTGTTAACTGGGTATGCTAGCATAAGGTTCACATTTGACCCCCAGGACTCGAGGCTGGTAGGTGATTCAGGCCCAAAACAGACAGGAGGGTTACTCTGTTTTGTCTCTTCACACTATTGCACTTCGAGGCTGGCACTGTGGGAGCATAGGGCCTGACCAGCAGAGCGCGTTTGTGACACAGACGTCCACCGCCGATCCACCCCCATAATCTTTGGTATTACACCCTGCAGGGTCCCCGATCTCCATCAGGGGCTGCTGGGGAATGAGGCATGTCCCAATACCCACCCCAGTAGGGGAGAGCAGTCCTCCAGATGCTTGATTCCCTCCCTTCCCTGCCGACCCCCCAAGTCTGTTCCCGAACCCAGGTTGCCAGTGTGGCATTCAGCGCCTCAACCCTCTGCACCACCGGGCCGGCTTCTCTGTTTAGAAACATAGAAATATAGAAATTGTCAGCAGATAAGGACCACCTGGCCCATCTAGTCTGCCCATAAGTCCTTGTACTGGATTACTGCTTCCAACCCATCCGCTGCTGTACCTCTATGGTTCCCCTATGCCTGTCCCAAGCATGCTTGATTCCATCCACAGTGCTCTCTCCCACCACCTCCTGAAGCAGACCATTCCATGCATCCACCACCCTCTCTGTGAAGAACTTCCTCACATTCCCTCTTAACCTCCCACCTTCCAATTTCATGTCATGCCCCCTCATTCCTGTGCTCCTCCTGTAATGGAAAATGTCTCCCCCCTGCACCTTGTTTATACCCTTTAGGTACTTGAATGTTTCTATTATGTCCCCTCTTTCCCTCCTCTTTTCCAACAAGTACATATTGAGGTCCCTTAATCTCTCCTCATAAGTCTTGTATTGCAAGCCCTGTATCATCTTAGTCACCTTTCTCTGGACTGTCTCCAGCCTGTTAATGTCCTTATGAAGGTGCGGTCTCCAGAACTGCACACAATACTCCATGTGAGACCTGACCGTGGTTTTATATAATGGCATCACTACCTCTCTCCTTCTGCTGGTGACCTGTATGCCACTGGCCCTCCCAGCTGCCTTAGTACTCTGCTTTGACATTTTCAGGTCATCTAACATAATAACCCCTAGGTCGCTTTCCTCCTTTGTGATGGTCAGCACCCCCCACCCTGTAGCTTTCTCCAGGGTTTCTGTGTCTCAGGTGCATAATTTTGCACTTCTCTGAATTAAACTTCAGTTGCCAGTCCTCAGACCATTTTTCAAGCTTCCCCAGGTACCTCCTCATTTTCTCCACCCCATCTGGGGTATCCACTCTGTTACAAATCTTGGTGTCATCTGCAAACAGGCAGACTGTTCCCTCCAGCCCATCTGCAATGTCACTAATGAAGACATTGAACAGTACAGGCCCCAGAACCGATCCCTGAGGCACCCCACTAGTCACCCCCTCTCCCTAGACAGCACCCCATTTACCACCACCCTCTGCCTCCTGTCTGTTAGTAAGTTTCTAACCCAGTTTACCACCCTGTCCCCCCATGCCCAGCCTACCCAGCTTGTTTATCAGCCTCCTATGTGGGATGGTGTCAAAGGCTTTGATGAAATCAAGATAGGCGACGTCCGCTGTCCCACCCTGATTTACTTCCTTTGTCACCCAGTCGAAGAAATCAACCAGATTTATCTGACATGATGCTGTGAATCTGTGTTGTCTATTGTCTTGGGCTCTGATGGCTTCTAGAAGCCCCACTATCCTTTCTTTAAGCAGTGTCTCCATGATCTTCCCCACTACTGAGATGTGGCTGACTGGCCTATAGTTCTCCACCTCCTCCCTGCTGCCGCATTTGTGTAGAAGTACTACATGTGCCTCTCTCCAATCCTCTGGTACTACCTCTGTGTTGAATGACTCAGTGAACATGCCTGCCAGAGGTTCTGTTATCTCCTTTCGCAGTTCTCTTAATATCCTTAGGTGTATAGCATCTGGTCCTATTGCTTTGTCCACCTTCAATTTAGTGAGCTCCTGCAGGACTCTTTCCCCTGTGAATGGACTATTGTCCACCTCTTCACCCCCTTGGCAACTGCTGTACTGCTGTGACCCCTGTCCCTCCCCCTCTTCTGTGAATACTGAACAGAAATATTTATTCAGTAAATTATTTAGTGTTTCTATGTTAAGTGCAGGAGGTCTGGGTCTTTCTCTGAGCAAGCACCAGTTACAGCTGACATTGAACTCTGGTAGCTACGCCAGTATCAGATCCAGCAAACAAATGGCAGACTTGCTCTTTACAGGCATGAACCTGTTTGGGACAGGGGTGGAGGACCATCTGACATGCATTGAGATATCCAGCGTGACCCTAGACTCCGCAATCCTGGTCATCCAGTCAAAGCAGCAGTTCAAATTCAGGCTCCAAGACTCCTCTCAGGATGCGCCTGTGAGCAGAAACGGTGGCAGCAGTACCACCCAGCCAAGCCTTGCAGCATGTCTGGAGAACAAGGCCAGGGCAAAGGTGGTGGTGCTGCTGAAGACTAGTCCTCTAGTGCTGCTTCCAAAGGCAAGAAGGTACAGGCCAAGGGGCACCATCCCCTCACCATTCTGAACCCAGCTGCAGCTCCTAGTCAGGGGTCAACTCTCCCACTTCCTACCACAGTGGAACACTATTACATTGAACAAGAAGGTGGTGGGTTCAGGGTTGTCTCTGGAATACAAAACACTACCTTCTGTTCGGCCTTGGGCACCGCTGGCAACAGTGGTGCCTCTGGACACTCTCACTGCACTACATAGCAAGGTTGCTTACCATCTAGCATGATGTGCAGTCTAGCCTGCCCCAGACACTCTATCACCACGAGGTTCATATTACGTTACTTACTGGTACTGAAATGGACAGGGCTGGTGCTTCATTCTCTATCTGCAAGAACTAAACAAGTTCATTCACAGTTACAAGTTTTGCATAATGACTCTTCACCAGATCATTCCATCCCTTGCGCAGGGGACCTGGTTGTCCTCCCTGGATCTCCAGGATGTGAATTTCCATATCCCGATCTGCCAATCACATCAGTGGTTCCTCCACTTCTAAGTGGACATAACCTTCTATCGGTTTCGGGCTATGTCCTTTGCTGTCTTTGGTATCCAGGGTGGTTCACCAAGTGCCTGTCAGTTGTAGTGACCTTCCTCAAATGCAGGGGCATCAAGGGGCTCCTGTACTTAAAAAACTGGCTCATCATGGGCCATTCCCTGGAGGATGTGGAATGGTCCAGGAATCTAGCCATCCAGTCATTCTGAGACTCGGGCCTTATAGCCAAGTTTGAGCTGGTGCCAGAGCAGGTGATACTGTTCACTGGAGAAGCGTTGGACTCTCTCCAAGCTAGAGCCTACATGTTCTTAGACAGGGCAGAAGACCCGTCCTCCTCCGCCCACTCATTTTGGGTTGGACCATCATGTCTATAGAATGAGACGGAAGATAAAGGGTCTCTGGGCCCACCCAGTATTACTCAGTATCTTACTCAATGATTAAGACAGAAGTAGGCATTACAGCCCATCGAGACTGTCTCCCACTCCAAGGGGGGTATAATTATCCAGTTTTTTTTTTTTTAAATTACTATTTATTTTCCCCCACCTCCTCCAGAGTCGCCTCTTCAGGAGAGCCAATTGAGCCTGTCCCTGCCCCCGTCCTACTCACCAGTTGGGATCCTCCATCATGCTGCAGTTTACCCCCCGCACGGGGTCGGGGCAGGGGCACCCCCGAACCTTCAAGTCTCGTCAGGACCCGATCTGGCTAGTGAGGTGGTGGCAAATTGGGACCCAGCTCGGCTCTCTGTCTACCTGACTCCGAAGGGGCTTTTTCCCATTTTTTTGTAAGTTGGATGTATGCCTCAGGCCAAAGCTGAAGGCGCCAACGCCTCCCAAAATCCCACTCCCAAGTTCCTGCTGCTGGAACTGATTGGTCTGTGGCTCATGTCCCGACCAATCACGCCCCACTGACTCTAGCAGCTGTCACGCCCCAGCCTCCACTAGGGTCACCGCTGCTGTCGTGGGTACCCACCTCCCTTGGAGAAGGCAAACCATCGTCGGACGCTCAAGCCTTCTCCCCCCAGCAGCCCGAGCTCGTTCCCGAACCCAGGTTGCCAGCGTGGAGCGAGGTGTGGCGTCCAGCGCCTCAACCCTCAGTGCCACCGGGCTGGCAGGTATTTTTTGAGTTATATGTATAGTGTCTTTTTATTGAATATTGACTGATAAATACATACAAACGAGAGGGATACAGCATAAAACAGAACAGAACATAATCATGCAAAATGAGAAACAGGGAAAAAATCATATCTGATCATTCCCTAGGTATTGATTTAGAATAGGTACCTATCTAGTTCAGTTTTAAACTTATCAAATACTGTATTATCAAACAAGTATTATAATAACTTATTCCAGACTTTTAGTGCCCGAACTGTAAAAACATTGTCCCTTTTGTGTATATATGCCCTTGGTATTATTAGTTGTTCAGTGTGGGACCTGAGATTTGCCATTTTTACTTTGGAGATTATGTCACAGTGGTTTGTAAAATGAGTTAAGATTGTAAACAGTAGTAAAATATCACTCCTCTTTCTTCCATCCTCCAGACTGGACAGATTAAGCTCTCTCAATATTTTTATATATGGCCTATCCTTAAGTCTTGGAATTAACTTAGTGACCCTTCTCTGAACACTTTCTAACAGATCAATGTCCCTTTTCAGGTACGGTGACCTGTAGTCTAGGTGTGGTCTCACGTGTGATCTGTATAGTGGGATCAAGCAATGTTCATTTCTAGATACAAAGGCTTTTTTAATGCAGCCTGTTGGCAGTCTTGGTGAACGGTGGTTAAGCGGAGTAAATGTGCCATTTATTATAATCCCAAGGTCACGATCGTTCTGTACTGATTTTAGATCATGTTTCTATGTTAGAAGAGTACTGTTTAGAGTGTATGATGTCATTGGATTGTTCCTAAGTGAAGCACAGTGCATTTCTCTGTGTTAAACTGCATCTTGTTTTCTAATGCCCATAATTCAATGTGCTTCAGATCATTAACTAGGGATAGAGATTTGTCAACTGTATCCACTGTGCCACTGATCTTAGTGTCATTCACAAATTTAAGTATGTTGTTTTCTAAATTACAATGAATGTCACCTATGAAAAGTCCAAACAGAGTTGTGCCCAATACTGATTGCTGAGGCATATCATTGCTGACTATTCCTTCCCCAGGGAGGTATCCACCTACCCTCACTTGTTGAGTTCTTCCAGACAGCCATGTCTCAACCCATTTTACTAACTTAAGGATAAATCCCATGTTTTTATTTTAACTAGTTAGAAGTGTAGAACAGTGTCAAATGCCTTCCTGAAATCCCAGAAGATCTGGTGTGCCACTGTCCAAGCTGGTACTGACTTTGTCATAATAAGATATCAGATTTGTAGTATGACCTCCTTGGGGTGAAACCATGTCGGTTAGAATAAGTTTGTCCTATATTAATGGCTTCACTGTCAAAACGTGATTTTAGTAATGTTTTCAATGCTTTGCATAGTACAGGTGTCAGACTTCCTGGCCTGTAATTTCCTTCTGATGATTTACTGCCTTTTTTTCTGGATGGGCGTGATAATAGCCCTTTTTTCAATCATTGGGTACCCTGCCTTGTTCATAAGATTTATTAAAAAGTAGCGTAAGGGGAACACAGAGTGATGCTGCTATTTCCTTGATGAACTTAGGATGTAATCCATCAGGGCCTAGGGATTAATAGGATTTTAAAGTATTTAGGGCTAACAAAACATCCTCTTCAGAAAAATAATTTATTTCAAATAGTGAAGACTCACCTGGTACCTTGCCATAACAATTATTGTTAAAAACTGAACAAAAATATTTGTTTAGTGTACTGGCAATTTCAGTAGGGTCTTATAAGGTTTCATTGGTTTCAGCTAAGAGTCCTACTGATCTAGCCCCACTCTTGTTGTTGTTTACATAAGAAAAAAAGATTTCTGGTTATCCTTTGTATGTGCAATCTTAAATTCTAATTTATTTCTCTCCTTCCTTATCAGCCGCTACTTTTAATTCTTCCCTGTACTTAGATTTTGTTAGGTCAAAGGGTTTCTTCTTGAGATTTGCATAGACACGTTCCCCTTTTTTATTTATTTATCTCTTAATTTTGTTAGTTAGCCACATAGGGATTTTCCCTTATTATTTTATATGTATTTTTTAGTGGAACATATTTATCTTCCAACTCCTTTATTTTTTATGAGGTCCCAACAATCTTCCACTTACAACTCCTTCATTCGTTCTGCCAGTTAAATAAATCTAGGTTTTTCTTAATGATCTTATACTTGGCCTTAGCATAGTTTCATAGAGAGATGTCACGCGTGTCCATATTGGGCCAAACTGCCAAGCTAAAGAATATCATGTTGTGGTTGCTGTTACCTGGATTCCCTAGCACTGGTACGTTGCAAAGCTCAGCTTGTAGATTGGTAATAATTAAATCAAGAGTGAGTTCTCCTGGTAGGTTCCACAACTCTTTCCCAGACTTTGCTGCAACAAAGTATTCATGAAATTTGTTTCTAGTGACGTAGCACCAACAAGGTGATCCCAGTCAACTCCCAGAAGGTTAAGGTCTCCCAGTATTAGAATGTCTGTTAAACCTGAAGCTGTTACTAATTCACTAATCAAATTATCATTGTATGACTGGGTGTGGGAGGGGAGCTTGCAGCAGGTCCCGATTACCTTTTTTTTTTTTTTTTTTTACTCGTTTTAGTTTGCAACTGAATCTATATACTTTCGCTATCATATTGGGATTCTTTTGCAATATTTAATTCAATAAAGCCAAGTTAATTGTTTATGTAAATATATATGCCCCCCCCCCCTTCATCTTTTCTGTTTTTGCAGAAAAATTTATAGCCAGGAATCTCACATGACCAGTCACTAGTCTCATCCCACCAGGTTTCCATTAAAGCTGCTATATCAATACCATCCCTGAGTAGGAGAATTTTTAATTTAGATGTTTTTTATTATATTTAAACTTCTAGCATTTGCTAGCAGAAATTTATACTCCTAGGTCAATTTGTTGTGCTTTGATCTGTCTGCCTTGTTGAGACATGTTTCTTGAGCCCCCTCGGAATTCAGTTTAAAGCCTCTGTAATGTGTTTTTCGATTTGTTTACCTAGTAACACACTCCCCCTTGTGCTCAGGTGCAGGCCATCCCAGCTATAGAGACTACTGTTGTTTCTGAATGTCTCCCATTTTTTTCTTTCTAACCTACATTTTTTGCTGCAGACCCTTCTAGATCTACATCACAATCCCCCCCCCCCCCACTTCCTTATCTGTATGATTCCTTTGTGCCTGACTCAGGCATTTTCGAACCCCACCACTGTATTTACCCCTCTACCTCTGCTGGAAGGCTGTTCCAGGTAGCCACTGCCCTTTTGGTGAAGAAGTACTTCCTCACATCCCTCCTGAATTTACCACCCCCCAGCTTCTTAGCATGCTCCCTTATTCTACAGCCCCTTTTTCTCTGAAAGATACCTTGTTAGTTGAGCGGTGGCCTTCTTTTCCCCAAACCGGCACTTAAATGTATTTAAACAAGTATTTGTCAATGCCGAATGTTTGCTTGCCGGCATTGGCATTGGTAGTGCAGGAGTTAGGGAGATGCATAATAGGAATGGCAGTGAAGTGTTGAACTAACGCCAGCCCCCACCCTGCTGAGACTGAAAGGCATCAGGGGTGTGCCTCTGGGTCATCGGCCATAATATTTATGCCATTCCACCTCACCCCACCCTTCAGATACCAACAGGTGTCGTGGTGTGCTTTGGGGTCTTCGACTCTTATGCTCAACCAATTTCATAAGGAAATAAGGTGAGATGGGTGCAGTATAGGAGAATGGGGTGAACTTTAGGGCTGAAGACTCCAAAGCACACCTTGATGCCTGTCAGTGGCTGTAAGGTGGGGGTAGAATGCCATGAGCATTACGGCTGACGAACCCAAGTCACCCCCCCCCCGACACCTGTCAGTCTCTACAGGGTGGGCGTTACGGTTGGAAACATTAACACCCCAGGTGTTTGTTGGTATTTTCACTCCAGATTTAAAAATGAAACATAGAAACACAGAAACATAGACTTTGATGGCAGATAAGGACTGCTAGGCCCATCTAGTCTGCCCATTTCCCTACCTACAGGATAGCCGCAGATCCTAGTTAACCAACAGCCTATTTCTTCCTACCCCCACAAGAATTGCCTTTATGTCTGTCCCATGCATTCTTGAATTCTGCCACAGTTTTAGACCCCACAACCTCCTCAGGAAGGCTGTTCCATGCATCCACTACCCTCTCTGTGAAATAATACTTCTCACATTGCCCCTGAACCGCCCTCCTTCTATCTTTTAAATTGTGTCCCTTGTTCTTGCAAGTCTCTTTTCTGAAAAATGCTACCCTCTTGGACTTTGTTGATTCCACTGAGGTACTTAAAAGTTTCTATCATGTCCCCCCTCTCCCTTCTTTCCTCAAGGGTATACATATTAAGCTCCTTTAGTCTCTTCTCATATGGCTTCTCTTGCAGACCCTGCACCATTTTAGTTGCCCTCCTCTGGACTGCCTCTATCCTGTCTATGTCCTTGTGGAGATGGGGTCTCCAGAACTGGACACAGTACTCCAGATGGGGTCTCACCAACTGTCTGTACAGAGGGATAACAACTTCCTGTTTTCTGCTGCTGATGCCTCTCCCTATACATCCCAGTATACTCCCAGCCCTCCTCATGAACAACAGCATTATAATTTCATTATTCAATCCTGAAAGGTGATTTTTCACAGCAACTATGCTATTCGGCGCCACAACTGTGGAAACATATTTCTGGCAGGATGTGAAAAATGACAGCTGTACTGTTCATGAGGAGGTATGAAAAAATGGCAATATTGAAAATCTGGAGTGAAAATATGAACAAATTTGCTAACTTAAGAGCATACATGGAAACTGTGCAACACATGCCCATAACATGGTAATTTTTTGGAACTTTTTCACCAGATTTTTAACATGGGCTTTTTTGGACCTCCCGTCATGAACCAGAGGCACTGTGATTTTGTTAATCCATCCCGAAAGTTGATTTCAGACAGCAACCACGCCATTCTGCACCACAGGTGCAAAAACACATTTTGGGCAGGATGTGAAAAATGACAGCTGTACTGTTCATAAGGAGGTGTGAAAAAATGTCAGTGTTGAAAATCTGGAGTGAAAATATAAACAATTGGCGAAGTTATAAGTGTGCCTAGAAAATGTGCAATGTACACCCATAACAGTGTAATTTTTGGGAATTTTTTAACCAAACTTTCAACATGGGCTTTTTGGGACCCCATCACATGAACAGTGGTACTGTTGTTTTGTTAATCGGTCCCGAAAGGTCATTCCGCGTAGTGACCATGAAATCACCTTTCGGGACAGATAATCAAAATGACAGTGACAAGTTCACGAGGTGGGGTCCCAAGAACCCCATGTTGAAGATTTTGGGCCAAAATTCCTAAAAATGGCAGAGACATCAACCAAAGTTGAACCTCCCACCCCCATTGACTCCCATTATACAGTGCTTACCCGATTCCTCAGTTCATAGTTCAGCTTTGAAGAGTGCAGACACATCCTGGTCCACAGAAGATCACTGCTCCCGACCTCCGGAGGGTAGGTAGGGGTGAGAGAGGATGCAGGGAGGTGGGTGCTCAGAGGGAGGACTGGGGAGATGACGCTGGATGTTTTTCTGTTTTACAGTTTAACAAACAAACAAAAAAGACTCTGGGGGACCGCTTTCTTATTTATAGGTTGGAAAAAAAAATCTTTGGGCACACTGGGTGGGCTCTGAGAAATATGAGTTTGATGGGCATGATGGTGATGGGGATTAGGCACCGTCGGCAAGTTTGGGGGAGGGAACATGATGCCAATGAAGATTTGGCACCCCATCAACAAAGAAATTGAGCTTGGGGTGGGGGCATCCGATACCAGGAGGGCATCCCAGTGTTGGAAAAATTAAAAATATCTGGGCACACTGGGTGGGTTTCCAGTGTGCCGAATGCGGCTGGGGGAGAATACATGCCAACATGGGATTGGGCACCCCGATGTCAACTTATGGGAGTGGTGGTCAGCGGCAGGAGCCGCCATTGTGGAAAGGCACACCACAGCAGTTTTATTTATTGAAATGTTTTACCAGGAACGCACACTGAGTAACTGTCAGAATTCCCCGCCTATGCGTACATTGCGTACCAAAATGTATGGTCGAGTCTTTCATCTGCCGCTGCAATGACAAAACTACACCTGATTGCAGTGGCAGATTTATTTCAACTCTTTTGCTCTCTTTGAAGTTTGCTGTCATCGCCAGCATGCTCACTAATTGGTGGCTGAGGGACGCACCTACTAAATCGTCCCCTGCATTGGCCACAACACTGACACACCTCTGAAATGTGCTACTACCACAAAATGTTTCTTGGACATGAGTGCAGGCAAACATAAAAAGCATGTCAAAGCTGCACCCATTATAGTCTATGGTGTGTGCCCCCGGCACTATTCCAGTACTGACATCACAAAACGTGCTAGCGTGGGGGCATGCATCCAATATAGGAAGTAGGGGCATTTTGACTGCGGGTCTGGGGATCATTTTTTACAAGTATTTTTAAAAGAAATTGAGTGATCAAAAAATTACACCTCACATAAGGATCTTTGTACCGAATGGCAAGCTACCGAACTGGTTGGGGAGAGGTTACGTAAATAAAAACCTGCTCTTTAAATAAACCCTGAGAGAGGTTTATGTAGCATCCAACACTTTGTGTGTGTGTCAAATTCTTGTTACACACACCACCCCATATATTATTCTATATATGACACACTGATCAGGCCCAACAAGGACAAAACCATATGGCTGTGTCTGCTGTTCTCAGCCTTTGCTGGTTGCATTGTGAGGCCTTTCAGCACTGTGCAGTTTTGTTTAAAGTTGAGACAGTCTAAATACTTTCATGGGGATCTGAATATCCTTCCCTTGATGCTTTGCATTATTGGAGTGTGTGCAATTGTGTTTTACTTTTTGTTCAGTGTTCACAGAGGAGGGAGACGGTCTGAAGGTTGACAAAGCAATGGGGCCAGATGTGGTGCATTCAAGGTTATTGAGGGAGCTCAAGAAAAACTGGCTGCACATCTGACAGTTCTATTTAACAGCTCACTGGAAACAGGAGTGTTCTGGAGGACTAGAGGAGGGCTGATGTAGTCCCACTGCACAGAAATGGTAGCAGGGAGGAGGCTGGCAATTATAGGCCAGCCAGCCTGACATCAGTGGTGGGAAAGTTAATGGAATCACTGCTGAAGGAAAGGACTGTGGAATATCTTGAATCCAATGTGTTACAAGACATGAGGCAGCATGGTTTCACAAGGGGAAGGTCATGTCAAACAAATCAGATAGATTTCTTTGACTTGGTGACCAAGGAACTAGATCAGGGTGGAGCGATGGTCGTGGCATACCTAGATTTTAGTAAGGCATTCAACACTGTTCCACATAGGAGACTAGTAAGCAAGCTCGGTAGCTTAGGAGTGTGTTCAAGGGTGGTAACCTGGATAAGAAATTGGTTAGGGGATAGGCAACAGAGGGTTGTGGTTGATGGAGTTCACTCCAAGGCCAGACCTCAGAGGAAGAAGCACAGCTGTTAGGGTCTCCTGTGAGATGGGAAAGGAGCCCTCCCTTGCACTAGCTAAACTAAAAAGAGCTGCACTCAGAGTGAATCAAGAGCTGAGCTATGGTGGCTTAATCCAGGCAGGAGCTCATCATTAGTAAAGCCGCATCCCCTGTTCTTGAGTAAGCCAATCCAGGGCGACTGTCCAAAACAACAAAGGACAGAGGGGATTTAAAAACCCCTCGGTAATTGCAAAACCTCACCAAACCTTGGAGGAAGAAACAGAGCTCTGAGGGTCTCCTGTGAGAAGGGAAAGGAGCCTTCCCCTTCACTAACTGAGCTAAAAAGAGCTGCAATCAGAGGGGACCATCAGAGGAGCTAGGGCAGCTGAATTCAGTTTCCAGGCAGGAGCCAATCATGGGTAAAGCTGCACCCCCTGCTCTCAAGTAAGCATGTTCAGGGTGAGTGCCAAAAGAACAAAGACAAAGGACAAAGGACACAGGGGATGTAAAACCCCTCAGCTATTGCAAAACCTCGGAGGAAGAAGCAGGACTCTGAGCGTCTCCTGTGAGAAGAAAAAGGAGCCCTCCCCTGCACAAACTGAGCTAAAAAGAGCTGCAATCAGAGCAGATTGAGAGCAGAGCTAGGGTGGTTGAATCCAGGCTCTAGGTGGGAGCCAATAATGGGTAAAGCCATGCCCCTTGTTCTCCAAGCGGGAACCAATTACTTTTAAAACCATGCCCCCTGCTCTCAAGTAAGCCAGTCAAGGGTGAGTACTCTCTGACCTTGTGGTAGGACCAATCGGGAAACAGTAGCCCTTTCTTGTCACTGTCCTATTTAGCTACACAACCACCAAGCGGCCCCCTGCATGAAAGACCCATGTGAAATGGACAGTAGAGTCTGCTCACCAGAGTCTGCCAACGAGCCAGATGGTAGCCAGACTCTCTACACCACAGCAGGAAGGCAGGACAACCGTGGTAAGTGCTCCTTTTGTGCAGCACACACTGCAAGGGAGTAAGGGGGAATAAGGTACAAGCAACAGTTCAGGAGTGGTGAAACACCATATCTAGGGTAAGGTTAGCACGCACACACACACACACTGCAGGGAAGAGAGAAGAGTTAGGAACAATCAACGGTTGGGGAGTGGTGAACACCCTAACTAGGGTAAGGTTAGCGCACACACACACACACACACACACACACACACACACACACACACACACTGCAGGGAAGAGAGAAGTGTTAGGAACAATCAAAAGTTGGGGAGTGGTGAACACCCTATCTAGGGTAGGGGTAAAAAATGGTTTAAGGAAACAAAAAAGCAAGCAGGGTAGAAAATGACATGCTGGGCATGGTGCAATGCAATAGCTGTGGGGCAGCAATGTTCAGGGAGACTTTCTAGAAACTGCAATGCTGCCCCACCTGCATGCACCTCTCTGGGCTGAGGTGGAGGTTACTAGACTCCAGGCCAAGTTGGCTAGGATTGGGGGGCGGCCTCCCCCCCCCCAGGGACCAACAAGTCCATCACCGCTGCCTCCAGGGATGCCAAGGAGGAGAAGGAATGGATGGACTATGGTGGGTGAGGGTGGTGGGGCGGAGGCACATTCCCCCAGGTGGTACCACTACACAACTCATATGCCGCTCTGACAGGGCGGGACTGTCCCATGGAGGCACCCGCAGTAGTGACCAGGGAGGATGTGGGGGTCCTCCATAGGGGAGGCCCAAAGGAGGGTGGCAGAGGACCACAGAGGAGGAGAAAGCAACTCCTGGTGGAGGACTCCATTGTTAGGGGGATATATTTGGGGACGGGGGGGAGAGGGAGAGGGAGGTTAGGTTGCCTACATGGCGCCACGGCTTGGAGGGATGGGTAGCGGATTTTGGGGATTGCAAGGAGAGCTAGATGTCATTGTCCACCTGGGGAGAAATTACCTGGCTAGGGACGAGGCTGGGAGAGTATAGGAGGAGTTCAGGGAGTTGGGGAGGGGTCTTAGGAAGGTAGCATGCTCAGTGGCCTTTTCTGAGCTGTTGCACATGACATGGGAGAATAGTGTCCTTCGTACTAGGAGCTTTAACCAGTTGTTGAAGGAGTGGTGCATGGAGGAGGGTTTCAGCTACATTGGAGGGTTGGGGTCCCACCTGGAGGGATAAAGGCCTCTACAAGGGGATGGCCTGCATCCATCCAGGAGGGAAACCAAAGCCTTCAGTGAGTGGTCTAAATGCTACATTGGAAAGCATTTAAACTAGCTGAGAGGGGTGGCAGAAGAAACCAGGGAGACAAACTGTCCACCTCTGAAAGTTGAAGTAGTCAATAGGGAAAATCATAAGGGAGGGAAATCCCAAGAGTGCCTAATAGTAGGAAAGGCAGCATGGTAGAAATGAAGAGGGATAGGAATGAAGGCAGAGGAGTAAGAACAGTAGGCAAAATGGAAAAGGGGAACTGACAAGAAGGGTGATAAAAGAATTTGGAAGGCCACATGCACAAATGTGTGTAGTCTGGGAAACAAGATCCCGGACCTTGTGGCCATTATGGCAGAAGTTCACTTGGACATTGTCGCCATTACCGAGTCATGGTGTTGCGAGCACCATGACTGGGATATTGCCATGCCAGGCTATACTCTGTTCAGGAAGGACAGGGTGGGTAAGAAAGGGGGAGGAGTGGCTCTTTACATAAGGGATAGTATTAAGGCAACAGAGGCACAGTGAATACAGGGAAGGGCGGAGGCATTATGAGTCACCCTAGAGACAGGAAGTGGAACTACAGACCTCCAGCACAGGGAGGGGAGACAGATAAGGTACTGGTGGAAGCCATCCAAAAGGTGGCAACTAAGGGGGAGGTACTGCTGGTTGGGGCTTCAGTCTGCTGGCTGTGGATTGGAGTATCCCAGCTGCAACTTCAACTAGGAGCAGGGATGTCCTGAACTCACTGCAGGGGACATTCCTCAGGCAACTAGTAAGACAGTCCACTCGTGAGGGAGCAATATTGGACCTTGTACTCACCAATGGGGACAGCGCTGCAGATGTCACTGTGAGAGGCCACCTGGGGACCAGTGCTCACTGCACGGTGTGGCTCAATATAAGTACTGAGCCAGAATCAAACCACACAAGAGTGAGGGTCCCAGACGTCAGGAGGGATGACTTTACAGAGATGGTGGAAAGCCTCAGGGATGCCCTGGCAAGGGGAGAAGACATGGATGGAGTGGAGGAACAGTGGGCTAAACTAAAAGGGGCCATACGGAAGGCAGCAAACCTCTGCATCAGGAAAGTAAGCAACTACCGGAGGAAAAATAGATGGCATGATTCTCAAAAGAGGTGTCTGGGAAGGTAAGGGCGACAAAGTTAGCACTCAGGAAGTATAAGGAGATGTAGAGGGAGGAGGACAGGGAGGTGTACAACAAGAAGCGGGGGGGGGGTGCAGAGAAAGCAGTCAGGAGTGCAAATGGAGGAGAAAATAGTCCAAGAAATAAAGAAAGGGGACAAGACATTTTTCAGGTATGTAATCAAAAGGAGAAAGACCAGAGGAGGATTGTAAGGCTAAGGAGGGAAAGGGAAGGGGTGTCGAGGGGGACCAGGAAAAAACAGACACCCCGAACAAATATTTTTGTTCTGTGTTCATGGAGGAAGGCGTAGGCGAGGGACCACAGATAAATGACTGGAGTATCGAAGAAAGGGAGGGGAACACCAGTCCATTTACAGAGGACAGAGTCCTGAAGGAACTCACAAATCTGAACGTGAACAAGGCAATAGGGCCAGATTGGATAAATCCAAGGATACTGAAGGATCTCAGAGAGGTGCTGGCTGCACCTCTGACAGTCCTGTTCAACCACTCACTGGAGATGGGTGCAGTCCTGGAGGAGAGCAGATGTAGTCCCACTTCACAAAAGTGGTAGCAGAGTGGAAACTGGCAATTACAGGCCAGTCAGCTTGACTTGGGTGATGGGGAAAATAATGGAATCACTGCTGAAGAAAACGACTGTGGAATACCTTGTAACCAGCAGCTTACAGCATCTGAGGCAGCATGGATTCACTAGGGGGTGGACATGTCTAACAAATTTGATAGATTTCTTTGACTAGGTGACCAGGGAAGTAGATCAGGGTGGAGCGGTGGATGTAGCCAACCTAGATTTCAGAAAGGTCTTCAACACCATCCCACATAGGAGACTCGTAAACAAGCTGGGCAGCTGCGCAGTGGCTCCAGAAGTGGCAAACTGGGTGAAGAACTGGTTGAGGGATAGTCTATAGAGGGTGGTAGTAAACGGAGTTCACTCCAAGGACGGAAGGGTGATGAGCAGGGTGCCACAAGGATCAGTACTGAGACCGGTCCTCTTTAATGTCTTTATAAGTGATATTGTAGAGAAGCAAGAAGGGAAGGTATGCCTTTTTGCAGAGGACACTAAAATCTGCAATAGGGTGGACACTCGGGGGGGGGTGTGGAAAAAAATGAATAGGGATCAAAGAAATCTTGAAGAATGGTCAACCATGTGGCAACTAAGTTTCAGTGTGAAGAAGTGTAAAATCATGCACTTGGGGCACAGGAACCCAGGGGTGGAGTACAAGATGGGGAGAATGGTACTGACGACCACCAAACAGGAAAGAGACCTGGGGCTAATCATATCAGATGGCCTAAAGGTGGCTGAATAGTGTGACAAGACAGTGGGAAGAGTCAGAAGGATGCTAGGATACATAGGAAGGGGTATCATCAGCAGAAAGAGTTGGTAATACCGCTGTATGACCCATTGATGAGACCATATCTAGAATACAGTGGAGCCCACTTAAGTGCACATCCCACTTAAATGCACATTTTTTCCATATCCTGATGTTTTTCTTATTCATCCAATGTTAAATGTACCTCTTAAGTGCACTACATGTAAGTGCACATTTCTGTTAAATGCATATATTTTTTTACTTTTCCTGTTGATTTTGAGACCAACCCAGCTTTTAAGTGTACATTTTGTACAGTACCACCTTAAATAGTCCACCTTAACATCTTAATTGCAGCCATGGGGTTGACTAGCATGGCCACAGTAAGAAGATTCATTTTATCAAAAGAAAAGACTGACTTTAGCATTCTGTTTAATTTTGAATCATACACTGAAACACACAAAATAAAAGATTACTTATTTTTTTAGTACTGTGTTGTAGGACAGTGCAGTAATATCATTTTAACTTGAGCACCTGGTATTTAATAAGACACATTACAGAAACAGTGAAATGTGCCTGGAAGTGATTTTCTGGTTAAATGCACAGCCCGTTTAAGTGCACAAAAAACATCTATCCCAAGGGCATGCACTTAAGAGGGCTCCACTGTACTGTGTCCAATTCTGGAGACCATATCTCCGGAAAGACATCAACACAGTAGAGGCAGTCTAAAGGAGGGCAACTAAAATGGTGCAGGATCTGCACCAGAGACCTTATGAGGAGAGACTAATAGACACAAACAGGAACACCCTGGAAGAAATGAGGGAAAGAGGGGATATGATAGAGACTTTCAAATACCTCATGGATATAAATAAGGTGCAGGAGGGAAGTATTTTTCAGAAAAAAGATGCTCTAGAACAAGGGGGCATGGTATGAAGCTGGAGGGGGGTAGACTTAGGGGAAATGTGAGGAAGTACTTCTTCACAGAAAGATTAGTGGATGCCTGGAACAGCCTCTCAGCAGAAGTGGTGGGGGCAAAAACTGCAACAGGATTCAAAAATGCATGGAATTGGCATAAGTGAACATTAGTGGTTAGGGAAGGGAGTGCTATGCTGGAGATCAAGTAGGGTCTGCAGTATTACAGTAGGTAGGGAACATGGGGAGACTAGGTGGGCCATGCAGTCCTTATCTGCCATCAGAGTCTATGTTTCCATGAAAGGGAGGGTGGCCAGTGGGGAGCCTCAGGGATCAGTGCTCGGACCAGTCCTCTTTAATGTCTTTATAAGTGACATTGCAGAGGAGCTAGAAGGGAAGGTCGGCCTCTTTGTGGATGACATCAAACTCTGCAGTAGGTTGGACACTCTGGGGGTAGGGCGGCGGGTGAAAAGGATGAGCAGAGACCTGAGAAAACCAGAGAAGTAGTCAAGGGTATGGCAGCTGGGTTTCAATGCAATAAAGTGCAGAATAATGTACTTAGGGCACAAAAACCCAGAGGCGGAGTACAAATTGGGTGGAGTATTTACGACCACCAAGCAGGAAAGGGACCTGGGGCTAATCATAATGGATGACCTAAAGGTGGCCAGCAGTGCAACAAGGCTGTAGGGAGGGCAAGTGGGATGCTGGGGTGCATATGCAGGGATATCACCAGCAGAGAGAGGAATTTGGTGTTGCCTCTGTATAGATTGCTGGTAAGACCCCACCTAGAGTACTGTGTCCAGTTCTGGAGACCACATCTCCAGAAGGATATAGACAGAATGGAGGCGGTCCAGAAGAGGGCAACTAAAATGATGCAGGGTCTACATCAAAAGCCCTATGAGGAGAGACTATAAAGGATCTCAATATGTACACCCTGGCACAGAGGAAGGAGAGGGGAGATATGATAGAGACCTTTAAATAGCTCACGGGGGTAAATAAGGTACAGGGGGAGTGTTTTTCAGAAAAGGTGCTCAAGAACAAGGGGACATGCTATGAAGCTGGAGGGGATTAGATTCAGAAGAGATGCAAGAAAGAGTGGTGGATTCCTGGAACAGCCTTCCAGCAGAGGTGTTGGGAGGCAAAAACAGTGGTGGGGTTCAAGAATGCATGGGATAAACACAGGAATCACAGTAGAAAGGAGGGGGGGGGGAGATCTATAGATTAGGCACAGTCTGATGTAACAGGGTAGGTAGGAATGGGCTGACTGGATGGACCAAGTGGTCCTTACCTGATGTCAAATTCTATGTTTCTGTATAGAACAGTGTCAAAAGTTTTGCTGACATCCAGGTAGGCCACATCCACTGCGCCTCCCTGATCCAGCTCCTTGGTCACCCAATCAAAGAAATCCATCAGGTTTGTTTGGCATGACCTTCCCTTTCTAAAAACATGCTGCTTTGGGTCCTGTAATCCATTGGATTTAAGATATTCCACAATCTTTTCCTTTAATAATGTTTCCTTTAACCTATCCACCACTGATGGGTTGACAGGCCTACAACTGTCCGTTTCTTCCCTACTACCACTTTTGTGAAGTGGGACCATATCTGCCCTTCGAGACCACGTCAGTCTCCAGTGATCTGCTAAAAAGGTCTGTTGGAGGTGCAGCTAATACCTCCTTGAGCCCTTAGCACCCATGAATGTACCCCACCTGGCCCCATAGTCTTGTCTATGTTCTGATTAGTGAGTGCTTTCTGGACTCTCTCCACAGAAAACAGACTAGTGTCCATTTCTCTCCCATCAAAGCTCCTGGCACCTTTTTGTGCTCCTTCCCATTCCCCTTCTACTGTGAGCAACTGAGCAGAAGTATTTGTTCAACATGTTTACTTTTTCTTAATCCTCCTTCATAAAGTCATCCCTTCCCTCTTTAACTATGCAATCCCTCCTTTTGTCTTCCTTTTTTTCCTAACATACCTAGAACATGTCTTGTCTCCTGATACTTCCTGAGCTATTCTTTCCTCAGTTTGTGCCTTTGACGTCTGATTGTTTTGCCTGCCTCTCTCTGTTTTCCCTGATACACTTCCTTATCCTTCTCTTTCTGGGTCTCAGACCTTCTGACTGCTACTCTTCTAGCCTTTACATTTTCTGCTGCTTCTTTCAAGAACCATAGCAGTCTCTTTCTTTTGCTTACTTGCTTGACGCAGAAGTTGTTTGCCTTCACTATGCATTGTTTTAGTTTGGCCCGCTCCCCCTCAAATAATCTCTTTCTACCAAGTCATTCCTGAAGCATTTGCCCATCTTAATAAAATCAGCCCTTCTGAAGTCCAGGGCTCCTGCCATTGTGTGGTTGGATTCTGCTGCTGTTTTCATGTTAAACAGCCTCCCACCATGACATCTGCAACACTGTCCCTGTTAGTGAGTACCAGGTCCAGTATTGTCCTGTCATGAGTGGGGTTCACTGATTAGTTGCCTGAGGAATTCCCCCTGAAGGGAGTCCAGGATGTCCCTGCTTCTAGCTGAAGCAGGGAGGCTCTAACCTACATCCAGCAGACTGAAGTCTACCATGAGCAACACCCTCCCCTTTTCCACCATTTTGCCAGTTGCTTCTAACATTACCTTATCTATGTCCTACCCCCTGTGCCAGAGGCCTGTAGATCACACCTATCCCAACAGTGGCTACGTTTCCCAACTCGAAGGTGACCCACAGCACCTCTGTCCCCACCTCCCCCCCCCCGAATTCCCTGTATTTATGTTGGTTTTATGCTTTCCTTCACATAAAGCACCACTCCCCCTCCTTTCCTTCCTACCCTGTCCCTTCTGAACATTGTGTAGCCTGGTATGACCGTGTCCCAGTCATGGTTTTCAGTGCACCATGACTCAGTAATGGCCACAATATCCAGGTCTGCCTCTGCCATGATGGCCTCTAGATCCAGTATCTTATTTCCCAAACTACTAACATTAGCACACATAGCCTTCCAGATTTAGTCAGCTTTTTGCCTGTAGCATCCCCCTTTTTCCTTTTGTTCCCCCTTCCTCCCTTTTCTTCTGCCTGCTTCATTTTCCCCCTTCCACCTTTGCTAACCCCTACTTCCATGATTAATTTACTCCATTGTGGGACTCTCACCCCTCAGGGTTTCCCTACACTCTATCTAAGCTTGTGGGGGGGGGGGGGAACTGTTTCTGCTTCCCCTTTTTCTTCCACCATCCCCATTGGCTAGTTTAAAATTCACTTAAGTAACATTTAAACTGTCTACTGAGAACTGTGGTTCCCCTCCTGGATGGATGCAGGCTATCACCTCTGCATAAACTCTTGTCCTCCCAGGTGGGCCCCCAGTCACCAATGTAGCCATATCCCTCCTCTCTGCACCAGTCCTTCAACCATAAATTGAAATCCTTGGTGCGTAGCTCCCTCTCCTTCCCTCTACCGCTCTATGTCCCTATGGACCAGTCCAGGACCTCCTCCAGCTTCTAACATTTATGACCCCTACAATAGCCACTGTCTGCTGAGCTGGCTGGTGCATGTGCCCCATTTAGTGAGAATTGGGGTGCCAGTGGTCCCAGTCATACACAACCCCAAACCAGCAGGTCTGTGTGACCCAGGCCATACTGGACACTATCAGTTGGTGGCTGTCTCGTTGAATCTTCTGGAGTGTACCCCTTTTGTCTACTTAGAAATATCACTCATCTTTATGTCCCTGGTGGGCTGAGAAGCACATCTGCAGGATCACAGAGTGCACTGGTTTTGGTCACAGAGTGAAACTGTGCTCCATATCAACCTGCTGGGGCTCCGTGCAGTTCGTTTACCACTGAATGAGTTCACTCCACTGGTAAGGGGCAAGTCATGTAAGTCAACACAGACAACATAGCCAAAATGTGCTACTTGAACAAGTGAGGGAGGGGGAGGATGCAGTCTTCTGCTGTGTCAGGAGACGCCACCACATGGTTCCTGTCTTTAGCCCTGCAAGCAGATTCAGCAGCAACTCAGCTTGATCCCTCTTTGACAATAGTTCTAACACTGATCTAACCATGTCAGAGCACAGCCCCTGCTCTTCTGTCCACCCAGAAACAGCTCTTACTGGTTCACCAGGCAGTCCTGGAGGTCTGACCCATGACAGGCAATTGACTTGAGAAACAGCGCCCAAATTAATTGGTCCTCCAGCAGTCAATGAGTCTCTAGGCTCACTTTCCTGATCTAGCCACCCAGCTGGCTGAGAAACAGGGTCAAGGGGCACAAACATAGCGGTGGCCATGCTGGTCAGGGGGCTCTGTTCCTAAATGTTATTTTTCCAATGGCGCCTACCTTTAAATAGTTAACTGTGCTTCCAACTTTTCCTTACGTGTTTGCGCTGAGGTTTCCAGGCAAGTGGATCCCTGGTCCATGTGAGTGCGATAGTTCTCTTCTCCATCAGCAGTGGGAAGCTACCTTTGAAGTGCAGCAGCAGATGCAAAGTGGCGCAGGTGGTACTGAAAAGGTAATCCAGCTCCTCTCTTCAGGCAAGCTCTCTTCTGGTCCTCAACTACAGCATGCATGTCCTTGGAAGCCAGAGATGGCAGGGCAAGGTTTCAGCAGTCCAACTGTAGCTCCCTGGAGCCAGAGATACTCCCCAACTTTTTTTGGGGGGGGGGTGGTACACTTTTGTTGTGTTAAATAGTGCTTTTTAGGTGTTTTTTTTTTTTTATTTCATTCTTTTTATCACACCTCCCCCACCACCTGGAGTGGGACCTCCGGGCATCACACAGCATATCGTCCTCCCCAGCCTGGATCCCTGACTCACCAGCAGCCTGTTTCTCCTTGGCTTGCTCCCCCCTCCCCCCGCCAAGGCAGGGTTGTTTTTAGTGCCATGGTAAACTCCCCTTTCCATCCAGTGTCCCTGCTTGCCAAGGTGGAGGCCGGCGGGGGGCGGGGGGGGGATCTCCAGGCATCAGATGAGCAAGATTCAGCAACACATGTGGTGGCAGGGTGTGGCACCACATGCTCAGCCAGTGGCTTTTCTGCCCCATTTTTTTCAAGCCCCTGGAAGAGCGGATATATAGTGGCATCCAGACAATGCTCCCACATGACATGCTGACTTCCACCAATCTTCCAATCCCAGCACTAGTGTTCCCAGGCTTACCAACCCCCAGGCAACAGTAGGGGTTGAACTGTCACCAAGTGCCACAACCCTTCCTCCCCAGAGATGAAGAGCTGCCTGCCGGACTCTTGAACCTGCTCCCCTGGCCAGCCCTCTGATGGGCTGGGGTCATTCCCAAACCTGGGGCATTGGCATTGGAAGCAGTGGTGCTACCAATGCACCCACAGGCAACTTTTAAGGGGATCTTAACTATCTGATTTTTAAGACTTGATATTTTATAAAACATTTGTGAAGTTTTTAGATTCTTTGTTGCTAGAGACAAATAGATATGTTTATGCAGGAAAGAGGGCACCCACGTCCTGGCAATACACCCAGATCACAGTCTTGCTCAAGCCAGTTTAGGACTCTGTATTATGCAGCACCTACCACCCCCATCTTGTGTGGACATGAAAATCTTCATGACTATATTAAAGCAGCAGTGCAACGAAAAATGATTTTCAAAAAAAAAAAAAACTAGTTTCAGCTACAGTTAAGAAAAATACTTGTACACCTGCCGAATGTACAGGTCTAGGTGCCTCCTATGCTGTGCACCATGAGTCTTCTTTTATTTTTTCAATCCTTACCCTTGCCAGGCCTACAATGCTACTTCTATGCAAAATGTGGTGGCCATCTTTTTTTCTTGAGAAAAAATTCAATTCAAACATTTATAAAATACTTCAATTTTAGTGGAATTAGAAAATTATACCACCAAATAAAACAGGAAGATGCCTGGAATCTTTTATAGTTAAAAAAAATAGGATACTTTTTTTTTTTTTTTACCTAGTTTCATTGCCTTGCTGCTTTAACCTGCCGTCTGCAGAACTGTGCGGGGTCCTTCATTTACCTGAACAAGATGGGATTCATAAAACGGTAGACCAATACACAACACTGGAAGCCTACTTAACATTATTTATAGCGCCCAGTGAGATTATGAGATGGCCTTGGCAGTATTTATAGAAGCAGAAAAGGCAGGCATTTGACCGCGTGATCTGGTGATTCCTGTACAAGACAGAGAGATAGCGGTGGGGACACCTTCCCAACCTGCATCAGCAAGTTGTAGGCTTCTCTACAGGCTATGGTAAGAGTGAATGGGGTCCTCTGGGCCAAACTCCCCCTCACTCTACCCCACCCACTCCCCCATGGCCTCCCTCTCCACAGCCAGTACCAGATGGTACTAACCTGTCAAGTCTGAAATGTTTTTTTAATTACTCTGTGTTCAAGAAACTATGTTATTCTGTCTGATTGTATTCTGTAGGTATGTTGACTCTGTATGTCTTCTCTGTGATGAGGTACCTTTGTAAATGAGCCTCTAGCTCAAAGGCTGTAAATCAGATTATACAATAAATAAATAACATTTGGAGCAGTAGTTTTTGTCCCGGGGCACTAGGCAGGACTGCCCTGTCACCATTCTTTTGTTTGCATTGCATATAGAACCTATGGCCCAGGCAGGACGAGGAAACCTGAGCATAACAGGGGTAAGAAGCATTGACAGGGAGCACAAGGTGTCCCTGTACACAGACGACTCCCTTCTCTACTTGATCAAATATGAAACCTCATTCTCTGCATTGTTAAAAGAACTGGAGGACAAAGCCAGCCCAGTGGCGTAGAGGGCTGAGGCCCTGTCAAAGTCTCTTACTTCTTACCACGCTGGCACCCTAAGTTCGGGAACAAGTTCGCGTTGCCGGGGTTTGCGGGGGAGGGCTGAGACAGGGACTGAGCAGCCACCATCTGGCAGCTCTCCTCTCTTGCATCAGGGTGGTGGGCCTTCGCAGCTCATTGCTGCAACCAGACGGGGGCCTGGTGGTAGTGCCAACGCACAGGAGGCAGATGTAGGTAGGGGAGGGTGGAAGGAGCTGCGGTTCCAGAATGCATGCATACCTCCATCCACCCTCCAAGTTCACCGCTCGCTCCGAGATAGAGGAGAAGAAAAAAGGTGAAAAAACTGAGCAGACCGGGCTCAGTGAAGCCACGCCCAAACACCTGGTTCTGCCACTTCCACTCAAACTGGTGAGCATTTCTGGACTTTGTGCTCTGGGGAGATGGCCCTCCCCCTGGCCCCACCGTGGGGGGAAATCTGCAGGGGACTCTCAAGAGAGGTGGGGGATGGTCCGTAGATATATGGTGATGTGACTGATGGCCGCCTGGTCTGGCGCCAAAGGACAAACACTTATGGAAGGGGAGAAAAAAAAAAGACTTGGAGGACTTTGGAGCTCTCCCAAGGTACAAACTAAACTATGCAAAGCCAGAGGCCACCAAACTTAGCAGCATTCGCCCAGCAGGATTCTGGGCTTCTTGGTGTCAGCATGGCTCAGTTGGTAGCACATCCGCCTCTGGACCAGAAGGTCGTGGGTTCTTGTCCCACACCGGGATTGGACTTGCACCTAAAAATTGCTGGCATCCGAGTGCAGTATTGGGGGGTGCTGTACTGCTGGGGTGTGCTGTCCTTCGGATGAGACGTTAAACCGAGGTCCCTTCTGCCCATCCTGGTGTTGCCCTGGTGGGTGTCCAGGTGGAAGTAAAAGAACCCAGGGCACTCTTCACAAAGAGCAGGGAACATTCCTGGTGTCCTGGCCAACATTCCCCTTCCCATAAACCGGTTCATGCAATTATCCAGGCTGTGTGTGGGAGATGATGTGCAATATGGCGGCCACCACCACACATTCAGTCACTTCACTACCAGTCTAGCATTGCTTGTAAAGCACTTTGGGATACTGTGTATGAAAAGCACTATATAAATACTGATTCTTCTTCTACCTTCCCATTTCAACAGGACCCCATAATACAGTTAGATACCTGGGAGTGTTCATCTCTCTCTGGCTCTTTCTCATTCACCCTTAATCATGTGAAAATTCTGGAAGAGATCAAAGCAGGCACTGGTTGATGGAATCTCGTCCCACTTAGCGGGGAGGGGCAAAGCTGCCACTATGAAAAGAAACCTCATCCAAAGGCTCTTCTTACTCTAAGCGCTCCCAGGTAGACTTCCTGAAGCATTTTGGAAAAGCTCTGAGAAAATGCTCCTGTCATTTATATGGGCCTTGCACATGCACAGAAGAAATGTAGAACTCTGACACTCCTTAGAGATAAAGGGGTCTACTGACCCGGAGAACTTCCTCTACTGGAGGCAGTATAATGCATTGGTTTAGGGCTCTGAGCTGCAAATCTGGAGGCCGGGGTTTGAATCCCACAGCCCCCACTTGCATACTGTGTGATCCTGAGCAAGTCACTTAACTTCCTTGTGCTCCCAGGTTGCACCTGGAAACAAGCTTCAGCTTAGTGTGCCTTTCCTGGTTAAACAATTTCCCCTTTCCCTACTGGGGGTGGGGTGGGGGCATGCTTGCAGGTAGGAAGGGCAATATCTCTAAAGCCTATGTAACACTACAGAGATCCACCAACCCAAAACTTTCACAGTTAAGAGAACACTGGAAAATGGACTCTCAAACTTCCATCACAGAAGATGATGGGGAGAAAATCTGGGAAAGGGGTTGGAGGACAACCACCGCACCAGGAGGGAGGGAGTGAGTTCCAGTGGAAGTGTTTACACACCCCTGCCATCACAAAACACTTTGTGGGGGAGAGGAGAGGGTCAGACATTTGTTGGAGAGGCTGTGGTCAGGTGGGGACTCACTATCATGTCTTTTGGAACTGCCCCACGGTACAAGAATATTAATCACAGATGCGTGGAATCCTGGGATGAATATGGGGAGTTACTATTCCTTTTTCATTTATCCATCTTTTCTTGGGAAGGACTGTTCCAGAAGTTGGGCCCAGGAACCAACAGATGCTGCTTCAGGCACTTTGCATGCTGGCAGAGAAAGGCATCACAATTCAAAGCCTTCACTGAAGAGGTGGGTGGAGAGGCTCTGCGAACTACAACAGACAGAAAGGTTCACAGCGATCCTACAGTGAACTGTAGAGAAGCACACGGATATGTGGTGTAGGCGTGGAGCTTATGATGCAGGGAGGTAACTGGCACCTAAAGCTCACCTGAAAGGGGTTGGGGTTCAGCCAAGGATGAGATGGCGGATTAAAGGACCTAGCACAGTACACATCCCTTACCTAGGGGCACAACACATGAAAACTTATTGCAACCGTCACTGTATGTTAAGACAAGGGTAAGCAGTCAGTCAGAGTTTGTTAAAAATATTTGTTCTCTTAGATCCTGGATAATGTGTATTTACTAGACTGGTGGATCTCCAGCATAACCTAAAGGAGCGGCTCAGTCTCCTAGAAAGAAGAATAGTACAGCAATAAAGGAAACAACGATTCTTGTTAACAGCATACGGACTACCTGAAACTGTACACCACTAACCTGTAAATGGCTGTTCTGCTGTAAATGTCTGTACTGCAATAACCACCAATGAAGCAGAGTTTTATGAATAACCCCAGGGAAAGAGAAAAAAGAACTGCTGGTGAGGGCCATATTTATTGACTCACTTCATTAATCAGCAAACTAGTAATAAAAACAGTTGTAATAATGGTAAAAATATTAACTGTTTTACCGATGATGAATATTAGGCCGTCCAAAATGCATTGCTGCTGAACTGTGTGCATTGGTGTGCTAACAAATACATCTGCTACTGAAAGTCCACAATGCATGTACAAGTTTTGTTGTGGGAGAAAAACATGTATGTATGTGTCTAACTTTTAAGACTGATATCTGTTGTGTTATCTTGACCTATGAATTTGCCACAGACTTTTCAAATGAAAGGTTATTCATGTGGCAGAAGCATTGTCTTGGCTTCTGATAATAGTGGTCACAACCAAAATGCTCCTGTACAAATTATACTAGAACGGTCTTTAGTCACGGGTCAAGCAAAATTAACAATAAGGTCTTTCTGTTTTTCTTTAAAGGGTTTGGCAGGTGTTTGCATGGTATAGAAAGCTGAGCCTGCGTTCTGTGCATGTGCTGTACTTTAACCTGTAGACTGTCAGATATATAAGACTGAAATTCAAGATGGGCATAGAAGTTAGTGACACAGCAAGGTTTAAAAATACATTGGCATCTAGAGCTCCAGTTCCCATGAATTATGCCCTGTTTTAATCACTCAAAGATTTGTTCTTTATTACGAGAACAGATATGTACCCGAGTACTTGGAAATGCTCCAGAGATTCAGCAAACTGCTTACACACCATTGTTAGTACCCCCAAGAGAAGCAACATTTTTCCTGAGTCTAAGTGTTTTTACTCACCCGTAATATATTTCACTCTGGTCCAAAAATGATTTTTGGAATGCATGAGACATCTAGTTTTAAAATTGGCATTTTAGATGGAAGAACCAAAATTTGAAATACTATAATTCTAAACTTTGTTAGTTCGTCACAATATCTGGGCTACCATCTCAGGCTCAATATAGTTTTCACTGTACTTTTACATACACTGCAAAAAAATAAAATTGAAACGAAGTGCAAAAACGGAACTGCAGCAGCCAGAGAATCGTATTCTGTCCTCACCTTTTTTTTTGTGTATTCAGGATACCAGATGAATGTAACATTCGATCCCTGAATATTGCCAAATTACACAATGATCAGGTGTTCCATTTACTCAGGACTATGAGTCAAGAAAGGATGTCAAACAATACTGCAGTGTACATTTACTGAAAGTCAGAAAAGATCAAACTAGTACCCATGTTATAGTGGAGAGAAAAGAGAGACTGCAACTCACCAGTGCTTCAGACCCAGCAAGGGCCCCCTGATGAAGGACATGCTGGGTCCGAGGAGCTTGGGAGTTGCAGTCTCGGTTTTCTCTTGGCTTTACTAGAGGTACTGTATTTTTCTTTTCTAACTTGCTATAAATGTACTGCACATTATGTTTGCCAACATCTCTTGACTCCTATCATACACCTAAGTAAATGGAGTGACTGGCCCTTATGTAATTCTGCCTGTAGCTTCGGGTGGCTACCCCAGTCAGCACACAAAGCTTGCTCCAGCACTGCATTCTGTTTTCTGTTCATGTCACAATTGTGTGGTACCATGTACTAGAGTTCTAATAGGTTTAAACTAAATCACTCAGCTTCAAAGATAGTTTCTGGCATTAGTGATCATGTCAGCTAGGAAACAGATTCACAACAGCATAGCAAAAGGGGAACTATCTTGAAGTGTGCCTGCCTCACAGAGATAGGTGACATGCAGGGCAGAAGTAATCTTGCTCTGTGAGTGAGGGATTCTTACAGGCAGGCCTGCCTGAAATAATATGCTGGCTTCTTGCAGGCTCTGGAGTGAAGAAGCTTGTGTCTTAGATCAGAGCTTTGCTACTGTCATCCAGTCTGTTGTACACTGAGCATTGAAAGGTAAAAAGGGCTGCGGTTTCAAGGAAGTGGAGTATGAGTGACTTGCAAACACACACCATAAAATCAGATAATTTATTTCATAATTCTGTTACATGTACAAAAAGAGCAATTCACAAAATTTCAATAAAATGATTTGCGATAGTGTCATGAGGCTAGACAGTGAAAGAACTAAGTATTCCGAGGAGGTGGTGACATTTAGTCTAACACATTGAAGACACTAAACAAGCCTCATCCTAGGACTGGAGTACTCAGTGCTAGTAACAGGAAACTGGTGCCTGCTAGAATGTATTTAACCCTTCCACCACCACCATGCATGTCCAGTGGGGGATAAGAAAACAGCAGTAAATAAACCTCATAGGAGCGGGAAGCCTTTCTGAGGCTTCTGAGATCAGATAATCAAAAATAACCAGCCAGTCACTTAATCCATCAATGACAGAGAAATAGTTTCTATGGGAAGGGGTTTGTACTACTGCACATGGTTAATGAGCACTAGAAGCCAAATTGGGCTATACGGTGTAACAAAATAGCACCCACATTGAATTCAGCTGAAGCAGAATTGAACTCCTGCAGAAAATGAACATGACTGCACTAACATCAAGTGGTATTTGTGAAATGCAGGACTGGAGTACTATGTTTAGGAGCAACCATGCATTTACTAATATCCAACTGCTGCTAGACCCCATCAAATTTGTAAAAAAGTCACTGGTGTACAAACGCTGTCAACAACAATGACTCAGTAAGTTGTATGCTCACTTCCAAAATCCAAAAGGAAAGGTCATGGTCATGGGTTCTAGGCCCACACCAGGAACTTGGGTTAATACTACCCAGTACTGACAATATGGTGTTACATGGGGTGGGGGGTACTTACTGTTCAGATGCCATCGTTTGGGTGAGGCATTAAACCATGGTCGCTGCACCCCATCTTTGGTGGCAGTCCAAGTGGAAGTTAAAGATCCCACTGCAGTTATCTTAAAGCAGAGGATTTTCCCCTGGTGTCCTGGCCAAGAGCCCCCTTGTCAGTAAAGCAATTCCATGTTATCCACCCCTCAAAACACACTCTGGAAACGAGCTGCCACAGCTCAGTGTGCCATTTCTGGTCATCTACAATCACGTCCCTTGTGATGGGTGCAGGGCAACAGCAGCTGACAGAAAACCACCGGCGGCCCAGTCATACCCAGCAGTTTTCCGTCATGCAGTTATTTATATAAAGTATTTCACCTGGTAATCATACAGAGCTAGACAAACAATATCATTTACAGATGCAACCTGCGGGCAGGGGAAAGGGGAAGGGGGGGCAAGTAAGCAGAAAACAAAAGTAGCAGTATATCGAGTAAACTCAAAATACAGAAAACAGAGATGATAACCAGGTAAATTTGATAACTAATACTGTACATCATATTAAAGTGATCATTTGTGCTTTGGTGTTCAAGTTCATTACATGTAGGCATGGTGAAAGGAGAGTGCACGTCTCCCCTGTGCTCAAATCCCACCACCTCAACTAACTTCGGTCAAGTCAACTATCCTCTATGATTCTCTGAGGAAGCCCACAGTGAGGTGGGTGAAACGTACAAATTACCCTGCACTGCAGTTTGCAGCTGGCATGTGCTGCGAATAAACCTTGATTAAATGAGCAGCAGTTTGTGAGTCTTGCTTTCTGGTGGTGGTGAGTGCAAAAACCTGCTACATTGACCTGTCCTCTGTACTTCAGTCATCCCACTTGAAAAATGGGGTTGAAAGAAACAGCTCACCATTGTGAATGAAATGTTGCAGCTCAGCTGGGCTAATGTACAAATAAAACAGGAATTTCCTGTGTGGGGTAGAGAGGTTCTAAGCAGAAAAATGAGCGACACTGCTTTTGATGTGGGACAGGTGAACTGAATTAACCTAGTCATACTGCTGACAAGTGGTATCAGAGTGCCACCGCTAGAATGTCTTTATATCACAACACACATTACACCCTGCACCTAATGACAGAACATTGCTTTAAAGAGCCCCTGACACTGTCGTGACAACTTTGTGAAAATGTAATGTTTTGCACAGGTGAGCTTATATTTTCAGACTGTTTCTGTATTTCTCATTCTTCTTCATCATTAAGGACATTTGCATGTAAATAGGATCACTGCCCTATCTGTTCTGGCTGCTTGCCTACATGTGGCATCACAGTTATGTTTATGACATCACAGTCTGTTGCTGCGGGGATAATTACAATGCCATAAATGGGGATTACTTATTTTATTTATTTAAAAGTTGCTAAGTGGGAAAAGCACCATGACCAGAAGCTCATTTCCAGGTGCAACCTGGATTATGATGTCATATGTAGGATAGCAGAAAGAGCAGATAAAGTCTAAGGGACAGTACGCCTCTTTCATACAGCTGTCCTCTGTAACAAAGAAAAAAGGTAAGTGATTATAGAAAATACATGAAATATTAACTGAATTGTCTAAATCTCACATTTTTTCCAAGTTTTTTCTAATGGCGTCAGGGGCTCTTTAAAGGGGATCAGCCAGCACTGAAAGCCCCACATCCAAGTATATGGCTTGTCTCAGTTTGCACTTTATGTGCAAAAACTTTTTTTTTTTTTTTACTTGCTGTTTACTGTTGTATAGACGATCGTATCTTGGCTGATACTGCTGCTCCCTAAGCTAACATTTTCTGTAATCAGAAATCCCAGAATCCACTGCAGCTGATGCCAGAGATGGACTGCAGCAGTGGGAGATTCAGTAGTTTGCAGTGCATGTTAGAGTTTTTATAAGCTCCAATCCTGTTTGCTGGTCCCACTGTTCTCCCAGGGCTAAGTGCGGTCCTCTGTGACTGTGCTTAGCCTTGGGAGGACAGCAGGACCAGCAAACGTAAGATCAAAGCTTATAAAAATTCTAACATGTACTTAAGACTGTTAAATCTTCTACAGCTGCAGCCCAGCTCTGATGTCAGCTGCAGGGGATTCTGGGATTCGTAGTTTACAGCAAATGTCAGGGTGGGAGTTAGTAGCAGCATCAGCCAGATACAATCTAATACAGTGAAGTCCGCCAGTTTGCAATGCAGTGTCACAGATTCCTGCATGACTGAATGGTTTACCTGGCACTGAAACTGCATTTCTTGCAGTAACTCTGCTGCACAATACTACAGTATCGCATTGCATCCTGGCGGGTTCCACTGTGTACTGCAGTGAAGAGTTAAGTAACAAAATAATTATTTCGTACACAAAACACAAATTGGGTTCAGCCCCACACTTGGGTGTGGGGGTTTTAATGCTGTCTGTTGCCCTTTAAAGGGAAGGGGATGGGTAGAACAGAGAGAAAGGAGCATTTTTTTAAAGATGTGTTAGGAAGGCCATATTGTGCCCTTTGGTCTCTGCACAGTACACACCAACTAGATCCCATAAGTTCACAAGAACTTGCCCTCGAGTACTGTAAATAGGCTTCCTTTGCTGATCCACACTGATCCCTGTTTAATATTTCAAACACTGTGCGGCTGTAACTTCGAAACATTTAATTCAAGGTTGGAAGCAACTCAGTCCAACATGTCTGCTTCATAAAATGGATAAAGCATGCTGTCCCCCACAAAGGAGTTACCTTTACTGTTGCCTTTTCTAGTGAGACTAAAAAAACAAAACTCAAGCATTTGTTTTTACAAAGAAATGATATTCCTACAAATGTGTTGGCTTTTCAAATTGATTTTTAAAGTGTTTTCTTGAATTTTTGTTTTTGCTAGAGAGAAGCAAAGTTTTTTCTCCCCTCTTCGGGAGTGTTCCAATTCATTGCTAATTGCAGTATTTGTCATGCTTCCTTCATGGAGTCCAGTACCAAAAAAGATTCAGCTAGAAGACTGAACTGGCCTTTGGTCTTTTTCTGCCTGTAAAAAGTTTCTATATTTCTATAGTCAGCTGTATTTAGGTCATGTCACGCGTTCTCTGACAGCAGCTTTTGAAGTGCTTTCTGTATGTGCCGTGCAATGAGCCAGATGAGATGCCACACATGCAGCAGTAATGTCAGACCTGACACAACCAGATTTTGTTTCTGACAGAGAATGCCTTGCCTATTTTTTTTTTTTTTTTTACAGTGCCTCACATGTAACCTCCATGTCAAAACTGTTGCCACTGAAAGAAATGCATGAACCTATAGCCTGCAGACGCACAATCTGAAATACCACTCCATATTCCATGATAATTGCCCTGAAGACTCAACAGTACTACACAGAAGCATAAAAACCTAAATGAAAACTCCCCAATCTGTGGCTTCATCGGTCTGTAATTGTGCTAGGGCTGCCCGCAAAAGGCATGATCTTGGAATATAGACCAGTTTACTATTACAGGCTCTCTAGCCAGTCAATATTTCATTATACTGCTTGATGTGTAGGGCCTTATTGCGGAAGAGGTTTCTGGCCTACTGAGAAGCAGGAAACCCTGGAAGGACCATCAACAGAGAGAGGGCACATCAGCATGGTAGATTTATGAAGGGAGGAGGCACTACATTTTAGTCAAGTACACCCCCCCAAAAAAACCACACACACACTTTGTTATTGGCTTCTCTTCAAAGAAGTTTCCAGTGGCACCTGATGGCAGTAACAGCATACATTTAGGAAGGAAGCCAACCTGGATCAAGCTTGGCTCAGTTTATTGTTCAGTAGAGCTGTACCAAGTAATTAAAATGATAGGAAGAAGTAGGCTGTTGGTTAACTAGGATCTGCAGCTTATCCATTAGGTAGGGAAATGGGCAGACTGGGTGGGCCAAGCGGTCCTTATCTGCCGTCAAAGTCTATGTTTCTATGTTAAACATTTTAAAATCATACTTTCCTATGATGCAAGTCAGGTAAAGAACCTGGAGGTCTGCATTTGGGCTAGGTATGCATATTTACTCCCAACACGTCTTCCCATCATCTGGTACAATTTGCACGTCAGTGTGGATCAGTTTGTAGCACTCTTGTGTCCAGGTCAGAAGGCTGTGGGGGACTTGGAATCACAGCCAATACTGGAACTGCAGTGTAGTGGGGGCTCGAAGTGCCATCCATCAGATTAAATGTGAAACCATGGTCCCTTCTGCCATTCTGTGGTTATTGTCCGGGTTCGAATAATTCCCATGGAACTTTTTCCAAAAGTATGGGACATCATCGTTATCCTGGCCAGCAGCTCTTTTTCATAAAACAGGTTTTAATGATGTCACCTCTTCTTGGCCCAACTGGGATACTGGGCCTAGGAATAAAACCCAGATTCCTCACATGGTAAGCAGGGCAGCTAGCTACTAGGCAGTCGGTCAGGCCCATTTAAAGGAGGATTACTAGGAATCTCAACTTCCATTAAGGGTCCAGAACATTTCTTTAAATAAAATCATAGTGACAGTGGGTCTGTGCTTTAAAATTTGGAAGCAAAATTATTCTGATTATCTGGGCTTATCGCTATGGACCAGTATTTGGCACCAAGCTTCTGGTTCTGAGCACTTATTTGCTGTTTGTGTGACATAAACTTCAAACCTGCAGTGCATATAAAAACCCTAGACTCCCTGAGAAGGAAAAAGGTGGTTACCAAGATCCAGCTTACAAAAAAATAATCTAAAAAAACAATGTATGCATTTCAGCATCACAGGAAGTTTCTATCACGCTCCTCCTCCTTTCTCAGGCGGTGCACCTGGGAATACTTATGGGGCTGCTCCAACTGCTTCGTAGGAGAGACATACCACATCACGACTCCGCTTGGGTTGACAGTGACAGTGAAGTTGGTTTCAAGTTTGAGATGGTGAATCTTCCCGCTGTAAACGTCCTGAGCCTAAAAATCAAACGAACACACAAAACTTAACAAGTGATGAGCTGTGGCAGCATTTTTCAGCTTCCCTCCCCTGCTGCCATTTTGTTTCTTCATCTGCTGCATTGTGTTCACTTGAAGTGCATTCCACTCTGGTTATAAAACCTTTTTATAAACTTTAGGCATGGAGCAAAAAACTAAGCCACAGCCATGGGCTAGTGCTAGGAAAACACTAGTCCATGTGGCCAGCCCACTGGCGCAACAGCAATGGTACCACTCGGGATGCCAGCAACCCAGGTTCAGGAAGAATGGCAGTAAATGGGCGCTGTGTACTGAATAAAGATATTAACAGGGTGGAGGGAATACAGAGAAGGGCAACAATAATAATGTGACCAGGAAAGGCTAAAACACCTAAATGTAATGAGTTCAGAAATTAGGAGAATAAGGGGTGACGTGTGACTTACGGTACATGTATGACAAAATGAGGGATGCCACATTATTGGGAAAACTGCATCTAGCTTTCAGAAACTGACCACATCATAAAAGGGGACACCATAAACATATGAGGGGGAGTGAATGCTAGCACAGACAAGAGAAAACACTTTTGTTTGTTTGCAGCAAGGGTTGTGATCTCTGCAGTAGGCCTCCAGAATCAATAGCCTATAGTAACATAATTATCTGTTAAAGTAGCACTACAGTGAAGCCAAGCAAAAAAGTTGACCATACTTTTTGGGAGTTGTAAAAGATTCCAAGCAGTGTCCAGTTTCATTTGCTGGTAAAAATGTTCCATGTCAAACACGTTTTTAAATTATGTTTTTTCTCTCAAGGAAAAAGATGGGCACCTCATTTGACTTAGAAACAGCATTGTGCTTCAGACAGGGGTAAGGATCGAGAGACTTCTAAAGTATATACTGATGCCAGCCCAGCAATGTGGAGAGCTAAGGTGCGGTTGCACCCTACCTTCTAACATGCTGGCGACCTAAAGTCGGGAATGAGCTCGGGCCTCTGGGGGGCGGCTGATCATTCAGAGGACTGCTCTCCTTTCCTGGGTTGGGAAGGCATGCCATCTCGGCCCTTGGCTGCCCCCAGGGTGGAGGCCTAGTGGTTGTCCTGGTGATTGAGCGACAAGTAGGGAGGGCCACGGTTCCCAATCCCTGGCATGTACATGCCTCCACACAAGCATGCTCACATGCTGCTGTGGCAGGGGGCCCAGGAACAAAGCTGGAAACGGGCAGACTCGGGCTCCATTAAAGTTCTGCCCACCCACCCTGATCTGCACCGCCACCTAGACCACCAGATCCACACTGGATATGTATGTACAGGTGGGGGGAGGATGACCTTCCCCTTCCTGGCAGTGCCATGGGGAGGGGGGAGCAAGCTGTGGAGAGTCACTGGTTCAGGTGATAACCAGGGGAGGTGGAGGCTGGTTATGGGGGAGGCGGGGATGGAACTGAGTAGCCCTGCTTGAGTCGGCCAAAGGGGAAAAAAACTATACGGAAATAAGATATACTGATTAGCATAGGAAGCACCTAGAAAAGTATATTTACCAGGTATGCTACTATGTTTATGAATTGTAGCCAGAAACCAACTTTTTGGAAAAAGATTTTTTCATTGCACTGTTGCTTTAAAATAAAGATTTAGATATATTCATATATTCTGCAGGATGGAAGCATGGACTACTACCAGGGAAAACAGGGGCAGCAGTTAACATGGGCATCATGGTCTTAATCTGCTCCTGTCTGTCTCTGTATTGTCCAATGAGCCCAAGTCACCAGGCTGGCAGGGGAGGATGATCCAGCATCCCAGAGAACATTCCTCTCTGGGGAGGGTGAATGACAGAGTCCACATATCACTGCTACCCGAGTAAGCACAGCTGGTAGGGCAGGCTAGAGTGGCTGGGCATATGGCTCGTTCCATGCACTGGTGTGCATCTGCGTACACCTGTGTGCACATGTGCCCTGTGTAGCCCTAGCCACTATTGTCCTGAGTGCTGGGAAACTTGAAAAACACAGAAAATGTGCTGGATGACATGTGCAGCACTGTAGAGCCCTACGCTGCCTCCTGTCTGCATGCAGAGTACTGAATTCAGTCGCCACAACTGTTTGGTGGATTCCAAGGACCCTACTAGGAGAGGCATGTCCCAAGGCAGCTCTCGGGGTTGATGGGAGGGTTGGATGGGTACTGGGAGGTAGACATGGGCTGGCTTGGGCAGAAACAGGATTCAGAATAAATAAAGAAACAACATTAGCCTATGTGTGAACTGCATTATATTCCTACACTTTTGAAAGTGAGGAAGATTAGAGGCTTGCTATAAGGAAGAGTGAAATGTTCACAATATGATTTAGAGCATGGGATGAATGAAAATGAAGTCTCAAATTACACTTTCAAATTAAATAATGTGTAATTTTAAAAATTCAGAAAAAAATTATAATGATTGGCATAAACATTTTTAGAACCATCATGTCATTTTATGTATCCAAATGAAAAAATAGTACTGACGCAGTCTGTTGATACAAAAAAATGGGATCAATACAATGTGTTTGTTGTTTTTAGGTCATGTTGCTACTAAAGAACGTGGATCAACAATACACTCAAAAGTGGTTTCAGATAGTATCGCTACATAGTGCATAGTTTCAGCACATAAAAACTGTATTGATAGGACTGATTCCTTATCATTGGACTCCAAGCTTTCATTTAAAAAAAAAGATTCATTTCTAGCTTTAATGGTTCCAAAGTTGGACCTTTTCATTTCTTTAAAATGGGATAACTTCGGAACCATTATGGCTAGAAATAAAAATTTTTTTTTTAAATAAAACCTTGGAATTAGCTAAGTTGATATGTCAATACATGATGCTGCTACACCTTCCACATATCAATATATAAAAACAAGTAGTAGTTCAAAACATTTTTCAAATCCTGTTATTTTTTTGACATATATTGATATGTACCAGCACTGTTTACAATCTGTTTCTGTTGATTGGACACCAAGCTTTCGTAAAAAGAAAATGAAGTTTCTAAACCTAACAGTTAAAAGGTTACAGCTTTCAAAATATCAGGTAATGCTCTATAAACTATAAAACACTATTTTTAAATACGGTAGGCCAAGATTAGCATTTTTTCTTGTTAAGAATAAACATATTGTTTCTAGTTCTGTCATCACGGAGCTGATGGGACCAGAGGGCTTGTTGCTCAAGTTACTACTATTAGGATAACAGGTGGATGAGCTTGAGGGATGAGGTGTTTTATGTTGTATGACTCTGCCTATGTACATATGTTGTTTACCTTTATTTGTTTAACATAACCTACACAATTGAGAGCAAAATCTCTTTACTAGGGCAATTTAGCTAAGACATGGCTTTACAATCTGTTAAAACTAAGAACACTAAAGAGTTCAAAACAAGGACTCTAGAATAGAAATGCAAATGAAAAACTGTTCTGCTTGTTTACCGAGTTAAGTGTTACAAAGACTGTTCATTTTATATGAGTAACTCTTGATGGTTCACGTACAATTTTACTGAATATTGAATTTTTCATCAATAACACAGTGAAGAATTTAACGTTAAAAAAAGGCACATGAAAATCAAAACGAGCTTTATGCATTAAACGCAATTGTCATCATAGAGGCACAGTACAAGAGTTGAGATAAATGAGCTGAGCTGGTGTGTAAATTAAATGTGTGGGGGACACGTTAACCTTTTTGTTGATTTTGGAGGTACAGTCAAGGGTCCAGTAGTTTTATTTTATTTTTTAATTTCACCACTGATCTGGCAGTTTCCACTGTGTTCAGAGCTTGTCTCTATGTTTGATGATGTGTGTCCCCGAATTTGAGGGCCCCATAATGTCCAGTGTTTGAGAGTAAAAATAGTAAACCCTTCCCCCCCACACACATACACACATCTCAGCCCCTCTATCCTCCTCACATAATCCGTAAAGTCCCTCTCACTGTAGCCAACAGACAACCTCCAGTAGTTTCTAAATGACTATACTAACCATCCAGTGCAGTGCGCACAAGTACTCATCTGTTAGTCTTACTACCTGGCCTGAAAGATAGTAATCATGTTTGATACCGCAAAGCACTGCTGGGGGTAATTATCGCCATTCAGGATGGGTGTGACTGAAAGGATGAGGAGTGTTGCACTGTTGTACTGGGGACAACCATCAGCTGCAAGACGGACATATAAAAAACTAGTTGGGGAGGACACAATGGTTGAGATGGGTGGGGAAAGAGTTTACTATTTGTGGATCATACCTGTGTGTACTGTACCCCTCGCACATTAGAACTGAACTTGAATCACAGCATTCTAACATGATTAATGTACATCTCCATGTGAATGAGAACAACGTCTACAGTCACCAATGACCGAACACAACACTGAACCCAATTTTATTTATTTCAAATGTTTTAGCAGGAAGTACCTATTAAGCTAGTAACAGATCATTTCCAGGTGCCTCCTGGGGGAAAGGAAATACAGTAAACCTTGACAACAATGTACAATACATAAAATACCATAATATAGAACAATATAAAAAAATAGCAAGTTATAGTTGATCAGAAGAGTCAGATGTGAATGCAGAATAAACCTACACTGGAATAGAACATGGGTGCATGGAGGCTGATCTGCCTATATGCAAGAAGTTTAAATAACGAGATCTGTGAACTGCAGGCACTGGTGGCAAAGGATAAGTTAGACCTAGTGGCTGTCACAGAGACTTGAGCCAGCGGTAACAATAACTGGGATCTAGCGGTTCTGAGGTATATCTTATTTAGGAGAGACAGAGGCAAGGGTAAGAGGAGGAGGTAGCCTATACGTTAGGGACGGTACTGAGACAACAGAGGATAGGACTGTACAAAAGGAGGGGAAGGGAGAAGTGAAGTCAATCTGGGTGCAACTGACAACAGCTGTTGCTCAGAGGGTTAGATTAGGGTTGGTCTACACCAGGGCAAAAGGAGGAGGAAGACGGAGGGTTGAGGGAAGAAATCAGAAGGGGAGCCACAAAAGGGGGTCTGCTGTTAGTAGGGGGCCAGAACCTGCCAGGTGCAGACTGGGATATCCTGGCAGCAGGCAGCAGGCAGCATCAGGAGTCAGGCACTGCTGGATACACTTCAAAGCTATTCACTGGTGCAGCTGGTCAAGGATCCACGTGGCAGGATGCCACACTTGACTTGGTACTTACCAATTCAGAGCTGGATGAAGGAGTAACTGTCAGAACCACTGGGGACCAGTGACCAAAGCAGTGAGTGGTTCAAACTGCCGGGGGGGGGGGGGCATTAGACCTCCCCTCAAAGAAATTGGTTCCAGACCTCAAACATGCAAATTTGAGAAGATGTGCTAACTAGTTAGACAAACATGGACAGATATGGACCACATCAAGGTGGTGGAAGAACACTTGGGTAGGATTAAGGGGCACATTTAGAGGCAAACGATTCTTGTGGATCACCAAAAGAAACAGATACAAAAAGCCAATTTAATTCAAGAGGCGGTGAGGGAGGCTGTGAGGGCAAAAATAAGGTCTTTCACTGAGTACAAGAGGAATAACTGGGAGGAAGCCTGGCAGGATTATCAGGCTAAACTCAAAGAGGCAAGGGTGGAGGTCAGGAGGGCAAAGACAGACCCGGAGTAACAGATAGCTGTAGGAGTAGAAAGTGGGGAAAAAATTATTTTTTTAGGTACATATGGGGAAAAATGAAAATGGAGGGGAATAGATAGGTTAACTGAGAGTAGGGCAGTGGAAGATGATGAGCAGAAGGCAAATGTACTAAACAATTACTTCTGCTCGGTATTTATGGTAGAGGGCAGTGGGGTTGGGTCCTCCACATGGGGGGATTCAGGATATGGGTGGAGGTATAGCTCTTAGTCGACAGGGTAAAACAGGATCTAGAATCTCTTAGGTTACACAAGGCCCCAGGACCCCAGATGACCTGCACCTATGGGTACTTAGGGAAGTGGCTGCAAAACTGGCAGTACCCTTAAAAATTTATTTAACAACTTACTGAAATCCGGAGTGGTGCCAACAGATTGGAGAGCTGCTAACGTAGTACTATTCCTCCGTGGGGGGAGGGGGGTTGGGACAGGGAGGATCTGGGCAAGTATAGGCCTCTCAGCCTTACCTCCATTGTCAGCAAGCTGCAGGAGACCATAGTCCAGGAAAGCTTGGTGGCCTGCTCAGATGACAGCAGACTGCAAGACAAGCAGCATGGGTCCCTGTCAGGGAGGTCATGCCAAACCAACCTGATACTGTTTTTCAACTGGGTCACCAAGGCAACTGACAGAGGACAGGCTGTAGATTTGTTCTACTTCAACTTCAGCAAGGCCTTCCAATTCAGTACCACAGAGGACAGTGCTGAAAAAGTTGGAGGATTTGGGAGCAGAGTGAGGTTTAGTTTAGTTGATAGGAAGTTGATTTGAGGGAATAGTGAATGGAACTAAAATCATGGGACATGGAGGTCAGAAATGGAGTGCGGCGGCAGGGATCCCTCCTGGGATCTGTCCTATTTATTATGTTCATAAGTGCATAAGGGAAGGTATACACACAAAGTTGTCTCTCTCTGCTGATGAGGCAAGGCTATGCAGCAGGGTAGATCATGGGGAGGGGTGTAGGAGCTCCAGAAGGACCTAGAGAAACTAGAAAGATGTCTAAGGTCTGGTAGCTAAGATACAACACCAAGACGTGCAAGGTAATGCAGTTCGGAAGATGAAATCTACGCACATCAAACAGGAAAAGCCAGCACTGGGTAAGCTCTGGAGTGCAAAAGTCAAACAGTTTGGCAAGCAAGCCAGTCTCTGTACTCACCAACCACACATTCGGAGCTGTGAAAAACAGTGTTACTGCAGTAGTAAGATTCTTGCAGGCTTGTTTTCATGACATCAGTTACCATGCTGTGTTTTTACTAAATGAAGTCTACAGGAAGCCTACTACTGCAGTAAGACTCTTTCACAGTTCCAAATGTGCCGTTGGTGAGTGCATACCCTTTCTTGCTTGCAGAATCTATGCACAGAATACTGGATGATAGGGTGCAAGACTGGCCACTACAACAGAGGAGCGGGATCTGGGGGTCATAAGGTCGTGCCTGAAAATAGTCATTTCTATGGCTAGTGCACCTTACCTGGTCAACAAAAACTAAATAAATAAATGACACTCAAAAGCAGAAGAGTCAATGCAGCAAAGCATACTTCAAGTCATCGAGGTTGCTGGGGTGTTTAGGGAGGAGTATGAGAGGAGGAGAAGTGAGGGGATTTTACCAGTGTACAGATCCCTGGTGAGGCCTCACCTGGTGTACTGTTCCCAGTTCTGGAGTCCTCATCTGAGGAGAGACACTGATTGGCTAGAGTCAGTACAGCAAAGGGTCATCAGGAAGATTCAAGCCCCGCAGTGCTGATCCGATGCAGATTGACTGGAGGCCCTAAGTATGTACTCGCTGGAGGTCAGGCAGGAGCAGTGGGACATGACTGAAACATGTACGTTTCTTGCAGGGCAGATCCTATGGAGATCAGCTGGAGGCCCTAAGTATGTGCTCACTGGAGGCCAGGCAGGAGCAGTGGGATATGACTGAAACATGTACGTTTCTTGCAGGGCAGATCCTATGGAGATCGGCTGGAGGCCCCAAGTATGTACTCACTGGAGGCCAGGCAGGAGCAGTGGGACATGACTGAAACATGTACGTTTCTCGCAAGGCAGATCCTATGGAGATCAGCTGGAGGCCCTAAATATGTACTCACTGGAGGCCAGGCAGGAATGGTGGGACATGACTGAAACATGTACGTTTCTCAGGGATGTAAACAAGGTTAACAGCAAGGATCTTTTCGTAAGAAACAGGGAAGCAATCACTAGGGGAGATGACTGGAGGTTGGTGGGGGGCAAGTTCAAAAGAAACATGAAGAAGTTCTACTCCACTGAGAGGGTGGTGGAACCATGGAATAGAGTGCTGGCAGAAGTGGTGGGGGCAACTACCCTTAATGGGTTTAAATACAGTTTGGAAAGGGCACAGGGACTCCCAGTCCCCAATGGGAGGTAACATAGGGAGGCAACACAGGTTTGAGGGGTGGGGGAGACCACCTAGTAAGGGCAGGCTCAATGGACATTCAGTCTCCTTCTGCGATCAAATTCTATGTTTCTATGTACATTAGCCAAAACCATAGGACCGGTGCATTGAGTAATAGATTCAGCAGAGACCATGCACAAAAACCTGGGTTAATACTTACCTAAGAAGGGAGATTAAGCCAGCTGCACAACGCCAAGTGCTGAGGCACCTGCTCAGCATGCTAGCAATGCAGATTTGTGCCTTGCACCCAGGCCAACTAGAGCAGAGACCATCAGGGAGGGTTAGGGGCTTCTTTGTGGATGCTCTCCTCCCTGGGAGGGAGGGAGGGTATGGCCTGCACCGCTCCTCAAGATGCTCCAGGTGGTAGGCCGGTGGAGGCACACTTGGCAGTGTGGGTGACCAGACACTGCCGTGCATCCTTTCCAGGATTCTGCATCATGCAGCCATCAAGTGGGGGGCAGAGGGAAGGAAGAAAACAGGAAAATAGCCCATCCTGGAGCGTAAGATGATTGCCCTCTGTGAGTCCCCACCACACCACCAACTGTCCAGTGCTCCATCTTTACTCCCCCAGCCATTACCCATAATGTCAGAGGCGCTTCCTCCCTGGTGACAGTAGGGGGGGCCCCTAGCAGGGATAAGCTGGAACATGAGGAGTGTCGGAGAACCTGGAGAGCCTAGAAGCAAGTGACAGCTGTGGTAGGGGGTGGAGTCTGGCAGACAGAGGGTAGTGTGTGGAAGCCTGAAGGAGTGGTGCTCCATGGGGCCCGAGTGGAGCAACAACAAAAAAAAAAGGGAGATTGTTGGAGGGTGGGGAAGCTACAGTAGGTCACAGTGCAGACAAGGACAGTTACAGGAGTCAGAGAAATCACAAAGGAAGAAAAAGAGGGATGAGGCACAGGGATTGCATGGAGAAGGGAAGGCCAGAGCTTAATGAACTGGAAGGAGAAAGCAGCTTGACCTGCCAAAGATTTCATGTAAGGAAGGGTGCAGGACTGAGGGTCAAAGTTACAGAGGAAGTAAGTGGGGGCATATGGGAGAAAAGAAGGAAGGCAAAGTAGGAAGGAAGGGGCAAAGGCAGAATCTGGAAGGCACTTGGTTTCAAGGAAGGGGACGGGGGGGGAGAGAAGAACAGAGGTAACAGTGATGGGTGCAAGGGGGACAGGGTAAAGTGACAGAAAGAGTGAGAGAGGGGGTCCAGTCTGGCCAGAGTGGATTTGGGAGCAGTGCTATACTCAATGTCTCCCTAGTTTATGCCGTCCCGTTGAGGCAGTGGTAGCACTACTGAGTCATTGGGGACTGGCCGGGGACAAGAGGCTCAAGCATCCCAGAGGACACTCTCCTTCTCTGGGGAGGGTAGGAGACAACCGCTGCCATGTGACTGCCACCTGGGAGACCACAGGTGGCGATTTAGGTGTGAGTGCACGTAAGGGTGGGGAAGGGCTGACTGGCTGGGAGGGGATTCACGCATTAATTGCACACGCCAGCTCTCAGACGGTGCTTCCATGGGAATGGAAGAAAAATGGAAAAAGACCCTCAGCACAGCAGCATGATGTCCCTGCTCTCCCACAGATGACAGACCTGCCAACCTGGTTCTCCCTCTGCGAAATGATACCTGAAGCCTCTGAGGGAGCTAGCACAGTCTGAGGGCCCCATTGTGGGGGGTAAGCCAAGAAGGAAATGCAAGAGAGATAAGACTTAGGAGGCAGAGGCAGCATAAACAGAAAGTAAAAAAAAAAAAAGTCACCATAGTGGGTGGATATTTTTCAAGAAGAGTATTTCTTGCAGTTTCTAGCTATTTTCTGAATTCTAGCGATCTGCTTTTGTTGGATGGGGAAGCTTTGTGTTGCCACATTTGGATCAGGCATAAATCAGATACTAAACTTCCCCACAAACTCTGCTCCTAGCCCCACCACATTTTTGGGGCTGATAAGTGCATCATTCTTCCTCCAAAGCCATTTGCAATGTCAGAGAAGATATTACTGGATCAGTTAAAGACCATCCCGAAATTAGAGTGAAAAAGCTTAGGTTAAGTTATCTTACAAAGTGGGTTAGAAAAAATCCTAACACCTTATTGGCTGACTGCAGTCACAAGGGGTAGACATATCCGGTGAGCTCCCATGGTGGTCGAGAGGGCCATTCGTTTCCCTGCCCTCCCCCAAGCTGGAATAAGGCCAAAAGCTCATCCGGTGAGCTCCCATGGTGCTAGAGAGGGCCATTAGTTTCCCTGCCCTCCCCCAAGCTGGAATAAGGCCAAAAGCTTGTCCAGTGAACTCCCGTGGTGGTCGAGAGGGCTATTCATTTCCCTGCCCTCCCCCAAGCTGGAATGAGTCCAACAGCTCGTCCGGTGAGCTCCTGTGGTGGTTGAGAGGGCCATTCGTTTCCCTGCCCTCCCCCAAGTTGGAATGAGTCCAAAAGCTCGTCCGGTGAGCTCCCGTGGTGGTCGAGAGGGCCATTAATTTCCCTGCCCTCCCCAAGCTGGAATAAGGCCAAAAGGTACAGCGGCAGTTTCATCAGAGTTTGAGTGTCATCTGGAAGGCCCTGCCAGTGCTCCGCGCAGGCTGCCCCACCGCCCCCACCACCATCCTTGGTGAGCAGCTGTTCATATAGCTAAAACCACACATGGTTTTTAGCCTATCAGCCCACTTCTCCATCTGCAGGCTATATTCTCTCACCACTAGTGGCCACTCTGTTGACTCCCCTCTTTGTCCCCAGCACTCCTCAATTGCTAATTATGTTACTGTTTTTCACGCTGTGCACCCTGCTTCCCCCATTCCAGATCCCACACAAGCTCCTCACCTTGAATGCATACCCCTCTTATGGCATTGTCGATCGTCTGCCTGCCGGGCAGTTTTTCTCTGCAGCAGCACCAGAGAGGTTATCATACATAGACTCTCAGACCCCATCCTATACTGCTGGTGGATCCACCCCCCACGGTCCTCTACCCAACCATCACCTATAATGACTACCGCCCCTGTTGTATCACACTATGTTATCCAGGCTATCCTTGGCAGCCACCTCACCTGGAGACTGTGCTACAATCAACACTACCCACCCTTCGACTCCTCTTTCTGGCTACCCCGCCATATACTAAACCTCCCCATCCCTGCTTTCTATGGCCATAAAGGGCCCTTAGCTCAAAAATCTCACCTTCGCAGAAATTTATGCTGGAACCCTGTACTCAGATTTCTCCTCCTCCTCCTTCTCATGTCTGGGAATATCCACCCTAATCCTAGACCCCTCCCACCCCCTGCGATGCCTCACTCCCCTACCGGTGGGCTGCGCATTGCCACCCTTAACATCTGCAGTTTTTTTTAATAGTGGGATGCCTTCCAGGGCTGGGTTCCACAATACCGGTCTGACATTATTGCTGTGGGTGAAACCTGGCTCTTCCCCCGGACCCCAGACTCGCCGATAACCCTCTCTGGTTATAATATATACCAAGCTGACCAGCAAAGTAAGCATGGGGGTGGCTGCCCGTTTACATCAAGAACACAATACACGGCCAGATTCTCCCCACCCCCCCAGCTGGTACCTGGACCCCAGGCCCTCACTCTTAAACTATCCTTAGGGTGCTCTCTGACACCCTCATCACTGCAGTATACATTCCCCCCCAAGGAACAGAAGGTGGCCTTCCACTCAGTACTATCCTACATGGCCACCCTCCCATCTCAAACAGAAAAAATTGTGCTCGGTGATTTCAATATCAATTGGTTGAGCAAGGCTGCCACCCCACTCGTCGATGCAGCCACCACCCAAAACCTAACACAAGTAGTCACAACCCCCACCCGACTGAACCAACATACAGGATCTTCCTTATTGCTGGACCTCATCTTCACCAATTGCCCCCATAAAATCGCAAGTGTCTCAGTTCTCCCAAATGCCCTTAGTGACCACTCCTCAGTGCTCTGCTCCTGGACAGACAAAGCACCCAAATCTCTGCCCAAGTAAATCTTACGACGCAAAATTGGCCCTGGCAAACTTGCCCATCTTAAATCGCATCTTAGCACCTTGGACTAGTCCTTCATTATGAATACCCACGACCCTGATAGAGCCCTTGACCTCTTCATCCTCTCCTACAACACCATATGTGACAGATTTGCCCCAATCTCTAAAAGGATGGTCAAAAGCAATCCGGCGCCTTGGATCACTGGCCACCTCCTGGCCATGTTTTGGTCCAGTGATTCACTATGGCACCTCTCTAATCAGTCTAACCTTCCATCTGATAGACAAAAGTACAGAGAGGCCAGGAACAAATGCACTTGGGCCCTGTGCAAGGCCAAAGCTGAGTATTTTAAATCCTCCTTAACATCTACCTGGGGTTCTGGGTGCAATTTTTGGAACAATATTAAGGATATCTGTGGCAAAGTCCCTAACCCTGTCCCGAATCAGATAATGGTCGACGGGTCCCTGACCTCAGATCCTTCAAGTATAGCCACAGCCTTCAACGACACCTTCACAAACCTCATTCATGTCCTACCTCCTGATTTCTTTGACCCACACTCAGCCGGCCCCCCAATTCCCCTACTGAAGCCCCCTTGCCTACATCACATTTCACCCAAGTCTGCAGAGCCATATCTTAAAAAAGCGCTGAGCCACTCCTGCTACAGCAGTGACACCTTAGACTTGAAACTTCTTCGGCTTACCCTCCATGAGGTACTTATACCAATCACCCATATTATAAACCACTCCCTATGTCTAGGTAAATTCCTCTCTAGGTGGAAATCTGCTTCCATCACCCCTATTTTCAAAAGTGGGGACCGTACCCGCACCAATAACTGCCACCCCATCTCCCTCCCCTGTCCAAGACTCTAGAGTGGATTGTCGGAGATCAGCTTACGGACCACCTCGACAAATACAAACTTCTCTGTAAACAGCAGCATGGTTTTTGGAAAGGGCACAGTACTACTACTGCCTTACTGGAGTTTACCGCCCATGTCCACTCCGCGTTGGACAGAGGTCACATCACTGGTGCCGTCTTCATAGACCTCACTAAGGTGTTTGACACCGTCAACCACTCTCTTGCTGACCTCACTCTGCAACTTTGGTTTCTCTCAGGATACCTTTGGCTGGTTCTCCGATTACCTCTCGAACCTTTTCCAGCAGGTCAAAATCGGTAATGCCCTCTCCAATAGAATGCCTGTCCTCTCCGGTGTGCCACAGGGGTCCATCCTAGGTCCTCTACCTTTCAGCCTCTTCCTTAACTCCCTCCCAAAGTCCTGCCCTGGCAACCTAATACTATATGCAGATGACGCTGTATTATATTCCACCAATGTGAACCCCTTTGAACTCCACCTTTCCCTGCAATCCTCCTTTCGTGTCACTGAAAATTGGTTCTCCACTCAACGCCTTATTCTCAATCATCAGAAGACCAAAGTCATGCTATTCTCCCACCCCATGAACTCCCAGAAACAGCAGTGCCCTCATGTACTAACTGCCAATCTGACCCCTTTAGAGCAAGTGGACTCCTTTAAGTACTTCGGCATTACTCTAGACCCAGCCCTTAATTTCCACCAACATATCCATCTCCTGTCCACCACCCTCAATGTTAGGCTCAGACTGCTGCATCGTTTCAAGCACTGCCTCACCCCGGATGCCCTTAGGCTCGCTGTCTCTTCCTCAGTCCTCTCACTACTTGACTATGGCCTACTCATCTATAGTGCTGCAAACACCTCGGCCCTTTATAGATTCCGTGACTCCCTAAATAAAGCTTGTCGCCTCATACTGGGATGTGACCGTCTCACCCATACTTGCTCTCTCTGTGATGCTACCAACTGGCTAAATCTCAACAACAGAATCTGGTTCCATACTTGCCTCATGGCCAAAAAGATTGCCCTCGGCCTCGCCCCTCCCCCCCGGCTCTCCTCTTTAGGTCACCCGGCTCCAGTGATTAAGCATACATGTAGCTCTGGCAAGCCGCTCCCGTCGGTTCCCCTCTGCCAAACCTCCCAAAGGTCCTTCAGCTACAGGGCCCCTTCTTGGATGAACTGCCTACCCTCTTCTCTAGTGATCGAGAATAGAATTGGCCCCTTCAAAACATACCTCAGGGCCCACCTGAGGTCCTCAAATACCTACGACTCCCAATGATTCCCTACCTGTATCCCCCCACATCTCCACCCGATTACTTGCCCTGCCCCCCCACATCCTTTCTCCCCTGACTATGGCCTCCGGCCTGCTTGCCCTTTGACCTTGCTTGAGTTGACGACTCTGCTATTCGTCTAACTATAAATTCGTTACTTTTCACTTGTATAATTTACTACTAGTAACCATTTGTTAGCCTTCACTGTTTTGTAAATATGGTGGACTATGTACCTTGTTGAATTACTAATGTATGTTATGCTTTCTGTGACGTGGAACCTTTGTAAAGGAGTCTTTGACTCAAAGGTATATCCGAATACTCAATAAATAAATAAATATCAGACAACAGAACCCTCTATATATAGAATATATGTATGTATATTATATAAAATAATATATATATATATATATATATATATATATTATATAAAACATATAATGCATATATATATATATATATATATATATATATATATATCCGGCTGGTACAAGTAGCAAAATAAAAGATGCCCCAATTCAGTACCTGCAGTCGCTCCATCACTCCCACAGCATCTCCTGGCAAAGTACAAATAAAGTGCAAAGGTACATTGGTAAAAAATAAATGACATTTAAAGTGCAGCGTTCAGTAACAACAGGTTATGGCAAGCATTCAAAAGATAGCACACTGAGGCACTTGGGACAGCCCTGGCTTTGGTCAGGAAAGAAGAGAGGACTTACTTTGTCCTAGGTCACCTGAGTGGGCACTGACAACTGGATTCAGCCAGGAGACAGGTTTTGAAATGGGCCTTGAAGGAGGTGTGCGAGTCCAGGGAGTGGAGGTAGGTACGGAGTTTGTTCCATAGGTTGGGGGCAGCAATGGAGAAGGCATTGCTGCCCAGGCACGTGGAAACCCTGGTAACTACCAGTGGAGGGACAGAGGACTGCTGGAGGGTGCAAGAGGAGGATTTACGCTTAAGCAGGGAGTGGTAAGGGGACAGGTTGCACTCCTGGTGGCATTATCTACTAAGCATCCTAGTGAGTAGTTGTGCCCAACTTGTAGTGGGAGCCAGCCCAGGGACTTATATAAGGTACAATGGTGAGTGGAGTAGGGAGAAAGTAACATAAACCTACAGATGCTGTTGTAGGTAGTACTGAGTCTTGCAAGCAGACTGGCAGATGCTTGAGAATAAACGGGGGTACAGTAGTCAAGTAGGAGGAGGAGATTACCTAGGGCTATGGCTAGGTGTGCTTCTGTGGTCAGACAGTGTTTTAGTTGGTAGCCTATGCCCAGCTTCTAGTTGATGCATCTAACTATGATGTTGATGTGGAGATCGAAGGTATGGGGGGGTTCCAGAGTGACACCCAAGTACTTACAACAGGGGACATTCTGCAGAGGGGGGCCTTCTGGAGATATAACCTTTAAAGAAGAATTAGTTTTACTGAATTTAGATAGACTGGGTTTGGATCCCAGGAGCATGGCCTTAGTTTTTTTGCATTCACTAGAAGCCTATTTGCCCGGAACCAGCTGTGGGCTGCTCCGTAGTTCTGGGTGAGGGTGGTGGATAGAGTGGACAGAGATTTGTCACTGTGGAAAAGGACTAGATTGTCCGCATATAATAAGGCCTCACAGGAGAGGCAATCAGCAGGTAGGGAGTTAATGAAGAGTGAAAATAGTAGAGGGCCCAGGATGGAGCCCTGGGGGACACCAGTGGACACAGCCATGAGTAGTGAAGTGGCGGGCCCGATCCTGACTGTTTGAGTTCAACCTGAGAGGTAGCTTTGAAACCAAAATGCAACGTCTATTGAGCAGCCAAGGTGCAGCAGTAAACCTCAAAAGCAGCAGTGCAAAAATCGGTAGGAGAGGCTGCAAAGGTGGTGAAAGAACTATTTTACCCCAAATCACTGTTTTAACATATTTTCTTTGTATTTCATTTAACAGCTATAACAACACCATAAAAGTCTGTTTCCTAAGTGTGATCAGACCCTTTAAGGTGAAGGGTGTAGCGCGTACCCACACTTCCAGGACTGTAAGGCCCACAGCTTGCGTCGGTGGGCCTCACTACACCCTGGGCATGTGTGCATCCATCAACACCCCACACCCTGTTGGGTCTAACTGCTTATTTAATAACCATATTTTACATATCCTAGATTGACTGGTATTACAAGTAAAAGTCTGCATGACATCAGAACTTGTTTGTTACCTGGGCATGCAGTCAAAACAGTGAATGACTTAACAGAATCGGACAGTATTTGTTTTATGAGTCTGGAGCACATAAAATTGGCTCAAAAACCAACTGCCTCTAAGCAAAACTGGACCACTGGGTAAGCACCCTAAAAAACAAATTATTTGGTACAAAACTGGACAGGTGGCAGTTGGGTGTGTGTGCTTGAAAGACAGACTACTCACCTATAACCGAGGTTCTAGGAGTGGTATACAGTTCACATCCATACTCTGGCAGTTCCACTGGAACAGACTTTCCACTGGATGTCTAAGCTAAGCTCCTCCCACCATCTGGGTGATATATCCCGACTCCGCCTTGTGACGTTAGATCTTGGCATGCTGGAAGCAGGGCTCCATGTGCCACTTACCGGAGAGACCGGGTAGGTTGTGTGGATGTGAACTGTATACCACTCCTAGAAAAGTGGTTACAGGTGAGTAACCTATTTTTCTAGGGGTGTGGATACAGTTCACTATCCACACTCCAGCAGTCTCCTAGCAGTTCTCTGGGAGAAGGGGGCAAGGTGTGCAACCGTACCTGGTGAACAGAGACTGGATAACTGAGGTCCCAAAAGCAGCATCCCAATAGAACATGATGATGTTGCTGTAATGGGATATGAAGATGTGTTCCGTCTTCCAAGCAGAAGCCCTATAGACCTCCTGGATGGAAATGTCCCCAAAGACAGCCAAAGAGGCAGCCATATGTCTGGTGGAATGAGCATGAAACCGTATGGGAGGCTCCCAACCAGCCAATCTATGGCAGAGGTCAATGCAAGATGTGATCCATCTGCCAGTCTGTTTATTTGCCAGTCTGCCAGGCGCGACGTCAGTGTAAGTAACAAACAACTGGTGAGCCTCACCCTGAACTCCAGCCATGTGCTCCTTTTACAAAGACAGTGCCTCTGCAGATCCAGAGTATGGAGCCTGCGGTCAGCCTTCAAAGAAGGGTTGTGAAATATACAGGGAGGTTAATCACCTGATTAAGGTGAAACTCCAATATAACCTTCGAGAGGAACTTCGGGTGGTGGTAAAGGAAGACCTTGTCTTTGTGGAAGATCAGGTAAGGAGACTCCATCAAGAGCGCCTGGAACTCACTGATCCTTCTGGAGGGCGTGATAGCCACAAAGAAGGCCATATTCTATGACAGGTGTGACATTTCAGACTTGTGCATAGGCTTAAATGACTTATCAATGAGCACGGCCAATAACAGCAGTAGGTCCTAAGGTGGTGGTGGTGGTGGTTCACACACCAGAGGGGACAGGTGACCCAGGCCTTTGATAAAGCACCCAACCACTTTCTCCTGTGGCACCATTGGGTTACCAGCCCATTCCTAGTAAGCATAGATGGCTGCCAGGTGCACCTTCAGGGTCATTGCTCACAAGCCCACATCAGAGATGGGCCAGAGGTACTCAAGGATGCTCACCACAGGGCAGCAAGGGGATCAAGCTCCTTGCCCTGGCACCAGATCAAGAACCTCTTCCATTTACATGCATAGCATTTGCGAGTTAACTCCTTTTGGGAGGTTTCCACAATGTGAAGCACATCTCCCGAGAGACCCAAGGCCTGGAAATCTAGTCGCTCAAGAACCAGGCTGAGAGGTGCATGGCTGTCAGGTCTGGGTGTAGGACTGTCCCCTGTCACCTGGTCAGCAGATCCAGGTGAACAGGCAAACGCCATGGAGGCCTGCTGCTGAGGCTGAGGACATCGTGATATAAGAAATGTCTGTGGCAGTCTGGAGCTATCAGGATCATCAACATCTTGTCCCTCAAGGCTTTGACCACCACCTTGTGGATCAAGGGGAAGGAAGGGAAGGTGTACACAAGGACTGGGGTCCAGGGACTCACAAAAGCACCCCCCCAACAGTATAGTGACCCAGACTGTGGGGGGGGGGTGGACACAAAACAGCCTGTTTGGTGTTCTCCCAGGAGGCAAAAAGATCCACCAGAGGAGAACAGGTGACTGACCACCCTCCTAATTCAGGAGCCACTTGTGTAACAGCTCACCTACCCGGCTAAGAACATCTGCCAGCTGACTGTTCACTCCTGTGACATGGATCACCCAGAGGTCTGCACAAAAACTGTGCAAAAGGGTCCAGGTGCAGAAGGCCTCCCAACACAGGGGAAGATAGTGTGTTTCGCCCTGCTTGTTCAGGTAGATGCTCGTGGTGTTGTCAGTCTGGACCTGCATGACCTGATCCCTGACTAATAGAGTAAATTTTGTCAAAATGAGTTGCACTGCACTGACCTCCAGCGGGCTGATGTGGTGACAGGACTCCTGGGTGGCCAGAACCCGTGGGCCCTGCGGTCTTCCCGGTGTGCTCCCCACCCGAGACACACCTGTTGTAAGCGTGATGGACATGATGGATGGAACTGGGCAGACAAACAGGATTCCTTCATCCAGGAGTTCTGGGACTAGCCACCACTGGATAGTGTCCCACATTATATAGGTCACTGTGACCGGCTGGTCCAAGTGGCCTAGGCTCTAAGACCACCAGCAGCCCAATTCCTACTGCAGGTAGAGCATCCAACAGCGGTCCCAATGCCATGCATCCCAGTAGCTGCAGGAAATCTCAGGCAGGGTGGGAGAGCACAACCTGAAATGATCTGGCAAAGAAGATAGAATCCAGTGACTGGTCTGCAGGAAGTCTAGTTCTGCCCCAAAGAACTTGATCACCTGTGAGAGGACCATTTTGGACTTATCTGGGTTGACCAATGGGCCCAGGTGGTGACAGATCTGGAGGGCCAGATCGCTGGACCTCTCAAAAGGTTTCCTTGGACGGCCCAGCAATCAGCCAGTCATCCAGGCAGGGATACACTCTGATGTCCTTGCACCGCAGGAAGGCTGCCACTACTGCCATGCACTTGTTGAAGACACTGGGCATGGATGAGAAACCAAAGGGCATGACCTTAACTGGTACAGTACCCCTTCCACACAGAAATGGAGATTCCAATGGTAGGATGGGCTGACTGGGATGTGGAAGAACGCATCCTGGAAGTCCAGGGAGCAGAACCACATGCCCTGCTCCAGAGAAGGAATAATCTGATTCAGAGTGACCATCTGGAACTTGCTCTTCCACATGAACTGGCTCAGATAATGCAGATCCAATATGGGGTGCCACCCTTATCCGTTTCAGAATCAGGAAGTCTCTGGACACATAATCTTGACTGGCCAGGGCATCCAGTGCACAGGCTATGACTCCTTTCATAAGGAGCTGAGTGAAGTCCTCTCAAAAAGTTGATAATGTGTCCTGTGACACCCTGAACTCCCAAGGAGCATGGAGTGGATAAAGCAGGAGGGCCTTGAAATCCAGAGGCAACCCTGTACCTACCATCTCTAACATCCACTTGTCCACTGTGATAGTAGACCAGTGTGGTAAGAAGTGGTGCTGCCAACCCCCGACTGGGAGCACAGATAGGGACAGGACAGGTGAAGGGATGACACCCCCAACCCGTCATTGTGCAGCCTTGGTAGAGGCACCAGTCGCTGGAGCCAGAGAGGCACCACCACCCCTGCCCCCACCTCACTTGGGGTACTGGCCTCCAAACGTGGGTTCTGCGTTCCAGGCCTAATATTGCCCCTGCTGGGGCTGCTTCTGAGGAAGCTGTGACTGAAAGGACTAGTATTTTCTTAGGCTTATTTCTGGTCCTTCTGGGATGATGCCACAGCATCAAGAGTGGTGTTGGACTTCTCTATACATATGAGATGTCCTTCCACCCAAAGACCAAAGAGGTCAGTGCCTAAAAAGGGGACATCGGCCAGCTTATGCTAGGTGTCCACCATAAAAGTGGACAGATTCTGCCAGGCCCTGCGATGCATTGAGACAGTCACAGCCATGGCACAGGCATCACCCATGTCCAAGGCTGTCTGAAGTTGGTGCTTGGCCAGCAACTGACCTTGGTCCCAGACCAACTTCATCAGCTGGTTAGCAGGGAGGTGAGGGAGGATCTCATTAAGGACTTCCAACAGAGAGTGCCCAAAGTTGGCAATCATGATGAAGTAACTTGCCTGACAAGAGACCTAAGGATGCTGCAGCATACACCTTTTCACTGGCATGGTCAATCTTGTTGGACTCTTTGTCCAGAGGCTTCTCCACATCCCCTTGGCCCCCCAGATTTACAAGAGACTGAATCAAAGATCAACCCTTCCACCAAAAGGTGGGTCGGAGAATCCCAAAAAGGACCTAGTAGGGACTGCATACTTGTGGACAATATGAGTGGAGGGTGATGGGCAGGATATTGGATCCAGGGATGGTCCCAAGATGGCCTCAACCATGGGAAGGGCAACCTCCAGGGATTCATCCCTATCCAAGATGTCCATAAAGGGGGTACTTTGCCCTCTTTTGGACAGGCTCCTGAGGGACATTCATACACTCCAACATGAGACACAGCAATCCCTAAATGACACCGACCCATGGTCGGTGACCAACTCCTCAATCAATCCCCAGCTGAAGATATGAATCCTGGAGGACACCATAGATGACCGATTAGTCATCTGAGAATTCCTCAAAAACAGCCTTCAACTGTTTTTGGCTGTGGATTACTCAAGGAGCCACGGATTGGGTGATCTCCACCGACAAATGGCCTGGAAAGCCGGTGACTGAGCAGGCCTTCTTGATCAGGTACCCACCTTCGGCTGCAGTGGCAGTGGCTTAACCCTCAGGGATGGAGATTCAGTTGTGGGGAGCGCCTGTGAAGTGTGGACTGGCGAGGGCATCACTGGCACCTGCCAGTGGATCAATGGATCTTAGAGTAAAGTCCTACCTTGCCGTGTGATGGACTATTGTTGCCAGAGGAGCTCCTCATAGCACAGCACAGCACATGATCTTCTGGTGCCTCGCCTTGCCCAATGTGGAGAAGTGCTGATGGCAACACCTCCTGGTTAGGCAGGATCGAGAGCGGGAATGTCTTAACTGAGACCTTGATCTCGATCATTGACCCGACTGTTTTTGTTGAGAAGAAGCCTCCAACTGGTCATCGTTCATCACATCCATTGCTACATTAAGCAAGAGGCTTCAGAGGCTCGACCACCAATGGAGGCCTCTCCTGAGGTGACTTGACTGAGGACACCGACCAGGCCACGTCCTACTCAGTGGGGAACCAGTAGAAATGGAGTCTGAGAGACTGAATCATCAATCTTGTCTGACATCCTGTGAACAGGCTACAGGAGGATCTCAGTGGCCTGCTCAACTGGAGTCACAGTTGATGAGCATGACGGGGTACAAAGGAGTGCTCAATCGAGTGAGCCTTGACCAAAGTCGAGCGGTCAGGGGAGTTGAGGGACCCGAAGGATCTTAATGTCTCCCAGTCCTACGACAGACACCAATGGCACTTGTGTTTCTTGCTGTGGTGGGCCGGGCTTTCCCCCAGGGTTTGAAAGGCCATGCACATCTCATGGAAGCCTTCTGTGAATGACCCTCCAACACTGTAGTCAGCCAGAAGAAGAGGCAAGGCCAAGGAGTTGCCCACCGCAGTGTCTGCGGCTTCCTCTCCTAAGGCCACAGTGGAGTTTTATTTTATTCATTTATTTTTTACTTAAAAGTTTCTGAAGTAAAGGATAAGTTACAGGAGAAGTAAGTCTCAGTTACAGAACATCCCAAGTCATAACTACAGACAAACAATACTATAAATCTAACAACTTTAACACTCCGTACGCAAATCAGCTAGTAAAACAACTGCAAGCAGACTGTTCCTGCAGCAGTAATTTTTTTAAATTTTGTTTAAAAGTGCCAACAGTAGAGCAGTTTCTAAGCTGAGGGGACGAATTGTTCAGGAGAAAGGGGCACCATAGAAAAAACATTTTTTACCAAAGCGTGTAGAAAATGTGAGGAGAGAAAAAAAAAACACGCTGTAGCACATCTCTGAAATTGTATTGTGAACATGGACAACTAACCTTTCAGATTAATAAGTATGGATTTGACTGTTAGCCAATTTATAAATGAGAGATAACCAATGTAGAGCGCACCTAGAAGAGGTTGATAACCAATCAATTTAAAAATAAAGTGAAGAGCAATGATGCTCATCCCATTTTGATTTTAAAATGAAACAGCAAATGAAAAAAACAGTGCTTAAAGGAATGAGATGCAAACAAGAGCATAGGGAAAGCAGGCCCTCCAGCGCAGCGGCAGAGCTACTGCTCACGAAACTAGCGACCTGGGTTCAGGAATGGACTGGGGTTACTAGAGAGCTGGCCAGGAGAGAGGTGGTTTGAGTGACCTTTACACGCGCTTCACCTCCAGGGGAAGGGGGGTCATGTCCCAGGTGCGGAGCTCCTGGGTGACCACAGGACATCTTGCCATCGATGACCCAGCTAGAGCTAGCTGCAGGGAGGTGTGCTGGATGCATAGCATATTCATGCCACAGTGCCATTACACACATCTCCCGCAGTTACAGGAAAATATCCCACCGGACGAACTGCCACTGTGTAGCTGGCCTGGGGCTGCCTGCCCAGACACAGCATCCAAATGGGTCAGGGGAGGCCCCGCCCTGGGGGTAAGCCAGGGAAGAACACCGGGTTGGGTGGACCTCGGTGTCACTGCAGATGATGGGGGTGCCATCCTGGCCATAAAGCACAGTAAGTCCAAAATAAAATAGATCATGGTGATGAATAGTATTGCCATAACCAAGAACAGGGAAAATTGCATGCCCAATAATGTGTTTACAGTCTGAACTTGACAAACAATGTCTGATGTGCTTTAAACATCCCAGGCATTGGTGAATTTTTCATATGGTTTATTAATGTGCGGTTCGAAGGTCAAAGACGAATCAAAAATTAGGTCAAAATACGACAAGTTCCGGTGGATAGTTTTCCAAGTGAATAGAAAAAGAAGAGGCTATCAAAGGCAACGAGCACGGAGACCCAAACAGCAATTGCTTGAGTCTTCTTACGGTTTAACAGTAATAGGTTATCCAAAAACCATTTTACCACTTTTATCAAACTCTCCCTGAGAAATCATGGCAAGAGAAAATGGAGATCCATGAACACAGAAAAGCACCGTGTCATCAGGTGGCCGACCCAGCAGCAGCTGAGGCCTGCTTGCAGCCTTTGGACAAGGTCTTTGGCTCTCTCTCTCTCTCTGTCCGAAGGCTGGCCAGGATGAGCCGGTGCTTCCTATCCTCAAGAGATTCCGGAAGCTTCGAAAGACATGTGATCCATCCAGCCACGTCATGCTGCCTGCCCAGGCAGTACAGGTATGTGCCATGCGGGTCAGTGACCGACATCTTTTGGCAGCACTGAATGCAAAATTCGAATCCCAGTTTGTGTGGCTCCATTCTTCATTGAGAGGAGTTGGGGAACCAAAAAGTGAGCCTGGGGGAGCTTCCGGGAGAGTAAGTTCTTCAAGTTCGACAGACTTCATCTGTCAAAAGAAGGGGTAAGTGTGCTCGGGCAGAAATTCAGTGTCTTTGTGGGACATTTAAACTAGGAAAGGGGGAGTCTGTGGCTAGGGAACCTATCAGTCACAGTCTGGAAGATAGAAACTTAGCTGGCACTCCCCCAGAAACACAGAACACTCTACCTTAAACTACAAACAACTGTAGGGTACAAAAGGGTGCTTTGAGAGACCATAAAGGGGACAAAGCATCCAATAAGAGGTGGCTAAAAACCAAAAGAAGGAAAACAAAATGCTCTGGCGGCTACCTGAAGGGGAGTGTGTTTCAATGCAGTGACCTGCAGGCAGTAATGGAGGACAGCCAACAAGACCTGGTGGCAATAACAGAGACCTAGGCAATGGACAACAATGATGGGACATTTTGATACTGGGCTATTCACTCTGTAGGAGGGACAGGAAGGGAGCCGGGGCGGGGGGGGGAGTTAGCACTTTATGTTCAGAAAGGGGTGAGTGCCACGACACTCAAAGTCGGCAAAACAGAAGGGGTAGAATCCTTGTGGGTGCAAATCAGCTCGGCATCAGGAAAAAGATCTTCTTCACAGTTATATAGAGGCCCCCAGAGCAAGCAGAGGAAAATGATGAGGTACTTCTGGAAGAGATCAAGGATGTGACACAGTAAGGGGAAACAGTGATGGTAGGTGACCTGCACACGCCAGACGTTGACTGACTTGGCTAGATCCTCAAAAAGTCAAAAGGTGGTCAAGGCCTTACAAGACTGCCTACTGACCCAACTAGGCTTGACGCCATCCTCGATGTGGTCCTCACCAACTCGGAGGTGGTTAGTGCTATTAACATTGGGAAACCACTAGCTAATAGCGACCACAACTCTATTTGGTTTGAGCTGTCCATAGAGGAGGCAAAATCTAAATCCAGGATGGAGGTCTTGAACTTCAGAGGAGCCAGCTTCGATAGGCTGAAACAGCTAGTCGGGGGACTGTCCGGGAGCTATGAGAAAATGGAGGTAGAAGTCATCTGGGGGCAGGATAAACAAGCCATTCTAGGGGGCCACCAAACTGTGCATAAGGACTGTGACAAAAAGGAACCAGCACAACAGACCCATTTGGTTCACAGGCCAGGTCAGGGAAGCAATTAGGGGCAGAAGGGAAGCTTTTCACAAATATGAGACAAAGGAATGAGATGACTGGGATGACTACACCCAGAAAAGCAAAGAAGCTAAGAGGTCGGTGAAACTGGCAAAAGCGGCAACTGAGCTTCAGATCGTGGGGGGGAGGATCAAATCAGGGGACAAACACTTCTTTTGATGCATTCAGGAGAAGAGAAAAAAAGAGAGAAGGGGTAGACCAGCTCTTAGATGTGATAGAATCATTGAGGATGATGAACAGAAGGCATCTACTTTGAACAACTTCTTCTGTTTGGTATTCACCAAGGAACATGATGGGCACATTTCAGATTGTAGTGTAAAGGATGAGGATAGGGGATCCCAAGAATGGAGACACCAACATTCACCACAGACAGGGTCAGGGAAGCACTGGAGCATCTTAAAGCAGACAAAGCACCTGGACCAGATGGACTGCACCAAAGGGAGCTACGGGAGCTTGCCGTGGAATTGGCAGACCCCCTGGCACAATTGTTTGATCGCTCATTACAGACGAAAACCATGCCTAAGGACTGGAAAAGAGCAGATGTGGTACCTACGTCTCCAATAGTAACAACTGATGTCCATTCATATATCTTTCACACAAGCGTATTGTATGAGTAAACTGCATAGTCTAAAATATATATGAATGGACATCAGTTTGTTACTATTAGAGATGTGAATTCCAGAACTTTTTTCCCACTGTGGTAACTTGGTTTGTCACTGGGAACCCTGTCTGTACCATGCGGCTCTGAACCAGGGAAAAACAGATGTGGTACCTCTCCACAGGGAAGGGGGAAGGAGGAGACTGGCAATTACAGGCCGGTGAGCTTCACATCTATAGTCGGGAAATTAATGGAAACATTAAACAGGACCTCGTAGAATACTTGAAAAAGAACAGATTTCAGGATGGGAGACAACATGGGTTCATGGTGAGGTGGTCATACGAGACAAACCTCATTATGTTCTCTGACTGGGTGACTAAGGAATTAGATAAAGGCCCCCCCAGCGGATCTCCTATACTTGATTTTAGTAAGGCCTTTGATTAAGTGCCACATAAGTGCCTACTAAAGAAGTTAGAGGACCTAGGCACTGCTAGGAGCATAGCCAGGTGGGTGGGAAACTGGCTGAAGGACAGGCAGCAGAGAGCGGTGATCAACAGGGTGAGGTCAGGTGAGAGGGAGGTCACTAGCAGGGTGCCACAGAGATCGGTCTTGGGGACCAGTCCTTTTTAACATGTTCATTAGTGACACTGGAGAAGCCATTCAAGGCAAAATAGCCCTCTTCACAGATGACACTAAGTTAGGTGGTGGGGTTGACAGCACCCAAGCGGTGAAGGACCTTCAAAAAGACCTGAAAAAAATTGGAGAGATGATCCAAGGTTTGGCAGCTACAGTTTAATGCAAAAAAAGTGCAAGGTTTTGCATCTGGGTATGGGGAACCCTGGAGCAGAGTACTGGCTTAATGGGGTTCAACTCAGACCCCACCTGGAATACTGTGTTCAGTTCTGGAGCCCTCACCTTAGGAAGGACAGGGATAGGCTGGAAACTGTGCAGAGAAGGGCAACCAAGATGGTATAGGGCCTCCAGGGGCTTTCTTACGAGGAGCGACTAAAGACATTGAACATGTACTCTCTAGAGACTAGAAAGGAGAGAGAGGTGATATGATTGAGAGATTCAAATTCATGAGGGGCATTAACAAAATGCCCAACTCAGACATTTTTAATAGAAGGCTCGACCACCAGGGGACACGAATGGAAGCTGTGGGGTGGGAGCTTCAAAAGGAATCTGAAGAAGTTTTACTTCACAGAAAGAGTCACTGAACTGTGGAATACACTGCCAGCCGAGGTGGTGGGCACTAAAACCATGGCAGCTTTCAAGAGAGGGTGGGACAGAGTAAGAGCTCAACAAGGTACAGAAGGTAGGGGGGCTAGGTCCTAGGACCCACAGAAGACCTCAGTAACCCTTGAACAGACTAGATGGACCTATGATCTCCTTCTGCCATCATCTTCTATGTTTCTGTGAAATTACTTTGAAAAACTTTAATCACCAAAAAGCTAGAAATATAAACAGGAGCTGCTAAGGAGGGGACCTGGCTCTTCCAGTGGAAAGAAAGATCTGACATCACGGTGCAGAGTCAGGGGCGGTGAGAGGAGCTTAGCTTAAAGATGTTCAGCAGAAAGCCTGTTCCAGTAGAATTGCCAGAGTGTGGATAGTGAACTGAATCCATGCCCCTAGAACAAACATTTCCATGCAGGGCAAATCTAGCTTTAACCCAAGGCTTTTGGCGTTAGTTCCTAGGATTGTGATGGTAATTCTTTAACTGTACATGCAAGCATACTCCTGTTTTGCAGCTTTAACCTTTGTATTGCCAGATAAAGCATAGTAAATGTTAAGACCAACATAAATCTTTTTTTTAGGGTTATTTTACATAACAGACTGACTGACTCCATTACTACTTTTCACTTCACTTGTTCATTGCTAGAAGTAGTGTTATTGCTACAGAACTGTAAACCACTTAGGTAATTTTAGCCAATCAGCGACAAGAAACATAGGACCTCTTATGCAGAGTACAGTTGGCATCTCCTGGAGTGGCTTCAAGTGGAGCACTTCAGCAGCATGGGGGAAGAGTGTTACTTTAACTTAACAAAACAAAAAAAACCTTCAAACAGTCTAGGAAACCTGAGTGCTTTATAGTACAGTATGTTGCTCTTATTTAGCAAGCAACTAAGTATGTACACAGAACAGTTGGTAGAAAGGGTACTTGATGTTGTAGAGAAGATTGATTACTGCTTATGCAGCACAGATGTGGATGTTCACTCTCTTCATTATAGGAATTATGGGCAAGATTTTCAAAATGTGCCGCAGGGCTTGCACCAACCCCTTCACCATGACACTCAGGTTCTAGCAGTGCACCAACCCCTTTTCTGTAACTGCACCTAATTTTTAAAATGTCAGGCGCAGTCGCAACAGTTTCCACACTTTATGGCCGCTTGTACCAGATATCTAGCACAAGCTCTGCAAAAAAGGCCCCCAGGATTGCCGCAAGTTAGACCAGAAAAGGCTGGTCTAACTTGCGACAGTTGCTGCACAGGATAGAAACTCCTGTTAGATCGCTGCAAGCCCCATGCACCATATCGTTGTCGAACTCAGGACTTGTGGCTATCAAAGTCTTTGAAAATTCTGCACAATGTCTCCATTATAGGAACCATCACCCTTTCAAAATACTAAGAAGGCACAGGAACCCTACTGAGGAGGACTCCACACCTAGAAGACTTAGCAGTGCCACAGGGACAAAGTACCTTTGCACTAAAGGTAGACTGGCCCTAAAGGGACTTTGTCTCAAAGTGTCCCTAGTTTAAAAAACATATTTTATGATTGCCAGAATTCTGTAAAGATTGTTGATGTAGCTGGCAGTTTGATTCTGACTCTTATTTTTCTTTAAAAAAGTAAAAAACAGACTGCCCAACCTACTGGTGTTATCACACCAAAACAGGTTTGTTTACATTCCTTTATTTATCAACTCCAAATGCATCTTTCCTAGAATTGGGAACACCCACAGAAGAATCTAGCCCCTCATAATGCAGTGGGAGTTTAGGAAGCTACTGCTTTATCAGTGACTGCACTATCTGGGTGTGTTTGTACTGCTCAGGAAGAATGCAGTAAAAACAGATCCAGGATTGTAAACAAAACAAGGTTGTTTATAAATATACACTGCCATGCATTTCAGTTCTACTAAATAAGGAAACAGACAAAACAAACGGCAACATCAGTGAATTTTAGAGAGGGTAATCAATCATAAAATGTTGGGTTTCAACTAGAAATAATATGATGAAAACAGGTTGACAGTGTCCCTTTAAGGCATGGAATAGTACTGTCAGAACACTCACAATCTCTCAAAAGGAGAGAGAGGAATGACTGCTGGAGGTGAAAGGATGATTAACAGTAGGAAATGTGTAGCCAGTCCCCCTCCTGGATGGCAGGTACTGTACGGGCCCCACAATGCATGATGAGGAACTGGACAGGGTTCTGATTTGAGCACCGGGGCTATTAGCTGGGTCCCTTAAAGCTGCCACTACAGGCAATAGCTATGGATAAGGGCTGCATACACTGGTATAGGGGTCAGGCTGTGAACAATTAACAGGAACATAGCTGACCCACTATCTGGGGTACAGCTATAAGGGCATCCGCTGTTTACCTAGTGGTACCAAAAGTCCTAACATCAGCCAACACATCCTTTCTATGGTCAGACTTCAAATTCTGAATCTAGTGATAATGTATAGCAGACTTGCAGAATAGAAAGTACTGCACACTAACAAACTAGAACGCACTTCAATGCGCAGGCAGGGTACCACTTGGGGGGATTGGGCAGAGTGCAGGAACTGTGGGGAAGTCGTGACCCGGAAGGTGCTCTGGATCCAAGGTCAGTGCCTCAGCTGTTGGAAAGGGCTGCTGTTGGGAGCTGAGCTCAAGCCTGCCAGGGGGATATCCATTTTGTAAGAGTCAGATCCAGTGAACAACAGTGAGGACTACAGGAACCACTGCCTCAGCATGCCCAGAGTCCAATTCAGGGCCAGTAGACTGTAGTTGGAAGGGATGGTGAGAGGCAACATAGGAGCAGATCGGGAGTGCAGTTGCTGCCCACCTCTTACAGGTATCACCACTGTTAGAAGAGGCCCCTGTGTTCTCACCCCAGCGAAAATCAAGGGCCAGTACTCCTGATAAAGGGGCTTCTATCACTGTGCACAAGCCAAGGAATGGTGGGAACCTCAGAGAGGGGGAGTATAAGGGTCATGGTAATAAGGGAGCCAACAGTCAGGTGTACAGGTAGAATGTACTCTTCTCACCATTGTTGTTAGGGAGAGCCACTGCTTCCCAGAGGTAACAGCGAACACCCTCTGAAAGAAGGTGCTGGAGCGCACCATGAAGGAAAGTGGAGGCCAGATACAGTAGTGCACATAGGCACAAATTATCTGGCCTGGAGGGGCTTAGAGGAAGTGAAGAAAAGCTTTTAAACTAGAGGCAGGATGTGGAGGGGCTTTGAGGAAGTGAAGAAAAGCTTTTGAACCTGAGGCAGGATGCTCAGAAAAAGGGCACTGCAGTCACACTGTAGTCACTGGGAGCAGTTAAAAACAAAACAGGTCAGTGTGCGGATGAAGGGCTGGTGCCAGGAGAGGGTTTTCAGATCCTAGGGGTCTGGGACCACACCTGGTGGGGATGGAGATTGTTTAGGAGGGGCTGCCTCCATCCCAGTGGGGAGGGCACCAGGGTACTAAGCAATAGGTTTGAACAACACCTAGAAAAGAACTTTAAAGTGATTTTCCCAGTTTCCATGATCACTTCAATTATTAGATACATTATGTGGGCGAAAGTAAATCCTTGCAATTTGGCCCAACAAGGTGGCCAGCTGATCCCTTCCACTTCCTAATTCCTGTGGCACGTCTTGTTAGTCGAGTGGTGGCCTTCTCTAATCTTCAACTCGCCATCATAATGCATTAAACAGTAATGAAATTCAGGCCTCATTGACTTCAATGAGGCTCACCACCACGTTCTCCCTTGCTTCACGTCATTAGGTGTTGAGCACAGAGGCTTGCCAGAAGAATCAGGAAGTGGAAGGGATTGGTTGGCCGCCTTGCTGGGGCCAAATTATGATCCCTTCCACCTAAATACAGATGCAGCATAGAATTGTAAAAATGGCAAGGACTTACTTTTGCCAGCATAAAACTAATATAAGAGATACCACAATTGAAAAATGTGGGTAAATCACCATAAACTATGCGAGAGGTGGCAGTACAGTTGAATGTAGACACAGTCAACTGAGGGGAGCAGATAGGAGCAGTAAACCATAATGGGGTGGGATGGGACATAATAGCTGAGCATTCTGCATTGAGGTTAAGAGGAGCATGGGGGCTGTGCACTACAGGAGGAATACGCAAAGGGAAGAAAGGGCATTTAGAGACAACTATCAGAATCCTCTGAGTTGGAATTGCGTGCCTCTGGTGAGAGATGGTGAAACTATATGACATTTTATGAAACCATATGAAATTATATTGGATATTGTACTTGTGACTGTGTGATTAGTGAAGTGTAGGACAAGGTAAAGGGTACCTTCCCAAAAGCAATACTCTCCTTGGCTGAGGGTACTCAGGAATTGTGGGACACTGGAGGGCTTGCTCTGCAAGCATTTTCCCCAGCATCATTCCTACAACATTTCTCACTCAGCAGCACTTGAGTGCACCACTTTGCCTCTTTTTAAAGCTCCTGGTTATTGTAGGAGTACTTTTAAACAGTATATAAACACTTATTTGAGCACCAGAGGGGATCACAAAACCGGAAGTCATACGCACACTCACTTCAATTTTTTACGCTATTTCAGGGCCCAGCTAGTGAGCAGGGCGCGCGTGCGTGGGGCCGTACATGGAGACGCACGCAGAGACACGCGCCTCAGCACATGTCTACCGTGGAAGCCGGGAACAGGGCCACAGACTGGGTACTCACTGTAAGAGACATCTGGAAGAAGGTATAAGTAACCACTCTACCAACACAGTATTAGGGAATCGGGGAAAATGTCTAAACCAGGCAACTGCTGTTATTCCTGTCAAATATACGCAAAGGGAAAACAGATCCCTGATTTCGGATTTGACAGATGTTTATGAGTTACAATGTTACAAGAGGAAATAACACAACTTTAGGCTAAACAGTGGATTAGCCCAGATACAGACGACTTAATATTTAACAGTGCCCCAGTTTTGCCCTTACAAAACAGATTTGAGGCCTTAACCTTGGAAGATGATGTTTCATCAAATAATATCTATTTTACAGAATTTAGAACCTATGATGAATATGGCCCATAACTCTATTCCATCTACCGCTAACATAAAATCCTTTCCCCCAAAAAACCCTAGTTCTACAGAACAGGTAACAGAATCTACCATTACTCTCCCTGACCCTCAGAAACTACATCAAGATGGAAGTCAAATGCTTGAGCCCAGCACTAAACAAATTTATGTGCTGGGAGACTCCATCATTAAATATATCAACAGGGCAGTCTGTAACCCAGACAAAACAAACCGCACGTGCTCCAGTTATGGGGGGCAGGGTATCAGATTACATCTATGGCAAAAGAGATACTATCTAATGTTGGGAAAACCCATTGGTGGTTATATATGCAGGCACAAATTACATAGCCAAAACCACTCTTGACCAACTTAAACTAGATTCCGTTGCACTACATAGTATCTTGGACAAACTAGGATGTAGTATCTGCTTCTCAGAAATACTGCCAGCACCCAGAGCCTCGGATCAGATCATAAATAAAATCAAAGCCACAAAATAATGTCTTAGGAAGTGGTGCCATAGGCAAAAAATTACTTGCCTAACATACTGGGAAGAATTCCATGATCACCCATCCCTATTTTGCTGGGACAGCCTGCATCTGAGTAGGAGGGGGGAATACGATGCTAGGAAGAAAAATAACTATACACATCAATAGCCATTTAAACTATCATCCAGGGGGTCGAATGGGACTGAGCCCAAGTCTCTAACAAACCCTTTACAAAACCAGAAATTATGTAATACAGTATCTTATCACTTAATGCTAGATCTTTGAGTGTCACTAAAATGGCTGAATTAGAAATTAAGATTCATACATTAAACTTGGGGACAACAGCCATAACTGAGACCTGGGGAACTCAGATTCTCTATAGTCAGTAGAGATACCAGGGTTCAAGCTCTACTCTAAGAATCGAACAAATAATGGTGGGGGGGGGCTGACTTTATGTAAGAAATTACATCACCTCATCTGAAGTTCCATATATCACCCAAACTGAAAGTATATGGGTTGTTATTCAATTTAGAGGTCAACCACAGATCCTTGTGGGCACATGTTACAGAACCATCATCTGCTGATCTTGAATTTGCTAACCATTTAACTAAGGACATTGTATATTTGGCAAATAAGGGTAATGTTCTTATTCTGGGTGACTTCAACCTACCTACTACATATTGGGACTCCCTAACAGGCAGTAGTCAACATGAAAAGATCTTTTTGTCATCCATTATTGAGTTAGGCCTTGTACAACTTATAAGGGAACCCACTAGGGGATGCAATACACTAGACCTAGCCATAACTAACATAGAGAACAATATATCCAATCTCTCCATACAGGACCCTTTGAGTAACAGGTGAGCATATGTCAATTCTTCTAAAAATCTCATATGACTACCAACCGACCACCAGCCAACTGCAGTTAAAACATTATGAAAGAGCTAATTTCGAAAAAATAAATAATCATTTAAACAATATCCAGTGGGAAAATATACTTCATCCGCTTCAGCTTGAAGAAGCATTGAATTTCCTAAAAACAACAATTCAGGAACTAGAAGACATATATATATTCCTACAGCAAACAAATACAATAATAAAGGGAAAATCCCATTACAGTTCAATAATGCAACAAAAAAAAAAAATAAGGAAAACTATTCGCATCATTAAAAAATGTTCTAACAATCAGAAAGAAGAAACAATTAACCTATATAGGGTAGCAGTTAAAGAACTAAAAAAAATAATTCTATTAACTAAACAAAACCTTGAGTTTAAAATAGCACATGCAAGACTCCCACAAGTCCCTTTTCTACTATCTCAATGAAAAAAGGGGAAAAATACATCAACAAGTCCAATAACCATAAATGAATCCTCAATTGCATCCAACAAAGAAACTGCAGATGTCTTTAATAATTACTTTTGCTCAGTATTTTCAAAAAATGATGTACATAAAAGTCCCACCAATCATATTAGTAAAACCACAAAGTATACAATCACAACAGCTGACACAAATCAAGTACTAAAAATAACTTCCAGTCCAGGCCCTAATAAGCTAAATCCAAAATGTTTTAATAGCAACAACTGATGCATTAACTCCCCCACTAACTATTATTTTTAACAAATCCCTAGGTGAATCAACCATCCCTTCTGATTGGCTTACGGCTACTGTTACATGGTAACCATTCAAAAACAGGAATTACTGCCCTATTAGCCTCAAATCAATATCATGTAAACTCATGGAGAAAATAGTCAAATCCCTTACTGAAACAGAAATGCAATCCTTGAACATCCTTGACCACTTCCAATATGGGTTTAAACAGGGCCACTCGTACAACCAACCTTTTCTCCTTTTATAACCACATAAGTCAAGGTCTGGATTCCAACACCCCAGTGGACATTATCTTATTGGACTACAGCAAGGCCTTTGGCAAAGTGTCACATGCTATATTAATAAACAAACTACTACACTTGGGATTCTCCTCAAACATGGTTAAATGGGTGGATTGCTGGTTGAGGGGATGAACCCAGAGTGTTAAGATGAATGGAATTTTGTCTGATGTTGGGGAAGTTTCTAGTGGTATCCCGCAGGGCTCAGTCCTGGGTCCGACACTTTTCAATATCTTTATTAGCGATATGAAAATTAATTCTAGCAATATATTAGTGAAATTCGCAGACGACACTAAATTAGGAGGTAGAGTAGATTGCTCATCTGACATGAGTGCACCTACATCTGACCTCACCGCCATCGAACACTGGGTTCATATTAACAAGATGCATTTCAATACAAAAAAGTGTACTGTTTTGCATCTGGGAAAAACAATCCAAAGCAGATATATATTCTAAACAATACCACTGTAAAAACATCATACTGCGAGAAAGACTTAAGTACTGCGGTCAACAACAAAGCTGTCCTCAACAGATCACTGCAACAAGGTAGCAAATCTTTCTAATGCACTTCTGAGATGTATAAACCACACATTCATCTCCAAAACTAAAGAATGTATACTCTCACTATACAGATCACACATCAGACCATATATAGACTACGGGTCACCCTTTTGAAGCCCATATTTGGCCAAAGATATAAACTAGATAGAGCATAGAGCAACCAGGATGGTCCCTCACTTAGCCAACTTGAATTACGATGAAAGATTAAAAAGGACAGGACTCCACTCTTTAGAACTAAGAAAAAGCAGAGGCGATCTTATACTGTTTAAAATCATACAAATGCCAACATTAATGGAACAATGTGGAATAACTTATTCAGAAAGAAAAATAGTAGCTAGACTACACAATAGGCAACTTGGATGTCAGCAAAGCCAGGACAAAAAAAAGGCTACACTTGTATACCATTAGGGCCCCAAGATTGTGGCATTAACTTCCACAAGAACTAGTGAACTGCACCAATATTAACATATTCAAAAAACATTTAGACAACTGTCTTCTATATAACCCCATCTAGGATAAATAACCCACCATCATGGGGGACAATCTCAATGGGCCAAGGCCTGCTTTTGTTCTTTTCTACCAAGTTACCAACAAGGCTAATAGGTGGGATACATCAGGTATGGAGGGTGATGCATCAAGACCAAAAGCCTGGGAAACTAAACCTGTGACGATCTCCAGCCACTAAAGGCAGATGCACACTTGGACATGGTGACTGTTGCTGAGACATGGGTGACAGTACTATAACTGTAATCTACCGGTACCAGAATACACCCCTCTCAGAAGGGACAGGATAAAAGGGGAGAGACATAGTAGTTTATGTGAAGGAGGGTATCCTGGCTTCAGAGATATAGGATGATGGCAGGCAAAATGGACTAGACAATCTGGGTACAAGCCATAGTGGGGGTGGGAGGGGGTAATCAGGATAGCACTGTCTCTAGGTCTACTTTACCACCACCACAGGAAAGTCAGGCTACTGACACCAAAAACTGATACCACAAATATATGGTTCAATGGTAAAACAATGTATTTATCTGCTAAAAACAAAGACCCTGGTAGCACCCCTATGTATTTACACACAGGAGTGAAATTATCTTACAGTGGCTCTTTTTAGGTTACCTGTATTAGGTGCTGCCATTCATCTTACCTTTTTGATGATTTCATTTTAGTGTCCAGTATTGATTTACCTTTTGTGTGTGCCATTTATTTCCTAGCATTTCCCTTCTTCACCCAGGTTTGGCTTTTTTTTTTGTTTGTTATTACTAAGGCGGTGATTCTTATGGCCCTTTCCCTTCACTACCCCCTCCAGCACCCTTTGTTTTCTCTTTCATATTTGTTAGTACTGTGGCACACTGGCACATATAGTGTCCTGACTTTTTGGATTAGAATGGATCCACACATGTTTTACTGTGTATTTTATTGTTGCTATTTTGGTTAATGGGCTATTGTTGTAAAAATGTATCTGCCTTGTCAGCAGCTTTTGCCTGTGGGTTATAACTGTGTACTTTAAGCAGGTACATGTGGAGTGCATACTTAAGACATTTTATGGTGTGGCTCATTCGTGGGCCAAAAATGGGATGGCTTATATATACAGAATAAATTGGGTAAATAAATCATGTTATGTAAGCAGTAAGGCATAAAGGAATGTGTGTAAAACATATTTTACAGCATGGCCTGGGCTGTAGTAAGGCACGAGGCTGAAGGCCAAGTGACTTCAGCTGCTGGGCGTACTGTAAAATATGTTTTACACACATCCCAGAGTGCCCCATTCTGCTTATAAAATTGGCCTTTTTTTTTTTTTTTTTACTTTTTACTGTTGGGAGAAGCATTTTTATATGTAGAAACAATAGATTTACTTGTGTGTATTTGTGATAAAACAGTCCTTCCGACCACTGCAAGTGATGTAATTGATGATGTCATTGTATTATTGCCTACTTTCTTCTTCCTGTTTTTTTTTTCTCTGTTTTTGTCCACATTCAAGATATGGAATGTTTATCATGGAGTATACCATGGACATAAATGAACAGCCAATGAAATGGTTAGACTGGCAGTTTACCATCGGTGTAAATCCTCTGTTAATCACTGGCTGATGAGCAAGTAGTGGTAATGGTCATCCACATCCTAATCCTCTGCAGCCCAGGAATAAATACAATAAAAATAAACACACAAAGCAATCTCTTTAAAAGTTGTATTTTATTATAGTAAAAAAATGAACCTTGGTATATTATCAGTCAACCACTCGGAGGATGTGGCTTACGAGAGATTACCATGTCTCAGCAGGATTTACCCACTCGCCAAGAAACCACTCCAGCCATGGTAAATCCCCCAACCCACATCCTCTCGTAACTTATTGCTTAAATGTTTACCATGGAATACATGGATTCAAAATACTGCTCAGTTCCACTGGCAGAATGTTCCTCTTCTAACATACTGTGCACACACAACAAAGGCCTTTGTTACTGCCAGAGACTCAATTATCTCATTGTCAGGGCGAGAGGAAGAGTTCCCTGATGAGCAGGCAAAGAAACATTTGCAGTGAAAACTATAAACAATATGTCTTGTTTCTGATTTGTTAATGTATGTAAGGAGAGTGAATCAGGGAAACACAATTTAATTAATTTGTTTTATTTTATATGTAAGGTAGTTTTATTTTTAGGACCCAGCTGAAGTTGTTTTACAGTATAAAGGAAGCAGCCATGTTTGTGGTGGAAGATCAGTTCTTGCTGTAGGGGACTAACTGAAATGCCTGTGTTCCAAATGCCCATTGATATGGGTTCCAGACTCTTCACTGCTGAGAAGTATTTTTTTAAACCATGTGTAAACCATATTTTACACATAAATAAGAGCCAATCAGATTACTGGATTTTACCTTGCCATTTATAATGGGGATACATACTTATTTTCTCTTAGAACACCATTTATTTCACTTAGAAGGCAATTTATTTAACTTAGAACATGTTATTTCCAATAACCTTCCTTCTTGTATCCAGCACTTATTCTAACCTTATACTATCCTGACCTTATGCATAACTGTTCTCTGCATGTAAATAACTGTTCTAAGTTGCTAATCATTCTCCTTTCACATTTCCTACATAGAAACATAGAAACATAGACTTTGACAGCAGATAAGGACCGCTAGGCCTATCTAGTCTGCCCATTTCCCTACCTATAGGATAGGCCGCAGATTCTATTTAACCAACAGCCTATATCTTCCTGCCCCCCACAAGAATTGCCTTATGTCTGTCCCATGCATTCTTGAATTCTCCCACAGTTTTAGACTCCACAACTTCCTCAGGAAGGCTGTTCATGCATCCACTACCTCTCTGGAAATAATACTTCCTCACATTGCCCCTGAACCGCCCTCCTTCTATCTTTTAAATTGTGTCCCTTGTTCTTGCAAGTCTCTTTTTCTGAAAGATGCTACCCCTTGGACTTTGTTGATTCCTTGAGGTGCTTGAAAGTTTCTATCATGTCCCCCTCCTCCTTCTTTCCTCAAGGGTATACATATTAAGCTCCTTAGTCTCTCCTCATACGGCTTCTCTTGCAGACCCTGCACCATTTTAGTTGCCCTCCTCTGGACTGCCTCTATCCTGTCTATGTCCTTGCGAGATGGGGTCTCAGAACTGGACACAGTATTCCAGATGGGGTCTCACCAACTGTCTGTACAGAGGGATAACAACTTCCTGTTTTCTGCTGCTGATGCCTCTCCTGTACATCCCAGTATACCCCGGCCCTCCCTACTGCCTTTCACATTGCTTACTAACCTTAAGGTCATCTGATATAGATTACCCCAGGTCCCTTTCCTGTTTTGTTGTTGTTACTACCTCCCACCCATTGTGTATTCTTCCCTGGGTTCTTGTTTCCCAGGTGCATTATTTTGCACTTTTTGCATTGAATCCTAGCTGCCATCGTCTGACCATTCCTCCAACCTTGCCAAGTCCCTTTTCATCCTTTCCACGCTCCTTGTGTATCAACCCTGTTGCAGATCTTTGTGTCATCTGCAAAAAGGCATACTTTCCTTCCAGTCCCTCTGCAATGCCACTGATGAAGACATTAAAAGGACTGGACCCAATACTGAACCCTACGGTACCCCACTAGTAACCGCCCTTTCTTCAGAGTGGACTCCATTTACAATTACCTTCTGTGTCCTGTTGTCCAGCCAATGTTTTACCCAGGCTACCACCCTGGGACCACTCCCAGGCTGGTTAATTTGACTAATAATCTTTTGTGTGGACTGTGTCAAATACCTTGCTAAAGTCTAGGTAGGCCATGTCCACAGCCCCTCCCTGGTCTACTACTTTGGTCACCCAGTCAAAGAAATCTATTAGATTCATCTGACATGACCTTCCGCTGTGAACCCATGCTGCCTTGGATCCTGTGCTCCACTGACCTCTAGGGTACTCAACAATTCTTTCCTTCAGAGTGACTCCATCACTTTCCCTACCACAGAGGTCAGACTGACAGGTCTGTAGTTTCCTGCCTCTGTCTTGGTCCCACTTTTGTGAAGGGGAATCACATCCGCCTTCCTCCAGTCCTCGGGTACCACACCATCCTCCCATGATTTATTAAAAAGAGTAGCCAGTGGTTTCACTAGTTCCTTCCTTAATTCTTTTAGAATTCTGGGGTGAATTCCATCAGGACCCATTGCTTTGTCCACCTTCAGTTTTAGGAGTTCTTGCAGAACCCTTTCTTCTGTGAAAGGACTGGGATCGACCCCCCTATCAAGAGTGCTTCTGTTAATTGGATTAGGCACTTCCCCCTCCTCTTTTGTGAATACTGAGCAGAAATATTTGTTCAGTATTCCTGCTTTTTCACTGTCCCCCTCTGCCCACCCACTGTTCATTCTATTCAGCCTCACTATCCCTCCTTTGTCTTTCTCAGCTCGCTGATGTACCTATAAAGGTTTTATCCCCTTCTTAACTGGGTTGGCTATCTTTTCCTCAGTTTGGGCCTTTGCTATTCTGACTTCCCTCCCTGCTTCTTTCTGCCTTAACTGGTACAGCTGTCTGTCCTGCTCCTTCTGTGTTTCCTTATACTTCTGGAATGCTATCTTTTCTCCTGACTTTCACAGCCACCTCTCTTGAGAACCATAGTGGCTTTTTCTTTCGTTTTGATTTGTTTATTTGCTTCACACAAAGGCTTGTTGCCTCTGTGATGGCAGTTTTGATAATTCCCATTGTTGCTCCACACCTCCTTCTAGCCTGTTTGCTAGTGCTTTCTGAGGCACTCTCCCATCTTGCCAAAGTCAGCCCTCCTAAAGTCCAGTACCCTCACTTTTGTATGGCTTGACTCTGTAGCTGAGTTTACGTGAACCACACTGTTTGATGGTCACTTGTCCCAGATGGCAACCCACTTCTAGATCTGAGATCCTCTCACTGCCCCGCTTGAGAGCACGAGGTCTAAGATTGCTCCCTCACAGTGGGTTCCGAAACTAGCTGTCTAATGCCTGCCACCTGTAGGCGTCAAGAATGGCCCTGCTCTTGGATGTCGCTGCAGCAAATGTGCTCCAGTTAACATCTGGCATATTCAGGTCTCCCATCAACAGTATCTCCCCTTTCTCTGCCATTCTAAGAATGCCTTCCATCATATCATTGTCCATTCCTTCCCCCTGACATGGGGGTCTGTACACAACCCCTGTGCGGATTGTGGTGCCCTTTCCAGTCTCCAAGGTGACCCACAGTGCCTCCTCTCCTCCCTGTTTACTCTTTTGTTCAGTTGCTTTTATCCCTTCCTTTACATAGAGAGCTACTCCTCCCCCTCTTCTCCCCTGCCTGTCTCTCCTGTGGGTTATGTACCCTGGTATGTTAACATCCCAGTCATGGTTCTCTGTGTACCATGTTTCTGTGACTGCTACGATATCCAGGCATCCCTCTTCCATTAAGGCCACCAGCTCAGGGAACTTGTTGCCCAGACTAAGGGCATTGGTACTCGTTACCCTCCATTTCCTGATGGCCTTACCCCCTTTTGCCCCATCCCTGTCCTTCTTGCCTTTGTCACTTTCTCCATTTACCCCTGCCCTTCTCCCTATCGACATCTCCATGCTGGTGTTTGCCACACTTACTACCGTGATTGTTTGGCGGGGCTAGGATTTTCCTGCTCCTTTCCAGTGCCTCCCCCCTTGGCTAGTTTAAAAGCTTGCCAATGAAGCATTTAAACCTATCACCTAGGATCCTGGTTCCCCTCCCGGACAGATGCAGCCCATCATGCCAGTATAGGCTTGCATCACTCCAGGTGGACCCCCAGTCCCCAATGAAGCCAAATCCCTGAGCTCCACACCAGTTTTTCAACCACTGATTGAGATCCCATGGTACGGAACACCCAGCCTCTCTATGCCATAGATGGGTAGCACCTCCCAGAAGGTTACCACTGCGCAGCTATTTGACTCAAGGCCCCTCCCCAATTCCACAAACTCTTCCTGCACTTCTCTAATCCCTTTCTTAGGCAGGTCATTTGTCCCTAAGTGGACAATGACATCCAGCTCCCTCCCCTGTGCAGCTGCTCCAGCAATCCTGAGGATTCGCTCCCTGTCCCTCCAAGCCATGGCGCCAGGCAGGCACCTTACCTCCCTCTCCCCTTCCTTGCCCAGTTCTACCTTCCTAACAATGGAGTCCCCCACCAGGAGTTGTTTCCTTCCCCTGCAGGGTCCCCTGCCACCTCCTGTGGGTCTCCTTTGTGGAGGTTCCAGCATCCTCCTTGGTCTCCACTGTAGGTGCCTCCATAGAGGAACCACTTTGCCAGAATGGCATAGGAATTGTGGAGAGGTACAACTGGAGGGATGTGCCTCTGTTCCACCACCCTCACCCTCCCTGAGCCCACTGTGGTCCAACCGCTCCTCTTTCTTGGCAACCTCTGAGGCAACGGCAGTGGCACTGGTGGACCCTGGATGGAAGAGGAGGTCCCACAAATCCTGGCCAACTCAGCCTGGAGATGAGCAACCTCCTCCCTCAGCCCAGAGAGGTGCCTGCAGATGGGACAACACCGCATCCTCCAGAACATCTCCCGGAAGACTGCTGCTCCACAGCCACTGCACTGCACCACTCCAATCATGTCTTATTTCTGTCCCCTTAACTGTTTGCAATCCTTACTCTTTCCTCTGTTTTTTTTTTCTCTCTCCTTACTTTCTGCCTGTGTGCCCTTTAAGCTCCTGATTGTCCTGTTCTGAGACAAGAATATCCTATATTTCTCAGTAGACCGCTTACTTGTTCAGAGGCAGACCTCCAGCAGCTAGAGGGGGCTGGAGAGCTACTCTTGCCCTTCTAGGATGGTGGATCCTTGGTGGTTCTGTGATCCTCTTGGTTCTGGTGGTTCCTCTTGATCCCTTCCACACTTTCCCCTCACCCCTCTATGGCTTTGCCCCATCCCCCTTCCCCCTGTTGTATCTCCTGAGCTCCCTTGCTCACTTTAAAATGCTTTGTCCCATACCTTCTCACCTCTGACAAGGCCCCTGGGCTGATGCCATCCCTCACCTTGTTGAGTATTAGATATTAGGCTGAGTCTGATCTCATTTTCCTGTAAAGAGTCATTTCATAAGACCCAACCCCCTCTAATATGACCCTTTGAATTCCAGGTTTTAATCAAATATGCACCATTGCATACATTGTACAATGCCACATGTATTGGAACTTCTCTAGTTATGCACTCTTGTAATGTCTTGTATAATTCCTTGTTTTGTTTGTACTCCGTCTCATACTTTTCCAATATGTATTGTTCGTCTGACGTGGATCCTATGAAACGATCTTGTGCTCAAAGGTGTTATCCAAAATTTCAGTAAATAAAACAAATTTAAAATATTTCCACTTTGAATCTGGAAACAGAATGCAGAGAACAATGGGCCACATAGAGAACTTGCAATGGAAAGAAAGGCAGTTTTAAGCTAAAACAAGGAAAAACACCAGTAAAAACATTACAAATGGTGTAATATATATTAACTACATAATGGGTTGCAGTAGAATAGTACATTTATCTCCCCGTAATGGTGAGACCCTTATAACTAACTCGTGGCTTCACCACTCGTGAATTATGGATCTTACCACTCACTAGTGGAGATAAATGTGTCATTTTACTATAACCCGTCGTATACTCTCTCTCTCTCTATATATATATATATATATATATATATATATATATATATATATATTCAAGAATCGTTGTTAATGCTCTAGGTAGGGTTTAAGCCACAAAAGTAGGGCAATGTGGCATTAGGGTTTCCAAACCTGGGAGAGAGGCAGTATAGCGCAGTGGTTTAAAGCTCTGAGCTGCAAATCTGGAGACCTGGGTTTGAATCCCACAGCCCGCACTTGCATACTGTGTGACCCTGAGCAAGTCACTTAACTTCCCTGTGCTCCCAGGTTGCACCTGTAAACAAGCTTTCAGCTTAGTGTGTCTCACCTGGTTAAACAATTGGGGAAAAAAAACCCTAACACTCCATCCCCACACTGCACACACCAACAGGCACCAAGTGGGTGCCTTGGGGTCATCAGCCCCAACGCTCAACCCTATTCCATAAGTAAATAAGCTGAGATGGGTACAGTATAGGAGAATGGGGTAAGTGTTAGGCTGATGACCCCAAGGCACACCACGACACCTGCTGTATGAGGGGTGTTACGTTTGGAAACTCTAACATCACATTTCCCTACTTTTGTGGTTTTAACACTAACTAGAGCATTAACAAAGTTTTTATGACATTTATTTCCTTACTTTTTGAGATAGTATAATCATAACCTTATTATCCTGTGGGAGCACACGGCCCTCCAGGCCTATCCATCCCTCACACAGATCAAGTATCATGTGTAGCTGTTGTGGAAGCACAGGGCCTTCTGGGCTCAAGCTCCCATTTATAGGACAACAGTGACCAAATTATCAGCATAGCCATCATATTACCCCACCTCATGTACCCAGTACAGAAAATTTTCGAATCTCCCCCCAAAAAACTTAATTCTGCACACTGCAACACCATTTTGTGCCACAGGTGAGAAAACATATTTTGGCCAAGATCTGAAAAATGACAGCTGTGACATACATGAGGTGGGGTAATAAGAAGGCTATGTTGAAGATCTGGGGTCAAAATATTTAAAATTTCCAAAGTTACGAGCATTTGTAGCAAAATTGAAGCAGATGGTCATAACTTTGAAATTTTTGCATGTTTTGACCCCAAATTTTCAACATAGCTTTCTTATGACCTCATTTCATGAACAAGTGTAGGAAAAATGTTCAAATCCTGCCTAAAAGGTGAATTTGCCAAACACCTGTGAAATCGCCTTTTGGACAGGAGTTGCGTAATGACAGTCATATTGTTCATGAGGTGGGGTCTCCAAAACACGATGTTGAACATTTGGGATCAAAATATCAAAGAATGGCTAAGTTATGCACCAAAGTTGAAACCCCCATTGAAATACACTGAACCGCATTTACCTTAGTTTCTCATATTGCCATCGCCGGTTCCAACATCAAGATATGTCTTCGATCAGAGAGTGGATCTGGAACTTGGGACCTGTTCAGGTGAGTGGGGGTGTGTGGGGTGGTGGGTGCTGTGTGGGGGTGGGTGCTGATTGGCGAGGGACTGTTTTCTTTTTTTACAGGTTTTGGGAGGCAAAAATCATTGAGGGACCATTTTCTTTATTTCAGGGTTGTGCCCGAAATGGGAGGGTGGGGTGCCATTAGAAACCAGAGAACAAAGCAAAAATAACTGGGATGGTGATCAGAGGGTGGGGGTGCCACTAGACACCAAGGAATAAAATGAAAATAACGGAGATGGTAATCGGCAGGTGGGGGGTGCCACTAGACACCAGGGAATTCTTTATGGGGACAGCAATCAGCGGGTGGGGGGTACCACTAGACACCAGGGAACTCTTTATGGGGACAGCAATCGTCAGGTGGGGGTGCCACTAGATACCAGGGAAAGTTTTATATTAGTAAGGGGACATTGATGGGAAGGGTAGGGGGTGCAACTTGACACCACGGCAACATCACACATTGCCAGGGATGGCAATGGAGTGTGGGGGGCACCAAAGACCACAGAAACAGCGGCTCGCAGGTCACACTGCAGCCGGCAGCACGAGTTCAGCTGTGACTGCAGAGGTCAAGAAATTCCCACTGTTCTTGTACAGAGAACGTGGGGGAAGCACTCCTCTCGCTAAGCTTAGTACCCAGGATTTTCAGTACCCAGAAAAGGTATTTGTGGGCATCATATTAAAAAACAAACATCAGAATCTAGCTAAACGAGTCCAGTTTAGCTACGTTCTGGTGTTTGTTTTCTGAAATCCCAGCATTTTTATGTTTTCCATGTTTGTTAGTTTATGGAAAAAATTAACAAGATGGTGGTTGTCATGGCACAAAAATGTTTGGTGCCCTGCCAATCAAGTGGCACAAAATCAAAAATGGGCATTTGCGGCATCAAATTTTTACTTTCGCCACAGAACATTATCTGAAAAACCCTACTGTGCATGCGCAGGTCAGAAAACACTAAATGTTAAAAACCTTATAACTCAGGAACCCTTTAATATTTTTTCACCAGACCTGTCAAAGGTACCACCTTGGGACAGGACATGTTCCCTGCAAGTTTAGGGAAAAGATTCTATTTCATGTAACTGTAGGGGAGAGCAAAAAAACAGTCTATGTTAAGTATAGGACAAAAGTTAGACATTTACAACAAAAAATTACACATGCGGATCTCAGAAACCACACAAGCTGCCATCACAAACATTTCCACAGATCAAGACCTTGCCTCCTAGACAACACATACAATACTTCATCTCATTTTGTCAAACGGAGCCAAGAATATTAATGTGCAAAGTCAGGGGTTTAACATTGGACAGGCTACTCAACCCTAACTATAGGGGCTCTAACGCACTCCTATGATATATATACACACACTTTTTTTTTTTTTTTTAGACACATATGTTTTTGGAGTGGGATATAAATAAATATGAGTAAAAGATACATAGTATCAAAATGGCACCTTTTTCGGAGGCTGCCGTAATGAGGTACCTGTTCCTTTTTCATCCACCCACCCCCAAAGTCATGTGTATTAAGTCCTTTTTTCTATATAAAAAAAATTTAATAACTGATGCTTGTTTTTTCCCCATAGGGAAACTGGGTTGTAATTTCACTGTTATAACCAGCTGGTTATAACATCGAACACGTGCCCGGTTTCCCTAGCTGGGCACATGCGCCAGCCGCGATCTTCCTTTCCTGGGTACTGTCAGCCTTTCACCACTGCTCCACAGTTCACTGCGCTCCGACTAAGTGGAGGTAAGTTAATTGAACAAATGAGTTTTTTGTAAAGCGACTGACAAAAAAAAAGTGGCAGACTTAAAAAAAAATAAATAAACAAAACAAAAAAAAACAAAACACGTTTTTGTCATGAGCCACGGACCACACTGAAAGTCGACTGGTCTGCTGCTATCTTTATTTTATGTAATTGCTGTGTCGAAAAAATGAACACCAGCAATTATATAAAATAAAGTCTGAAAAGGGGTTATAATGAGAACTGTACACACCCCCTTGGAGTGGGAAGCCTTAATAAACCCTTTCAGATTCGCTCTCAGGGTTTATGTGGCATCCCACATCTCAGGGGGAGGTGTAAAATTCTCATTATAACCCCCTACCCAGCTATTGTTCTATATGTCACAAAAAAATGTATATTCCTTATACTATCTTACAGTTATACCACCTTCATGTAATCAGTTTACATCAATTGGCTGGGCAGATGACTTTCCAGTATCCACACTGCAGCCATTTATAATGGTGTTTTATCTAATACTTTTTTTTTTAAATTAATTTCAGTTGTCTTTAAATTTTGTGACATAGTAGATATACACACACACACACACACACACACACACACACGCATACAATTTTCCTTGAATGTCCTGCAAGTGGTGTTGCCTTTTTTTTTTAATTATCCTAAAAAAAAACTCTCTCAGCTGTGATATAATGAGCTTTCCTAACGGAGCTGCCTTGGTTTGCAGGAAACATTTAATTAGTCAATGTAGAATTCTGGTCAAAATGTGAGTTATTTAGAGCATGTATTTAATTAATTATCTTTCCTTATAATTGATTCCAGTATTTAACGAGAAATTCTGACTGTGTTAATTGCCTTGACAACGGGCACCAGCTAGTGCGTCAAATGTGGACATGGGAGGGGTGCTACCATGGTCTCAGTTTTTAACAAATAAATATGTTAGCATCAAACCATATATTTGTGGTATCAGTTTTTGGCATCAGTAGCCCGTCTCTCCTATGGCGGTGGTAAAGGGGTCCTCTGACTTTGCCTGTGGCTTGACGCTATACTGCCAGTAGCCACCTCCTTGAAGATTTGGTGTCTACAGGCCTACAGATCAGAAGCAGAGGCAGACATTAAACTGGGAAATGAAATTAACAGAATGACAGAACTTGCAGAAATTTGATACTGGATGACCTCAATCTGCCAGATGTAGACTGGAGCAGCCAGTGTTGACCCCCTTCCCCTCCCCATGCTTATAAGGTTGCTTCAATTGATTCTTGTGGTGGTGGTGGGGGAGGTGCACACAAGTCTTTTTTTAGTGGAAACAGTCCTGAAGGCACTTGTAGCTCTGAATGTGGACAAGGCTGTGGGACCGGATGGGATACACTCAGGTATGTTAAAGGTGCCCAGGGAGGTGTTAGCTGCCTCATAGGTGACCTTATTCAACAACTCACTAGAAACAGGTATGGTTCTGGAGGACTGAAGGAGAAAATACATAGTCCCTCTTCATAAAAGCAGCAGCAGAGAGGAGGATAGCAACTATTGGCCGGTCAGTCTCACATCAGTGTGCGGAAATTCATGGCAACCTTGTTAAAGGAAAGGTTAGTAGAGTATCTTGAATCCAATAGGCTACAAGACCAAAGGCAGCATGGATTCATGGGGGAAGGGGGGTCATGCCAGACAAATCTGATTGATTCCTTTGACTGGGTGACCAGAAAAACAGATTAGGCAAAGGCAGTGGACATAGTTCTATCTGGACTTTAACAAGGCCTTCGACACTGTGCCAGACAGGAGATTAGTAAAGAAATTGAGCAGCCTAGGGGTGAGACCCAAAGTGGTGAATTGGGTAAGGAACTGATTAATGGATAAGCGACAGAGGGTGGTGGTTAATGGCACTCACTCTAACAAGGGGAGGGTGACCAGCATAGTGCCGCAGGGCTCAGTGCTAGTCCTGGTCCTGTTCAATGTCTTCATAAGTGACACTGCGGAAGAACTAGAAAGAGAGGCATGCCTTTTTGCATATGACACCAAAATCTGTAATAGGGTTGACTCTCAGGAAGGGGTGGAGAGAATGCACAGGGACCATGGGGAAACTTGTGGAGTGGTCAAGAGCATGGCAGTTGGGGTTCAATACCCAAAAAGGCAAAAGTATGCACCTAGGGCATAGGAACCCAGGAAATGAACATATGATGGGAAGGGGAGGTGTTGAGGTACTGACAGTGACCAAGAATGGAAAGAGACCATAGGGTTGTCATATCTGATGACATCAAAGTGGCAGGGCAGTGTAGCAAAGCAGTGGGTAAGGCCAATGACATGCTGGAATGCACAGGGACAGGTACCTCCAGCGGGAGGAGGGAAGTGGTCTTGAACTGTATCACTTGCTTGTGAGCCCCGTCTGGAGTACTATGTCCAGTTCTGGAGGTCGCACCTCAGAAAGGACAGAGACAGGGTGGAGGCAGTCCAGAGGAGGGCAACTAAAATGCTGCAGAGTCTGCAACAAACACCCTATGAATAGAGACTGAAGTATCTCAAAACGTACATCCTGGAAGAGAGGGGAGAGAGAGAGAAGGGACATGACAGAAATCTACAGGTACCTCAGGGGGGTGAACAGGATGCAGGTAGGGAGTCTCTTTTAAAGTGATTTTATGGTCTTTTGGTGCAGAGGCATGACTTACCATCTTTGGTAGGTCATGTCGGTGATAGCCCATTTCTGCAATTTTCAAACTTTTATTTTCATCCTTTATTTATGTGGAAGGGATTGTAGTTTGGCCCCGACAAGGTGGCAAGGCGATCCCTTCCACACCCATGTGCTATGATGTGCAGCAAGGAAAAGCGCCAGGGTGTGCCCCATTAAAATGAATGGGACTCTATTTTCATTCCTATTTAATGACTTATGATGGTGAGTTGGAGATTCGTGAAGGCCATCGTTCGACTAACAAGGGCCTTGTTAGTCAAGCAGTGGCCTTAATTAATCTCCAACTCACCATCATAAGTTATTAAATAGAAATGAAAATAAAGTCCCATTCATTTCTTTTTTTTATAATCAAACTTTATTGAAAGAATAAAATGAGCATCACAGGTGGGCAGTCTGAAGAGTATACACAGAAAACAACACTAGGGACAAGTGCATAATATCAGATAACCATAGCGGTCATTACCTTTACGTAGAAGAATTAACAGATTAAATAATGCATCAATGTTTATCTATTAAATACAAAATCTGAGAACTATCTCTAAAATTACAGACTCAGGAAATCCAAAATACATAAAGGCATAACCCAAGATGTAGTTGGATTGTACTGACAATTAGATTAAAGGAAAAATAAATAGTCACCTTAAAAGAAAAAAAACCAAATTATGGGACAAAAGAGGGGGTTGACATTAAGTTGAAAATAAACCCAAGGCCTCCATCTCTCCTGACCAGCACTATCTAAATTGAGATACTTAAAAGAGGTTTTCTCCACACTGTAGATAAAATTAATTATTTCATACCAGCAAAGTTGGCTTGGAATTTGAGGTTTAAGCCAGTGCTTTGTAAAAGCCTTTTTTTGCACAGAGAATTGATGTCAGAAGCAACTTAGCCTGACATTTAGAAAGTTTTGGGAGGGCAGGGGTTATGGTCAATAGAACTAATTTCGGAGTCAGATTTAATTGTGGAGAAAAAAATCTGCTGGATGTCTCTTAAAACCACCTTCCAGAACAACCTCAGGTTTGGACAACTCCAAAATATATGTTCCTGATCTGCTAAAGACTCTCCACATTGCCACCAGCATTGGGCAAACTGTGAGCCCTTATATTTGGCAACTCTCATTGGAGTTCAAAAGAACCTGGAATGACATTTCCAGGAAAATTCCTGCAAGTATGGGGAGGACGATGCCTTAAAGCTCATCAAAGCTGAGATGTGCCATTCCTCCCAAGAGCAAGGTTCTCCTAATTCCTGCTCCCAACTGACAAAAAGCGATTTAGCTGTCTCTAATTTAGAGGTTCGGATATTCGAATACAAGAATTCTATTAAATGCTCTATGGCATCCCCTCCTAGTGCTGAAATAATTACCCTTACCCCCAGAGAATGCAAAGAGGATGACAAAAGATCAGTAGAAGGCAAAGAATGTAGATAGGATCCAAGTTGGAGAAATCTAAAATGATCTGAATGCAACAGCCCATACTGTGCTTGGAGTTGAGCAAAGGAGAGTCGACCCCGAGCATCGAACAACTGATTGTAAAATTCTAATCCTAGTCTGGCCCACTTTCGAAGAAATAAATCTCATTTATTAGGCAGGTTAGCCTCATCCCATGCCATTGCCGTCACCAGCAAACGCTCCTCTGGACAGAGAAACTTCACATGACAATGCCATGATTTAACCACCACCTCAGTATATGTATAAAAAAGTGACCCTGATAGCAGAGAGGCGGAGGCAGCATATAAAATCTGATTTAGATTGTATAGACCATTCAAAGAAAATTCTATATCTTTCCAGTGGGCCTTGTAATTCAGGTTAGTACAACAGCACAAAATCCGCAACTGGACTGCCTTGGCATACCAGTCTAGATTTGGGAAACCCCACACCTTCTTGAGCTGGGGACAGATATAAGAGAGCTGCTTTAAATCTAGGGCGCCGTCCATGTCATATAAGCTGAAGAATAAAATGATGCCAATCCTGTAGGTACGTGTGGGAAGGGACTAACGGGAGTGTCTGCAGATAAAATAATATTTTAGGAAGAACTGTCATCCGAATCACTTCCACACGCCTTAAAAAAGACAATGGCAAAGTGGACCAGGAATCTAAATATTTTTTTTATTGCTTGAGTGAAGGGCTCAAAATTCAGAAGAGCCACATGTTCAGAAAACTTTATTAAACCCACCCCAAGATATTTAATGTAGTTCCTATTCCATCTTACAGGAAGGAACTGGAGGATATCATCTGGGGGGGGAGAGTAACGGTAGGCTATCACCTCCGTTTTCAATTTATTCAGACAAAATCCTGAGAGAGATTGAAACTCTTCCAAAAGTCTAAAAAGCACATGGAGAGATGGCGTAGGGTTTGTTAGCGTTAACAAGATATTGTCCGCAAGCAATGCTACCTGGTAGTTCCTTCTCCCAATCGGAATACCCTGGATTTAGGAAGAGGCACAGCACGGAGACCACCCTTGTCTGGGTATTAAATTACCTCCTAATGGCGAGAAATCGAAAGGCTCGTATCATCTTGGTCCTTCTCGATTTCTCAGCAGCTTTTGACACTATGGACCATGGTGTGATTTTATGGGCCCTGCGGTTCCTTTGTGGACTGTCGGGTACAGTCCTCAAATGGTTTCAATTGTTCCTCATGGGCAGGTCTCAGAGGGTGATCACTGGAACTTATTCCTCCCTCCCTCCCTCTGTCCTGCTGGGTGTTGCAGGGCTCCATATTGGCACCCATGTTGTTTGCAGTGTATATGCTGCCATTGGGAGAAATCATCAGGCAATACAGCTTGAGTTTTCACTGCTGTGCAGATGACACTCAGCTGTATATGTCCATTAGGCCCAGACAGGTTGATGTAATTTCAGTGCTAAACAACTGCCTCTCCGAGATCAAAGACTGGATGTGCTCTAGTTGGCTGAGACTGAATCCGGATAAGACTGAGATGTTGGTTGTGGACCCGGGTCGCCATGGGGCGGGTTTGGGGGCTGGGAATGTGTCAGGCCTATAGCTTGATAGCGTTCAGCTCACTACCTCAGATCAGGTGCGTAACCTGGACATTATTTTTGACGACAGCTTGACCCTGAAATCTCAGGTGTCAGCCGTGGTTAAATCATCATTTTACCATCTGAGGAATCTCACCCGGGTGAAACACCTGGTTCCACTGGACGACCCTTCAACACTGGTCCATGTCTTCATTACCACCCATCTTGACTACTGCAATGCCCTCTACCCAGGGCTGTCTGGGATTGATATCTGCCACTTGCAGCTAGTGCAGAACGCTGCAGCCAGGCGGTTGACTGGTACTTCAAGGACCAGCCACATTACACCTGTGCTGCATGGACTGCACTGGCTGCTGGTTCAGTGGCAGATCACCTATAAGGTAGGCTTGCTTACCTTCAAAGCCCTACATGAACAGGGACCCGACTACCTGAAAGATCTCCTGACTCCCTACTCCCCCAATTGACCTCTCCAATCTGCTGATGAGGGTTTGCTAGAGATTCCCAGGGTTCATTTAAAAACTTCTGGTGCCCGTGTTTTTTTCATTTGTAGCACCAACCCTGTGGAATTCTCTACCTTGTCGGTTAAGATAATGCCTGACCATCAGTAGTTTTAAATCTATGTTAAAAACATTTATTTTCATTAGCCTTCCCAAATTGTTCTTAAATAATTAATATTGTTGTTTTATCTTGTTTATTATATCTGTATTTCAATGTGTACAGCACCTTGATATTTGAAAGGCGCTATATAAATAAAGCTTTGATTGAGTGATTGATTTGCTGTGAAAGGCGAATGTGAGATGCCAGTGGCTCTACATATAATGGCAACAAAAGAGGAGATAAAGGGCACCCCTGATGGGTGCCCCGACTTGAAAGAAAAGGGGATGAAATATTACCATTTAAATCTGCATATATCAGTTTCAACATACTAATAAAGATCTGAGGGAAATCACATGCTTGCAACGCTGACCAAAGAAAAGGCCACAACACTCAGTCAAAGGCCTTCTCCGCATCCAGGCTGGCCAGGACCAGGGGAATAGACCATTTATTTGCATGGTCCAGAAGCAAGTAAGTACACTGAACATTATCAAATACTTGCCGCTTATGCACAAAATCTGCCTGGTCCTGGTCAACCAAGGATGGAAGAAGGCCCTCAAGTCTAATCACATATATAGACATAGAAAGTTTATAGTCGGCATTGAGTATTGAAATGGGCGATAAGAATCTGGCTGAAAGGGATCTTTACCAGGATTCAACAATGCCGCGATAGTTGCATACTTCCAGGATGGGGGAGGTGCCTCACCTTTCTGGATCTTCTGCATAGCCCGGAGGAGTAAAGGAGATAAAATCTGCTGTAGTTCTTTTATTTTATAAAAACTGGAAGGAAAACCATCAGAACTGGGACTCTTTCCAGATTTAGATCACTTGATGCCCACGAAGAGTTCAGGGAGTGAAACTGGGGTCATCAAAAGATCCACTTGATGCTTCATTAACCTAGCAAGTTTTGCAAGCACTAGAAAAGAAAAAATCTTATCAGGAGTTTTGAGTAGAAGGCTCCTCTGAATAGAGCTTTTTATAATAGTTCAAAAAAATATTGAGAATATCACCAGCACCATGCATAGACTTCCCTGTGACTGGATCAAGCAATTTAAGAAGAAGTGCAGCCGCTGTATGGTGCATCCGAAATCGACGGGCCAAATACCGTGAGCCCTTGGGGCCATCCAAATGATAGCGTTGTTGCAGATAGTAGAGTACGTGCTCAATTTTTTGATCAATAAAATTTTGCAATTCAGCCTTAGCTTACAACAACCTAGGGCGGATGAATTGTCTCCCCCAGAGATTGCCATCTGCAAAGTCTTAACTTCTTGATTTAAATCCGATAGGTTTTTTCCCCTCTTTCTGCTTAGCCGCAGCATATGATATCAGTTTGCCTTGGATAGTGCCCTTTAAAGCATCCCACAACAAACTCACCATAAACCCATGTCATTAATTTCCAAGGACTCTCTGATCTGTCCCACCAACTCGTTAATCAAAGGTTGATCTCTTAAATAAGCTAAATGTAAATGCCAAAAGGAATGGCATACTGGTTTCAGAGGACCAATGGTACTTAATAGCGGTGAGTGGGCAGACTGATGTATTGGACCCATTTCAGCTTGAAGAACATCCCTTACATGTTCAATGGTGGTGAAGAAATAGTCCAGTCTGGCTGAACTTCCATGTCTAGCCAAATAGTGGGAGCAGGCACACTCCTTAGGATGAAGGCAGCGCCATACATCAACTAATCCAAGATGTTTAAGCAAGTGAAGAACGTACCTGGAAATAGTAGAATGACAGTAAGCTTTGGGTTTAGAAGCATCTAGACTATAGTTTAAAGTAATATTCAAGTCACCACCCCAAAGCAATCTGCCTTTCACCTTGGAGATTAAAAAGGAAAAAAAGCAGTGAAGATGGCTTTTTTAGTTGCTGGGGAGAAATATGTATTAACTAACGTGATCTCCTTGCTACCTTGCCACAGCCCTAATTGCCCAAGCACCTCCTGTAAACTCACTTAGGAAATATGACTCCCATCTCTTATCTGTCCTACACATGTCCACCGCTGCTGGCCAGGCAGCCTTTAAATTTTGCATGCCTAAACTAAGGAACTCCCTCCCAAGGTCATTCGGCGCACTTCCCCCAATCAGCACCTTAACTCCCTCCTTAAAGAACACTTTGCCTCCACCTGCACATGGGCCTAACTATGTCTTAGCACCAGGGCCTAGTTTCTAATGTGTCTTCTAATGTGTCTGCCAAGAGCGATGTATTCTAAACCTGTTCTGCTATGTCTACTATGTCTAGCACATCTGTATTACTATTTAACTAATGAACTGTACCTGTTTTGCTTTGCATGCTTATTAATTGTGCACTGTTCAACTTGTATTTCTCCCCTGTCCCCCCCCAGGACATATTTGGAATCAAGCAGTAGTCTGCTCAGCATGCCTTCCTGGTTAAACTCTTACATACATACAGTACATACATGCATATATAGAAGCCCAGTTAGTAGAATGTACCTCCCCTCTGGATCAGATATGCTTCCATGTACTTCTAAAGGTAAGCCCCATCAACACAGAATAAGGACCCCTCGGCGCCTGCCTGTATCATGCAAGGCATGAAATATATTTTCAAACCCCAACTTTAAGAATTTGTCATGCTCTAGAGAAGATAGAAGAGTCTCTTGAAAAAAAAAAAAATCAGGTCCGCCCTTTGCTGGCGACAATAGTGGAGAAGTCTATATCTTTCACTGGACTGGTGATACCATTTACATTATACAATATTATCTTTATATTTTGCGCCATCACTCCTATTATATAAAAGACTTCATTTAACTTTAGGTATAATACTTTCTTGTACGGCACTCCCATATGGTGATTGGAGAATCCCCAGATAAATGAACCAGTACCAGTGCACCAATAAAGAATACAAGCCCTTCTCAGGGCTTACAGTACATAAGCATACTATATTTAATAGAGTTATCCATCCTGAGGTTGGCAAATGTTAACCATTTACAAGAAGGGCCTCGGGAGAGTATCAAGAAAACATAAATATATTCCTCAATTTGGAAAGGTTTGTTCTGCCAAGTAAACAACTGTCCAAAAACAGTAAATATTTATTTATTTAGTTTTTGTTGACCGGGTAAGTGCACTAGACAAATCCTGCCTATTTTCAGGCACGCCCCGGGGGAGGGGGATACAGATGAATGCCAACTGACCTTGAACCAGATTAAGCTGTTGGTGTTATTTTTAGTGAATGAGGAAAATTTGGCCAGGATACCAGGGAAATGTCCCTACTCTTTTCGATAAGTGCCATGGGATCTTTAACATCAACCTGAACAACCACCAATCCAGGCAGATGAGACCTCGGTTTTAACATCTCATCCGAAAGACGGCACCTCAGAAGTACAGCACCCCTCTCATGCTGCGCTACAGTGTCAACTCAGTACTGGGATATTAACCCAAGTGCCAAATGTGGGGGAACTGAACCCACAGCCCTCTGATCTCCCGGCCTCAGAGGCGAGTGTGCTACCTACTGAGCCACTGATACTGCTAGTATACACTGCTAAATATAATGAGCTCTTGCCTATGTAAACCGCTCACCATAATATGAACCCCACTGAGATGCAGTGAAAAACATTCGCTGACAAGAGAAACTAGGTGTTAAGAAACAGGTACACAGCAATATCCAGAACCCAGGTAACAGCTTGCTAATCCATCCAGTAAGTGCTGCTAAAAAACAATTCCTGCCAACAGGGCAGATATTGATATGAACATTTGAATGAACTAATAAATATCTAAAATAGATACTACAATGTAAACTACTAAGAAGAATAAACTTCGAGTAGACATGAACTTTAATTGCTAGAAGAGTCCATGGTATTTTCTTTTGTTGCTGCCGAAAAAAACCTAGTTTAACAATAACGAAAAAAGAATATAAATTGCACTGTTCATAGTGTGGTGAGAAAAGGCAATTAACCAATGACATCAGAAGCAGATAAAAAAGTCTGCTCCACAGGCAGAGCAGTAACCTGTACTTAGTAATTAAGATTGGCGGGTAGACTGGAATAAAACCATTGAGGCTTCCAAGGTGGGGAGCCAAATTAAGAAGGGAGCTCCTAGGTAGCATTTTGATGTCATTAGGTGCTACTGGGGAATTAATAATGGTAATAATTACCCCAAGGTTCAAAATGAACCAGTAAAGCATTTGTGGGAATAGGCTGCTCCAAGTCAATGACCCAACCGAGCAGAGCCACCAGTGCAAATATAACCCAGTATGTAGCAGAGGCCAAAAAAGATACAAATGTAACCTTTCTCCTCCCCCGCCCCTTAATGAAGCAAAAAGCCCCATGAAATGAAGAGCAAATTAAGCACAACAACTAGCCCTGACCCTAGCCACCCATATGCCAAATAAGTCTGAGAGACAAAGCAAGACGGGCTGCGTAAAGGGGGGAAATCACTACCCCTCCACTAGCCAGCTTACCTGATACCCCAACTAATAGTCTATTTTATAAGCTGAGTGAGAGGGTTCCCCGCCCCCCAGCCCATAATCCTAACACCCCCTCAAATACGAATAAAGACAGGAGTTAATGCGAAAAAGCTAAAATATAAGAGATTCCCTCATCTGAGATCGGACTCCCTCAGTTCCACAATAAACGAGTATAAGCTGTCCTCATACAGAGTAGGAACCATTATTATTAAAACATGAAATCGTCATAAGAAAATTAAAAAGGGAGAAGACATAAGTGGCCAAAGCCACCAACTTGCAGGATAGAGGTTTACTATAGAACCAATCGTCTCCCTCCCTACACACTCAAACTCTGTACCTCCTTGAGAATGACAACCCCTTAACGTGCTAAATATAGGAATATTGAGAAGCCTAACCCCCACTCTACAGAGATCTCTCCCCCCCTCGGTCTCCTTAATAAACCAAAGAAACTACCTACAGATGCACATCAGAGCACATTCGCAGACACAACTGAAAAAACGGTTTCCGATGCAATTCCCATCTCTGATGTTGTGTCGATTTTTCCCAAAGAGCCACTGTTACAGAGGTTCAGAGGTAGAAGACGGTCTCCATCGCTAATGACCAACATCTCCTGCTAGTGAGGAAGAAAAGAGATAAAATCGAAAAAGAGGCAGAAAAGGGGAAGGGAAGGAATCAAAAGTCAGAGAGCATGTAGCAAAGCAAAAATTAAAAAGATGAGTCATGGAGGGAAAAAAGAAAGGGAATAAGGAGAAGAGAAGAGAAGAGCCAGTGTATAAGGGGGAATCCAGCTAATCAAAAAGGAAATAAATGTAGTTAAAACATTAAAAAAAAAAGTCCCAAAACACCTAAGGGAGGGTACAAAGCAAGACAGGGTGAATGGGAGAAGGAAAAAGAGGAGCAGCTGGAAGAGGAAAAAAATAAACAGGGGCAAGCATGGAAAATAATAAAAGGTCCAAAACAATACAAGCAAATGTCTTCATGTCATGACCATACTCAGGGCTAGGCCCTCCTGTTGGGGGAAGATCCTGGCAAAGCCAAAAGTAGAGTTTCGTCAAGACCAATACAAGCAATATGAACTGAAGAAGAGGAAAATTCTTCTTCCGAAAATACCGAAATGTCCTGGAGAAGTATCAACTAGGTGAGGTAGAGTCCTCCCTCCGAAAAGCTTGAAGCAGGATTTTGAAGTCTTGCAGCAGTTTCTGTATGTCTCTTTTTGCTGGAGGGAGAGAATTTTTCCCATTTATCCTTTAATAAAGATCTTTTATCCCATGCATCTGTCAGCTCCACAGGTTCATTGGGAGGCAGAAGTTTTCTGACTGCCAACTCCTGGGCTGCTGATTCGGGTTCATCGAAAACCTTTGAACCATCGGCAAAATGAATTCAAAGTCAGGCTGGATACGGGGGATGAAAATGTTACATTATGAGCCCGTAAAACTTTGAGAAGTGGAGCATAGGCTCTGTGCTTCTGTTGCAAAGCTGGAGAATAGTCATTGTTGAAGAAGACATGGGTCTCTTTGTAGGCCAGTGGGCCACTGCGCCAGGCCCGCTGCAGCAATTCCTGCTTTGTTGCAAAATTATAAAATAGAAGCACGACTGATCGGGGTTGCTGGTCTGGGGATGAGGGCTTCTGGACCAAAGATCTATGGGCCCTCTCGATCGGGAATGGGGATAGATCAGCCATGTCTAAAATAGATGCCAGAAACAATTGTGGGAAGGGAATCATACTCCCGATCCCTCAGCTGCTTCTGGGACCCCGTATATCCTCAAGTTATTTCTTCTTGAGCGATTCTCCAGGTCCTCGCATCGCTCCATTAGTACCTGGCAGTCTTGCAGGACCTGGCCCAGAACTCGCTCCAAACTATCCAGCTGGGTGTCGGATACAGAAGCATGAGAGATGAGATCAGCTACTCTGCTTTCCAATGATCTGGTCTGTCGAAATTCCTTTAATTACTGTAATATCACCAGTATGTTGGGGTCAGAAGTAGACTGCTGTGGCAACCCAGACTTAGTCATAGTGTCCAAAAGGTTCTCTCACTGTGGCGCAGGTCTCGCTTCGACGCTACTGGGTGTTGTGGGGGAAGAGTAATTTCCCTTTCCTCGTTTTGTCCACATAAGCTTGGAAACGCCTATTAGCAAATATAGATTAAATGGAGAAAAATCAGTTTGCGAGGCAAAAACTGGCAGCTCATTCTAGAGCAATGAATCTAGTCAGCCATCCCCAGAAAAGGCGGAACTGGAACACAAGTCCCATTCATTTCAATGGGGTGCACCCCCATGCTCTCCCTTGCTGCACATCATAAAGTGCCAGAGCGTGGGGCGTGTACATTATTTGGGAAATGGAAGGGACTGACTAGCCACAATATCGAGGCCAAACTACAATCCCCTCCACAAAAATAATGGCTGAAAATAAAAGTTTCAAACATAGAAACATGAAACATAGAATTTGACGGCAGATAAGGACCGCTTGGCCCACCCAGTCTGCCCATTTCCCTACCTACTGGATAAGCTGCAGATCCTAGTTAACCAGCAGCCTACTTCTTCTTACCCCCACCCCCCAGAATTGCCTTATGACTGTCCCATGCATGCTTGAATTCCACCACTGATTTTGACTCCATAACCTCCTCCGGAAGGCCGTTCCATGCATCCACAACCCTCTCTGTGAAAAATACTTTAAATTACCTCTGAGCTGCCCCCATCTTCAAATTGTGCCTCTTGTTCTTGCACACCTCTTTTTTGAAAGATGCTACCCTCTTGGACTTTGTTGATTCCCTTGAGGTACTTGAAAGTTTCTATCATGTCCCCCTCTCCCTCCTTTCCTCGAGGCTATACATTAAGCTCCTTAAGTCTCTCTTCATATGTCTTCCGGTGCAGACCCTGCACCATTTTATGCCCTCCTCTGGACAGCTTCCATCCTGTCTATGTCTTTCAGAGATTGGGTCTCAGAACTGCACACAGTACTCAGATGGGGTCTCACCAGCTGTCTGTACAGAGGATAATAACTTCCTGTTTTCTACTGGTGATGCCTCCCTATGCATCCCAGTAACCCCCAGCCCTCCTTGCTGCCCTCTCACATTGCTTGCCCACCTTTAGGTCATCTGATATGACTACCCCCAGGTCTCTTTCTATTTTGTTGTTGTTAGTATCTCACCCCCATTGTGTACTCTTCCCTGGGTTTTTGTTTCCAGGTGCATTACCTTGCACTTTAGCATTGAATCTAAGCTGCCATACATTTGACCATTCCTCTAACCTTGCCAAGTCCCTTCTCATCCTTTCCACCCCACTCTGTGCATCAACTCTGTTGCAGATCTTAGTGTCATCTGCAAAGAGACATACTTTTCCTTCCAGTCCTTCTGCAATGTCGCTTATAAAGACATTGAAGAGGACCGGTCCTAATACTGAACCCTGCGGTACCCCACTAGTAACCCTCCTTTCTTCTGAGTGGACTCCATTTACTATTACTCTCTGTGTCCTATTCTCCAGCCAATTTTACCCAGGCTGTCATCTTGGGACCCACTCCCAGGCTGGCTAACTTGTATATTAATCTTTTGTGTGGGACTGTGTCAAATGCCTTGCTAAAGTCTAGGTAGGCCATGTCCACAGCCCTCCTGATCTACTACTTTGGTCACCCAGTCAAAGAAATCTATCAGATTTGTCTGGCATGACCTTTCGCTGTGAATCCATGCTGCCTAGGGTCCTGTGCCCTCTGGCCTCTAGATACTCGACAATTCTTTCCTTCAAGTGATTCCATCATTTTCCCTATCACTGAGGTTAAACTAACAGGTCTGTAGTTTCCTGCTTCTGCCTTGCTCCCATTTGTGAAGGGAATCACATCTGCCCTCCTCCAGTCCTCGGGTACCACCCCATCCTCCCATGATTTGTTAAAAAGGGTAGTCAGTGGTGTCACTAGTTCTACCCTTAGCTCTTCTAGAATTCTGGAATGAATCCCATCAGGCCCCATTGCTTTGTCCACCTTCAGTTTTAAGAGTTCTTTCAGAACCCTTTCTTCTGTAAATGGGCTGGTATCAACTTCTGTATCCAGAGTGTTACTACTGTTTGTTTTATGTACCTCCCCCTCTTCATTTGTAAATACTGAGCAAAAATATTTGTTTAGTATCTCCGCCTTTTCACAGTCTCCCTCTGCCCACCCTCCTCCCCTTTATTAAGCCTCACTATCCCTCCCTTGGTCTTCCTTTGCTCCCTGATGTACCTATAAAAGGTTTTATCCCCCTTCTTAACTGAGTTGGCTATCTTTTCCTCGGTTTGGGCCTTTGCTGTTCTGACTGCCTTCCCAGCCTCCTTTTGCTTTAACTGATACAGTTCTCTGTCCTGCTCCTTCTGAGATTCCTTGTACTTCCTGAATGCTTTCTTTTTCTCTTGAACCTTCACTGCCACTTCCTTTGAGAACCATAGTGGTTTCTTACATCGTCTTGTTTTGTTTATTTGCTTCACACAAAGGCTCGTTACCTCTGTGGTGGCAGTTTTTATTATTCCCCATTGTTCTTCCACCCCTCCTTCCTGCCCATTTGCTAGTGCATTCCTTAGGCACTCACCCATTTTGGCAGTCAGCCCTCCTAAAGTCCAGTACTTTTGTCTTTGTATGGCTTGACTCTATTGCTGTGTTTACTGGGAACCATACTGTTCGATGGTCGCTAGTTCCCAGATGGCTACCCACTTCTACATCTGTGATCCTCTCTCCATCTCCATTTGAGAGAATCAAGTCTAATATTGCTCCCTCTGAGTGGGCTCCAGTACTAGTTGTCTAGGCATGCCCCTGTAGGGCATCTAGAATAACTGCACTCTTTGAAGTGGCAGCTGCAACTGCACTCCAGTTAACATCTGGCATATTCAGATCACCCATCAGCATATCTCCCTTTTCTGCCATTCTAAGTATACTTTCTATCATTTCCTGTCCATTTCCTCCCCTGAGAGAAGTCTGTTCAACCCTGTGCGTATTGTGGTGCCATTGCCTGTCTCCAAATTTACCCACAGTGCTTCTTCTCCTCCTGTTTACCCTTTTGTTCTGTTGCTTTTATTCCTTCCCTTACGTAAAGAACTACTCCTCCTCTCTTTACCCTCCCTGTCCCTCCTGTAGACAGTGTATCCTGGTATGTTTATGTCCCAGTCATGGTTTTGTGTACCATGTTTCTGTGACTGCCACGATATCCAGATGTTCCTCCTCCATCAAGGCCACTAATTCAGGAAGCTTGTTACCCAGACTACGGGCATTAGTACTCATTGCTCTCCATTTTTGATGGCTTTACCTTCTGTTGCAGCATCCCCACTGACCGTTCTACCTCAGTCTTTTCTCATTTAGTACCCTGTTTTGTAGGAGAGGCTGGGATTTTCCTGCTGCTTGTCAGTGCCTCCCTTTGACTAGTTTAAAGCTTGCCAATGAAGCATTTAAACCGATTGCTCAAAGACTTGTTCCTTCCTGGACAGATGCAGACCATCCTGCCAGTATAGGCTGGTGTCCTCAGGTGGAACCCCAGTCCCCAATGAAGCCAAACCCCTGTGCTCCGCACCATTTTTTCAACCATTCATTAAACTGCATGGTGCCAATTACCCTCGCCTCCCCCATGCTTTTGACAGGCAGCACCTCTGAGAAGGATACTGTGTGTGCTACTTGTCTTAGGTCCCTCCCCAACTCTGCAATGTCCTCCTGCACTGCTCTAATCTCATGATGAGCCAAGTCATTTGTCCCTAGGTGGACAATTATGTCCAGCTCGGAATCCCTTGCAGCTGTTCTCGTGATCCTGAGGATGCGCTTCCTGTCCCTCCAAGCCATGGCACCAGGCAGGCACCTTACTTCATTTTTCCCAGCTCCCCCCAGTTCTATACCCCTAATAATTGAGTCCCCCACCAGGAGCTGCTTCCTTTCCCTGTGGTGTCCTCTGCCTCCTTCCTGTGGGCCTCCCTTGTGACAGTTATCATCAGTCTTCATGGAGCATCCATAGGGGAGCTATGCTCCCAGAATGGTGTATGGATTGTGGAGTGGAACAATTGACTGGGTGTGCCTCTGTTCCACCCTCCTCACCTCCCTGAGCCCACTGTGGTCCAACTGCTGTGCTTTCTTCCAACCTCTGAGGTAGTGGTGGTGGCGCTAGTGCTCCCTGGATGGGGAGGTTCCTTCCTACTGTCCAGTGTGGCCTGGGGAAGGTTTCCTTACTACTGTCCAGTGCGGCCTGAAGACGGGCAACTACTGCTACCCCACAGCCATTACATTGCACTACTCCCCACATGTTTATCTAGTTTTTTTTTTATTGTATTTGTGTGTGTGTGTGTGCTCGCATGTGCGTGTGTGATTTGTTATATAGAAATATATATAATACAATGTGTATGCTTATATTGTCAGTGCAATGTGCTAGAGAGGATATGACAGTGAAATGCACCTTGCACTCGAGGAAATGATGTCAGAACCTCAGGTATAAAGGAACTATTTCCAGGGGTGGGTGGGGTGAGGGGTGGGAAGGGGTTGGGCCTAAACTGTGTCCTCACAAAACAATCAACTAAAAGCTCTCACCCACTGCTGCGATGAGTGCCTTCCTGTCAGCAAGATACCCTACACAACAATTTGACAAAGAAAGTACCCTGCTAATCAAACAGAGAAAAATCCAGACATCCAAGTCAGACACAGGTAAACCTCTCCAGCCCCAAAACAGCCTGGTGGTTTGTTAGCCACAAAGGAAAATCAAATATGCAGTTATTTCAGTCCTTCTGAGGATGCTGACAAAATAAGCAGTTTTAAAAAAACCTTCCTGAATTAAAAACTAAAACAAACACAAAGCAATACCACTTTAAAAGTGAGGAAAACTTCTCTCAGATGTAAACCCACCAAAAGTTGCAAAATATATTGATGCAGATTCTCACAGAATTCTAGTAATCAGTCCAGTTAGCCACAAAGGAAAATCAAATATGCAGAAGATAAGCAGTTTTAAAAAACCCCTTCCTGACTTAAAAACTAAAACAAACACAAAGCAATAGCACTTTAAAAGTGAGGAAAACTTCTCTCAGATGTAAGCAAGAGAGAGAGAGATTAGTTACAGATATTTAGTCCAAAATAGTATATCCCATGCAGCTTCTCAGTTGTTTCCAAGCACTCCTGTACACAAAATTGCAGAAACGGGCCATCACCGACCTAAGGTACAATTTCTGGAAAGTGGTACCTGAGGATTGGAAAATCACTTTAAATCAGAAACATCATCAGAACCAGAGGGCATGTGATGAAGGGGGTTAAGAGGGATGTGAGGAACTACTACATCACTAACAGAATGGTGTATGCCTACAGCAGAAGTAGTGGAGGCAAAAACAGTAGGTGGCTTCAAATGTGTGGCACAAACAGGAATATTAGTAAATAGGTACAGTGGAGTGAGGGTCACCAGAAACAGAATAGACTGGGACCATCTGGGTAGACCAGGTGGGCCAAGTAGTACTTTTCTGCTAACAAATTCTGTGTTTCTATTTCTATGTCAGACACACTACCCTGGACTGGATACTGACAACTCGGGCAGGCAAAGTTGCCTATGCCGGCACACTGTCTGACGCCATTAGTGACCACACCCCCATTTACTGTGTCTGGTGTACCAAACCCCCCACCTACCTTCCTGACCTTCCACAATTTCTCTGACTTTGACCACTCAGGCTTCAGGATGACCCACAGCCCTTGACTGGATTTCCCTCTACGTTACCACTAACGCTGATCTTGCACTAGACATCTTTGTCTCAGCCCTATCTCACATCCAAGACAAGCATTTCCCACTCACTTCATGCAGAGTGCATGGGGTGTCACTTTCTGGCTCACATCGGACCTCCTCAAGCTTATGAAGCAGCGTGGCTCAACGTGGGCCGACTATAAAGCTGCCCCATCCCCTTTCCATTGGAATAGCTACCATCACCTGCGAAATCTCTGCAAGTGCTGTATACAGTCTAGGAAGTTGGCCTACTTCCAGTCACTTCAATCCAGTCACCTAGGCAACCCCGGGCATTTCTGGTCCTCTATTAATGCCTTGCTCTCCCTTCCCCCCCTCAAAGCAGTCACCTTCCCCACTAAACACACAACAAGGCTCCCTAACTGACCCTACTGACATTGCAAATGCACTTAAAGGAAAACTGTCCAAAACAGTGCTGGTAATTACCAGGGCTGCAAAAAGGCCCAATTAACACAATCTTAGTATTCAAATATGATAGGAGCTGACCTTTGCCAAGTAATTTGTTCTGTTTCTTGCCTGTATGGTGGTTTCCTCTACTGTCCCTGATGCACCATTTGGATATTGCCGCCACACCAGAAGACAGATCATGACCTGCATAACTCCCTGACCTTCCTGCTGTGTGCCGGAATGCTCAGTCCTGATCAGCGGGGCACATTTTCACCAAGTGAAAATAAATAGCAAGGCATGTAGAGGTAATCCAGCTGTACCTCTAAAAACAATCCCCATTAAAAACTGAGCAGTGTAGACAAGTTAAATTCATAATGAAAGTTCCAGCTCCGGGGTTCTAGCATGCGTAGTAGCGTTCCGGCACACAACAGGAACATCAGGGGGTAATTTGCATATCAGTTGCGGCATTGGCCGCTACTTTCTGTGAGATAGCGCCACCCACCCTGGAATATAAAATAAGGATTTCTAGTAAAAGCCATGCTCTACAACAGAAATGCCAATCTCTCACTGCAAGTTGGCAGGTGGGTAGACACTGGGAGGAAATTGGGGATTATGACAGTTTTCCTTTAATGCACATTTCTCAAACCTTAGCAGATACCTGGCTAAGTACATTAAATGTACACATTTAATTTCTTTTTCACCATACGTCTCCATCTCTGTCACCTTCCCCACATTTGTCACCTTTCAGACTTTTTACTAGGCCCTGTTAATTAGTCCCCACCTGAGGACTTCTCTAGCTCATTTACTCCCGTTATGCCTTATCTTTCCCATCATCACCTTTTTGTTTCACGGATTCTCTCTTAATCTTGCCATTTATCACTTCTTCTCCCTGAGCCTTCCCCTTTCTTCTTTTCCCCACATATATATTCCTTATTTTACCTCCCCTCTACATTAACTTTTTTTTCTCTTTTAGATATTTCCTGAAGAAAACCTAAGGTCGAAACGTAGATTTTTAACTTTATTTTCTATCTTCAGCGTGCATTTAATATAATGTTTTGTTTTGCTTTCAGACCACATGCTGACGCAGAGCCTTGTTTTTGTTTTTACATTTTGTGTGCTACATTTGCTGCGACCCACTATGCCTTCTCTGAAATCTCTTCTGAATTCTCTACGATGTTCCTTCATTTCATCTATTTCTGCACTCCCTTCTCATATTTTTAAGTCTTCTCTTGAATTATTTTCTGCCATTTGCTCTAAGACTAAACTCTGCAGTCACTTACAGTTTCTTTCCAAATGGCGCCATCTGGGTATTATTTATTTATTTTTTTATTTTTATTTATTAAACTCTAGGATTACAAGTACCTTTGAGCAGAAACTGCTCATTTACAAAGGTTCCGTGTCAGAGGATGGGTTAACATACAACAATGGTAAACATGGTAACAGTCATAACATACAGAATAACAAGTACATGAAATAGTTCAGTCAATCTGTTGCAGAAGAACAACCAAAAGTTAGTTTCTAACATAAATTATTGGTGAATCAGTATACTTGGTAGGAAAAGTCAGTAGGAAACAGGCCTATAGGTGCCGTTGCCAGACAAGGATGAAAAGAGCGAGGGGGACAGGGACCAGTGGCCATACCAAATGAGTGAGTCCGGGAAGAGGGGATGGAAGGGTGAGGGGGGGCGAAGGGCGAGAGGGAGGAGGCTGGAGCCAAGAAAGCGAGACTTGCATGTCCGGTTATAGCTACAGCTAGGGTAGAGGGCGGTGGCTATATCTTATGGGAGGCAGACACAACAGAGGGTGGTGACCATTGCTTAGGGGAGGAAGTCACAAGTTGAGGTAGTGGGGAGGAATAGCCGCAGTTGCTTCTTAAAGTGGCTTAGTGTTGCAGCAGCAAGAATCTCTTTGTTAAGGTTGTTGAACCACTGCGGAGCCCTGTGCAAGAAGGATCTCTGACCCAACGAGGTCCGGTGCCTGGGGACATTGAAAGTCTGGTATTGAGAACTGCGAGTTGACATGGTCCTGCTGTTGGCAGTAAGGAGACTTGCAACACCTGTTGGCATGAGTCCTAGAAGAGCTTTTCTGGCTATCAGACAGGTCTGGTATTGAATTCTGCTAATGAGAGGTAGCCATCCAGTCTTGGCGTAAAGGTCACAGGTGTGCGTTAGGCGGTCAGCCCCCGTGAGAAGTCTACAGGCCTTGTTAAGTGTCACTGATATTCTCCTAAGTGCAGTGGGGGAGGCCGAGCCATGGATGACTGGCCCATAGTCGACAATGGATGGCCAGTCTTAGGGCTTCAGGGGTCATACAGTGTTTATACAGTGTTTATACTTGTGGAGCAGGCCAAGACGTATGTTGGTAGACTTAGCAACCATCCTAATGTGCTGATGGTAGGAGAATGAGCTATCCAGGGTGATGCCTAGGTATTTGAACTCATGAACCTGCTCAAGTGTGGTCCCCCCTTGATTATTGATGATGAGGGGTAGAGGCTTATATATAATGCGAGCATTGCAGAAAGTCATGACTTTTGTCTTGCTATAATTAAAGACAAGTTTGTGGGATCCAAACCATTTTTCCACCAGTCTGAAATCATGTTGCAGCTGACTTTCTAGTAGATTAAAGTCCTGGTTGCTAGAAAAGAGGACCGCATCATCTGCGTAGAGTAGTATCTTCTGTTGGCAGATGCCAGGGAGGTGGTTTAGGAAGAGAGAAAATAGAAAAGGACCTAGTATAGACCCCTGAGGGACACCCGAGAGGACTGGTTTATCAACTGAGGAGACTCCATAAATTTTAACACTTTGTACTCTCTCCCCGAGGGAGCTGGCAAACCAGGGCACTGCATCCTTGGAGAGCCCAAGAGCCGTCAGTTGTCTGAGTAGGTGGGGGTGATTAACTGTATCAAAGGCCTTTGTCAGGTCAATGAATATGGCTCCCCCACAAAGTCCTTGGTCCATGGATGTAGCCAGTAAATTCCAACAAAGCCGTGGTGGTAGTATGCCCTTTGCGGAAACCGTGCTTTTCGGGGCACTGAAAATTATGTTTTTCCAGGAACTCTACAAGCTGGTCAGAGACTACATATGTTCAAGTGCTTTGGATAAAGGGGGGAGGATGGAGATGGGCTTATAATTGGTGTGCAGTGACTTATCACCACTTTTATGCACAGGTATGATGGAAGCCTTTTTCCAGAGTGATGGGAATTGGCCAAACCTTAGGGAGCGGCTGAAGATCTTAGAGAGGGGTTCAATGATCTCATCTAGGACTAGTGAAAGCAGCTTCAAGTCGAATGAGTCACCACTATATCCAGTTTTGCTGATAGCCTTGCAAATATAGGTTCTGGCAGAGTGCATTGGGATCCTTTTGAAGAAGAACTGCGGAGCTTGGTGAGCCTGTGATGCTGCAGCAGAGGTGGGGTTAGTGGTAGGAGCGTCGAAGAAATCAGGTGGGAGGACACTGCTTAGGTTGGAGAAAGCACTGATGAACGTATTGATGATGGTATCTAGGTCTAGCATTGGAATACCATCAATGTTGAGCATGGTGGGTGGAGACTTGATTTCTTTGCCAGAGAGGTCCTTAAGGTTGTTCCAGAATTTTTTCCCAACCCCCCACGAGTTTGAGAGCGCTTCTCTATAGTATTTGCTTTTAGCCATCCTTATAGCACGGGTGCAGCTATTTCTTGCTTGCTTGTATTTTTGAAAATCTGCTTGGGCAGCTGTGGCTCGAGCACAGTGCCAGAGGTGATCCCTCTGAGACACGTGATAAGCTCAGTGTCAATTCATGGGTTAGATCTACCTTTAACTTTCATTTTTTTTACCGGTGCATGGATATCACATGCCTCAGTGAATCGGCTGATAAACAGATCTAGCACTATGTTTACATCCTGGAGTGAGTCTATATTTGACCAATCTATTCTACTTAGGTGGGTTTTTAGTAGGTGTAGGTGCCCCTTCTTGAGTACCCTGGTGTGTATTATTTTAGGTGGGGGCTTTATGTAGTTTATAGCCCAGGTGTAGATAATGGATGAATAGTCACTTAAGGAGTCAGGGAGTACAGACACCATTGGTATTCTTTCAGGGTGGTTGGCCAGTATCCAGTCTATAAGGGTGAAAGTCCCTGTCCTGTAGTTACACCTGGTCGGACAAGGGACCAGCTGTGTGAATTATTGTGCTGTAACTGCATCTCTGTAAGAGCAGGCCTCTGGTGCAAGCCAATTGATGTTAAAATCACCCAGGATGATGGATTCGGAGTTATGGCGTGGGCCCCTGAGACATTCCATGACATTATTGAAGCCATTAGCCAGGTCCTTTGGGGGGATGTAAACGGACACTATAGTGAGGTGTTTGTTGTGGGCCCCGAGGAGAACTTTGATAGCGAGGACCTGGTATGGAGATCCTGGTCTAGGAAGGGGGATGACATGTCCCATGAGAGTATCTCTCAGGTAGATGGCGCAGCCACCACCCCCGCTTAGAGCCCTTATCCTGCCCAAAAGTCGTTTAGCCAGGAATGGCAACTGTACTGTCAGGGATCTTTGGATTCAGCCAGGTTTCAATGAAAGAGAGGATGTCAGGATTGTATTGGTGAATCCAGGTTTGGAGGCTGTCAACCTCTAAGGTTTCTGTTTGAATTCCATCCTTGTTCATTTAGGTCTGAGATGCATGTTTCCTCCACTAATAAGCTGTTGAAAACTTTCTCTAGGAAACTTATCACGAACACCATTCTCTCCACTAAGAAACAGCTGATCTCTGTGGACAAAACCATCCAAAAGCAAAAAGGATTTCCTGCAGCGAACAGCTGCACATAACCTTCCTTTTATTAAGCGCTGCAAACCTTAACTCCACTCTTTCAGTTCCTCAAGGACACCAAATCCGCCAAACTCCAGTCTCTCACCCAGCAGATCAGCAACCAACATGAGCCCTCGAGTCAGACACAACCTAACAATTTGGTATTTTGTATTCCTCAAAACCTCCCCTAACACAAGATGAGTGATTCCTCCTTAGCAAAGGTCTCTTTCTCATTTGTGCCCACACCCAGACATCTTGACGCACCCCAGGTTCAAGCTGATCTGCAGCGCTTCAGTCGTAGAGTACGCCTTACAGCTAATCTTTCTAATAAGACTCCTCTTCCCGCAGATGACAGTATCACCAGAACAATCAATGATATCAATCCCCAGTGAAGTGCATGGACACCCCCTTCAGGACATTTTGCTGCTGTCGATTATTTTGTTAACCAATGCATGGAAAACACCACTAACTGCAATTTTCATTGCAGGCACAACCACTCTAACCTGACAACTGGTGAGCTTGCAGCCCTCAGATCTCTGCAACGGAGGAATGACATTGTTATTGAACCAGCTGATAAGGGAGGTGCTGTTGTGGTCTGGCAAAAAGAGTTAAACATCACTGAAGCCACACAGCAACTCTCAGACACCAGGTTTAACTCTTCTCTTCCACAGAATCCCACTGCTGACTATCAGACCGAGGTCACCACAACCATCACCTCTGCTATTGAGAACAAAGAGCTCCCTGCTTCTGCTAAGAGACTCATAGTTCAGCATCCCCGGACATACAGGTCCACAAAACAGGTAACCAAGGTCGTCCTATTGTGTCTGCCTGCTCCTGACGCAGCACCTTGTTTCTGTTTTTACATTTTGTAAGCTTCCCCCCCCCTGCCCCTCCTCCACCTTCCCTCCTACTAGCCCCCTTTTATTTATTTTTCCCCATAGAGGTTTTACCCCTGGAGCCCTGGCAGGCAGCTATGGCCTCCTCGGAGGGACTCATCCTCCATGCCTGCGCGTCCCCACTCAGACTGACCCACAAAATTTCCACCACAGGGCCAGGGAGGGAAGCGCTGGCTTTCTCCCCTCCGCTGGGTCACCCAGGGGACGCGATGGGCCATCATGGATCCTGCCAACCCCCCCCCCCCGAGAGCAGTCCTCTGAATGCTCAGTCCTCTCTTGCCCCTGTTTATCCCCCGGTGGCCGGGCTCATTCCCGAACCCAGGTCGCCGGCGTAGCGTGAGGTGGATTGACCAGCGCCTCAACCTCTAGCACTACTGGCTGGCTCCCCCTTTTTATTTTAAGACCATTTCTCCTCCTGGGACTCTTAACCTCCTTCTCAGCCTACTATCTCAAGGGAGTGCTGTTAGTGATGGTCTATTCCCCCACTTCTTAAAACTAGTGGCCCAGGACATTGTCTATCCACTCACCTTCATCCTTAACCTCTCCCTTACTACAGCCTCTGTTCTGTTTGGAAGCAGGCCAGAATTGTCCCCATTCATAAATCAGGTGACCCTAGTCTTATGGACAACTACTGTCCCATTTCTATTCTGCTCCATCTTGGTAAGCTCCTAGAGAAGGCAGTAAACTACCAAATAACAGAGCATATCTCCAAATATAGTCTCCTTTACCCTCAGCAACATGTTTTCTGGAAGGGGCACAGCACTACCACGGCCCTTGCCCTCTTCACCGACCATGTGCTGAGGAATATGGATGAAGGGAAGCTAACTGGTGCAGTGTTTGTTGATCTGTCCAAGGCATTTGACCTTGTAAATCACAATATCATGATAGCAAAACTCAACGCCCTTGGTTTCTCCCCTGCCTCCACCGCGTGACTCACTAACTACCTCTCTGATAGAACACGGATGGTGTGCCTTGGTGTTGTCACCTCCCCTGTCTTGCCTGTCTCTGTGGGTGTCCCCCAGGGATCTGTTTTTGGCCCCTCCTCTTTTCCCTCTTCATTAACTCTCTCCCATCGGAGGGTCTATCCTGTAAATCACTCCTCTATGCCAATGACTTAATACTATACCAAAGTGCCTTTCCCCCTCTTCTCTATCTGCCATTCTTACCAATCATTTCTACAAGGCACACTGTTGGTTCTCCACCAGCAAACTGTTGGTCAATGCTGCCAAAACAAAGGCCATGCTTTTCGGTTCCAAACCGAAAATCTCTACCCTAGCCAACAACGGTGGCCTTCTCACTGTCAAATCCCCAGCTGGATCTCCTCTTGACACTGTTCCCACCTTCAAATATCTGGAGGTAATCCTGGACCCGTCCCTAACCTACACTGACCACATTGCCTCACTGATTAAGCGCATCAATCAGAAGATAGAGCTCTGCTATTACATGACTGACCACCTCTAGCCGGTAGCCTGCCTTGCTATTGCCCGTGACAACCTGCTTCCCCTCCTTGACTATGACTGCCTGGTGTATTCCCTCACCTCCATTACCAACCTTAACCACCTGGATGCTACCTACAATTGTATATGTCACCTTGCCCCTCTCCTCACTTACCACTGCACTCTTTACTAGTCCCTTAACTGGCTCCCCCCACAAGCACGAAGCTCCTACCTGCTGGCCCGGACCGTTGCTGATACTTTGCACAATTCCTCCTACTCTCCACTATCCTTACTTATCCAGCCTAGAACCTGCTGCCACAATCTATGTCAGTCCTCATACCTTTAAGTAGAACACCCTAACATAACTACGAGGATGGGCCTAAGAGCCTTCTCTGCAGCCAGACCCTCACTATGGAACGATCTTACCTCCTCCCTAAGTTCCCCCAACCCACCTTTAAATCTAAATTCCCTGTTAAGAATGCACTTTCTGTCCACCACGACCTGCATCTGCCCACAGGCTGCTAGCATGGCCTCGCCTCCCTTGCAGCTCACAGTTACCCCCTCCCCCTCTAGTGCTCCGCTCTCCTCTCCTGACCTGAATACTATTCTTATTTCTTTTGTTGAATAATGGAGCAACCTTACCCTGTTTACCTAAATGTTATATACCTTGTTTGCTCAATTGCTGATCTACCTGGTACTCTCCACTGTCATGTTCCCTGTATGATACACACTGCTCCCTCACTGTATTTTTACATTGTATGTGCCAGTTTCTGACCCGTGCCGTACCTGAAAAAGGTCTTTGGATCAGTACACCAACCCAATTATCAAATGAATGAATAAATAAATAAATAAATAAAAACCTTTAAGTCTCCAATACCCAGTTTATGACAAACACCCCAACCTCCCGCCACCGCCTCCTTGGTGGCTTTGATCGCATGTAGTTTTCCCCCTTTATTTATTACACATATCCCAAATGTCTCAATATTTACTGTTGACCCTGTCACACACCCTTTTCTTCTGTTCTTTGTGTAACTGTACTTTAGCACCATGATGGTTAAGCTGTATTACATGTTTTAATGATTTTATTAATTACAATTCTTTTCTATTTTGGTGCTGGCTCTTTTTGCTGGCACTGTCTTTCAAACTAGTGTTGAGTATGCTACTTAAAGAGCTAGTGGAGCCAAAACAGGCAGACAGGAAAATAATGCAAATTTTAAGTAGTAGTTAGTTGCAACTTTTTATTTCTGTAGTAGTTTTCTTTTTCCTTTTGCTCATTAGAAAGTCTTCTATGTGATAATATTGTGCTGGATGTGTGGAACAGCTCTTAGCCTGGCAGCTGACATATCTAACTCTACTGCGCCACACTACTTCATCAGCATTATGACATCACAGGTGACTGACCTGGCAGTCACTCACTTGCTGTTCCGAAGTAGCAGTGATGTCACAGCCAGTGAGGTCACAATGCTGATGATGTAGTGTGGGGCAGCAGAGCAAGATATGTCAGCTGCCAGGCTAAGAGCTGTTCCACACATCACACCTACTAACATCAGGTAAACAATCTTCTAATTTAACAAAGGGAAAAGAAAAAGTACCTTTAGATATAAAAGGTAATGATTGGCTGCTTTTAAAATCTAATATTAGTTTTAGGCAGTACACTAGCTCTTTAAGACAGAATACATTGGTCATATGCATTTGCCAAGTGCAAGCATACGGCTCCACTCTCCAACCCACATCATAAATATTCATGGAGCTGACAATAAAATGTCAGCTGACAGAAGCGCGCCAGCTCTGAAGACGTACACCCACATGTTGAAACATCAGCTTCTATACGCACGTGTGTGTCCCACATGTGTGACCCCAACTTGGTGGTGGTTAGCTCACATGTGGACTCCAGATTTGTGATGCTGTGATTTTGTACATTTCTGTGGATTCCTGATCAATGGTGCTTCTCTTTGAAAAATAAAAGTCCTTGTTAACATTAAGGTAAGCTGGATACATGATTATGTACAGTACTGAATCCACTTTTTGCACTTATGTTCAATGTGACTTTCTAACCTTTGGGCTGGGGGAAAGGGGTATCCCACCATGCAGATGAAAAAAGGTGATCAGAAAAGGAATCAGAAAGTTATAGGTATAACATTTTCTCAGCAGTGGCTTCAAATTATAATTATGAAAGTGGATTAATAAAACGTAAGCAATATGAATCTAGTCCTTTTTGGTGGAACCCCATATCCAGCGTGGGTTCTCCCTCATGCCTTCCATTGCTCCTGTCCCTCTTATCACATAGACAGTCATGGTTCAGGGTCTACCTGCAGGGACTTCAGACACCTGGGGTGTGCAATTATTGCAATATCCCTGCACACCCAGAGTGGGTTATGGTACTTATAAGTTCTTTTGAAAAAAGTCAAGCGTGTTACAACTGGAGTCATGCACAAGGTGAAATAGAGTGCCTTATGCCACTAGGGTTAGATTAATGAAGGTAGTCAAATCATTGGAGTGCCTCTGATGTACTATTAAATGTTAATGGTTTTTCTTTCGCATTAATGTTTTTATAGTTTAAATTATATATATATATTTTTTGTATAGGTCAGTCGTTAACAAAATATTTTAGAATTCAGTCAGGCAATTTGAATGTTCCATTTCCTGCAATTAATTTTTTTTTTTTTTTTTTTAAGACTATAGCCTCTTCTCTTTTAGTGCCCACTACTTCCCTCCAGTCAAGCAGGCATACATGCATTAGCATCTGCAGGCAGCAGCTGTTCCTCTGCTTACTGCTTACCCAGCAAGGAGTGCTCATGTATTGCTCCATGGTGGAGTCTAGGTCTATGAGCCTCATGATGTCACTCAGTCAAAGATGGACATTCTGGGGTAAGGCAAGGCAAGTTTTATTTTTATTTTTATGGTGCCCAATCCCAGAGGCTCTGAGCACCTAACAATAAAGAACAATACACAGAATAATAATAAAATGCAAAATAAGTAAACAAATATATATATATATAAATTTTACGTCAAATATTACAGTATAAAATGCTAAAACCTCATTAAAATATCAGCAAGAATTTATTACACCATCAGTCAGGCAAGATTATACAGTCTCTTTTGGGAAAGCCAGGTGAAAAGGGTGAGCTTTCAACTCCTGCTGGAACACCTCAGGAGACGGGGCCTTCCAGATAATAGATGGTAACGAGTTCCACAGGGTTGGCCCGGCGACACTAAATGCGACGTCTTCAGATGTCTTGAGCCGAACCCTGTGAACAACCAGGAGGCCCCTAGATGAGGAACAGAGGGTGCAGACCGAGGTGGCAGGTGTCAGGAGCTCAATCCCAGTCCATATAGGGCCTTATAGGTGAGCAAGCCCACCTTGAAGAGAACCCACCACCTGATAGACAGCCAGTGCAAAGCTCACAGGACCGGGAACACATGACCAGAGCTGGGCAGGTCAGTCAATAGCTGGGCTGCTGTGTTCTGTACAAGCTTCAACCTATGGAGGAGGGTCCCTCCAGTGACTCTGAAGTACAGAGAGTTACAGTAGTCGAGCCTTGAGGTAACAAAGGCATGTACCAGTGTCGGCAGGTCTTCGGGAGGAACACGGGGCTTAATCCTGGTGATATTCCTCAAGTGGTAAAAAACACTTTTGACAACGGAAGACACCTGATCCACAAGTGTCAAGGCAGCAAGGTAGCAACCTGGCTTGCATGCATGCTATCAGGCTTAACGTGATCACACCCATAGTACTGAGATTTGACCTTGGTTCTCCAAAGGTGGAAGGCTAGTTTGTTTAAAGGGACATTGTCAACCCCTTTAGGCCTCAAATGGTCTCTGGTTTAAAAAAAGTATTTTAAGATTCTTTCCATTCTGTAGAATATGCTGATGTGACTAGATTTTCGATTCAGATTCCTTTTTTTTTTTAAGTGTAAAACAGACTGCCCACCATACTGGTGTTACCATACCAAAATGTGTGTTTACATTCCTTAATCAACTCCCACTGCATTTTTCCTGGATTTAGGAACACCCCCAACACAGTCTAGCCACTCAAGATGCAGTGGGAGCAGAGGAGACTACTGCATCATGGATGGCTGCACTGCGTTGGGGTGATCCTAATGTACAGGAGTTGAGCAATAAGAACAGACCAAGGATTCGAAACAAAACAAGGTTGGGTATAATTACATAATTATCATGCATTTCAGATATACTAAAAAATGAGGCAGATTAAACCCCCAGCAACACAAATGAGTTTTAGAGCATGTAAGTAATCATAAAATGTGGGTTTTCAACTTGAAATAGTATAATGCAAAAAGGGTCGTCAGTGTCCCTTTAACCCCTGTGCCACGAGATATGTTTTCCACCTTTTGTCCAGAAGAAATGCACTCACCTCATAGATGCTGTCCAATGTGTAGTTAAGTTTCTTCAGGGATGTGGTATAGTGATATGGCATGTCTGTCCTCCGACTAAAGAATGCAAGGGCAGTCGCCAATTTGGATAAGGGACGCAGGTAGACTTCAATGTGAAATTTTTCCTTAAAAAAAAAATATTTAAAACAAAATGAAAAGAGTTACCAACCGAAAAATGTTCAGACTATTTACTGAAAAAAATCTATCACATTCATATAGGGGATTTTATCTCACTTTCTCGCTCTCTGAATAGTTACTTGTTTGTTGTTTATTGTTTTGCCAGGATAGCCTGTTTTCAAGGGTGACTGAGATTAAATGCCATTCTTCTAACAAGGTATGGGAAAAGGGTCAATACTTGCTACTGCGCCATATCTCTAACCTAAAGGCAGGACAAGCGGCTTCTGCCTGCTATGCTGGAGCTAGTCACTCCTTGATGTACCCCTCTTGCTATTCTGTGTTCTAGCCCCTCCTTTACGTGCCTCCCTGTCACTGGTGTTCCATGGCACCAGTTGGTGCTGTAATGGTGTACAACCACAGCCTGTTATTCAGGCCACAGTTTGGTGATAAGAAGCCTGGCTTAAACAGAAGCCCTTCTCTTCCCATTACAAGTAAACAGCAGTGGCGTTATGAACTACCAGGGATTACATCAGAACTGGGGATGGGGGGGGATGGAACAGCGATTTGCTGGGCCTCTCTAGTAGTTCCAACAATGCATACATGGTGTCTTCTCAGAGAGGGTCTTCCCAAATCTTCCTTCCTCAGGGACAAATTACTGAGGGTGCTATTCATACAGCTTTCTAGAAAACATGTGAGTGGGGTATTGCCAGTCCATGTGCTGCTCCACAAGCAACTGCTCACAGATGGTACGCCCCCTCCATGGGAATGAAGCTAAGTCTGGGGGTGGCTGATGAGGGAGGAGGGTGTGAAGCCTGGCCAGACCTTGAGAATCCAATCAAATCCACTGCTTGGAATTATGGGATACAGCTGTCTGGAACTAGGACTGCTGCATCCTTTTTTTTGGGGGGGAGGGGTTGTTCGGGGCAACTGCATCCCCTCCCAAAATTCTCTACCATGAAGTAGGGCTGGGGGTTCACCTGGGCCCCTGATCATTCTCCTAGACAAGGCAAGGGAGGGGGTATGTATGCAAAAGCAGGGTCTGTCTGATTTGGACACAGACAGGAACTGAAAAGGCTTTTGTTCCTGAGACAACAAAGGAGGGTAAGTTTGGGGGGAAACTTGTTGAAGCAGTGTAGGGTAAATTGTGAGCAGTCACAGTAGCCTGCATTTAGGGGCCTTTTTTCTTTTGTCAATTCTATTTTTCCTCCTCACTCACCATCACCCGGACACTCCAGCAAAGTCGCTCAACTCCACTTTCTCCCACCCATCTGAAGTCCTCTGCCGCTGCTCCGGTGTGCCCGCCTCGACCGCCCAGACCGCTCGACCCCCCAGCTCTCAGACCCCCCAGGGTGGGACAGCTGACTCCTACTGGTGCTCTATTTATAGCCTGATAGAGCAGCCAGGCCTAGTGGAGCACCGAGACAGGCACAGAGGTCCCGACATTGGGCGTGGGAGCAGAGCCCCTGAACCCACCTTCGCCTACCGGGGATAGGGCCATTTTCCTTCTGGTTTCTCCCCGCTGGCGCAGATGTGCAATGGCATCAGCGCAAGGATGGGATACTCCTACCCCTTCCCACAGACTCCCGCCAACGCCAGTCCCTATTGGCTGCCGCCTCATAAGGTGAAGCGCACACCAGCCAGCAAATCCCCAAGAACCCACTCCAGGAGACGAGAGCAGTCCTCCAGATGTGCAATCCTCTCCTCCCCCGCTGACCCCTGGCAGCCCGAGTCTGCTCCTGAACCTAGGTCGCCGGTGTGGCATCCAGCGCCTCAACCCTCAGCCCCACTGGGCCAGCATTTAGGTGCCACATTAAAGACTTGCCTTTTGCCCTATAGTTTGGGGGTTAGGTGAGAACTGTCTGGCTTAGGGCCTCTGAGCTAGACGATAACTGGAGAGGGGGTGGCAAGAAGTAAGGGCTGAGGCCTTGTATTTAAACCTAGCCCAGCATGTAATTGCTTTTGTGTCCCATCATGTGAGTGGCACATAGGAGTGGGCTATCTGACAGTGGCATCTGTAGGACTTCCACAGAGGGACCGAAGGTCCACAGGGGACTCTGCCACTGATGGTATCATACAGGCCTCAGGTGTCATAACTAGCAGGCTTGTGGGTGGAAGGGACCCCAGCAACACCCTGTTTAGGGTACACCTTATTAGCAACTGTTACTTAGCAATTGTGCGAGTTACCTCACATAAGCAGTATTGTATTGTACACTACTGAATGCTGTAAGCTTGTGGTGTTACAATTGTTGAATAAAATTAGCATCCTTAAATCAGCTACCTAACTAGGGTAAGAGAACAGGGCATTGTACAAGGGATATTGTACTGAATGATTGTAAGCTTGTGGTAAATTAGTATCCTTACCTACCTATATAGAAGGTACAAGGTAGTAATCTAGGAGGACGAACAAGACAACTAGGTAAGACAGAAACTAACAGAATTCCACATACAGGGTAGGCCTGGCTTGGTTCTAGTCTAAGGGTACTAGGCAGATAGAGGAAACCATTATTATCCGAGGTCTAGGGATTATCACAGGATCATTATGGAGGTGAGGTACACCAGGGAGTAGTCAGTTGCAGGGATTGTGGGGTGCTGTTCTCTAGGGTTACACTCTAGAGGAGGGAACAATGCCCCATCTGCAGCTCAGCTGGTAGCAGTAGCAAGAGATGAGCCATCTCAGCTGCAGTTTCGGCTCAACGGGGCCCACCCCCCACTCACCCAGAGGCACTGGCCAAGGAGTATGGAGAGTGGTGGGGGGTGGGGGTTGGCAGGGTGAAGCCATAGGAGGTCCTCCAACCCCCATACTATCTCAACAGCAAATTGCTTTGCACCCTTGGGGGAGATGCTGGTACCTCTATCGGTGTGGAAAGCTGCAACTGTAGCCCACCCCCCACTCACCCAGAGGTCTACTGGTCCAGGGTATGGAGAGTGGTAGGAAGGGGAGGGAGGGGAAGGTGACAGGGGTAGCCATAAGAGGTCCACCAACCCCCAATACTATCTCAACAGCAAACTACTTTGTACCCCTGGGGGAGACTCTGGTACCTCTTTCGGTGGAGGTGAGGGGACTCAGACAGTGAGGGGAAATGGGCAGAACAGCTTGGTGGCATCTGGGGAGGCAAGGAGGAAGTCAGCAAGGAGCATCTTAGTGATCAGGTACGAATGATTAGGGTGGGTGGGTGGGGCAGGAGGGAGGGATGGTCAGGTGCCTTCTAGGTGCATCAGCCATCCAGGATACAAACAGGATAGGGAGGATGACTGAGAAAGGGGGAAAGAGGGGGGAAGCTGAGGGTGCTAGTACACATAAGTACCAACGATCTGGTGAACCAGACTGTGGAGATGGTGAAGTGAAACTTTCAGAGGGTGGGGGACAGATAAAAGGCACATTTGACTTCCCTGGCCTTTTCTGAGATCCTCTGTATGTGAAGTAGGGGTGTGGAAATGACAGAGTAAGGAGGGAAGAGAGTGAAGAGTTCAATGGGTGGTTTAAGAGTTGGTATCAGGAGGAGGGATATCACTTTATGGGGGACTGGGAGAGGCTTCTGGGACAGGAGGCTATTCATAGGTGACTGCCTTCACCTAACAAGAGTGGGGGCCAGTGCCCTGGGGCACATTTGGGTTCTATGTGATATCGGTGAAAATAAAATAGCACCAACCAAAATTACAAATACACAACACCGAAGAGCAAAATGGAAAGGAGCACTACAGCATACCCCAAAAACAATGATGACCTGCAGTAACTTCTTCAGTCGGGGGGCTCTGTCCCCCACATCCCCCATGCAGGGGGGCTATGCCCCCCACACCCACTCTACTTAAAACATCCACTGCCGGGAGGATGCAAGTCAGGGGTGGGGATAACCTGAGGATGGGGGGGATACTGTGACAGGGTTGAATAGGACCCTGTCCCAGTTGTTATGTAGAGTTTGAATGCAGGGATCTGTTCTGTTCTTTCCTTTCCTGCCTCTTGTCTGTCTGGTTGAGCAAACAAATTTTCCTGTGAGACCTAGGATTTGGTCACCCCGACAGTCTCGCAATTCTTTGCCTCTCACCTGTCTCTCAGTCTTCCCTTGCTGGTTCTGTCTTTTTTGTGCCCCCTTACATATCTGCTGGCATAAAAATATATGCAAATCATTAGGTGGAAATGTAACTGATATTGGGATCCCTTTGTTTAGAAATGATAAAGTGTCACTGTTGAAATATATATAAGTATAGTTTGAGATGACTGCAAAAAGCTATCAGGAACTCAAGGGGTTAACCTGAGAGCAGTTTGAAAGCCCTTTTTCAGAAGCTGTGGAGAAAGGGCCTCAGTTCTGGGACATTGTGTTCTTGCTGCACCTGCCTGAAACATACAAGAACATTTTAGAAAAAAAACAGGATGCTTGTTAAGAAGGGGGGTTGCAAGGGCTTATGAGAGAGAGCTTCAATGTTCTGAGACACAGAGATTAAAGGAAAACTCAGATGGATCCTCTCTGTTTATTCTGCCTTTGTAAATAGTTATACTGAACAAGTTTATTTTTTTATGTTCTACTAGTACTGATAAACACTTTTTGAGAATTCTACAACTGTTCCTGGTTTTTCCTATGCTTCCTGACCTGTGCCTCAATGACAGATATTTCCCAGGGCAACAGAGGTCGGGGAGGAGAAGAAAGTCGGGAGGGCACTCACACGTGCTCGGGAACACACCAAAGTCGGGAAGGCGAGCAGAGCGTCGATTAAAAAAAAATGACATACAGCCAGTCTCAAACCTGGGCCGGCCAGCCACACAAGCGGTGACTGTAACCACTACCCTATGCAGCCGGCCCAGATCTAGCAATGCAAGAAACCACCTACATAGTACATAAAGTAACTCCAGACTGCCAAAACTAAACCGCTGACCTTAACAAGTGTTCTTAGTATAAAGTAGCTAATTTCACTTGAGCTATTTTGTACTCGCACAAATCGACTCTCTCAAATCGAGTTGCTCTTTCACGAGATACCCAACTTTGACATCTGCACTGGACAATTAAACTAACTGTGTGGGAGACAGAGGCTAGAAGAACCACTGAAGGAAGAGAAAGTAGTGAACCTAGATAGTGCTGCTCCTGAACTGGGGACTAGCAGCAGCAAGGTGGGTAACAGTAAGATGAGAGTTTGAATTGGGTTAGGGAAAGAAGCCAAGGAGGGAGGGAGGGATCACAAAGCCTACATCAACATGAAAAATAGGACATTAAGGAGATTGGGAAAGCAAAAGGGAGAAGAACCAATAAAAAGTGAATGGGGATCAGGAGCAAGATGGAAAGGAGTCTGCCTTAATGCCAAGAGTCTGGGAAATAAAATCAATGAGCTCCAGGCAATAGTGGCAGACCCTGAGATGGATCTAGTAGCCATTAGTGAAACTTGGGCCACATAATGACAGTCATAGGTTACTCAATGTTTAGATGGGATAGAGGAAAAGGAGGAGGCATAGTCCTGTATGTCAGGGAGGACATCGAGGCAGTGCAGGATGGATACATTGGGGAAGGTAATGGAGCAAGGATCGCTGTGGCTTCAGCTCTCAGCAGCTTAGGCAAAAAAATATAGATGGGGGTAATCTACAGACCACCAGGACAGGGGAAAGAGAAACAGTGAACTAGGGCAGAACTAGAAAGTAATGTTGCTCAGATAGTGCTTTTGTGGGTCCTACCACCTTCCATCAGATAGTGCTGGTATCCTATCGGAAATCCTACCAAAGATGGATGTAGGGTCTGGGGTCAGATAGTGATGGATCCTAGGTAGCATCTAGGGATCCTATGTTGGATCCAGGGATCCTAGGTCAAATAGTTAGGATCCGGGGTCAGATAGCGATGAATCCTAGGTAGGATCCAGGGATCCTAGGTCAGATCCAGGGATCCTAGGTCAGATAGTTAGGATCCATGTGGGATCTGTTGGTCAGAACCGTGGATCTGTTGCTAGGATCCACAACGTTTGTTGTTAGGATCCACAGGACCAACAACATTTGTTGGATCTGTGCACTGGATCCTAGAGGGTCAGATTCGTGGTCAGATAGCACTGCTATCCTACCACAGCAACTATCTGGCCAAATGGGAGGTACCTGTTGGTATCCTAGTTTCTCGGATACTATCTGAGCAACACTACTACAGGGGGAGGTGGCAAACAGGGAAGTGGTGGTGGTGGTGGTGGTGATGGTGGGTGACCTAAACCTGCCAGATATTGATTGGGACATTCCAGCAGTTCGGAGCACCAAAAGTAAGGCCCTGTTTAACACATTTAAGGACTGCCTGCTGGTGCAGCTGGTTTAAGGAACCCGCTAGGCAGGCTGCCATTCTCAGTGTGGTACTCACCAATTCAGAAGTGGTAGGAAGAGTGAGGGTAGGGAAGTCACTGGGGTCTAGCAACAATAACTCTACTTAGTTCAAGCTGGCCCTTGGGACCAGTAAGCCCCCATCAAAGGCTGAAGTCCTACATTTCTTTTTTCCCCACATTTGTTTCCCTCTGGTCGCCAGTCCTGGGGCATCCCCTCACGCATCACCAGCTGATCATGCCCTGTCTAAGAACCCCTGCACCTTCAGGTCCCCCCGGAACTCTGACCTAGCACCCTGAGCCACCTTAAGTCCCCTCGGCTTGTGTCCCCCATGGTGGGGCCGCCCACTCCTACCTTTTGGGTGCTCCTTCAAATCTGGTCCGGTGGTCAGGTGCAGGCCAGAGGATATCAGGACCAGGGGTGGGTGGTATCCAGCAGTGGGTGTGGGGCTGACGTGATGTTGTCTCTCCAGGAGCCGGGGTTTTTCCTTGTGCTGGCTCATGACGTGACCCCTGCAGAGGCGCTGACATGCAGTGACACTAAAGCGTGAGCTTGGCACGTTCCGCACCCCACTCACGAGCATCCGCTGTCACCTCCTCCCCTTGCGTGTGCAATCCCCACTTCGGTGCTCCCAGTCTCCACTGGGAGTTGCTGTTGTGGCAGGAATGCAAGCCCACCCTCCCCAGGAGAGGAGAGCTGTCCTCTGGATGCTCAATTCCCTTCTCCCCAGCCAACCCCGGCAACCCAAGCTCGCTCCCAAACATCGGTTGCCGGTGTGGTATGAGGTGTGGCGCCCAGCGCCTCAACCCTCAGCACCACCAGGCCGGCCACTGAAGTCCTACATTTCATAACAGTAGACTTCAACCAGATGAGGGAGGTGGTCCTGGACAAGTTAGTCAGAGTGGGCAGCAACAGAGGTGTGGAAGAAAGATGGTGGCAATTAAGTCGGCCATTCTCGGCAGGAAGTCTTGCATGAGAACAATAACCGAAACAAATAGGTACAAGAGACCAAAAGGTCAGGGAGGCAGTGTCAGCCAAGAAAAAAGACATTCACAAGGTACAAGGAAAAGCAGAGAAGGAAGAACGGGAGAGTACCTATGCAGAACAATGGAAACTAAGAATGTGGCCATGGAAAGAAAAGCAGACACACAGCTGCATATTGTGGAGGGGGTCAAGGGGGGGGAAACAGTTCTTCAGATATATTAGAGAAAAAGAAAGAAGGGAGGGGGAAATTGTTAGGCTAACAGAGGGAGGTAGTGTAATAGAAAAGGATAAGCATAAAGCACCCAAACTTAATGAATACTTCTGCTCTGTCTTCACATAAACAGACAGTAAGCCTCTGCCAGAGAGTGGTATTAAGGTAGCTGAGAGCCAGAGAGGGTCTGAAAGGGCCATCATCCCTGAAGATAAGTAAGGCCCTCGGACCAGATGCATCTGAGGATGCTCAAGGAACTGGCATCTGAACAGGCTGGTCCCCTGGCAAGGCTATTCAATAGCTCAATTCAGACAGGAGTAGTTTAAAAAACTGGAGGGTAGGCCGGCCCACTAGCACAACAGTAGGGTTAACACTTGCGACGCTGATGACCCATGTTCGGAAATGAGCACGGAGCATCATAGGGTTGGCCGGGGGAGGTAGGATGAGCATCCCACAGACAGCTTTCCTTCTCCGGAAGGAAAGGTTGTGGCTTCCTGGTATGAGAGTGACACCCAGTGGAGACTGGGTGTACACCGTCCAAGACCACATGCAAGTGGGTGGAGGCAATGGTGGACGTCTGCAGGACATGTGCTGGAGCGCACATGACCCGCGCTGACAACACTGCATGTCTTTGTCTCCAGGGGGAAGCTAAGTCAAAATCCTTAGGGTCAGCAGCACAGTGATGCCCCTGGACCTCCACCTGAAAGACAGAGGAGGCACATCCCTGCCCGAGCCTGAGTGGCATAAAGAAAGTTAAAAAACACAAAAAACTGGAGGGTAGCAGATCCAGTTCCACTCCACAAATGGGGGTGGGGGCAAAGAGCAAGTGGGTGACAGCAGCAGATCTGTCAGTCTTACCTCTGTTGTGGGTAAACTGAAGGAGACACTCGTCAAAGAGTACCGGACTACCTGCAGAGCAACGGACTCCAGGACAGTAAACAGCATGGGTTTAGTGAAAAGGATGTTTTGTCAGACAAACCTAACAGTTTTCTTTGACTGGGTAATGAAGGTAGTGGAAAAGGACCACACTGTGGACTTACTTTGCTTTACTTCAGTTTCAGCATGCTTTTCTACACGGTGTCACACAGAATTTGGCTCAAGAAGCTAGAGAATTTGGTTGCAGCAAAGGACATAGTTAGCAGATGGGTAGGTAATTGGTTGGAAGGAAGAAAGCAGAGGGCTGTGGTTAAGAGAATAAGATCAGAGGAGAGGGAGGTCATGAGAGGGTTCCTACAAGGATCCGTCCTGGGTCCTGCCCTCTTCAATATGTCTATCAGTGACATAGGAAAAATGTGTCTCTGAACAACACTCTATGCACAACGATCTATAAAGGCTAGAGAGGTAGTCTAAAGTCTGGCAGTTGAAATTCAACACCAGAAAGTGCAAGGTAATGCAGTTAAGGAAGAAGAACCCCAGGATAGAGTACTGGATGGCAGGGGTAAAGCTGGGCAATACCACTGAGGAAACAGACCCAGGGGTCATTAGTGACTCCCTAAAACAATCGAGCCAGTGTAACAAGGCCTACAGTAAGGCAAACTGCATGCTGGGATGTATCAGAAGGGTTATTGGCGGTAGAGGAAAAAAAGTATCACTACCTCTCTATAAGTCACTCTTATAAAATGGATAGGCTATATCAGGCAATCAGAATGCTAGCTACCCATGAATGAAATATGTTTCATGCATGGGTAAAAAAAAAAGGACGGCAGTGAAAAGGCCAAAAATCACTCAGCTTCAGAATGGTGGCATTTGAAAATGTCACCATTGTTGTTTCCTCGCTACTCAGCATTTCAGAAAAAAAGAAACAGTCCATACAGAAAGGCAGTCTGCAGGCAACTACCGTCTCACCGTTATCCAATTTATTTTAGATTGTAGTCGCACGACTCCTACTCTGAGCTTTCTTTCTCGCTTTCTCATCCTCCCAGCCACACAAACAAAGGAAACCGGCGAGTTCAGCTGCACGCACACACACATACACACTCAGTGCGACAGAGAGTAGGGATGGAGGACATTACCTTTCAGCAGACTACTGAGAAAGATGGGCAGGGAAAAAAGTATAATACCACTCCTGTCTTTGCTTCTCCAACAGAAGGGAAAAAGGGAATGAGCAGAAACACATAGCAAAGCACAGGGTAAACTCCAGCAGCAGCAGCAGCCGTCCACCCCCCTCCCATCCATACCTCTCAAGTGTCCCTGATTTTCAGGGACGACCCTGATTTTGCCTCAAAATTTTACTCTGTCCCTCCTAAATTTTGTGTTTTTGTGGCTAAACAGTGAGGACTGTAAGCACAAAACAATGTCAAGCATTAAAGTTACAAACTTGTTCTTCTTTAGAAAATGCATTTTGCACTAAGCCCCATATTCTACCAGCTTTCTGGGTGGATATCTCTAATTTTGAAGATGTGTCCTCGATTTTGGTCCTTTGTCCCTGATTTTTTTTAAGCTTTGTCCCTGATTTATGAGGCAGGAGGTTGAGAGATATGCCCCCATCCCCGCCTCCTCAGAGCAGTTTTCTCAGACAGAGAGCGAGAGAGGTCTGAGCTTTCTCGCTCGCTTTCTCGTCCTCCCAGCCACAGAAACACAGGAAACCAGAAACATCCCCGCCTCCTCAGAACAGTTTTCTCAGACAGAGCGCAAGAGAGAGAGACAGCAGCAGCTCCAAATATGCAAATAAGCTAATGAATATTAAAACAATGTCCTCGGAAGGACTATTTTATCATAGATTAGGAACATTTCTAAATTTTTTCTACATACAAGCATGCTTTTTCTATTGGAAAAAAGTAAAATAAAGATAGGATCCCATTTTATAAGCACAATAAGACGTTGGGTGTGTGGCTGTAACATTTTACCCACCGCCCAGGGAGCTAAAGGCACTCGTGAGCCTGGGTGCCTTGTTCGCCCTATCTGTGAGTAGAATATGTTCCATGCACCCTATCATGATTTTATTGCTTACTTGACGTCACACCTGGAATACTATGCCCAGTTCCAGAGTCCTCACCTAAGGAAAGATAATGGCAGGATGGAGACAGTGTGACATAGGGTGATCAAAATGATTCAGGGCCAGCAGGGCAGATGTTATGAGGATCGGCTCCAGGCACTTAACATTTACTCTGAGGCCAGACGAGAGGGGAGGTACAGTATGCTAGACACCTTCAGGTTCCTGAAAGAAATAAAGCAAACTGCGATGAACTTTTAGTACGAGTATCCGTTCAAGAACATGGGGCACAAATAGAAACTGGCAGGAGGAGGTTCAAGAAGGACAAGAATACATTTTATTTTATGGAAAGGGTGGTTGATCTGTGGAACAGCCAGCCAGCTGATATGGTGGGCACTAAAGCCATTAATGGTGTCAAGCGTGGCTGGGACAGAGTGAAGGGTTCAGTGGCTGCTCAGGGTGGTAGCAGTTTAGCAGGCCGCATGGAGGTTGATAATGAGGGCTAGAACCTATAGATCCTGGGGTTTGATAGGGTGCTACAGCAGACTGAATGGACTGTTTGGTCTTTTTCGGTCATCATTATCTATGTTTCTACGACTTGGTCACCTAGAGATACATGCACTCTTTGGGTACCCGAATCCAGTTGTAATAGCCTACAGCACACTGTGTGCTTCAGTCACATGCAAATATCTTAAACTACTGTTTTTGTGAAAATGTGATAAATACCTAAATAACAGCACAATCAATCAATCAATCAAATCTTTATTTATTCAGGCGAACACCATTGAGCAAGCTCATTTACAAGATGGACCTGATACACAGGAATACAAATTATAACAGCACAGGTCAAACAATGAACAATATGTACAGGACAAATATACAGGAACACAGTAGTACAGTGCAAGAAATAAAAAAGGCATAGTGATAGAGCATATACTGGATGGTTGGGCTTAAAAGAAGAAAAAAAAAGAAAAAACACCTAGGTTACAGGATAGTTAAGTTAAGGCGTTTCTATGTGCAGGGGGGCAATAATTAAATTAGGTATTTCAGAAGGTCGATCCTGTTCACTGCTGGGCTAGACGGGCAGGAGATTCGGGTAGGATAAGGTGGGACAGGGCAACAGGGTGGGGATACTACATAGGGAGGACGAGAGGTGGTGGGGTAGCTTACGGCAGAAGAACTCCGGAAGGCGTGACATTTCAGGTGGGCATAACACTCCGGGCAGCCAACGTGCGGGTTTTGGAGGTGGTGAAAGCAGTTACAGGTTTATTTAACTAGAAGGTCGTATAAGGTCTTAAAGGAAGAAATGCTGATCGGGGAGCTAAGCTTCATTGTTTTTTGTAAGGTATTCCACAAGGACGGCAGCGCAAAGCTTATAGCCATTCTCCCAATATGTGATTTCAGCCTGGGAACCTTCAAGTAAATGAGTGTTGAGCTTCGCAGTGCATAAGCTCCAGGCTCACAAAGTGGGAGACAATCGGAGATGTACGAAGGAAATTTCTTGATGATGGTTTTGTATGTCCACAGTAAAACATTTCTATTTCTTCTGAAGTGGAGGGAAGGCCACCCCATGGCTGTATAAATAGCACAATGATGGGTGGCATGAGGCAGACCAGTAATAAATCTCAAGGCCCTGTGATACAATGTGTCCAGTTTAGCAAGGTGCGATGCAGGGCAATGGTTATGAAGAAAGTCAGCATAATCAACCAAAGCTAGGAATACAGTTTGAATCAGCCGTCATTTGGCATTGCTGGTGAGATAGATGTTAATTCTGAAGACAAGACCAAGCCTCTGTCTTAACTTCTTTAGAAGGTCTTCGATGTGGTCCGTAAAAAGAGAGTTTACAATCTAGCCATACCCCTAAGTACGTAAACTTGCAAGAAATTCTAGGTTTTCACCCAGAATTGTGGTAATTTGCGGGACGGTGCCGGCAGTGGCTGGGTTTGCATCCAGTAGAAAGGGGAGAAAACAACATAGCCTTAGTTTTCTTAGCGTTTAACAACAGTAGCTGTTTCCTAAGAACTGGAAGATTTGGGAGTATAAAATGGATGTGGGCCACCATGTAACAAGCTAAGGAAAACTCCTATCTTTTATCAAGTGACTCTTAACTGCACTGGTTTGTGTCATGTAAGGTGAGGTGTCTGTAAACCACCCTTAGGCAGAAACCAGCAGTCAGCACCTGGGACATCCTGTTAATGTTTCTGAAGGAAAGGGAACACCCTCAGCAACCAATAACAGACTTCTTTCACTCAGCTATGCCAAGAAGTAGATGCCATAGTTACGGTAGCTCTCCAGCTATACTACAGTCACACCAGAAGTAATTCCTAGTGCATCCCCATTATAGCCTATTAACACACAACAGTGACTGCCAGAAAATTACAGTTTGTTAGTGTGTATCCATAGATAAGCAGGCTCCCATTGCCTCTCCATTCCAAAAGTCTCTTCACATACTCCCTTTGGTCAGGAATTCTCCCGCTCTGCAGCTTTAGGACATCTGCATGCTTGTGCACGGGACAAGAAAAAAAAAAAAAAGTCCTTACCTAACCACATGGATACGATACAGGAAATCAGAACAGATGGAGTCTGGCACATCCTACCAAAGCCATGGCCCTGGGACATAGGATAAGCCCTCCATGGGGTCTAGTTGCACCCTTCTCCTATCCCTGTCTCGAGTTTTCTCTTGCAAAAGAGCAGATCCTAACAGCCTCTTATTCCTGTGCTAACACACACCTCATTACTAAAGATGCAGTTTATAGAAGTACATTATTTTTTAATTTGTATATTGTTAAAGAAGAAAGGCACATTGAACCAAGGCTTGCATCTAGGTATGACACGAGGTAGGGGTCACAGAGAATATGGGACGAAGAGTTATACAATACAGTAAAAAACAGGCAAAATGGCAAACAGCAACAACTGGTTATAAGATCTGAATAAACAGCAAAAAGCTCAGGATCAGACAAATAAAAGAAACTAGGCGGATACAGTATATTAAAACAAAGAAAATAAACAGTGACTACATGCAATGTTTGTATGTAGAATAAAGTGCAATTATACATATACAGTATATATATCATTTTATATAGAAAAGTGTCATAAGGTGTAGTTTACCACTGCACGAACGTCTACTGACGGTATCGTCTTAAGGTAGGAACGGGTCAATCCGGTCAGACCTGGGGAGTAGGGAAGGGGGAAGGTAGGCCAGGAAAAGAGTAGAGAAGGGGACCTGACCCTAAACTAAAGGGAGTTAGGGGGTGTAAGGAGGAGCAAGGACAACAGGATGCTCAAAAGGGAAGTAATGGGTGGGGGATGGAACTGGAGGGTGGGGATGGCAGGAATGGCAAGGGGCAAAATGGGACCGAAGGAGCAATTCGAGAGAGACAGGGGAGGAGGAAAGGTGACTAGGGATGGGAAGGAGGTAAGGTGAACAGGGACAGGGAGGAGAAAAGGTGAACAGGGACAGGGAGGAGAAAAGGTGAACAGGGATGGGAAGGAGAAAAGGTGAACAGGGATGGGAAGGAGGTAAGGTGAACAGGGATGGGAAGGAGAAAAGGTGAACAGGGACAGGGAGGAGAAAAGGTGAACAGGGATGGGAAGGAGGTAAGGTGAACAGGGACAGGGAGGAGAAAAGGTGAACAGGGACAGGGAGGAGACAAGGTGAACAGGGACAGGGAGGAGAAAAGGTGAACAGGGATGGGGAAGAGGGAGGCTGTTCCAAATGTTGGGATGCAGACAGAGAAGGCAATTACCCAGCACAATCAGATTTTGCAGCAGGGGATGTAAAAGGAACGAGAATCACAAGAGCAGAGAGAGCAAGAGGTTGGGATTAAAGGGACAAGGAGTGAGGAAAGCAGAACGGAAGGCAAAGAGGTGGAATTTTGAGAAGGAGGAGCAGCTTTGGTAGAGGCAATGAGACTAAAGGGACAGGGATATTGAGGATGATGTAGACGGAGCTGTCATGAGTAAGAAAAATAACAAAAACGGAGCACTCACCAGATTCAGAGTTTAGACATTTATTTCAGTACCACACTTCCACAACTTGTCCACAGAACAGAAAAAGGCAGTGGCGAAGAAACCACCCCCCCCCCAAAGGGATCACCCAACGATCTCTACAAATATCAGACGCAGGGTCCCCCAGCATCCAAGAAGAAGCTGGGATGACCCAGGATCCAATGTACAGTAAGTAGGGTGCAATCTCGAGACCACTCAGAAGCCATCATCCACCTGTATCAGCTTCAACTCTCCCCACAAAGACAGAGTTCCTCTGCCTACCATCGAATGGACACTGCTGGTTGATGACAGGCTGAACTGAGGATATCACAGCTCAAATAGATGACACCTTTTTCCAAAAAGAACTAATTAAAGAGCCCACTTTGCCCAAGATGGCCACTGTAACAACAGTGCACATGCGCAATTACCTCTGACTGCACATGCCGCGATCCTCACACATGCACAATGAGCTCACAATGGCCATCTTGGGCAGGGTGGGCTCTTTTTTCACCCGTAATTGAGGAAGTGACAGGCAGAAAGAAAAGAGTGTGCCTGCAGAGGGGTGGGGTTCCTGCAGCCATTGAGGGGAGAGATGGTGGAGAAACAATGCTACAGCACTGACAGCACCACTGTGGAAGGCCAGTGGCATACACCGATCACATGCTTCCAGAGTCCCTTTTCTCCTCTCCTAGCAATACGTCTGCAGGGCTCCACCCATGCAGCCATAAAAATGAAAAATGCAGCTGAGCACTCCTACCTCACATAACACATGACTGTGTATATTAAACTAATTGTGAAGTTAAGCTGACAAAAGTTTAAATTTTCAATAGCTGTATTTTATAAGATTTTTATAAAATTTGTAACACTACATCAGCAACAGCAAGTCATCACATTTGGCACTTTATAAACAACCAGTCTGTCATTTTAAACACGATCAGTTGGAGTGCGCCTTTGTATGAATATTTATTCACAGACATACTACTACTAAGGTTCACATTACATGTCCTTCTTTTGGTACCCTTGTGCAGGTCCTGCTGATGCATCCTGCCTGACTGGGTTCTGAGCTGCACATAATGTATTTACTCTCTGTTCCAGGAGATGCTTTGACTGCAGCTCTGCTTTTGGGGCTCTGAGCTGCTCAGCATTGCATAATACACTGTTCCTAGCCTTGGTGACTCTATGTATATATTCTTTGTTTCTATTCTAACTGTGTTTACTGACTACTTGTGTTATGTTCATCTGGTTCTACCCAATTCTGTATAATGCCTAACTTGTATCATGTTATCCTCTGTATGAACTTGTATTTCATTGTACTCTCCTGGGTTGTACCTGAAAATAGGCAAATGTCTTGTCTAGTGTACTTACCTGGTCAACTAAAGATAAATAAATAAATAAATAAATAAGAAGGCCTGTCAGCCCATTGCTTGCTCCTTTCCATTTACCCGTAATATACCATTCTGTTTCCTTTTAAAATATACTGATCTAGGGTATATCTGAACTGAGCTTTTCTATTACTACTTATTTCCTCTGATAGTAGCCCATTCCATGGGATCACCACCCTGTGTGCGCAAAATGCCTTTCTTCTGTTTATATTACATTTATGTCCTCTCAGCTGTAAGCTGTGTCCTCTAGCACTGATTTCTGGGGTTTTAATGGTTAAATTTAGTTCATTTAGTAAGCTTGGATTTTGCATTAAATCATAGCACGAGAGTAGATCTCCTCTAATTCTTCTGGTCTCCAGAGACATCAGTCTCAAAGTCTCCAGTCTTCCCTCATATGACTCTGATTTTAGATTGTGCACCAACTTTGTAGCTCTCCTCTGCACCCTCTCCGGGGCTCCTACCCTCCCTATCGATATGGGACCCCACAACTGACGTCCATAGTCCAGTAGCGGTCTCACATATGCCCTATACAAGGGGAGTATCACCTCCCTACTCCTAAAGTTTCTTTTTATAGTCCACAGTACACTATTGGCTTTAGTTATCATTTTTTTGTGGTGCGCCTCAAACGTTAATTTATCTATTATAATACCGAGATCTTTTTCTTCTTCAGATTTTCTAAGATTTTGACCATTGAGTGTGTAGTTATTAATTTTATTCCTTATATATATTTTTTCCAGTTGTTTAGCCAGGTGAGACACACTAGGCTGAAAACTTGTTTACAGGTGCAACCTGGGAGCACAGGGAAGTTAGGTGACTTGCTCAGGGTCACACAGTATGCAAGTGGGGGCTGTGGGATTCAAACCCAGGTCTCCAGATTTGCAGCTCAGAGCCTTAAGCCTTAAACCACTGTACTATACTGCCTCCCACCTTATTCCTAAGTGTATCACACAACATTTCTCTGTGCGATACACTAAAACTCATACCTCTTTTTTGTACCCAGTCATGGATTTTGTCTAAATCTTTTTGTAACGCATCAACGTTTTCCTGATTTATCGCAAGACCTGCCAGTTTTGTGTCATCAGCATATTTACTCATCCAGTTTCTTAAGTCCTCCCCCATACTATCCATAAATGTTCTAAATAGTACCAGACCCAGCACCGACCCCTGTGGCACTCCACTTGTCACCTGGCACAGCATCGGACAGATACCCATTTATGCTCACCCTCTGTGTCCTATGCCCCAGCCCTGCCTCCACCCATCCTATGATTTGTTAATTTATACCCTTTTAGAAACATAGAAACATAGACTTTGATGGCAGATAAGGACCGCTAGGCCCATCTAGTCTGCCCATTTCCCTACCTACAGGATAGGCCGCAGATCCTATTTAACCAACAGCCTATATCTTCCTGCCCCCACAAGAATTGCCTTATGTCTGTCCCATGCATTCTTGAATTCTCCCATGTTTTAGACTCCACAACTTCCTCAGGAAGGCTGTTCCATGCATCCACTACCTCTCTGTGAAATAATACTTCCTCACATTGCCCCTGAATCGCCTCCTTCTATCTTTAAATTGTGTCCCTTGTTCTTGGAAGTCTCTTTTTCTGAAAGATGCTACCCTCTTGGACTTTGTTGATTCCCTTGAGGTACTTGAAAGTTTCTATCATGTCCCCTCTCCCTTCTTTCCTCAAGGGTATACATATTAAGCTCCTTTAGTCTCTCCTCATACGGGCCTTCTTGCAGACCCTGCACCACTTTAGTTGCCCTCCTCTGGACTGCCTCTATCCTGTCTATGTCCTTGCGGAGATGGGGTCTCCAGAACTGGACACAGTATTCCAGATGGGGTCTCACCAACTGTCTGTACAGAGGATAACAACTTCCTGTTTTCTGCTGCTGATGCCTCTCCCTATACATCCCAGTATACCCCCAGCCCTCCTACTGCCTTCCTCACATTGCTTGCTAACCTAAGGTCATCTGATATGATTACCCCTAGGTCCCTTTCCTGTTTTGTTGTTGTACTACCTCCCACCCATTGTGTATTCTTCCCTGGTTCTTGTTTCCCAGGTGCATTATTTTGCACTTTTGCATTGAATCCTAGCTGCCATATGTCTGACCATTCCTCCAACCTTGCCAAGTCCCTTTTCATCCTTTCCATGCCTCCTTGTGTATCAACCCTGTTGCAGATCTTTGTGTCATCTGCAAAAAGGCATACTTTTCCTTCCAGTCCCTCTGCAATGCCACTGATGAAGACATTAAAAAGGACTGGACCCAATACTGAACCCTGCGGTACCCCACTAGTAACCGCCCTTTCTTCAGAGTGGACTCCATTTACAATTACCTTCTGTGTCCTGTTGTCCAGCCAATGTTTTACCCTTTTCCTCTAAACATTTACTAATTTTGTCATGGGGTACTTTATTGAAGGCTTTGGCAAAATCCAGGTAAATGCAGTCCACCGGTTGCCTCCTATCCAGTGCAGATGATATTTTTTCATAAAAGCATAGCAGATTCGTTGCACAGGATCTGCCTGCACAAAATCCATGCTGATTTTTGTCCATCTGGCCTGTGTTTTGCAGGTGCATGTTTACAGAATCTTTAATTAAATTATAGACTCCATTAATTTACCTGGGACAGATGTCAGGCTTGTGGGTCTATAATTTTTGTAATCTGACCTGTCTCCTTTTTTATGTATTGGTACCACGCTCACCCTCAGCCAATCCTCAGGTACTGTATATTCCGTTAATGACTTTATAAATATGATTTGTAATGGTTTAGCAACACTTGGGGAGAGCAGTTTAAATATGGTGTTAGATATGTCATCTGGCCCTGCCGACTGCGTAGTTTTTAGTCCATTTATTTTTTCTAAAATTATTTCTTTGGAAATGTTTATACAGGGTTCTTGGATTCCTATGTTTCTTAGTCCCTTGCTATGTTTTTGTGAGAAGACAGTCCCCAAATATTTGTTGAATACATTTGGCATTTCCTTCAGATTAGTTATCATTTTGTTCCCAGTAGTGATTGAACATAAACTAGTATTTGATTTCCACAAGGAGTTCACATAGCCATAGAATGCTCTCATGTTGTCCTTTTTTGCAGACCCTGCTATTCTTTTCTCCAATTTTTACTTTTCCTAATTAGATTTCTACATTGCTTTTGCACCTTCTTAAATTCCTCCCAAGTTCTTTTCGCGCCTTGTGCCTTATGCGTTGCATAGTTTCTGTTTCTTCTTTATTAGTTTATTTATAACCTTATTAAACCATTTAGGTTTTATACACCTGGTGTTATATTTCTTGCTTTTCTTTATATGTCTTTCACATAGTTCACTTACATAGTTCTTACAACATTCCCACATCTCATTTACTGTTTTTCCTGCAAATACCTCTTCCCATTTTATCTTCTCTAGGTCAGTATTTATATTCTCTGTGTTTGCAGTTTTAAAGTTGTAGACTTCCCTACATCCCTTGGTTATGAAAATATATTCATTAATGGTAAAGAAATTCAGGTTACTCACCTGTAACAGGAGTTCTAGGAGTGGTATACTGTATGTTGTTCATCCACACTTATTGGCAGGTTCCTTGCCACTTTAAATGTTGCCAGAAGGTCTTTAAGCTGGTTCCTCCCACCCACCCGGGTGGTAAAACCCTCGGCTCCGCCCCATGACGTCAGATCTAGCCTGCTGGAAGCCAGGTTGCGCGCGAAGCTGGGGAGGTCAGGTGGGTCTTGTGGATGAACAACATATACCACTCCTAGAACTCCTGTTACAGGTGAGTAACCTGTATTTCTAGGGATGTGGATATGTTGTTCAATCCACACTTATTGGCAAACTCCTAGCAGTTCTCCGGGAGGAGGGAGGCAAGGCGTGCACCCCCTACTTAGGGAATAAGGACTGGAGAACCAAGGTCCCAAAACCAGCATCCCAGCGTGACTCTAGGTCAATGTCGTAATGGGAAATAAAGTTGTGTGCGGACTTTCAGGTAGCAGCCCTGCAGATTTCCTGGATAGGGACGTCCCTAGAAGCAGCCACCGAAGCAGTGGTATGGCGGGTAGAATGAGCTCTTATCCCTTTGGGAGGCTCCATGCCTGCCAACCTATAGCAGAGATCTATGCAGGAGGTGACCCACCTGCCTATCATCCGCTTGGCTGCAGGTCTATCAGGTGTGGCTTCGGCGTAGGTGACAAACAGCTGGCGAACCTCTCCCCAAACTTCAGCCATCCGCTCCTTATAATAAGAGAACGCTCTTCTAGGGTCCAAAGTATGGAGCCTATATTCGGCCTCCGAGGTGTGACTGGGGTAGAACACCGGCAGAGTCAACACCTGGTTACGGTGAAACTCTGACACCACGTTCGGAAGGAATTTCGGGTGGGGGCGCAGGACAACCTTGTCCCCATGGAAGACCAGATAAGGAGACTCGATGGAAAGCGCCTGGAGCTCTCCTATCCTTCTGGTTGACATAATAGCCATCAAGAAGGCAGTCTTCCACAACAGGTGAGAGATATCACATCTGTGCATTGGTTCAAATGGCTTGCCCATGAGCTTAGCCAATACCAGCAGTAGATCCCACAGAGGTGGAGGTTCTGGCATCGGAGGGGATATGTGATCAAGACCTTTGAAAAAGCGCCCGTCCACCTTCTCCTGTGCCACTGACTGCTTGCCGGCCTGAGCCTGGTAAGCAGAGATGACTGCTAGGTGCACCTTAAGGGTCGTCGACCGAAGCCCTAGCTGAGAAAGAGACCACAGGTAGTCCAGAATACTAGCCAAGGAACAGGAGGAAGGGTCCAACCCCTTGTCCTGACACCAAATGGAGAATCTCTTTCATTTACAGGCATAGCATTTTCTGGTCGACTCCTTACGGGATGCCTCAACGACATTGAGGACCTCGTCGGAAAGACCCAAGGCCTGGAACTCTAGCTGCTCAAGAACCAGGCCGTCAGGTGCAGGGATTGAAGTTCTGGATGGAGTACCTTCCCCTTGTTGACTGAGATCAGGTCCGGGCGGGCTGGAAGTCGCCTCGGGAGCCTGAAGCTGAGGCTGAGGATATCTGGATACCAGAACTGGCGGGGCCAGTCTGGGGCCACCAGAATCACCTGCGCCTTGTCCCTCTTCACCTTGAGAAGCACCTTGTGGATCAAGGGAAATGAAGAGAAGGCGTAGAAGAGGCCCGGGGTCCACGGCCTCGAGAAGGCATCCCCCTGCAGTGAGCCCTGCTGAGGGGGGCAGGCATGAAACAGCCTCAGCTTTGCATTCTCCCTGGAGGTGAACAGGTCCACCTGAGGGGTGCCCCAGTGGGAGAACAGATCTTGTACTACCTCTGGCAGGAGAGACCACTCGTGAGATGCAGCGCCTATCTAGCAGAGGGCATCGGCCAGACTGTTGGAGGCTCCTGCCACATGAATGGCTAGGAGATCCGCCTCCAGGCTGATCACAAGAGACCAAGTGCAGAGAGCTTCCTTGCACAGGGGCAAGGAGTGCGTCCCATCCTGTCGGTTGAGGTAGTACATGGTCGTGGTGTTGTCCATCTGGACCTGGACCACTTGACCCTGTACAAATGGAACGAAGGCGATGAGGGCTAGTCGGACCGCTCGAAGCTCCAGCAGGTTGATGTGGCATCGAGACTCCTGAGGGGACCAGAGGCCATGGGCTCTGAGCTCCCCCAGATGGGCACCCCAACCCATCAGAGAGGCATCTGTCGTCAGAGTGACCATCGGCTTGGGGCGGACAAATGGGATACCCTTCTGCAGATGAGCTGGAATGAGCTACCACTGTAGGTCGTCCCACATCTCCTGGGTCACCACCACAGGCTGGTTCAGAGGACCGGAGCGCTGTGACCATTGGTGGGCCAGCCCCCATTGTAGGGGACGCATATGCCAGCGGGCCCAATGGACCACACTGTTGCAGGCCGCCATGAGGCCCAGGAGGCGCAGGAAGTCCCGGGCAGGGTGCAATTGCCCAACCAGAAATGACTGGGCAAAGGAGGAAAGGACCTCGGCCCTGTCTGCCGGGAGCCGGGCTCTGGCTCGAAGAGAGTCGAGCTCTGCCCCAATGAACTGAATCACCTGCGATGGCACGAGTTCCAACTTGGCCTCGTTGATGAGGAGGCCAATCTGAGAGCAGACCTGGAGGGCCAGATCCCTGGACGGCTCCACCTCCAACCTGGAGGGGGCTGCAATCAGCCGGTTGTCCAGATAAGGGTACACCCGGACCCCTCGGTGCTGCAGGAATGCTGTCACCACTACCATGCATTTGGTGAAGACCCTGGGAGCCAGAGAGAGGCTGAAGGGCATGGCCCAGAACTCGTAAAGAGATCCCTCTGCCCGAAAGCGGAGGAATCACTGAAGAGACAGATGGATTGGGACGTGACAGAACGCATCCTGAAGGTCCAGAGAACAAAACCACACACCTAGTTCCAAGGATGGAATGATCTGAGCCAGAGTGACCATCCTGAAGGCCTTAGGAACTTGTTCAGATCATGTAGGTCGAGAATGGGGCACCAGCCCCCCATCCGTTTTGGGACTAGGAAGTACCTGGACACAAACCCTGGGTCTGGAGGAGGATCCGCCACCTCGCTGATCACCTCCTTCTGGAGGAGTAATTCAATGTTGGCTTGACGAGCTGACAGCGAGGCTATGGACCCCATTGCCCCCCGTGGGGTGACAGCTCGATAAGGAGGGAACTGCTCGAATTCCAGAGGCAGACCCCTGCTCACCACTTCTAGCACCCAGCAGTCTGTGGTGATAGCGGACCAGGCAGAAAGGAAGTGGTGGAGCTGTCCCCCCATGGGGGGAACCCGGGGAGGAGTGACGAGGCTGGGGGTGACACCCCTCAATCTGTCACTGGGCAGGCTTGGAGGAAGGGCCCGCTGAGGGACCTCCTGGACCCTTGCCTCCAGGCTTCCTACTGGATGAAGCAGCAGACTTGGCCTTAGGGTGCCAAGTGTGTGCCTGCTGGCCCTGGTGCTGGTGCTGCTGGGCCGGACGTGCCACAGGGGCGGAAGGGTGAAAGGGCTTACGCTGCTGCTGGCGGCCTTTGTCCTTCTGGGCAGACGTGACTGAGTCCAAGGTGGCACTGGACTTCTTGATCCTCTGGAGATGGCCTTCCACCCCCGGCCCGAACAAGTCGGTGCCCAGGAAGGGAACGTCTGCCAGTTTGTGCTGGGTGTCCGCCCTGAAGGTGGAGATCCGCAGCCAAGCTCTGCAGCACATGGCCACTGCGGCCACTACTGATCGTGCACAAGAATCACCAATGCCCAACGAAGTTTGGAGCTGTTGTTTTGCCACCGCCCTTCCCTGATCCCGCACCTGCTTGACTGTCATCTGAAGGTCAGCCGGGAGATGAGGAATCGCCTCATTCAGGGAGCCCATGAGGGCGTGTGAGAAATGTGCCATCAGAAGTGCTGAGCTAGCCTGAAGAAGACCTAGAGAGGAAGCAGCATAAACCTTCCGTCCCGCATAATCCAGCTTCTTGGATTCCTTATCGGGCGGTTTGTCCACGTCCCGAGCATTCCCAGAACGCTGGAAAACACTGTCGGTCACTAACCCCTCTGCAGAGGGGTGCTCCGAGAAACCGGAGAGTGAGCCGGTAGGGACTGCGTACTTTTGGGCCATCCTGGCCGAAGGCACAGGACAAGATGCTGGCCGCCACACAACTCAGGGCAGGCCAGCAATGGCTTCAGCCACAGGAATGACCTCCATAAGGGAATCCCCCCGGTCCAGTATCTCTGTGAGGGGACACTTGGACCATTTCGAAACAGGTTCGAGCTGCATCCCGGTGGACTCCGAGATGAGCCGAAGCAAACTTAAAAACGAGGATGGGCTCTCGTCCACCGACTGATCCCCCGCAGACTCCAGGTTAAGTGGCCTGGAGAACAGAGAGGAGTCGTCACCAGACTCTGAGGAGTCTGCAAACAGCTGCCGGGTGCCTGAGCCACCCTCCACCTGCCAGGTGACCAACAACCTGTGGGGCAAGCCCTGACCTGACCGAGAATCCTTGGTCGGGCCCCAGTTTTCGGTTGTGGAGGCGGGGGTTCCACCACAATGGGAGGAGCAGCCGGCTTTGGCCGAACAACTGGTGCCGGAGGCGGCTCATCGACCACTACGAGGGGTTGTTTCAGCCGCTCCGGTGACAGCCACTTAATGGCCAGAGAAGGCGACAGAGTCAGCTCATTCCCAGACAATAAGAGCTGCTGGCACATTAAATCCTCGTAGTGCCGATGCAATTTGCGCCGGAGCCTATCCTCCGAAGAGGACGATGAGGATGAGCGGCGATGCCGCTTTCCATGGTGCCGAGACTGAGACCGCCAACGTCGGCGGGACCGGCTGGACCTGGAAGAGGACCGAGACTGAGACCTTCGGGGTTTCCAAGGGTGGGTCAGAGGAAACTGGGGAAACCCGCCTTCCTTCGGTTCAGGGACCTTAACCGGGGACTCCGGCACAGGAGGCACAGGCAAGTCCTCGGTAATCACCGGGGGAACCGGTGAAGTAGGGTTGTCGGCATCACCAGTCGACAAACCGTCCGACAGGTCGAGAAAAATCTCGACCGTGTCGACGGTAGTCTCGGCCTGCAGACCTGATGAGGACACCGTGAAGCCAGCGGCCTTAGCTGCAACCTCGACGGTTCGGAGAAGGGGATCTCTCCCGCTCCCATGGATGTCGACGGTGGGACTAACCTTTTGAGTCCTTCTTCTTGGACCAACTGGAATGTCCCGATGGCCCTTCTCCCTTTATGGAGAGGGACTGGTAAAGCTCCTTAAATGAAGCCGTGTAGGAGGAGCCCAAAGAGAGCAGGATAAATGCTGCAGCCGAGGAGGAAGAAGAAGCGGCCTGGGCCGCCTCCTCCTCCTCGAGGGCGATCATCTGCTCCAACTGTTCTGTAGACCCCGCCACCTGACACTGCCCAACAGGCCTCCTTTGACTTGACCGGTGGATACCATTTTTCAGGGTGCCGAAGAAGAAGTCGAGCAGCGTGGTCCTCCAAGACCGAAGCCGAGAAGGAGCTGCACAATTCGCAAGCCTGCAAATCATGACCAAGCCCCAGGCAGTAGACGCACATGGAGTACAGATCGGTCCTGGGACATCTTCTGCCCACAAGGGCACCGGCAACCAGGATTGAATCTGTCCATTGCAGCCACGAGGGAAGACGAAGACCGAAGTCTTGTAAACTTTAAAATTAGTTTCGGGTTAACAGAAGAGTTTTCATCCAGGTCTAATACGCAGAGTGCTAAGGAGAGAACCTGAGCTTCCAAGCGGTAAGGAAGATCTGGCGTCATGGGGTGGAGCCGAGGGTTTTACCACCCGGATGGATGGAAGGTGCCAGCTTGAAGACCTTCCGGCAACATTTAAAGTGGCAAGGAACCTGCCAATAAGTGTGGATTGAACAACATATCCACGTCCCTAGAACACACTGTTATCATTACTTCCTGTGGAGAACATGCATATGTACATAATTTTTTTGTGTTTGAAAAAGGGGCTGCCTCCAATGTAAGCACTGCCCCCAATGAAGCCTTGTACGTAGAGGAATATGTAGGGTAGTTGTACATCCTGGCATGTATGGCACCAAAATAAATACATATTTAAACTTTGTAACCAGTGAGTGCTGTTTGTGTTACAGTATTTTCTTTTGTTTTTCCTGTGGAGTGCTTATAATAGCACCTTAATGGGTAGGAGTGCTCAACTCCTTTCTGCATTTTCCCAGTCATGCTCAAGAGGAAGAACACTGAGAGCAAAGTGACAGAAGGAGCAGAAAAGGGATACACTCTGGCTAAGGGGATTTGAGGGCAGCATTACAAACCACTTCAGCATAGTTAAATATTGGCAAGATTATCTTAAAGATGATCTCACGGCAGACTTGGAGAAAGAGGCAGAACTTGTTGCAGTACGCAGCACGTAGCTGAGGACAAAGTTTATTGCACATGGCATTGCTATGGGTGGATAAATCAAGGTTTTAACCTAGCCACACAGAGAGGTACTGGAAGCTGAGGACTACTTCAAGGGGAAGGCATCAATGGTTTTGAAGACAGGAAGTGTCAGTACAGCAGTCTCTTAACTGCGCTAAAGTCATTGACACCGTGTTTTTGCCATTAAGAGAGCTGATTTGAGAGAAACCGACATTGGACATTATCAGAGTCATAGGCGGTGCCTGGCTAGCACCAAATCCAATCCATCCAGAATTTTCTAGATGGTTTGGTAAATCCAGGTTGTAATCCGAAATTAGATACAAGGCCAGCTTACATTTCAGATCACAGATCTCCAGATACAATCCAGCAATCCGATACCACTATAGCCACAAATTATTTGCCCAACAGTTTCAGGTGTCCACTGACATCCCCCCACCCCCATCCTGTGAAAAAGTCTGTGGCATCCAGTGGTGGCCCCCTTCCTTGCACAGTTCATGTAAACACAGCAGTCCCTCTGGTGTCTAGTGGCACTCCCCCTTCCATCAACCCGTGCTATGCAAAACTTCTCTGGCATCCAGTGGTAACTCCTTTCCTCACCCCATCTCTTGCAAAACTGTAGTCCCTGGTGTCCAGTGGCACCACCCTGCCCACCCCCAATGGCAACCAGCACGGCTCTCTACTCACCTCCATTATCGCTAACAGCTGTTACAGACGTGCATAGTCATGGATTCATTTAAGAGATTGACAGAATGAATGAATTGGTGAACATGTATTTTTGTAATCACAATTTGTGATAAATAATTAGATGATGGCTAACCAAGGAGGAGAGTGGAGGGCTGTGCTAGTTGCCTTTGGGAGGAGACAGGGCAGGTTTTGCAGGGTGTCGCTTGGAACCAGGGGCTGCTATTTTTACACAGGATGGGATGAGGGAGGGGGGCTGCCACCAGACGTCAGCAACTTTATGCATGGGATGGGGTAGCCACAGATGCTTGGGATTTTCTGCATAGGATGAAGTGGTGGGGGTAGAATGGGGTGAGGGGGGTTGCCACTGGATGCCAGGGACTTTTTGTACAGACTGGGGTGCAGGAAGGGGTTGCCAATATATACTGGGGACTTCTTGCATGGGATGGGGTCACAGAGGGGATTGGGATGGGGTGAGGGAGGGAGTTGCCACTGGACGCCAGGAACTTTCTGCATGGGATGGGGCGCGGGAGGGGGCTGCCACTAGATGCCAGGAACTATCTGCATGGGATGGGGTTGCCTCTGCATGTCAAGGCCTTTCTGCATGGGATGGGGTGAGGGAGGGGTTGTCACTGGATGCCTGAGATTTTTTGCACAGGATGGGGGAGGGAGGGAGGCAGCTTGGATGGAATAAGGGAGGGGGCTGCCACTGGATGCCAGGGACTTTCTTGATGGGGTGTGGGTTGCTACTTGATACCAGGGACTTTCTGCATGGGATAGGATGAGGTGAGAGAGGGGGGTGTCTCTGAATGCCAGGGATCTTCTGTATGGGATGGGATGAGATGGGATGAGAGAAAGGCTTACCATTTGATGCCCAGGATTTTTTTTGCACAGGATGGAGTGAGGGAGGGGGCTGCCACTAGATGCCAAGGACTTTCTGGATTGGATGGGATGGGGTGAGGGAGAGGGCTGCCACTGGATGCCAGGCAGTTCCTGCATGGAATGTGGTGAGGAAGGGGGTTTCCATTGGATGCCAGGGAATTTCTGCATGGGATGGGGTGAGGGAGTGGGTTGCCTCTGCATGCCAGGGATTTTCTGCATGGGATGGGGCATGAGGGAGGGGATTGGTACTGGACACCAAGGACTTTCTGCATGGGATGAGGTGAGGAAGGGAGTCACCACTGAATGCCAGAGACTTTCTGCACGGGATGAGGTATGGGAGGGGGTTGCTACTGGACATCAGGGACTTTCTGGATGGGATGAGGTGAGGGAGGGGGTTACCACTGGATGCCAGGGAATTTCTGCATGAGATGGGGGTGAGGGAGAGTCACCAATGAATGCCAGGGACTTTCTGCACAGGATGAGGCATGGGAGGGTGTGCTACTGGACACCAGGGACTTTCTGGATGGGATGGGGAGGGGGTTGCCACTGGATGCCAGGGATTTTCTGCACAAGATGAGGTGATGAAGGGAGTCACCACTGGAAGCCAGGGGCTCTCTGCATGGGAAGGAGTGATGGATGGAGTTGCCACTGAACATCTAGGACTTTCTGCAAGGGATGGGGAGAGTGAGGGCATTGCCACTGGATGCCAGGGACATTCTGTATGGGATGGGGTGAGGGAGAGGGTTCACGACTGCATGCCAGGGATTTTCTGCATGGGATGGGGTGAGGAAGGGGGTTGCCAATGGATGACAGGGACTTCCTGCACGGGATGGGGTGAGGGAGTGGGCTGGGATGGAATGAGGGATGGGGCTGCCACTGGATGACAGGAACTTTCTGCATGGGATAGGTTGAGGAAGGGGCTTGGCTTCTGCATGCCAGGGACTTTCTGCATGAGATGGGGTGAGGGAGGGGGTTGCCACTGGATGCTAGGGACTTTCTGCATGGGATAGGGTGAGACAGGAGACTGCCACTAGATGCCAGGGACTTTCTGCATTGGACGGTGTGTGGGGGGACTCAGACTGGATCATCAGATGCTGTACAATCTTATCTCATATCTGACATTCGATCCTATGTTAGGTCAGAAAGTAAAAAATCTGAGTAATGCAAAATCCAGAAATCAAAAGTGAGTACAATCTAAACTTCCTGGTCGTTTTTAATCCTGCCTGTGCAACTTTAAGACCATTAGGACTTAACCCCGCCCCCAAAAAAAAAAAATTACTACAGGCAGTTGATGGAAATGATCCAGTGTTTTCCAAGGCAATTTGCATGCCATCATTGTGGATACTAGGTCAACAGCCAAAGTCAATTTAAACAAATGGGTTTCACATACAAGGCTGTCCTCTCTGTTATTATATTTGTTTGCACTAGTTGTACATTTGCTTGCGCAAGAAACGTTTTGTTACATTAACGGCATTTCAGAGGTGTGTCACTGCTGAGTCCACTGCAGCTGAAGCCACAAGGGGTTCGGCAGTCCAGTCCAATAACCACGCAGTCTGGTCGTGACATTACTCACTGCTTGCTGGGCGGAAACTGTGTAGTTCAAAGGACCGAAGCGCTTCTATGAGAGAGCACTTTGGTCCTTTAATTTACATGATGCTGCCCGACAAGCAGCTGAACAGTGTCTCAGACGATCCAAGTTCTCCCACCCCCACCCTTCATTCATAGAATCAGAGTATTATGAGTTCAAGACCAAGGGCCTATTATGAACTCAACACCATATTTCAATGGTGGAAAGAGACTGTATGCATTCCCATGTGTTTGTCTAATCTATGTTTAACGGTATTGCTCTCCACTCCATCTACTGGTAAGCTATTCCACACATTGATTATCCTCTGCATGAGCCAGGGATTATGTTTATTTGTTTAATTTGTATCCCCTTTTATTTTGAATTTGTGCAACCGAGTATTTTTATTATTGTTATGCTTAACTAAGCCTACAGTCTCCATGATAACTTCATTGTGCGTTGCCTTATAAGTTAAGCATAAATCCCCCCTTAAACATCTATAGTTCACAGAGTAAAGCTTTAGTTTATGTAATCTGTTTGTATAGTTCAATTTTGACATGTTTATGACTTTTTTCATCACCTTTCTCTGTACTCTTTCAATCAACCTTTGGCCTCCAATCATGTGCGGTGCACAGAAAGGGGAGCAATACTCCAATTGCGGTCTAACCAGGCTGGTATAAAGGGGAATCACCACCACTGGTTCCCTGCTTTTGATGTTTCTAAGTATGCAACCTAAGAAACTGTGACATTTCTTGACAGTGTTCTTAGTGTGGTCTTCAAATGTTAGGTTATGTAACAGTTACCCCTAAATCTTTTTCACTAGTTGTTGATTGTAAAACTGTATTTACTTTGTATGGGTAACCAAAGGTTATTGTGTCCTAAATGCATCACCCTATGTTTTCTTTCATTAAAAAACATTTTATTTTTTGTGGCCCAGGACTCCAAAGGTAACAGGGTTTCTTGAAATTCACGAGCTGCTTGCAGATTGTTTATTATTCCCCCTACTTTACGGTCATCAGTACACTTGCTGAGCCATGTACTCTTGGAAGACTGCATGGATGCCACTAATATGTTGAACAAGGTGGGTCCCAGGACTGATCCCTGGGGCACACCACTCGTCACAAGTCCTGAAGCTGACAAGTGCCCTCGAATTGCCACACTTTGTTGCCTGTTATCCAACCATGATATTACCCAGTTGATTATATTCAGGTGTAGGTTTATTTTAATTAAATGTTCTATTAAGACCTTATGGGACACAGTATCAAAAGCGTTGGTATAGTCTAGGAAAACTATGTCGACCGGTAAGCCCTTGTCTAAAGCTACACTTATGAGTTCAAAGAATTGAAGTTGATTTGTTAAGCAGGATCTTCCTGGGGAAAAAACATGTTGTGTAGCATCCAAGTGTCCATGATCCAACAAGTGAGATGTTATGCACTGCTGTATTAGTTTTCCCAATAGTTTCCCTTTCAAATAGGTCAGACTTATAGGCCTATAATTTTGGACCTCACCCTTACTGCCACCTTTATATATTGGGGTTACTAGCACCACTTTCCATTCAGTTAGAGACTTCCCTTCTTTCAATGATGTATTAAACAGCATCGACAGTGGCCCTGGCAGCTCAACTGATCATTCTTTTAGAAATGTTGGTGGTATACCATCAGGTCCTAGAGCTCCATTTGGTTTTGTTAATTTAATAACATTAACTGCATCTGCTGGTGTGAATGGTGTTAAATCAGTGCTCATATCCTTCTTGACCTGACATACTTTCTTTGTTCTTGTAAACGCTAAGAAAATATTTGTTAAGCTCTGTAGCCATTTTTGTTTCGTCAGTAACAACTGAATGGGACCCACTCCAGTTTTATTTCCACGCATGTTTCCCACATGTAATTATAAAACAGTTTATGGTTGTCCTTGATGGATGTTGCCAGCTTTAGTTCCAGATTTTGCTTTGCTCTACTTATGAGACGCTTAGTTTTTTGGGCTATTTTTTTTGTATTGTCTTCCATTATCACTGCTAGGGTTTTTTTTTTAATTTGTTATATAAATTATTTTCTTTTTACTTATACTTTTTTTAATTTTATTGTTCCATCATGGTGGAACTCTCTGATTGTTACTATATTTGGTTCGTTACGGTGCCCAGTGATTAATACAATAATTCATTTTGTTACTTAACCTATTCCAAATTAGTTAATCTTTAGATTGCCTAACTCTAGTTCCCAGTTCCATAACTGTAAATATATTTTAATGCTGGAGTAGTTAGCTTTGTAGAAATCTGTAAAACTTGTTTTTCCTTGTAAGTGATTAATGTGAGAAATTTTAATATTTAAAAGTACAATGTCACGGTCACCATCACCTAGAGAGTTCAGAATTTTTTGTGTGGATGTACCGTCATCAAAGTTAGTAAAAATTAGATCTAAAATATTCTTCCCTCCGGTAGCTTCCTTTACTAGTTGAACTAAGTCATTTTGAATAACTGTTTCAATGAACTTCCTTTCGATAGTTCCTGAACCTTCCATAGTGTCCCAATTAATTTTTGGGAAGTTAAAGTATCCCATAAGTATGTAATTTCCATTGATTTCCATGTTTTCTTTCTCAGTTATGAATTTATTATTTTGGTCAATGTCAAGACTTGATGATCTATAATCCAAGCCAATTGTTACAGGTTTGTATTGTGTATGAATTTTAGCCTATATTAATTCACTGTCCGTTGACGTATTGTTCTTGTTCTTGATTTCATGTGCCATCAGGTGTTCCGCACAATATAAAGCAACTCCGCCACCTCTTTTAGTCCGACTGTGCTAGACAATGTTACCGTAGTATACCCTGGTATATCTGTGCACCGATCCCCTTCTTTATGCCATGTTTCTGTTACTCCACATATGTCACTAGCATACTGAATCATAATATGCTGTAATTCTTCAACTTTGTTGTGCAGGCTATCAGCATTCACTAATAATGGTGTAAGATTATTACTTTTGTTGTTCTTTGGTTTAGGATGTCGTGTGTTACTCCTTACATCTTTTTGTTTATCAGCTCTGTTATTATTGTTGGATTTGTATATATTTACATTTTCTTCTGGCTCTAAAGGAGCTAGAGTTTCAAGCTCCTCCCCATTTATTCAATTTAAAAAGTTATTTATTGTTGCCAACAGCTGCATGCCAAGCAGGGCACTGCCCCTTCTACTTGGGTGCAGTCTGTCCCAGCAAAATAATTTGCTGTGGTTCTTAAACTCTTCCCAATGCATAATGCCTTTTAAGTCTTTTCTTAGGCACCACTTGCGTAGCCACTCATTTATATACTTTATTTTTGCACACACATACAGTACTCTGTAGCTCTAGGGATTGGTAAAATCTCTGAGAAAACAATATTACAACCCATGTCAACTAGCTTATTAGTAAGAAAAATTCATTCATTTTAGAAATAGAATCATACAGTAAATTGTTAGCTCCGTGTATTATAACCAGTGGTGAGTCGCCAGAATTATGTAGGATGGAATTTAACATATGTGTTATAACAGAAACTCTTGCTCCACTGAAGCAGGATACCATCCTGATTGCCTTGTCTGGGTTACATATTACACGATCAAGGTGCTTCACTATGGAATCATCAAGAACGTATATTTCTCTTGTGTCTTATGTATTAATACCGACGTGGAGCCTTTGCAAAAGAGTCTGTGACTCAAAGGTTTGTAATTCCGATTGTATTCCAATAAATAAAATATAGAGGATAACGTATGGTCCTCTATCCATAACAAGTTTGTAAACTCTTCAAGAGGTCGTCATGGTGACGTTTGGAACCTCGAGAGCGAAGCTCGAGAGGTTCAGTCGCCATGACAACCTCGAGAAGAGTTTTCAAACTTGTTACGGATAGAGGACCATACACTGTATTTTATAGTGTATGGCCACCTATCTATTGTATTTCAAGTTTGAAATCTCTTTACATGTGCAGTTACACCCTTATGCTTTAGACAGAAACAATCAGTTGGTACAGTTGCTTAATGAAATATTTACTTACATTTGGTGTGAACAGCGATAATCGATATCGCTAGTGATTCATTGGAAAAAAAAATACAGTATTTTTACTGTTTTTTTACTTAGACATTTAATCTTTGAATTAGTCTATTGTGGTGCGGATGATCCGACATGCTGCCATGACCTCTGGAGCTGAAGACATGACCTGCGAGGAGACACATGAGAGGGGCAGTTGGAGTCAAAGTTCAAAGGAAGTAATTTTGTTAGGGCAGGGGTCATGGGAGTTCGTGTACTTAGGTTACAATTCGTTGGTGTCCTCATTGCAGTTTTTCTGATGCCCGCCTGCGAGGTAATTAATAATTTTAACGTTTATAGCGGCCACTCGCTTAACTGTTTACAATTTGAAGGATGAGCAGCTCGTGCCGCAAGCATTTCTGACAGGATTCTAATCTGTTATGCTGCAGTAGCTACGTTCGTGGTGCAGCATAACAACAAGCTACTACAGCATAACAACTTTTAAGCTTGTATAGATTTTTATTCGTAACAGCGTTCCACCATACATTATAAATAAATAAATAATAGTTTCAGTTATCATGGGTGTTTCTACCTCAGGTACACCGATATTGTTATAGTGTTCATTTGTAAGGGGAACTCTTTCATTCAATGTTATATCTGTTATTCCATCAATTAGTGAGTCAGTTGTGCTTTTTGGTTCTACCCAGGTTGGATCTTTTCCTATGCTCTGATTTGTTAAGCATGTTTCGTGACATGGTTGTACAGACACACTATCAGAGTACACTACTTGATTCTTCCCCATAGCCCCAGGATTTTTAATCAGGACAAGTGGTTCTAGAGGTATTGATGGTTTTTCAATGTGTTGTTCTGTCTCTATTCTTATTGGAACGAACCTATTTTGCGTTGCTAGAGAGAAAGCATCTGCTCTGCGGCACCTTCTGGCCGCTTTTGATGCTTGAACCAAATACCATTCCTCATCTGAGCTGACGGTTATTTCCTCCTTTCTTATCCATTTTTTTATTAGATATATTAGTTATAGCCTGGGAAGGGGTTAATGGTACTGATGAGGATGCATGTTCAATATCAGAATGAACTAACTGGCTGGCCATATCCAGACCACATTGTTTCTGATCATTTATTAGGTTTGGTAGGTACCGAGTCAGGTTTCGATTCCTTGGAATATGCTTTCATTCTTTTTGTCATTTCACTTTGGCTAAGTTCTAAGGCCATTAGTCTAGAATTAAAAAGTGTAATTACTTGAGCCATTTCTTAATTTTGCCTATATTTAGTACATGTGAACGCTTTACAAATATCTGTTTTCGGCATGATTGTGTACATAAGACAACTAACACATTTGACCCTACTTCCCCTTCCAGTGTCATTATAGTGTCAGCCATGTTGTCGCTTGTGCAACAGTATATTGTTTGTGATTCATAAATTACTTCAGTTTGTAATTCACGCAGTATAAGTACGGTGAAGCAAGAGGTAATACAGCAGCTAATATATGTATAGTGTGCCTAAGCAGTACTAATATGAGTAGGTCCTCACAGGAGACGATTCCTACATTACAAGCCTGTGGACTATGGTGTTCACCTTGAACTCCTCATACTCAAAAACACACCTAACACATGCAAAATGCATGTCACAGCACGCGTCTCCATGGGCGGAGATGCACATGCCCTGCCCGTGCTCGCCCTACTCGCAGCAGGACAAGATTTAAAGCAACAGTGACCCGGAAGTTACTCGAGGGTCACGTTCAGTCAGAACACAACATTAGGCTTAAAAATACTTTTAAAATGTGCGACAGCCACTCATTCGTGACTGTGGTGTGATAAAACAGTCAAGCCCCAATTCAGAATATAAAAAGGAAAGTTTTTCAATAGGCTGGTAGTTTGTGTAGTGTAAAAAGAACTACCCAGCCTCTCTTCCTACTTCCTGTAGAAGCGGGGCTCACAGTGCTGTTAACACTAAACTAGTAAATTGCACACAGAAATCATGTAGCACCCATTGCTGGCTTCCTGATGCAACACCTTCCACTGTATCTTCTTCACCATGAAGTCTATATGCTGCCAGTCCTGGTTCACTTCCCTGTGATCTGCCACAGTTGTAGACTGCTGCCTGGCTTGCTGCGCTCAAGATAATATCATCTGAAAGCTCCTACTTGGAAGCCCTGTGGTACACATAACCCCCTCCCACTCACTCCCCACTCCCTCCCTCTCTCCTTCTGCATGCTAACCCACCCTCCATCCTCCAATCCTGACTGTCCTGCTGCTCATGAAAACCTCTCTCCCACTCACTCTCTCTCTCTCTCTCTCTCTCTGTGCTATCCTGCCCTCCATTCCTCAATTTCTGCAACCCCAGACAGCCCGACACACTCCACCCAGCACAAAACAGCCCCCGTCGTTCACACAAACCTCCCTCCCACTCGCTCCCATTGTGTGCTATCTCACCCTCTGTTCCTCAGTTGCGGCAACCACAGGCAGCCTGATAGCGCTGCACCTCTCAGCACAAAACAGCCCCTGCCATATACACAAACTTTCCTCCCACTTGCTCCCTCTGTGTGCTATCTTGCTCTCTTTTCCCCAGTCTTGGCAGCCCCAGAAAGCCCAACACTCCCTCTCAGCACAAAACAACCCTCACTATAAACGTAAACCTCACTTCCACTCGCTCCCTCTATGTGCTCTCCCACCCTCCATTCTCCAGTCTGGGCAGCCCCAGACAGCCTAACACCCCCTGCCATAAGGGAAAACCTTCCTACTGCTTGTTCACTCTGTGTGCTACACTGCCCTCCATTTCTTAGTCTTGCCAGCCCCAGCCAGCCTGACACCCCCTCCCAGCACAAGACAGCCGCCGTCGTACAGGTAAACCTCTTTCCCCCTTGCTCCCTTTCTGTGCAATCTCACCCTCCGTTCTGTAGTTTTGGCAACCCCAGGCAGCCCCACAGTGCTGTACCTCTCAGCGCAAAACAGCCCCTGCCATACATATAAACCTTCCTCCCACTTCCTCCATCTTTGTGCTATCCCACCCTCTATTCCCCAATTTAGGCAGCCCCAAACAGCCCAACACCCCCTCGCAGCACAAAACAGCCCTCGCTATACACATAAACCTCCCTCCCACTTGCTCCCTCTGTGTGCTGTCCTGCTCTCCATTCCCCAGTCTGGACAGCCCTGGCAGCCAAACACCACTCCCAGCACAAAACAGCCCCTGCTACACAGGAAAACCTCCCTCCCAGTTGCTCCCTCTGTGTGCTAGCCTGTCTCTCCATTCCTCAGTCTCGGCAGCCCTAGACAGCCCAAAACCCCCTCCCAGCACAAGACAGGCCCTGTTGTAGAGGTAAACTTCCCTACTGCCCACTCTCTCTGTGTGCTATCTCACCCTCCATGTTCAAATCTTGCATGCCCCACCTGTACAGCAAACACATGCAAGTGAATGTTTGGTATTGACAAATGTTTCTTTTGTTACTGTGGCAAGTCTGTTTTTAATGTATTGAGCTGTAGATGAAGCTGTGTTTTTGATCCAAGGTTCTCAACTAAAGGCAACCTGGTAGCCCTACTCTTTAAGAAAACTACAAATATCTTCTGTTTAATGTTTTATTTGTTATACAATTTAGTGATTAAATACTGGTTTTAAATATAAAGCAGTTTTGTTCAATCTTGTAACAGGGTTATTCCACCAATCCGCTTTTCTGTTGCTGCCTCTTTTTTCATCTCCCAGAGTCATAGCACTCTAATGATGTCATTTTAGCTACTAGTCTCTTATTTCTTTTCCCCGGCCCTATATGAAACATCATGTTAAGGAATGAAATATAAACTTAAAGTGAGAATCATGCCCAATTTGGTGGCACCAGCATGATCACACTGTGCTACAAAATGCTCAGCCACCAGACAGTCCAAGTGTAAACAGAACCAGCAATGCCCGTCACACACACACACACACACACACACATACACTCACACTCTCACATGCGCGCACACACACTCACACTCTCACATGCGCTCACATGTGCTCACACGCACGTGCGCTCACGTGCTCACGCTCACACGCGCTCTCACACTCACACGCGTGCTCACGCTCATGCTCACACTCACATTCACACACACACACACACACACACTCTCACACACTCTCACTCACACACTGTCTTACTGCAGCGCTCCTCTCATGCGCTCACCTCTCCACATGCTCGCTCTCACCTCACACTCCACACTCTCACACGTCTCACACGTGCTCACATGCCACTCACGCTCACACATGCTCTCACACTCATGTGCTCACACTCTCATGCACTCATTCACACGCCCACCTCACATGCTCTCACTCACACTCACATGCGCTCACACTCTCACACGCGCGTGCTCACACACGCTCACACTCTCTCTCTCACAATCTCTCATGCTCTCTCACGCTCTCACACTCTTTCTCACACTCGCTCACAGTCTAAAAGAATACAATCCTGACCCTACCACCACCCTTAAGCCGCACAGTTATTGAAGATTCCTATTTTAATTTCAACTCTTGTTTTGTTAAAATGAAAAACTTCAGTGGTAGCGTGTTGTGCTACAAAGTGCAATCCTGAATCCTAGCACGGGGGAAGCATGGTTTTCAGACTGTGGAGAGGGGAAATAAAGGAGCCTCCTACAGCTGCTGTTGGCATAGCAGCTGTGGGCATGCCATCCTGTGGGAGGTGAATGGGGCATTGGGAAGTAAACTGAAAAATAGCTTCTGCTGCCTCACATGATAGCTGGTTCTTCCTCCCCACTCCCCATCAGTGTGTCTCTCATCGATCCAAATTCTTCCCCCGCTGCCACCAAATGCACCGCACATTTTCCTCCTAGTGGCAGCTGGTGCTGCCCTGAGATGTTATGCATCAAAGCATTCTTGTGCTTGGAGGAACTGGGGTGACAGGATGAGGACTCTGATGCATTGAAGTGATCTGGCAGAATCAGGGCTTGGTAAGACCTAAAGGAGTGAGGGCACCGTATGAGTACCAGGGAGCAAGAGGGAAAAATGTTGATTTCCTTTCCCCCATAAATATTATACATGACAGAAACCTCAAAGCAACAGATCATTTATTCAGGAGACAATCTACACATTTTCATTTATCTGGTTTCACAAAGTGTTTTGGGAGCCTCACTACTGTTCGACAGCAGAATTTAAAAACTACTGTAAAAAGCAAAATAATGTCTGAGCTCTACCTTTAGCACCCTCCTGCCCTGGATTCCCAGGGGGTCCTGGTTGATTCCGATCAGCATTTTGTTTTGAAGGATCTCCTTAGCATGCCGTGAGATGGTCCGCAGGTCATTGGACATGAAGAGTGGTGCAGCCAGGATCGCCCAGATTGCCATCTGTGACTTGGACTCTTCATGACTCAGGCTGAAGTCTCCAACAATAAGCTACAAAGTGAAGTGGAAGAAGTAGATTTATGTACCACATAATATGGTGGGGGGGAGGGGGAGGGCACAGGACATTATAGATATATACATAGAGAAACACAGAAGCCTAGAATTTGTTAGCAGAAATGGACCGCTTGGCTCACCAGTCTGCCCAGTTGTTCCCTACCTATCCTGTCTCAGCAGACCCTAACTCAGGGATGGGCAACCCAAGATAATCAGAAGGCCACAGGTGCAGCCCTCAAACACCCCCAAGAGCTGCAAGACCCCCATTTACCACAGTCACAAGCTAAATTCATACATCTGAATTATAAACAAGCTATATATATATATATATAAATAAAACACATGTCCATCGCAGCCTTCAGCCTATCTCCCTTGTCTAGCTTTGCACAGAGAGCCTCCTGGTGTATTTTTAGATGGATGAGGGAGCCACAGGTTGACCTCTGGGGAACCGCATGCAGCCTGCGGGCCACGGGTTGCCCACTACTGGTCCAGTAACACCCCCCCCACACACACACACTTTTATTTACCCATATTCCTCTATGTTTATCCCATGCATGTTTGAAACCCTCCACTGTTTTTGCCCGCATTACCTCTGGTGGAAGGCTATTCCAGGCATCCACCACTCTTTCAGTAAAGTAGTATTTCCTCACACCCCTCCTAAATGGCCCCTCTTTTAACTTTGTTGCATGCCCTCTTGTTCTGTTGCACTTCTTTATTTGAAACAGTCTTCCCACCTGTACCTTGTTTACCCTCATTGAGGTACTTGCAGGTCTCCGTAATGTCTTCCCTCTCCCTTCTCTCCTCCAGGGTGTACATGTTGAGACCATTTAAGCTGCCCTCCTCTGGACTACGTCTGCCTTGTCTGTGTGTTTTCTGAGATGCAGCCTCCAGAACTGTACACAATATTCCAGGTGTGGTCTCACCAATGATATATAGTGTATGGCAGAACGTTATTACCGGTAGAATTCAATCGAAATACAGTCTTGTTGTAGCATCATCAGTGGCAGCTAAAAGCGGGGGCTGGCTGGTCTATGCCTCTCCACTCTTATTCAAGGGGGCCATATATGTATTTCGCCTTCCCCCACCCACACACTTTTTGACCTTTTTTTATTATTTTTTATTTTTTTAAGTGTTGGTTGTTGATGTAATTGACTGCACTCTACTTTGTGTGATCATAGATGGCACACTGAACTTTCAATTTATTGTCAGTTCACATGTTGGCCACGGGTCCAAGATCAGATTTATGCATCTGTCTGGCTGGGGTAGCTGCTGCACAGAGCTGCTAGTGGATGCCATTGGTTGCTACCCATCACCTTGGTAATGACTGTCTATCAGTCACATAAATATGTTAATTTATGATCCTTGATGGGCAGAGACTACTGAAATTACATCTATTAAAACACAACCCCCCCATTGGTGGCCCACTGCTGCTGCTGCTGGCCATGATTGGATTACGAAGCTGTCCGTCTCTGCTCCTAGTACCCTCCCTTTAGTTGTGAGGCAAGGCTCTCTGGCACTGGTGGGAAGCCATATACAGAGCACACACGACAACATCGAGTGGAGCAATGCAGAACGGTCACAGAAGCTGGAGCAGTACTTTTGTGTCTGCTGACCTCTGTTACCCTTTGTGCTGTGCAAAGAGAGGTGTTTTTTGTTTTATTATTATCTGTCCAGCAGCGGCAGGGACCCAACCAGTTCAACTTTTTTCCTCACTCCTGATCTTTCAAGCAAAACGGTCAATGTCCTCAACATCACCACTAGAGAAGAACACTGAGGTAAACACAGTCTGAACTGAAGCTGTGTAACTATTTTTTCTCTAAAAATTAATTCTGATGGTCCGCTACACAGGTTTTTGTGGGCCCCCTGGGCAATGGATCTTGAGTGGGCCCCCCTCACCTCGACTCCCAACCAAAAACATGTTTTTTTTTCTTTTAATTTGTCACAGATTTTATCAGAAGCATAGGAGAATATATAATGATTTAGTGATGTTGATGTAGATTTGTGTGTGGCCATCATCACGGTAGACACTTGTGCTTGTTAGGGGTTCAGCAGCAGAGCAGGGCAGCAAGATGGTGCTGTTTTTATCGTGCAGTGGCTGTGGCAGGCTGTGAGAAATGAACATTGTTGAGCTGTCGACTCAGTCTTAGACAGACTCTTAACCAAGCCGCCTCCCGCCTGCAACAAGCAACATCTGACTGTGTCATGTCCCTCACTTGAAATAAATAAATACTGCGGAATTAATTCACCTACTGCCTCTGTTGAGAGAATGAGGGATGACATTTTTTAAAGCAGTCAGACTTGAATGATGTCACAGCGGTCTGTCAGTCTGTGCTGTTCTTTGTTCGGTACTTGAACTTCTTCGTTTCAGCCTCTGCATGTCAAACAAAACAGCACACATTACCCAATAGTGCTTACTTGCTTTCTATGTATATAAAAGAAATAAAAAAATTAATTTGTTTGACCAATAATGATACTGTAGTGTTTTCTTGTATTCTATAGATATAACAAACTTTTTTAAGAGCACTAGAGCAATCAGTGAGTTACTCAGTGAGTCGCTTAAAATAGGTTTTGTATACAGTATATTGAATACAAGAATAAAAGAAACAATATCATTATTGTTCAAACAAATTAATTAATTGCTTTATTTCTTTGTCAGTGGGAAACTATATTCATTCACATAGTAGGCAAGCATGCACGGTTGGATAATGTATGCTGTTTTGTTGTTTGACATGCAGAGGTTGGAATGAAGTAGTTCAAGTTCCAAAAGAAGAACAACACAGTCTGCGAGACAGCTGCAACATCATTCAATCTTGTGCAAAGTTAAACAGCACTCCAGGCAAGAAAGAACTGCTGCAGGCAGTTAAAGTTTAGTCCACCGGTTTAATGCTTCACAGTCTCTGGACTCCCTACAGAATGAAAAACAAGCATTTGTCAATGCTGAATGTTTGCTTGCTGGCATTGGCATTGGTAGTGTAGGAGTTACAGAGCTGCACAATAGGAATGGCAATGAAGTATTGAACTGAAGCCAACCCCACTACCACCCTGCAGTGACTGACAGGCATTGGGGTGTGCCTCTGGGTCGTCAGGCATAATGGCCACACCATTTCACCACACCCTACCCTGAAGACACCGACAAATGTCACGGTGTGCCTTGGGGTCTTTGGCCTTTATGCTCACTCCATTCCATCAGGAAATACGGTGCGATGGGTGCGGTATAGGAGAATGGGGTGAACTTTTGGGCCGAAGAGTCCAAGGCACACCTCAATGCCTCTCACCGACTGCAGGGTGTGGAATGGTATGAGCATTACAGGCTAGAATCCCAAGTCACACCCCTGATGCCTGTCATTCTCTACAGGGTGGGGCATTATGGATTTGGAAAACCTAACGCCTCAGGCGTTCATTTCACTCAAATTTTCAACATGGTTTTGTGACCTCCACCTCATGAACAGTGGCAATATCAGTTTGTTGGCAGAGCTGCTTTTGCACAGCGACTACGGCATTTAGCACCACAGGTGCAAAAACACTTCCGAACAGGATGTGAAAAATGACAGCTGTACTGTTCATGGGGAGGTGTAAAAAATGGCAATGTTGAAAATCTGCAGTGAAAATATTAACAAAACTGGTGAAGTCACGAGCATGCATAGAAACTGTGCAGGGCACACCCGTAATGTAATTAGTTTGGGGATTTTTTTACAGCAGATTGTCAACACAGGCATTTTGGAACCTCCGATCATGAACAGTGTCACTGAGATTTTCTTTATCTGTCCCAAACAATGATTTCCCACAGCGACCATGCATTTCTGCGCTGAAAGTGTGAAAACACATTTCAGCCATGTTGTGAAAAATGACAGCTGTACTGTTCATAAGGAAGTGTGGAAAAATGCCACTGGTGAAAATCTGGACTAAAAATATTACAAATTCATGAACTTACGAGGGTGCATGGAAACTGCACAATGCTCACTCGTAACACAGTCATTTTAAGAACTTTTGTCGCCAAATTTTCAACATAGCCATTTTAAGACCTCTGCCCTTGAACAGTGTCACTGTGATTTTCTTAATCTGTCCCAAACATTGCTTTCGCACACCGACTACACCATTGTGCGCTACATGTACGGAAACACATTTTAGGCGAGATGTGAAAAATGACAGCTGTACTGCTCATAAGGAAGTGTAATAAAATGGCAATGTTGAAAATCTGGCATGCAAATATTAAAAATTCGCAAACTTGTGAGCGTGCGTAGGAACTGCACAACGTGCGCTCCTAAAACAGTCATTTTAGGAATTTTTTTCACCAAATTTTCAACATAGCCATTTTAAGATCTCTGCTCATGAACAGTATCACTGTGATTTTCTTAATGTGTCCCATACATTGATTTCACACACCAACTGTGCCATTGTGCGCTACATGTGCAGAAACACATTTTGGGCGAGATATGAAAAATGACAACTGTACTGCTCATAAGGAGGTGTGGTAAAATGGCAATGTTGAAAATCTGGAGTGCAAATATTAAAAATTCACGAACTTACGAGCGTGCGTAGGAACTGCGCAATGCATGCTCGTAAAACAGTCATTTTAGGAATTTTTTCACCAAATTTGCAACATAGGCTTTTTGAGAGGACACCTTATGAACACTGGCACTGTCGTTTCGTTAATCGGTCCTGAAAGATGATTTTGCACAATGACTGTGAAATCACACTTTGGGCCGATTAACGCCATGACAGTTCAAGAATTTATGAGGAGGGGTCCCAAAAACCCCATGTTGAAAATTTGGTGCCAAAATTCAAAAAAATGCCTGAGATATGCATTAAAGTTGAAAAAACGCTATTTATTGCATTATACAGCTTACGGCATTTCCTCAGTTTGCGGTCGGCTTTGAAGAGTGCAGACGTGTTCCCAGTCCATCAAGATTGCTGCCCGAGCTCTGAGGGTAAGTATGGGGTGAGGTGGGAGTGTGGGAGGTAGGTGCGAGAGGGTGGTGCGGGTGGGCAGGAGACCGCTGAGGAAACTTTTTGTTTACAGATTTTGTTTTTCTGGAAGACGACGTGACTGCTTATTATGTTGGGTGGACTCCCAGCGTGGCAGCTGGAAGGCTGTTGGGGGCCTGGAGCCGACGGGGATTCGGCACCCCGTTGTCCATAACAATTTTGCCACGCTAGGGTGGGCTCCCAGTGTGGTACCTGGAAACTTTGGGGGTGGCGTGGAGCCGATGGGGACTGGCAACCTCCATCGGCCGCTCCAGTGTGTGGGGCGCATGAGCACGAATATGCGTGCATGTGTGTGGAGGAGAGAGCTGCTCATTGAGCGTTGACCATATGGTGTGTGCGTGGGGGGCGCGGCACACAATGTGCGTGCGAGTGGAGGGGGGGGAACGCTGCTCACTGAAGCAGAGCTCGCCCTTTCAACTGTACGGCCCTGCATTTTCAACTGCTATCATAGACAGCTGCAGCATTCATTGGAGAACTACGGCTGCGCCTGCAAACACACTGACTTAACATAGAAACATAGAAACATAGACTTTGATGGCAGATGAGGACCGCTAGGCCCATCTAGTCTGCCCATTTCCCTACCTACAGGATAAGCCGCAGATCCTAGTTAACCAACAGCCTATATCTTCCTGCCCCCCACAAGAATTGCCTTATGTCTGTCCCATGCATTCTCGAATTCTCCCACAGTTTTAGACTCCACAACTTCCTCAGGAAGGCTGTTCCATGCATCCACTACCCTCTCTGTGAAATAATACTTCCTCACATTGCCCCTGAACCCCTCCTTCTATCTTTTAAATTGTGTCCCTTGTTCTTGCAAGTCTCTTTTTCTGAAAGATGCTACCCTCTTGGACTTTGTTGATTCCTTGAGGTACTTGAAAGTTTCTATCATGTCCCCCTCTCCCTTCTTTCCTCAAGGGTATACATATTAAGCTCCTTTAGTCTCTCCTCATACAGCTTCTCTTGCAGACCCTGCACCATTTTAGTTGCCCTCCTCTGGACTGCTTCTATCCTGTCTGTCCTATGGAGATGGGGTCTCCAGAACTGGACACAGTATTCCAGATGGGGTCTCACCAACTGTCTGTACAGAGGGATAACAACTTCCTGTTTTCTGCTGCTGATGCCTCTCCCTATACATCCCAGTATACTCCCGGCCCTCCCTACTGCTTTCTCACATTGCTTGCTAACCTTAAGGTCATCTGATATGATTACCCCCAGGTCCCTTTCCTGTTTTGTTGTTGTTACTACCTCCCCACCCATTGTGTATTCTTCCCCTGGGTTCTTGTTTCCCAGGTGCATTATTTTGCACTTTTTTGCATTGAATCCTAGCTGCCATACGTCTGACCATTCCTCCAACCTTGCCAAGTCCCTTTCATCCTTTCCACGCCTCCTTGTGTATCAACCCTGTTGCAGATCTTTGTGTCATCTGCAAAAGGCATCTTTTCCTTCCAGTCCCTCTGCAATGTCACTGATGAAGACATTAAAAGGACTGGACCCAATACTGAACCCTCACGGTACCCACTAGTAACCGCCCTTTCTTCAGAGTGGACTCCATTTACAATTACCTTCTGTGTCCTGTTGTCCAGCCAATGTTTTACTTAGGCTACCACCCTGGGACCCACTCCCAGGCTGGTTAATTTGACTAATAATCTTTTCTGTGGGACTGTGTCAAATGCCTTGCTAAAGTCTAGGTAGGCCATGTCCACAGCCCTCCCTGGTCTACTATTTTGGTCACCCAGTCAAAGAAATCTATTAGATTGTATGACATGACCTTCCCTGCAGAACCCATGCTGCCTTGGATCCTGTGCTCCACTGACCTCTAGGTACTCAACTATTATTTCCTTCAGAAGTGACTCCATCACTTTCCTACCACAGAGGTCAGACTGACAGGTCTGTAGTTTCCTGCCTCTGTCTTGGTCCCACTTTTGTGAAGGGGAATCACATCCGCCTTCCTCCAGTCCTCGGGTACCACACCATCCTCCCATGATTTATTAAAAAGAGTAGCCAGTGGTTTCACTAGTTCCTTCCTTAATTATTTTAGAATTCTGGGGTGAATTCCATCAGGACCCATTGCTTTGTCCACCTTCAGTTTTAGGAGTTCTTGCAGAACCCTTTCTTCTGTGAAAGGACTGGGATCGACCCCCTATCAAGAGTGCTTCTGTTAATTGGATTAGGCATTTCCTCCTCTTTGTGAATACTGAGCAGAAATATTCGTTCAGTATTCCTGCTTTTCACTGTCCCCTCTGCCCACCCACCGTTCATTCTATTCAGCCTCACTATCCTCCCTTTGTCTTTCTCACGCCACTGATGTACCTATAAAAGGTTTTATCCCCTTCTTAACTGAGTTGGCTAGCTTTTCCTCAGTTTGGGCCTTTGCTATTCTGACTTCCTCCTGCTTCTTTCTGCCTTAACTGGTACAGCTCTCTGTCCTGATCCTTCTGTGTTTCCTTATACTTCCGGAATGCTATCTTTTCTTCCTGACTTTGCAGCCACCTCTCTTGAGAACCATAGTGGCTTTTTCTTTCATTTTGATTTGTTTATTTGCTTCACACAAAGGCTTGTTGCCTCTGTGATGGCAGTTTGATAATTCCCATTGTTGCTCCACACCTCCTTCTAGCCTGTTTGCTAGTGCTTTTCTGAGGCACTCTCCATCTTGCCAAAGTCAGCCCTCCTAAAGTTCAGTACCCTCACTTTTGTATGGCTTGACTCTGTAGCTGAGTTTAACGTGAACCACACTGTCTGATGGTCACTTGTCCCCAGATGGCAACCCACTTCTAGATCTGAGATCCTCTCACTGCCCCCGTTTGAGAGCACAAGGTCTAAGATTGCTCCCTCACAAGTGGGTTCCAAACTAGCTGTCTAATGCCTGCCACATGTAGGGCATCAAGAATGGCCCTGCTCTTGGATGTGGCTGCAGCAAATGTGCTCCAGTTAACATCTGGCATATTCAGGTCTCCCATCAACAGTATCTCCCTTTCTGCCATTCTAAGAATGCCTTCCATCATATCCTTGTCCATTCCTTCCCCTGACATGGGGTCTGTACACAACCCTGTCGCGGATTGTGGTGCCCTTTCCAGTCTCCAAGGTGACCCACAGTGCCTCCTCTCCTCCCTGTTTACTCTTTTGTTCAGTTGCTTTTATCTCTTCCTTTACATAGAGAGCTACTCCTCCCCTCTTCTCCCCTGCCTGTCTCTCCTGTAGGTTATGTACCCTGGTATGTTAACATCCCAGTCATGGTTCTCTGTGTACCATGTTTCTGTGACTGCTTTCGATATCCAGGCATCCCTCTTCCATTTGCCACCAGCTCAGGCAGCTTGTTGCCCAGACTATGGGCATTGGTACTCATTACCCTCCATTTCCTGATGGCCTTACCCCTTTGCCCCATCCCTGTCCTTCTTGCCTTTGTCACTTTCTCCGTTTACCCCTGCCCTCTCCCTATCGACACCTCCATGTTGGTGTTTGCCACACTTACTACTGTGATTGTTTGGGGGGGCTAGGATTTTCCTGCTCCTTTCCAGTGCCTCCCCCCTTGGCTAGTTTAAATGCTTGCCAATGAAGCATTTATACCTATCACCTAGGATCCTGGTTCCCCTCCCGGACAGATGCAGCCCATCATGCCAGTATAGGCTTGCATCACTCCAGGTGGACCCCCAGTCCCCAATGAAGCCAAATCCCTGAGCTCCACACCAGTTTTTCAACCACTGATTGAATCCCATGGTACGGAACACCCTAGCCTCCTATGCCATAGATGGGTAGCACCTCGAGAAGGTTACCTGCGTGCTACTTGACTAAGGCCCTCCCAATTCCACAAACTCTTCCTGCACTTCTCTAATCCCTTTCTTAGCCAGGTCATTTGTCCCTAGGTGGACAATGACATCCAGCTCCTCCCTGTGCAGCTGCTCCGCAATCCTGAGGATTCGCTCCCTGTCCCTCCAAGCCATGGCGCCAGGCAGGCCACCTACCTCCCTCTCCCTTCCTTGCCCAGTTCTACCTTCCTAACAATGGAGTCCCCACCAGGAGTTGTTTCCTTCCCTGCAGGGTCCCTGCCACCCTCCTGTGGGTCTCCTTTGTGGAGGTTCCCACATCCTCCTTGGTCTCCACTGTGGGTGCCTCCATGAGGACCACACTTTGCCAGAATGGCATAGGAATTGTGGAGAGGTACAACTGGAGGGATGCGCCTGTTCCACCACCTCACCCTCCCTGAGCCCACTGTGGTCCAACCGCCTCCTCTTCTTGGCAACCTCTGAGGCAACGGCAGTGGCACTGGTGGTCCCTGGATGGAAGAGGAGGTCCCACAAATCCTGGCCAACTCAGCCTGGAGATGAGCAACCTCCTCCCTCAGCCCAGAGAGGTGCCTGCAGATGGGACAACACCGCATCCTCCAGAACATCTCCCGAAGACTGCTGCTCCACAGCCACTGCACTGCACCACTCCAATCATGTCTTATTTCTGTCCCTTAACTGTTTGCAATCCTTACTCTTTCCTCTGTTTTTTTTCTCTCTCTCTCTACTTTCTGCCTGTGTGCCTTTTAAGCTCCTGATTGTCCTGTTCTGAGACAAGAATATCCTATATTTCTCAGTAGACCACTTACTTGTTCAGAGGCAGACCTCCAGCAGCTAGAGGGGGCGGAGAGCTACTCTTGCCCTTCTAGGATGGTGGGTCCTTGGTGGTTCTGTGATCACTCACTTCCTGCCCCTAAACAGGAAGTTCCTGTTGTCAGTCAAATCCTGTGCCTATAAAAATAGAACTAGCTTTGGGTGGGGTGGTGGAGGGAAGGGAAGGAGGGCAATATAGTCCCAGCAGAGAAGACTTAATTGGAAGACGGGTGCCACACCTCCGAAAACTCGGATGATGGCACTATGTTTCTTGCACATGCATGCAAGCAAACATAATAACACGGACTGACAGACAGCTGCACCAACATTCAATCTGATTGCTTTAAATAATTTCATCTCTCATTCTCTCTATTAAAATAATAAAACGGTGGCATTGGGATGAAAACATGAATTAATTCTGTGGTGTTTTTTATTTCTTTGTCAATGTCAGTAGCCAGGCAGCAACAGTTCCTATTTGGGTTAAAGAATCAAATTTGATGATGGCGATAGTTGGCTGGACTCAGCAGCCGGCCTGAAAATGAACACATACCAGTCAGATCATACAGCCTACCTACAGGAAGGTGGGTAGGGAGGCCGGATCAGGCAGTCAGGGCCTGGGGTCATCACTTATAAGTTTATTTTTATGTTGGCTACATTGGCTTACTAAAATATCTTTTGGGAATTTGACAACCACTGAGTGATCGCATCACACTGAATTAAAAGGGACACTGTCAACCCTCTAAGGGCTCAAAGTGTCTCTAGTTCAAAACACACAGGTTATAATTGTTCACATTCTATAGAGACTGCTGATATAGCTGGTAGTTTGATTCTGATTTTTTTTTTCCTTTTAAATAGTGAAAAATAGACTGCCCTCCATGCTGGTGTTACCACACCAAAACATGTTTGTTTACATTCCTTGATCAACTCCCACTGCATCTTTCCTGGACTTGGGAACACCCCCAATACAGTTTAGCCCCATATATGCATTAGGAGAGTAGACAATTGCATCATGAGTGGCTGTAGATTCAGGGGATGTTCTAGTTTTCAGGTAGTATACAGTAAGAGTAGATTGAGGATTTGAAACAAAACAAGGTTGTTTACAACTATACCATTAGCATGCATTTCAGTTCTACTAAGAAAGGAGACAGATAAAGCAACCAGCAACATCAGTGAATTTTAAAGAAGGCAAGCAACCATACAATGTGGGTTTTTAACTAAAAATAATATGATGCAAAAAAAGGTTGAGTGTCCCTTTAAGACAAGGATTTGGCACATATCTCAGGCTACCTTTACTAGTAGCACAAATCCAGAAAGATTAAGGCTGGCAGGCATTGGAAAAATAAATAAAATTAATGCAGGCTGGACTATGCAGTGAGCCATTAACTTTAAATTTAATTCATAGAAGTAATTCCATATGACACAGAGAATTTTATCTAACAGACCAGAACCTATGCAGTGTGTGGGTCACGGGTAAGAGTGTGGCATGTGGGTTTGGAAGGTGTGTGCTTGTGCACCCATCGTGTGTGAGTGCGATCTCATAAAGACATCGGACAGCAGCCATCAGGTGGGAACCCATTCATTCCCGAATGCCCACACAAGACAGTGACATCCCAGTTGGCAAGATGAATGATGGTGAAGCCTTCTTCAGCCCCCAGTACTCTCGCACTGTCATCGCACAGCAGGCAGCAGAGAAATCCCACTCATGGCTCCCTGCCCCCCACCCACCATTTGCCACATGATCATTAGTGTGGTGTGTCAGAGAGACTGTCAGTAAAAAAAAAATTGTATTGATGCCTATCATACACCAACATGACATCATGAATCAATGATGAAACTAGACATAGGAAAGAGCAACAGGTGATGATCCGTGATGCGTATGGAGCTGTAACAATAGATACAGAGATACATAGAGAGTGTCGGCAGATAAGGGCCTACGGCCCACCCAGTCTGCCCATTTGAGCTTATAAGTTCAGTTTATGTTTTCCTAGAAGTCTGTTGCCCCTTAACCCTGACCTCCAGAATTCCTTTATGTCTATCCCATGCATTCTTAAATCCTGTGATTGTTTCAGCCCCCACCACTTCCTCTGGCAGGGTGTTCCACTTGTCCACCACCTGTTCTGTGAAGAAATTCTTCCTCACGTTTCCTCTGAATCATCCTCCCTGCAACTTCATCCCATGCCCTCTAGTCCTGGAACATCTTTTTCGCTTAAAAATAGTGTTTTCCTGCACCCTGTTCCTCCCTGTAAGATACTGGTATGTCTCTATCATATCCCCTCTCTCCCTCCTCTCCTCCAGGGAGTACATATTCAATTCCTTCAACCTGTCCTCATAGGACTTGTGATGCAATCCATGTACTATCTTTGTTGCCCTCCTCTGAACCTTCTCTACCCTGTCTATGTCCTTATGTAAGTAAGGTCTCCAGAACTGTACACCGTACTCCAGGTGGGGCCTCACTAGTGTCTTGTATAGTGGAATTATGACCTTCCTTTTCCTGCTGGTGATGCCCCTGCCTATGCATCCCAGCATCCTATTTGCTTTACCTGCTGTCTTGTTACACTGTTTCCCTACCTTGAGGTCATCAGAGATGATAACCCCAAGATCCCTTTCCTGCTTGGCGCATGCTATATCCTCACCCCCCAACTGATATACTGTGCCAGGGTTTTTGTGCCCCATATGCATTATCTTGCACCTCTTTGCATTGAATTTCAACTGCCAAACCCCTGACCATTCTTCAAGTTTCTGCAGGTCCCTTCTCATTCTGTCTACACCCTCTGGTGTGTCTACTCTGTTACAGCGCTTTGTGTCATCAGCAAACAGGGAAATTCTGACTTCTAGGTCCTGCGCAATGTCACTGATGAAGATGTTGAATAGGACCGGTCCCAGCACTGATCCATGTGGTACCCCACTGGTCACTCTTCCCTCTGTGGAATGACAGCCATTTACCATCACCCTCTGTGTCCTGCCGCCCAGCCAGTTACCTACCTACTGCACTACTGTCCTGCCCACACCCATATTCCCCAGTTTGTGTAATAGTCTTCTATGTGGCACAGTGCCAAAGGCCTTACTGAAGTCCAGATAGGCCATGTCCACTGCCCTCCCCTGATCCACCTCCCTAGTTACCCAGTCAAAAAATTCAACGAGGTTGGTCTGACATGACCTCCCCCTGGTGAAACTATGCTGCCTTGGGTCCTGTAGTCCATTGACAACCAGATGTTCCACCAATCTCTCCTTCAGTAGTGCTTCCATGAACTTCCCCACTACCAAGGTGAGGCTGACTGGTCTGTAGTTCCCCGCTTCCTCTTTGTTCCCACTTTTGTATAAGGGGACTACATCTGCTGTCCTCCAGTCTTTGGGTACCTCCCCTGTTTCCAGTGATCGGCTAAACAGGATTGCCAGAGGTTCAGCCACCGCCTCTCTTAGTTCCTTAAGGACCCTGGGGTGCACCCCATCTGGCCCCGTTGCTTTATCAACTCTTATTACTTCCAGTTCCTTCAGGACCCTTTCTCGTGTAAAGAGACTTGTGAAATCACAGATCAACATCACCTGTTGCCCTTGCCACTGTTAATACATTTTTTACAGACAGTCTCTCTGACACACTGCGCTAAAGATCATGTAGAAAAGCAATGTGGGGGGGGGGGCAGTTGCTGCCAGTGGAGATCGGAGATGTATTCTTCAAACTTAAGTATAATTGCCTATGCTACGTCAAGTTAGTGATCTCTGGGTGTAGGGTACTACTGGCTGGGTGGGTCAGGCACTGCCGTGCCTGGTGACAGCTGAGCTGCCTGGTGCTGGTGCAGAGCCCAGTGCAACAAGGCAACAGGCATGCACACAAAGTGTCAGTGGATCAGGCAGGTGCGGGACCACGGGAAGTTAAATATAAACAACAAAAACAACAAATTCAAACACACGGGACAGGTCAGGCTCTGGAGGCTCTGGGGTGGGTATTTCTATAATCCTATCCAACAACGTTGCAGAAAGAGTCAGGATTATACAATATTGCTTAAGGTAAAAAGGAATGTACTGCACAGCTCTATTCAAGGTAATGAATTCAATATGTTTATTACATAATAAATTCTTAAAATTGAATAAGTTAGTTACAGGAAATAAACACTGTATGACAAAAAAAGCCACAAAAACACTGCACAAATTGTAAAATCTTCTGGGGGCCGACCACCCTGGCCATTATTATACATTTTTGGGCCCCCTCCACATTGAAGCTACTTGAACCGCCCCTAAGCATCATTGTAGCATCATCCAGCTGTTAACCCCAATTTGAACATCACAACAATGCCATAACAAGATGGAATGCTGGTGACTGCCACATTCTCCCGCACTAGCGCTTGGTGCTCGTCTTTTTCACACGGCAGTATTCAAACAACGCCACCCCACACATGTACAAGTAAAAGTACGCCTTTTTGTTTTATTTTAACTTTGTCAGGTACCTTGAATCTTTTTCCAGTGCCCAGAAGCGTCTCCTTCTTCCATGAACTGTGACCTCTGACACTTCTAGGTGACACACAGTGCCCGCTGACCTGATTTGACCCCTCAAATCACATCCATTTCCCGATGCTGTTTGGACTGTTAACCTATTCTAAATATTTGACTTTTTTTTAGCTTAGTTAATCTGCATAGTTATTAGTTGCTGTTTGTGTTACAAAAAAGCCTGCATTGCTTTTTTGAAAATCTGCATGTCTACATCTTCACTGAAAGGTAAGGCAGTGCACTGTGTACAACCTACTGTGTAGTCACTGGTAATGCTACAGTTTCATGGTTGTTTTTTTTTGCTCCTGCAATGGTGCCTATACACAAAACAAGATAATGTATGGGCATCAGTTTTTTTCCCCACTGATAAACATGAATCTTCAAGATGCTTTAACATACATAATATATGAAAGTATGATATTTATTGTAAAAGAAATTGTGATCACGTTAACATAGCAGATCTAATAGAAAGTATTTAAACATAAGGCATCCTGCCATGGCTCTGTCACTTACAAACAGGGTTTGTGTCAAAAAAATGCCCTTAACTTACTGAAAAGTTAACAACTCTCTCAATTCACATTTTGAGAAGACATACTAAATCAGGCATGAAGAAATAAAAGTATTTGCATAACTCATATGCCTTTAAATTTGTGGAGAGTGCTGGCATAATCAGTCCTGTTGAATGATAACCTACAAGGCCAAAGCCTGCTCAAGTTTTTTCTGATTTGAGGATTTGTAAACAAATGAATTTATGTATGTGTTTTTAAAATAGTGTACCTTAATGGTTTTTAAGCACTGGATTTGTATGTATTTATATAACAGGAAAATAGCTTAATTGTTTTTTTTCCAAGTAACACAAAGTTATACCATGTGATCACTAGTCTGCACTTTATAAAGATGGGTAACATATAGCTTGACTCCATCCCCCTGATGAAGAGGGACTGATCCCTCGAAGCGCTGGGGAAATGTTTGCTGTGACCTCACAATAAAATTTTGGAACTTACTCAGTCTCAGTGGTGCATCGCTGTTGATTTTGTGCTTTGCTAGTTGTTTTTGCCAGTTCTAATGGCTGATCTCTGTGCATGGCCTGTAAGCGGCTTCCTTTGCGTTTATTGTGTACAACCTACTGTGTAGTCACTGGTAATGCTAAAGTTTTGTGTTTTTTTTTTGCTACTGCACTGGTGCCTATACACTATACAAGTTAACGTATGGGCATCAATTAACCTCGCTGAATTCACTTCTCAAGGTTACCAGCACAACTGTAGACCTCTTGAGCTGTGCTCTCAAGGTTTACAAAGTTGCCATGGTAACCTCTTGAAGTGAATACGGCGTGGTTAACTGATGCCCATACATTATCCTCCATGGCCTTGTCCACACTACACCACTAAAACCCTGTAATGGTTTCAAACTGTTACAGATGGTAAATGTTACAGTGTGTCCACACTGCCAGTGAACCGTCATGATAACGATTTGGAACCGTTACAGCCGGTCCACATTGTGGGTGACGGGTGACTGTTACGGTCGGCACCCTGTCCCACAATGCAGTTCATGCTGCACTGAGGGCAATGCTGGGGTTGCACATTCACGTGTCCACACTACAGCTGGTAACGTTACAGAGGCAGAACCGTGTCTGTAACAGTTGTTGAAACCACCTCATAACTGGATTCAACAATGGTTACGAAAACACCTCCTGTAACGTTACAGATGTAAACACAAACCGTTGCGTTAATGGTTTGGACCCTCTGTAATGTTACAGAGGGGAGTTTTCAGTGTAGTGTGGAAAGGGCCTATATCACCTCCCTCCTGCTTTTGATACCTCTCCCTGTGCACCCCAGCATCACACTGTCCCCGCCCATTGCCTTCTCACATTGCCCTGTAACTTTGAGATCATCAAATATTAAGATCCTTTTCCTGCTTAGTGACTGACAAGGTTCATCCATGATATTGCGCCCATAAAAGTGCCACAGGAAACTGCAGCACAGGAAAGGGAGCACTGTCAGTTAAGGCGCCAGGCACCACAGTGCAAACACACAGGGCACTGATGGTTTGGGAGGGCTTAATGCTGGGGGTTCTGCCCCCACACCCCCCATTAAAAAATATAATCACCTCCACCCCTGGGCATATTGTGGTGGAGGCGGTATACAGAACGGTGCACAGAGCTCCCAGGTGCCCCGTGCACAACACTCCCAGGTGCCCAGATCAGTTTTGCTGTCATTTGGGTGCCCTGTCAATGGTGTATGGACTGACAGTATCGCCCTCCTATTTTATACTCAACTCCTGGGTTTCTGTGTCCCAGGTGCAGGATTTTGCACTTTTTGCCATTGAACACCAGCTGCCATACACTTGACCACTCCTCAAGCTTTCTAAGATTCCTTCTCATTTTCTCCACTCCCTCCAGAGTATCTGACCTATTATAGAACCTGGTGCCATATGCAAAAAGGGGTACCTTCCCTTCAAGCTCTTCTGTGATGTCACTTATGAAGATGTTGAACAGGACTGGTCCCAATACTGAACTATGTGGCTCCCTGCTGGTCACTGTCCCCTCATTAGCATGAATGTCATTTACCACCACCCTCTGTCGCCTATCCATTAATAATTTTTTTTTACCCAGTGTACAACACTGGCTCCCACCCCTTGACTATCCAATTTCTTCACCAGTCTCCTATGTGGTACAGTGTCTAAGACTTTGCTGAACTCCAAGTAGGCCACATTCACTGCCCTTCGCTGATCCATGTCTCTCTATCACCCAATCAAAGAAATTCATCAGATTTGTCTGCCATGATGTCCCCCTCGTGAATCCATGCTATCTGTGGTCTTGCAGACTCCCTGGATTCAAGATATTCCCCCAGCCTTTCTTTTAAACAGGGTTTCTATGAATTTCCCCACAACCGATGTGAGACTGACCAATGCACAGTTGCTAGCCTCCTCCCTGCTGCTGCTTTTATGAAGCGGAACTACATCAACTCTCCTCCAGTCCCCTGGAACCTCTCCTGTTTCCAGTGACATGTTGAATATGGCTGGCAGTGGTTTAGCAAACTCCCACCTCAGTTCCCTTAGCACCATTGGATGCATCCCATCTGGTCCCAGGGCCTTGTCCACTTTCTGGTTTCCTCTGTAAATGGACTTATCTTCACCTCCACCCTCCTGTGTTTCTGCTGCTCCTCATTGGTTTGCCACCCTCCCTCTTCACTGTGAAGACAGAGCAGATGTACTTGTTCAGGATGTCAGCTTTTTCCTAATCCTCCTCTGTGCAGTAACCATCTACCGAGTTCGTTATCCTCACTGTCCCACCGCTTACCTTCCTCTTCTTGTTCCCCTTCTGCTATATTTTTAACTATCCTTTTCTGTGTTTGTGCCTTTGCTCCCCTCACTGCCGTCCCTGCTTCCCTTCAGTTTTACCTGGTACGTCACCCTATCCTCCTCCCTCTGTGTTTCTTTGTGCCTCTAGAATGCCACCTTTTTTCCTTTACTTTCGTGGCCACACTACCTACAGCACCACGGTGGTGTTTTTTCCCTCCTGCTTTTACTCATTTCTTTCACATGGAGGCTGGCTGCCTTCACTGTGCCTTCTTTTACTTGTCTCCATTGTTCCTCTACTCCACCTTGGCAATTCACTGCTGCTAGGCTGTTTCCACGGCAGTTTCCCATTATTTTAAAGTCCTCCCTCCTAGTTTGCAGATAGCTTCTATACTCTTCTGAGTATCGCACCACACTGCATGTTGATCACTGGCCCCAAGGGGACTGATCACAATGATGTCTGTTACACTGTCTCTGTTACTGAGCACCAGGTCCAGTACTGCTTCGTCCCTTGTGGGTTCACTGACTAGCTGAGAAATGCTGCCTCTAAGGAGTCTAGGACTGCCCTGTTTCTAGCTGAAGCTGCTGCTGGAAGGCTCTAGTCCACATCAGGGAGAATGAAGTCCCCCACCAGCAGCACTGCACTCTTATTTGCTGTTCTACCGATGTTTTCCCCTAATGCCTTGTCCAAATCCTCCCCTGTGCTGAACGCCTGTATATCACCCTAGTTCAAATAGTGGTCCCTGCTCCTGTATCCAGGGTGACCCCCAGCACCTCTAGCCCTGCCCCTGCCTCTAGGCTCCCTTGTACTTCCACAGGATTGATACCCACCCTCGCGTACATGATAACTCCTCCCCTCCTCCCTTCCCTATCTCTTCTGAACTGAGAATATTCAGGTGTGGCCATATGCCAGTCATGATTGTCTATGCATCACAATTCTGTTATGGCCACAAAGTCCAGGTCTTCCACTGTTATAATGGCCTCCAGGTCTGAAACTTATTTCTTAGACTACTTTTGTTAGCGCACATTGCTCTCCTAACCTTGCTCCTTCCCTGCCTGCAATCCCGTCTGTTTGTGATGCTTCCTGAGACATCTCCTAACTTCCCCCTCTCTTCTTTGCTCCCTCGGGTTTTTGTCCACTTTATCCCTCGCCTGCATTTTTTGTTCTTACCACTCCTATCTTACTGCTATTCCTAGTCTCCTTATATTCTGCTCCCCTGCCCCAGGGGAAATTTCTCCACCCAGGTGCTACACATTTTTTTTTTGTACATTCTCTTTCTGCTCCGTTCCTCTGGGGAACTCTCTTGGGCATCCACTGCACCCACGAGCTCTACCTCCTACCTGAAGCTGCTCTCTTCCACCCCGCACCAGCCCAGCAGATCCCCCGGCTCTGCCCCAGTTGGGGCCACTCTATCTGCCCAGGGCGCTCTATCTATAATCCAATGTGCCGGCTGGGCGGTCAGCCTGGTGGGGAGAGAAGCCCGGAGCTGGAGTGTGGCTTGGTGGGGCGAGCTGCCATCACCTATCCCCAAGGACGGGAATTTTCTTAGTTTCCTCCCCTGGGAGTGTGTCATGCAATGATGACTGTGCACGGCTGCCCTGCTAGCGTCTGCCGCACTCCACTCCTTACGCTGCCTGGTGTTCCTGCAATGCCCCCAATGTCCATCGGGGGCCGCCAGGACACTGAGCAACCCTGGATCCCTCCCAAGGGAGAGGACAACTGTCCTCCAGATGCTCCATCCTCTCTCTCCCCTGCCGACCCCTGGCTCCCCGAGTCCGTTACAGAATCCAGGCCGCCGGCGTGTCACGAGGTGTGGCATCCAGTGCCTCAATCCTCAGTGCCACTAGGCGCTATCTATTGGGGTAGTCCTTGTGAAACAGTAACCCAAAGAAAGAAAAAAATGGACGGTGAGCAATTACGAACAAACTTAACACTACATGGTGCTGGTCCCTGGCCAGCAGTGACACAATTAAGCTCACAGTGAGGTTATAATCCTGCTGTCAAAAGCTAGTGTACTGGCAGTAAAGCCTCTTGAAGAGGTTTGATAGAAAGACTTCAAGAGGAAACAAATGGTCAAACGCAGTGGGCAGCAAGTGTCTGAGTCTTAGTTGTGTACAATATAGTAATGATGAGATTAGCTGCTTGGTAGGGCTACAATACTGCACATTCATTTTTGGACTAGTAATGTGGCAGAATGGGCTACTCCAGAGCCCGCCTTTTGAGGCAAGAGTATTTTTTGTTGGGAGGGCTATAGCTCCTCATGTTCCACCTTGCTCTGCAGTCAAGTGCTCCTCCAGCAAGAAATGAGGACTGGCCCAGGGACATCAGAGTTTTCAAAATAGCAGCAGTTCTTTGAAAGGAGCACTAAACCCTCACACACAGTAAATAGTCTCCGAGGATATCTCAGCAGGCTACACCTATGGAATTATAGCCAACAGGCACTAGGACCACATGGAAAATGTTTCACTAGCAGTCTTCCAAGGGCCACCCACGATGACATCATGCGTCGATGTCCTCAGCAAATAAACGTGGGTGGCCCCCTGCCCTCCTCAGTTCTTTTTATTTTATTTAATTATTTAGCTTTTGATGACAGGTAAGTGCATTAGGCAATATACCTGCCTATTTTCAGACATGACCCGGGAGAGTACAAGATACAGTATAGGAAACAAACACAGGAACATACAGGCATTCAAATCAATTGCATCAGATATCCTCGCAGGAATAGACATAAAATTTTACAGCAAACAGGACCATCCTCGCAGGGATGTTTTAGGAGGTCAGGCACAATTCACAGACATACAAGTGTAAGGCAAAAACAGGGATCAAGACAGCTTGGGATAAGGCAGGAAGGGGATAGTCACAAGTATCAAGTGCTAAGAGGTGAGAGAGGAGTGCTGTTTTGAAGGAGGAGTGGGACAAGTTGTCCTTTAAGCAGTGGGAAAGAGTATTCCAGGTTTTGGGAGCAAAGTGGGCAAAGGCTTGTTCACCCATTTTTGTAGTGCAATGTGGGACAGCGAGCAATGGCAGATGGAAGGACCTTAGGGGGCGGGAGTGTAGCACAGGGTTAAACGTGGCTGCTATTGCTGAAGGGCAAGAAGTTCTAGTCATAGAATCAATGAAGCAGCCCAGTGAGAAAAGGCGACGTGATTCAGGTGATAACCAGTGCTGGGCAGAGTAGAGAAGACAATGGTGGGTGAAGCGAGGGGCGGATAGAGCACATCTGCAAATATTATTGTAGGTGGTGTCCCACTTCTGGAGCTTAACAGCAGCAGCATGGGAAAGGATAGGAAGAGCGTAAAGAAACCTTGGAAGGAGGACATCTCTAGCTACCAAAACCCTGGCTGTGGTAGCTGAGTGGCACACACGGTAGGCTGCCCCGATTTTCATGTTCACGGATCGACATACTTTGTTAATGTGAGCGGAGAAATCAAGAGTAGGATCCAGCATCACCCCAAGGTACTTGAAAGAGCACGTGGTCAGGATGGCAGCAGCACCGTCCTGGCAGAGCACACGAAACATAAGGGACAAGGCCTGAACTTTTCTTGGAGACCCGAAGAGCATAGCTTGGGTTTTGGGGAGATTAAGGATAAGAGAGTTAAAGGAGAACCAGGACTGAAGCTGTTGAAACCCAGTGGTGAGATGATCATTGAGATCAGGAATTGAACGAGAGGCAGAGAAAAGTATAAGGTCGTCCGCGTACAGTATATAACGGAGCTACAGTGGGGTATGGAAGTAGGAATATCGTAAATGAAGATTGAGAACAGCAGTGGCCCAAGGATAGATCCTTGAGGGACACCCACAGAGATAGGGGCAGGGGATGAAGGGGTTTTGCAATAGGAGACGAATTGGGACCAGTCATTGAGGTAACTAGTGAACCAGGCTATAGTGGGTTCAGATGCACTGAGAGAATGCAGCTTATCTAGGAGAAGAGTATGACTGACTAAGTCAAAAGCCTTGGGTTAAGTCAATGAACACCGAACCAGTGAGCAGACCTTTGTCCATGTTTGACAACCTCACTGGTGAATAGGGTGAGAGCAGTGGTGGTGCTATGACCAGCCCTGAACCCGTGTTGAACCGGTGACTGAAGGTTCAATTTAAGCAAGTGAGCAGAGATCTGGCCGTGGATCAATTTCTCTAGTAACCTGCTGAGAGTAGGAATCAATGCGATGGGGCGATAGTTGGACAGAATTCTGGGGTCCCCTTTCTTGAACACCGGGACTGTCATGGCAGCTTTCCAAGCAGAGGGCACAGTAGGTGTAGTGATGGATAGGTTAAAAAGCCTAGTTACTGGAGTGGCAAAAAAAGGGGCAGCAAGTCTGAGGATTCTGGATTCGAGTCCATCTGGCCCGGCACTCCCCCGAGAAGGAATGGTTCAGAGTAACTTAAGTACCTCCTGACGCATGACAGGGAGAGCACCAAGATTGGAGATGTAAGGAGTAGGCCAGGTACCAGGAGGCAGCCACTAGGCATGACGCAGGAGGCCATGGTCTTGTGGTGAAGATGTCATTAAAGGCATTAGCAATAGTGCAAGGGTTATTGCAAAGGGTATCATTAATTAGCATATCGTTTGGCACCTGTGGCTTGTTGTTCCCCAGGATCTCATTAATCTGGTACCAGTATTTTTTCAGGTTGGAGGCCAATGAGTTAAGGAGATTACAGAAATAGACACTTTTGGCTGCCCGAACCTCTTTTTTGCAGGAATTTCGCAAGGCCCAATATTCCTGAAAATCAGCCTAGAGAGAGGAAGATTTTCATTTTGACCAGAGTTTGTCATGACGCTTAATCAGTTGCAGGAGAGGCCTCTTTAACCACTTGGTCACTTTCCCACTGACCCTATGTGTAGAGAAAGGAATATGCTTGTTTTGCAAGGCCAGTAGAGTTTTATTGAAGTAATCAGTGGTTTGATCTATATTGGTGGTAGTAAAGCGGTGAGACCAGTCGGTAAGTTTTAGGCCATTTATAAATGCTGACTGGTCAAGATTCAAAAAGTCGACAAAGGACAACAATTTGGCAGTATAAGAGGGACTGAAGGACCCCCTTACACAGTAGACTGGACAATGATCACTAATTGAGTAAGGCAGAACCCCGGCAGGGGAGCAGCAGTCCTTCCTATTGGTGAGGATCCAATCAATCATGGTACAACAGCAACTGCTCTGGGACATCCTAGTAGGAGCCGAGATGAGTTGACAGAGGTTAGCCTTACTAATGGTAGAAGCTAAGATGGAAGAGTTGGGAACAAGGTTAAAATCACCCAGACATATCAACTCATTTTTCTTGAATACAGAAGGAATAAAGTCCATAAGTTCTTCAAGGCCAGGTTTACTGTTACGAGGAGAAATATATATCCCAAAGATGTGCAGTTTTTTAGCACCCCCCAGTAGAAGAATGGAATGTAAAACCTCACCATTTGGAGCAGGTGTAGGCAGAAGCGAGATGCACAGGTGAGACTTATAGTAGAGTGCCAAACCGCCACCTCTTTGGGAGGAAGGTCTGTCAATCCAGTGCATATTATAGCCTGGTAATATGTAGGCAAGCTCAGAGATAGAGGGTTTCAGCCATGTTTCAGAAAGGACAAGTATATCAGGATTACTGACCTGCACCCAGGCCTCAAGTTCAGGGAAACTGTGTACCATACTTCTGATATTGAGATGGACAAAGGTCAGACCCACGGCCTGGGTCAGGAGATTGCCAGAAAGTGTATTAGATGTGTGCGGCTTTATTACTGGACCAGGGTTGGACTCAATATCCCCAGCCAGGGTGAGGGATAAGGCTATGGCCCAGAGAGAGGCCAGAGCGTAGGGCCAGGATCGACCCCTAGAAGAGTGGAGTTTACTGTTTAGAAGGAACCTAAGGATAGGCCTAAAGACTATTGGTAATGGGGGACTGAGTTGCAGGTATGGAGGAACTTGTGGCTAACATGTTGGAGAATGTGAAATCGTATAGAGCCCCCCCAATCCAGTAGAAGGTGCTCACAGAACCAAGGAATAGGGAGTCAAGGGCCAGTAAGGTAAATAGTGCACAGGGCAGATAGTACAAAGCCACCCTCGACATCTTAGTGAGGAGCTAGCCGGACGAGTCCAACCAAAATTAAGAAGATCCAAGTATTGAAGTTCAATGAAAGTGACAGCAGTAGAACCCAGAGGGAAGTTAAGCAGGGATGGACCAGTCTGATGGGTAAGGGTCAGGCCAACCATTACAAGTCGGACACCACAGAGACACAGTTGCTTCAGTCGACCGCCATATTTTTGAATTTTATTTATTTATTTATTGAAATGTTTCACCAGGAAGGCAAACTGAGCAACAGGTTGCTCGTCTCCCGATGTGACCTGGGGTGAAGGGGTACAATAGGGAAGAGACATTTTACATTCAAGTTACAAAGATCAACATAGCATACAATTAATTAAGGCAGTTGTTACAAACAGTGTTGCATACATGTAATTTGTAAGAACAATTAATAAGTGCAATGATAATAAGTGAACAAGTGCTATCGTGAAATAAGGGGTGAAGTAGAGAGAGAGAGGATGAGATGACAGATAGTGCAGAGTAGTATCCCGGAGAGACCGATTCAGGATGCGGGGAACCCTGCAAGGGGACAGGGGATTAGAGAGGGAGTATGTGATTAACACCTAGGAGGTAAGGCCTGACCCAAAAAGAGAACCCTTCAGGATGTGATGAACCCTGCAAGGGGGCAGGGAAGTTCAGGTGATTGTAAACCCTCCTGCAGTTAGGCACTGTAGTTATAGAGGGACATTGAGAGGGAGGGAATGAGAAATAACACCTGGGAAGGGATGAGGTCTGATCCAAGGAACCCTCCAGGATGCTGGGGACCCTGTAAGGCCAATGATAGGTAGATGGGGGAAGAAAAGGTGGAAAGCCTACACAGAAACAAAGAAGTTGACGGCAGATAAGGACTGCAAGGCCCATCCAGTATGCCCCTTTCTTTTTCTACCTTATGAATGTGCCATTGGCCTTTGCTTTGTCAATGGCCTATCTATTCATACTCATCTGTATTGCTCCCTTATGCCTATCCCATGCCTGTTTGAAGCCCTGCACTGTATTCATATCCACCACTTCCTGAGGTAGGCCATTCCGTGCATCCACCACCCTTTCTGTGAAAAAGAACTTTCTCACATTATCCCTTAATCGGCCTCCCTCTAATCTCATGCTGTGTCCTCTTGTCCTGCTATTTTTCTTATATTGAAACATGTTAGACTCTTTCACCTTGTTAATGCCCTAAAGGTGTTTGAATGTTTCGATCATATCACCTCTCTCCCTCCTTTGCTCTAGGGTATACATATTGAGCTCCACTAATCTGTCCTCATATGTTTTCTGATGCAGTCCCTGCACCATTCTGGTTGCCCTTCTCTGGTCTGCCTCAGTTTGGTTAATGTCCTTGTGAAGGTGTGGCCTCCAGTACTGCACGCAGTACTCCAGATGGGGCCTAACCAGTGTCTTGTAAAGAGGGATTATTACCTCCATCTTCTGACTTCTGATATCCCTACTAATACACTCCAACATCCCCCTAGCCGTACCCACTGCTTTAGTGGCCTGCTTGGATAATTTCAGGTCATCGGTGATGATGATGATGCCCAAGTCTCTTTCTTCCCTTGTGACTGCCAGCACTTCCCCTCCCAGCCTATAGGTGGCTTCAGGCTTTCTCTTCCCTATGTGCATGATCTTGCACTTCTGCATTAAACCCCAGTTGGCACTCTTCCAACCATTTTGCCAGTTTTCCAGATCTCTTCTCATTCTGCCCACCCCATCTGGATCATCTACTCTGTTGCAGATCTTGGTGTCATCTGCAAACAGACAAACCTTACCCTCCAGTCCATCTGCAATGTCACTGATGAAGATGTTGAAGAGGACTGGCCCCAGGACTGATCCCTGAGGTACCCCACTTGTGACTTGCATCTCTTCTGACTGTACACCATTTACCACCATTCTCTGTTTTCTGCCTGTCAACCAGTTTGCCACCCAGTTGACCAACTTCTGACCCACCCTGAGCCTACCCAGCTTATTAATCAATCAGTCTTCTATGTGGAGCAGTATAGAAAGCTTTGCTGAAGTAAAGGTAGGCAACATCAACTGCACCCCCTTGGTCCACCCGTCTGGTTACCCAGTCAAATAAATCTATGAGATTAGTTTGACAGGAGCTTCCTTTTATAAACCCATGCTGTCTTGGATCCTCTGCTCCTATGGATTCCAGGTGTTGCACTATCCTTTCCTTAAGGAGTGCCTCCATAATCTTTCCCACTACTGAGGTAAGACTGGACTGGTCTGTAGTTCCCTGCCTCCTCCCTGCTACCACTCTTGTGGAGCGGGATCACATGAGCTCTTCTCCAGTCTTCTGTGACCTCTCCTGTGCTCAGAAACTCACTAAACAGTTCTGATAATGGCTCTGCTAGTTCCACCCTTAGCTCCTTTAGCACCCTGGGATGTTTGCCATCAGGTCCCATTGCCTTGTCTCCCCTGAGCTTATCGAGCTCTTGTAGGACCCTTTCTTTTGTGAAGAGACTAGTGCTTACCTCCTTCCCCCGTGTCCATGGTGCTGAACTGTGGGCCCTGCCCTACCTTCTCTTCAGTAAATACTGAGCAGAAGTATCTATTTAGGATAGAGACTTTTACATGGTCCTCCTCCTCACACGCCCACTTATCTCCTTTGACCTTAGCAATACCCCCTCTGAACTTTCTCCTTTCACTAATGTATCTATAGAAAGTCTTGTCACCTTCTTTTACTGTTTGTGCTAGTGTTTCCTCAAGTTTGGGCCTTTGACTGCCTTACTGCCTTCCCTGCTTCCCTTAGGGACATTTGGTATGCCTCCCTATTTTCATCCCGCGGTGTTCCCTTATATTTCCTGAAGGCCAGCCTTTTGGGCTATGACATTTTCTGCTACTGTTTTTGAGAACCAAAGTGGTTTCCTCCTTCTTTTGCACTTCCTTTTCTCTCTCTAACACAATGGGATGTTGCTTCAAGTATTGCATCCTTAATGCTTGCCCACTTTGCATGTACCCCCTCACCTGTATTTCTTTTTGTCGGGCTAGCTTAACTCTGTTGGCCATCTTATCAAAGTCAGCTCCTCTGAAGTCCCATATTTTTGCCTTGGAATAGGATTATTTATTTTAAGTGGCCAAATTGAACCATACCATGTGATGGTCACTGGCCCCCAGGTGACCTTCTACCTGGAGATCTATGATCCTTTCCCTGTTAGTCAGTACTAGATCTAGGATAGTCCTGTCTCTTGTGGGTTGTTGTACCAGTTGTTTGAGGCCCTCCCCCTGCAGGGAATCCACCACGTGTCTAGTTCTGGCAGATGTTCCTGCTGGTAATGACCAATTTGTATCTGGCATGTTGAAGTCTCCCACTATAGGACCACTTCAGGATGCTGAGAACCCTGCAAGGGGAGTGTGAAGGCTAGCAAAAAAGGGGGAGAGAGTAGGGAGAAAGGTATGAGAGCTAGCACCTAGGAGGGGCCAGGGTCAGTAGAGGCAGTAGAGTTGATAAAGGCATTGGATAAATTCTGAAGGGGGATGAACTGTAAGGAGTAAGCTGAGGGAAATTAAGGCAGGTCATAATAGGAACATTTTGGAGAGGGATGTATTGATGGAATAGAGAGGGGAGGAGTGTCAGATTTGGAGAAGTAGAGAGTTCCATATTTTAGGGAAATGGTAAGAGTACCCAGACTGGCCAGAGAGGGTGAAGTGGCCAGGATAGTAAGTGTGAAAGTGTCAGTAAATCTGAGGGAGGGAAGGGAGGAGGTGGTGTTATAAATGGGGGCAGAAAGGAGTTCACTCAGCCAGTGTTTAGCAGTGAATTTAGTGTAGTGTGAGAGGCATCTATTTGTGAAGGCGGGGAAGGAAAGGGTTCGAAAGAGGTCACAGTGGTGGGTGTGAGAGGGAGCATCAAGGGCAAAGTGGCAGAAGGAGTTGAAAAGTGTCTAATCTGGCCAGGGAGGACGTAGGAGCAGCACCACAGACTACGTCGCAGTAGTAAAAATTGGGGAGGATCATCTTTTGGACAAGCTCACGCCTAGCCGTAGGAGGGATGCAACTGCGGTTCCTGAACAAGGCACCAAGCTTGGGGTGCAATTTTTTCTGGATGGCATCAATGTGTCCAGAGAAGTTGAGGTGTTGGTCTAACCAAACCCCAAGGTATCTGAAGGACGAGGTGTCCTCAAGTAAAGTCCCGTCAAGAGTGCAGAAAGTGGGCAGGGAGGGAAGCATAGAGAGTCTCTGCCTTGTGCCAAAGGTCATGGAGACAGTCTTCTTGGCATTGAGGACTAATTGATGGTTTGCAAACCAGAGCTGGACCTTGTTGAAGTCATGCTGCAAACTGGATGTAACCTTAGACGGGCACGAGCCAGAAGCATACAGGACAGTATCATCAGTGTACATGTGTATGACGGAGGAGGGGGAGCAGACAGATGGCAGGTTGTTAAGGAAGATAGAGAACAGAAGGGGACCACGCATGGAGCCCTGAGGAATGCTAGTGCAGATCGGGTGGGGTGGCGAGATGGTATCTGCTATCTTAACTGATTGGGTTCTACCAGTAAGGTAGGCCTTAAACCAGTTAGTGGCAGAAGGGATTAGACTAGTAGATGAGAGGGAACCAAGGAGAAGGGAGTGGGAAACAATGTCAAAAGTCTTGGCAAGGTCAACAAATATGGCTGTAGTGATTTGGCCATTGTCCATCCCGGAGGTGATGGAGTCAATGAGTCAAAGTAGGGAGGTGGTGGTGGTAGAGTGTTTTTTCCTGAATTCAGATTGGAATGGGGTGAAGGAGGTATCAGACAGAAAGGAGGTGAGTTGAGAGAGGCCTAGATGTTAATAATAATAATAATCTTTATGAAGCGCTGTTCACATTGTACCAAAGCACTGTACAAATCATACAGTATCAAATTAAAATAATACAATTCTAAAATCATTTGTCCAATCACTATAATTAAAACTCAAACAGCAAAGTCCAACATAAAATTAAAATGTGCTTCCAAAGGAGAGACTATATACAGTAAATAGGGATTTTAGTGCAGTTTTGAAGCTCTCCACTGTCAAGACACTCGTATTCAACGAGGCAGAGAACTGCACAGGGTTGGGGCTATAAACAAAAATGCCCAAGATCCAGAGGTTTTTAATCATACCCTGGGAATCTCCGGCAATCCCTCATCGGCTGAGCAGAGGGGGCAGTAAGGGTGCAGGAGATCTTGCAGGTAGCTTGGACCCAGTCCATGTAGGGCTCTGTAGTCAGCAAACTGACCTTGAAGGTGATCTGCCACTGAACTGGCAGCCAGTGCAGTTCTTGCAGCACAAGTGTAATATGGCTGGATCGAGATAATCCAGACAACAACCTGGCTGCCGCATTCTGCACAAGCTGCAGGCAACAGATATCAACCCCCGAAAGTCCTAGATAAAGGGAGTTACACTAGTCAAGGCGTGAGGTCACAAAGGCATGGATCAACACTGGAAGGTCACCGGACGGAACTAGGTGCTTAAGCCAGGTGATATTCCTCAGATGGTAAAAAGAGGACTTGACCACGGCTGACACCTGGGAATAAAGCGTCAGCCCAACGTCAGGTATTACCCCCAGATTCCATGCCCATTCAGAGTCAGCAACTGGGTACCCCAAGCCAAAGCCATGAGGGACATCCCACTGCTGACCCTCTATCCAGTGGCCAGGATCCACAATCAGCACCTCAGTTTTGTCAGAATTCAGTTTCAACCAGCTGGTATTCATTTATTCCTGGATTTCCGCAAGGCAGTTGTTAAACACTGAAAACACACTATCCTGGTTGGGCACAAAAGATGGGTAGAACTGGGTATCATCTGCATAGCAGTGAAAACCCAGTCCATACGCCTCACAATGTCTCCTAATGGCAGCATATATACCGAGAACAACATGGGGGACAGCATGGAACCCTGCATCTCCCCACATGGCAGAGAGAATGACTCAAAGGAACAAGTCCCCGAAACCACTCTCTGAGATCTGCCAGTAGTTTGGCTAGGGTAGGGAGTAGCGAGATGGGGCGATAGTTGCCAGGGGATGAGGGGTCTCCACTTTTAGGTAGGGTGGGGGGACCACTGCATGCTTCCATGTGGTAGGGACATCGAAAGTTAAGATGGAGAGATTTAAGATTAAGGAGAAGGGGTAGGCAATGGCCAGGGCTGAGAGAGAGAGAGAGAGAGAGAGAGAGAGAGAGAGAGAGAGAACTTTAGGGTCAAGGCCATCTAGGAAATATTCTTTTAAGGGGCTGATAGCGAGGAGGGCATTTAGAGTATCTGTGGGGGAGATGCAAGAGAATGAAGAAGGAGTGGTGTGGGGAAATAGGAAGTGGAGTGTTTTTTTGGGGGGGGGAAGGATAGAGGGGCAGCTGTGACATTTGAGGGAGGAGGGGGTAATTAGGGAGAGACTTCAGCAGTTCAGTTGCACAGGAGGTATAGTAGGAGTTACATTCCGCAGCTACGGCATGGGAATCGGCTACAAGATTGCCATTTACCTTTAGCACTGGGGAAGGGGGTGGGACTGAGGGGTAAAGAAAGCATGAACTACCTTCCAAAACTTGGAAGGGGAATTTATGTTCGCGAGGAAAGCATTTTTGAAGTAATCGGAGCTTACAGTAGTCCGTGAGGTTACTAGGAAGCTGGGTTGATTTGTGGCACTTCCAGGCACGATCTCTGGCCCTAAGACAGGCTAAGAGTTCTGGAGTAATCCGCAGTAATTGGTTATCTCTACCCTGGTTTGTTTGAGAGGGGGAAAAGCATTCCAATTTGTAAGGAATATTTCTTTGAAGTAGGCTAGAGCCTTATCAGCTGAGGGGAGGAAACTAAGGGAGACTAGTCAAAGAGAGATAGGTTGTGCAGGAGAGGTTCAAGGTCTAGGGATTTGAAGGAGCGAGTTGCAAGGCTTTATGTGGAGATTTTGGTCTGTGGATTTTCCTGACTACGAATATTGGGTTGTGGTTACTGAGAGCATCTGGGAGGATGCCAGAGCTAATTACTCTGTGGGGGTGGGTGGTAAGAGCCCAGTTGATCAGGGAGTGATTATGTGTCTTATGGTTAGGGCGGGTGGGTTCTGAGATCAATTGAGAGAGTTTCAGGGCTCCAAGATCATTACATATTTTGGATGTCTTGGGAGACAGCCAGTTTAAGTTAAGGTCACCTAAGATATATAGTTCCCCAGAGCGAGAAAGGGCTGTGATGGAGGTTATGAGGTCAAGAGCAATAGAGGGCTGGACATTTGGGCAACAATAAATGCTGGCTATAAAAATGGGGAGGGTGAAGGGCAGAGTTAAATGAATAGCCAGTGCATTGTGGGATGCCGGGCTAGTGGATGAATAAATAACAGAATAATGGAGGGAGGTAATATGGCAACGCCACCACCTCTACTTGCTCAGTCTTGCCTTAGGAGGGAGTAGCCAGGAATGGAGACTGAGAGATCTGGGGTCATGCTCTTTAGCCAAGTTTCCGTGATGATCAGTATGTCAGGTTTTAGGTGGCCACCATAGTTTGTAGAAGGTCAATTTTTTGCAACAAACTAGTATATTTAGATGAAGGATCTTGAAACCTTTCGGGAGGACAGCGCGAGCAATAGAAGGGGCTGTGGTAGATAATGAAGCATTCAGGGCATGAGATACAGACGAGCCAGGGTTGGGGTGGATATCTCCTCAGGACAGCAAGAGCAGAGCTAAGATGAGGAAGTGAAGCTTGGGGCATTTAGAGTTAGATGTCAAGGAACCAGTGATACTGGCAGGGTAGTGCTCATGAGAGTAGGGGAGCAGGAGATGAAGAGCAGCAAAGAAGGGTGGGACAGTTAGTAATAAAGCATGTGGGCTAGAGGGAGAACATGACTATAGTTCAGAGGGTGGGGAGGGAGTGATAGCAAGGATGTAAGTAGGATACTGGAGATAGGAGGGTGTAGAAGGAGAGTTATTTGAGATTAAAGTAAATCAGAGGGGTTAGGGAAAGTACTAGGAGTAGAGAATGGAGGAGAGAAGGAGTTTCATGTTACAGGGCATGATATGTGTAACAATATGACCTCGATATAAGAGCAGTAATTCTGCAAATAAGGATAAGAAAAAAAGAAAAAAAAAAGATGGGAGGAGCAAGGCAAGGGGTGCTAGGTCTAATTCTCTTTATTTAACAGTTGCTTAAAAAAAGCAAAGGAGAGGTATCTATATGAACAACAGGCAGGGATCGCTTTAGATAAAGATTGTGTCCCTCTAGTGGCAGTACAGCATAACTTGCTAATGGGAAAATGGATACTTGCTGAAAACAGAGCTAGATAGAAGAGAGAAGTCAGTCCAATCAGTCAGCAGAGACAAGGTTTTAGTGTCCGATGAAGGACCGTCTTCTGCCAGAGTGCACCAATCAATTGTGCAGCATTGTATCCGAGCACCCAGCTGAAGCAGTTACCTGGGCAGAGTTTGGGGCAGGTGGGCAGAGATGGTGACCGTGGCTGGCTGGTAGGAATGTCAGAGCCACAGCCCTAGCAGCGATGCCCACTCAGGGCAGTCCTCAGAGAGAGAGAGAGAGAGAGAGTATGGTAAGTCTTAGTTAAGACCAGCAAAGGACAAAGAGTGGATAAATCGGGGGGCAGGCAGAGAGACAGAGAGCACAAAAGATAGCTAGAATACTTCAGTAGAAGGGTGGAGAGATAGAGAGAGACAAAAGATGGCTAAAGTAGGTGATAAAAATGGGGGTCAGCAAGAAGAGGAGGGGAGAGGTCAAAGAGGGGGTTGTTTGTGTTCCCAGCATTAAGACCAGGTTGAAAAACAATGTGGGTGGGGCTGGGGACAAGAGAAACCAAAGACAGAAGTAGCAGAACTGAGACCAGGTAGAAGAAGTGAATGCTGGGGGTGCTGGTCTGAGAAGAGCCAAGGACAGGAGTAGCAGCTAGATAGTTAGATATGGCACAAGGTGCCAGACACAAAAAATGGCAGCAAAGTAGGTAGATAAGGTGAGGCCAGGAGGAACTGAGATTTTCCAAGCAGACTTTAGTATGAATGGGCTGTAAACACTCTAACAATAATTAGTAATTTCATTTTAAATTAAATGGCAGACAAAAGCTTTAAATAGCTGTAATCACTCTAAAACAAAGTGTAAATTTGATCTATAACATTTGCTAAAATTACCGATTGAGCTAAGAATTCAAGATATTAAATATTTAGAACTACAACAGTTGCTAACTGAACTACTGAGCTGAAAATGCAAATAAAAAATTAAAAAAAGAAAGTAGTTACAGCAGAAAGCAGAGCTAGATAGAAGGCAGTACAGTATAACTTGCAAATGAGAAAATGGACACTTGCTGAAAACAGAGCTAGATAGAAGGAGATAAGTCAGTCCAATCAGTCAGCAGAGACAAGGTTTTAGTGTTCAATGAAAGGCAGTCTTCTGGCAGAGTGCACCAATCAATTGTGCAGCTTAGGATCCGAGCACCCAGCTGAAGAAGTTACCTTGACAGAGTTAAGAGTTCAGGGCAGGCAGGCAGAGATGGTGACTGTGGCCGGCTGGAACGCCGGAGCCACAGCCCTAGCAGCAATGCCCACTCAGGGCAGTCCTGGACAGAGTACAGGGCAGACGGGCAGAGATGGTGACTGCAGCCTACCAGTAGGAACACATGAGCCACAGCCCTAGCAGCGATGCCCGCTCAGGGCAGTCCTGGACTGAGTTCGGGGCAGACAGGCAGAGATGGTGACTGGCCCCCACAGGAAGGCCCTGTGTTGGGCCGAAGCGCTAGGAAATGTAGGTTGTTATCCTGGCACCTTTACTGTAGTAAATCTGCACCTTTGAAGCTTTAACTTTTTTTGGATGCTTATTTCTGGTATGAGTGCGGAACTTCCTTGCAACATATTGGGGCAAATGTGCAGGATATCCTTTCTGACCTCCAAGCCTCAGACCAGACTCTGCCGTCAGTCCACTCCCTCTAGCACACACAACCAAAAAGTGGGCAGAGGATGCCTTTTCATTGTGCCATCTACAGACCCAAGTTGGGCACCAAACAACCAGCCAAGCACAGTGCAGTAACAGCTCTGCCTGCCCCAACCTCCACAACCAGAAAAGCCACCAGAAGTGGTAGTGTGGCCCCAGCCTCAGCCTGATTCCCCGCCAGACCCCCCTCTTCCAATACTTCAGGAGGTGGTGGCAGGGGGTCGCTTCTCCCTTCACCTGGACAGATGGAGGGACATCACAACAGACACTCGAGTCCTGCAGCTCATAGAGCACATCCACATGCTAGAACTCCTGGAATTACCTCCAGAACTGCCACCAATTCCTTCCACTTATCCTCCCGCCCATGTACCAGTGCTGCACCTTTCTGTGCAAACAGACCATATAACCAGTTCCCTGGGAGCAAAGGAACAGGGGGGTTCTACTCTCATTTCTTCCTAGTCCCCAAATCCACAGGGGGCCTAAGGCCCATTCTGGACTTGAGGGATCTGAACTTCTATATTCAGTACAAGAAGTTCATGATTGTCACTCTGCAAGGTCTGCTGCTCCTCCCACAACAAGGGGACTGAATATGTTCCCTGGACATGCGGGATGTTTACCTGCACATCAAGGTGCGTCAACCCCACAGGAAGTATCTCAGGTTCCTGTTACAGGGGTAACACTACGAGTTCAGGGTGTTGCCCTTTGGTTTGTCATCTGCACCATGTGTCTTTACCAAATGCTTAGCAGTAGTGGCAGCAGCCCTCAGGAGGGTACTTGGACCGTGGAGGAGAGTTCCCTCCACATGAATGCCTTAGAGATGAGGGCCATTCTGAATACTCTGCAAGCCTCGCAGAACTACCTGTCCCTGGGGACCTTGCTGATGCAGACGGACAACATCAGTATGATCCACTACATAAACAAGCAAGGGGGTGCCTCATTCATACCCCCTGTGCAGAGAAGCAAAAAGGGTTTGATACTGGGCTCTAGAACACTGTCTAGAACTGTCAGCTGTCTATATTTCAGGCATACAAAACATCTTGTCGGACAAGCCAAGCAGGTCACAGTCCAGAATGCATGAGTGGGAGCTGCTGACCTTGGTAATGGAAGATCTGTTTAGCAAGTGGGGTCACCCAGAGTTGGCCCTTTTTGTGTCCCCACTCAATGCAAAAACTTCCACTTTTCTGCTTGCTTGCACCAGGGCCTGGAGTTTTCTAGCAAGACACATTGTCCTTCTCTTGGAAAGGGAGGTTCCTCTATGCTTTCCTCCTTTCTCTCTAATTCAGTGGGTGCTGATCAAGATCCAGGTAGAAGAGGCCACTCTGATTCTCATTGCCCCCTTCTGGCCTGGTCAGATCTGTTTCTCTTTACTGTAGCAGTTGGTGGTGGAACCTCTAGTACCTGTGCCCCTGTGCAAAGGCTTGCTATCATAGGAGCAGGCCACCCTGGTCCATCCAGGATTCAAGTCACTCCATTGTCATGCAAGACTCCTGAAGACATAGCCATAACTAGATCTGGGGTGTCTCAAAAGGTGGCCGATGTCCTGGTGGCTGCAAGAAAATCCTCCACCAGTGCTTTGCACTGTGGGCTGCTTCACATCACTTGGATCCCTTCACCTGTCCAGTGAATCAGATTCTGGAGTACTTGCTGTCCCTTCCAGTGCAATACTCCTCCATCAAGGTGCACCTGGCAGCCATTTCAGCTTTCCTTGTACCTGTAAATGGATGTAGGGTGTCACAACTGAAGTGTCCCATAGACTCTTGAGAGGCATTCCTCATTTAAAGCCTCCCATTCGCAATCAAGTCCTAGCTTGGGACCTGAATTTTGTTTTAGAGAAAACTTACTTTGGCTCCGTCTGAGCCAGCTGTGACTTGCGAGCTACGCTTTCTGTCGTGGAAAGTGTTATTCTTAGTTGCTGTTACTTCTGCTTGAAGGATTTCCAAGGCTGTTATGTGCGAGCCTTCTTATTTGATTTTCAACAAAGACAGGGTGTCTTTGTGTACCAACCTCAAGTTTCTTCCAAAGGTGGTGTCTGCGTTTACTTTAAAATCAAACCATCTACCTGCCAGTTTATTTTGCGGAGCACACCAATCTAGAGGAAGCAGTGCTCAATACTTAAAATGTGCATAGAATATTCAGATATTATGTTTATCACACAGAGTGCAGGAAGTCCTCACATCTGTTTGTTTCCCTTCACCCCTGAGAAAGAGAGTGTACCTGTTTCAAAGCAGTGTTTGTCCAAATGGTTGGCCAACTGAGTTACCTTCTGTTACAAGAAATACAGTAAGGAACTTCCTGGGGTTGTGCATGGCCATTCCACCAGAGGCATGGCCACTTCTGTTGCCCATTTCAGGAATGTGTCTGCTGCTGAGATTTGTGCAGCTGCCACCTGGAGTACTAACCACACTTTCACTTAACAATACAGTCTGGACATTGCCTCTAGAAGAAGGGCAGGCTTCGGCCTGGCTGTGCTCCAAGGTTCTCTGTATCTGTGTGTGTCTATGTGTGTCTGTTCTCTGTGTTCTCTTGCTCTCTCCTCTCCCTCCCCTCTCCCTCTATCTCTTATCTACCTTTTGTTTTATCTTTCTTAGCGACAGGAAATTCTGACCCTCCCTTGGTTCCCAGGAGGACATCCTTTGTAAATGGTCTCCAGCAGGGGAACTAAGGAGTGTGCAGGACCACCCTTGTTTACATGCAGAGGACGTTGATGCACGACGTCGTCAGGGGCAGCCCCTGGAAGACTGCTAGTGAAAAAGTTACCATGTGGTCCTAGTGCCCGGCAGCTATAGTTCCATAGGTATGGCCTGATGAGAGAGATTCTCTTGAAGATCCACTGTTACGGTAAGCTCTTACATAACTGTACTTTATCTGTTATCTTGTCACCAATCACCTACAATTGTGCAGCAGTTGGGAGCTACAAACATTTGCTTTGGTTTACTTTTACAGTTTGCAGTAATTCTCTGTAAATACCCTGGGTGCTTCCATTTTATGAATGTTGAAATCTTAGTTGTTCCTGAGAACCTTATTAGAAGTAAGATGATGTATTAATACCCATCAGTCTCTACACAGCACGACTTATTCACATTCAAATTTATTGTGACCGACTAAAAGTCATTACGCACTTACAAAACAGATATCAATTTAGACATATGATAAAACCATCCACATTTATACAATACATATAGAAAGTGCAAATTATGCAGTTCATATTAATTATTTTGAGTTTCAAATGTACCACACTACTGCTTCATATATTTACTCATCAACTTGTGTAAATTATGCACTACAAATTAATTGCGTGAGCATTCTAATTTTAAACACAGTTTCTAAGACACAGCATGACTGCATCTGGAATTTATGCATCTGCTGTGGACAAAAATACTATTAATAGTTCAGATTTTGGAAAATTTTGAGTGTTAAGACAACTAAACTGATGTTACTGTCTGGGTTTTTGATACCATTTGTGATCACAAAAAACATAACATAAATCCTTCATTTCTTCTCCTACACAATGACAAGCAGGTGTCTGGTTTGGAAAGTTTCCAAATCTCAATTGCTACAGAAAGGGAGCTGATTGATAACAAGTATGCCAATCACATTCACAATATCAGAGTATAGTACTTCTTTTAGTACCTGGTTGTTTTGAGAAAAGGGAACTGGTAACACTCTGCTTTCAGACACCGTGACGGCCACACTTGCTCAACAGAGTGTGGTAGTATCAGCTTTCTCAGTGGTGGACCTAGAGGGGGGCTGGGGGGGCGGTTGCCCCTCCTGGCTGCCCCAGTGTGAGTAGTGGTGCCCCACCACCATTTTATTCACTGTTTAGTGCGCATTGTGGAGCCCATGATTGATTGAATGGCCCTCCCCAGCTCACAAACTCTCCCAAACCTGGCTCCGCCACTGAGCTTTCTCTAGGTGGATTAATGAAAACAAAGAACAGAGTGATTATTCCTACCATATCAGGGTCATTCCATTTTCCAGGGCCGGCAGCTAGCTGTAGAACATCTTGATTGTCAAAAAACCAGTCAATGATGCCAAGGACGCTATCCCACGAGTCCTCAATGTCATCATAGTTACGCCACAGGTTACATATTTCACCCAGAAGTGTGTAATTCACCTGAAAATGAAACCATGGAGTCAGAGGTGTTTTGCACAGCTTTATACATTGGGTTTAACAACTTCATAAAGTTCATTGATTAAAATCAGTAAGGTGACCGTGCATTAATACAGCATAATGCACGGTCATCCTGGTACCTGTCCTACTCACAAATCAATCTGCCTGCTAAAATTCTAAACTAAAAAAATATTTGGCAGCCATTTTTTTGGTCTCAGGAAAAATTCATCTAACACTTCAACCCAACAGTGCCATGAATAATTGAGTCTTCCATGCAATCATCAACAGCAAACACTGTATCACAATTTAAAACAATTTAAAATCCACAATGAATTTAATAAAAGACTAAAACAATACTACTTCAGAACATTGTGATCCAGAGATGAGGCAGATGAAACACAGATGGAAACAATGTAGTGATGGCACTGTGCACAAACTAATCACATCCCCTTGATCTCATGCCAATTCTCTTCTGTACCCACTCTATCCTACCTGTCTCCACACATACAGTGGCGTGTAAACGTATTTGCCCCCTTCCTGATTTTCTCTATTATTGCATATTTGTCACACTGGATGTTTTCAGGTCTTTAGACAAAATATAATATTAGATAAAGGGAACCTGAGTGAACAAATAACACTTTTTTTTTTACTTATTTCATTTATTTAATGAAAAAGTTAACCAACACCAACTGGCACTGTGTGAAAAGTAATTGCCCCCTAGTTAAATCAACCAAATTAAAGGGATAATTAGAGTCAGCTGATTGAACACAGCCAGGCTTGATTACAGCCAGCCCTGCTCAATATAAAGCTCACTTATTTTGACCCTTACCATCAGAGTCACGATGCGAGCACAAAGATTCAACAAGCACATTATGCCATGATCAAAGGAAGTTCCTGAAAAGATCAGAAAAAAATGTGTTGCCCTCTATCAGTCTGGAAAGGGTTACAAAGCTATTTCTAAGGCTCTGGGACTCCATCGAACCACAGTGAGAGCCATAGTCTCCAAATGGAGAACACTTGGAACAGTAGTGAATCTTCTCAGGAGGGCGGCCTGCCAAATTACTCCAAGGCGCGCGAAATCATCCAGGAAGTCCTCAAAGGATCCTAAAACAACATCTAAAGAACTGCAGGCTTCTATTGCCTCAGCTAAGGTCAGTGTTCATGACTCCACAATCAGAAAGAGACTGGGCAAAAATGGGCTTCACATGAGAGTAGCAAGGCGGAAACCACTGCTAACCAAGAAGAACATAAACACTCGTCTCTCATTTGCCAAGAAGCACCTGGATGATCCACAAGCCTTTTGGGAAAATGTTCTATGGACAGATGAGTCCAAAGTGGAACTTTTGACACATGGATCCCATAATGTCTTCATGAAAGCAAACACAGCATTCCAGAGTAAGAACACCATACCAACAGTCAAACATGGTGGTGGTGGTGTGATGGTGTGGGATGCTTTGCTGCCTAAGGACCTGGATGACTTGCCATAATTAAAGGAACCATGAATTCTGCTCTGTACCAGAAAATTCTTAGGGGAATGTCCGTCATCCTTCCGTCAGCTGAAGCTGAAGCGTAGTTGGGTCATGCAGCAAGACAACGATCCAAAACACAAAAGCAAGTCCACATCAGAATGGCTAAAAAGAAGTAAAATTAAAGTTTTGGAGTGGCCTAGTCAAAGTCCAGACTTAAACCCAATAGAGATGCTGTGGCAGGACCTGAAACGAGCAGTTCATGCTCGAAAACCTACCAAATGTTACTGAATTAAAGCAGTTCTGAAAGGAAGAGTGGGTTAAAATTCCTCCACAGCAATGTGAAAGACTGATATTGAATTATAGGAAGTGTTTGGTTGCAGTCATTGCAGCTAAATGTGGCGTAACCAGTTATTAAGTGTAAGGGGGCAATTACTTTTTCACACAGTGCCAGTTGGTGTTGGTTAACTTTTTTTCATTAAATAAGTGAAATTAAAAAAATAAACAAGTGTTATTTGTTCACTCAGGTTCCCTTTATCTAATATTACATTTTCCCTAAAGACCTGAAAACATCCAGTGTGACAAATATGCAATAATAGAGAAAATCAGGAAGGGGGCAAATACTTTTTCACGCCACTGTAGCAGGTATATGGCAGGAATGTAACAGCTGAAAGTGTCACGTGAGAGATGGAGTGAGTAGACAGATAAAAAAACTGCAGTACAAGTTTTCCACACACCTCTTTTTAACAAAACTGCTACAGCTCCCGACCTACGTGCACATACCAAGCTGATTTGCTCAATCATGCACGTTGGCAGTGTCTGTCACCTTCTTTATCCTACCAACCTCCACACATGGCAGGCACATGACATGAAGACAACAGCCAACAGTTGTGTTGGAGACTGAGTGGGTAAGCGATCAACTTCATTCTCTGAACAGCTCCTGTGCCAACAGCAAACCCGACACTAGTGCAGCACAACACTGTGAACACCAAGTACACATTACTAAAAATATAAAATAAACCGTGACCTATGGCCTTTGTAGAAAGGTGGGCAGGTGAAATGCCACTCTATGTGTGTCTTTCTCTCTTACTTTGCTTTTTGGCCATGACAGTCAGATGCTCGTAACATGCACAGTAGTCAGCTCCCAGTGAAACACTCATGGCCATCACTCTATGCCATCCTCAAAATAGCCTAAACAAATAACTCAAACAAATAAAAACACCAAGCATACAAAAACTACAGAAACTTAAACTATGGTAGTTTCATTAGGCCAAAATAATAAATGCAAAGCACAAACTACAAACAAGATCCAGCACAGTTCCATCTTACCAAACACTGAGACATTTATTAGTATTTCTTAATAAATAAAACTCATTATTTAAAATTTTAAAACACATTTCAAATTACTAACCTCATTTTATAAGCACAATTAAACACTTTGCAGATGTGCACTGTGTGGAGATAACCATATGTACAGGGACTGAAGGCACTCGGCTTGTAACCTCCTACCTCACTATGCTCCTGGGCGTGCATATATCTCAGGACAATGCACATCTCATTGTGTTTTATTGCTTACACAGTACATGGACATTGTGCTTTGAAAAGTGTCAAGTAACTATGACTAGGACTACTATATCCTCTTAGAATGCTTTTGAGTATGCACAAATGTGTGGATGTCCCCTCCCAGACCTCCATCCCAAAGAGGAGAGCTGGATACATGTGTTGGGGGGAGGGTGCCAGGCCCACTATTACAGTTGAGGTTTTGGCAGGAGTTCCCCTAGGGCAGGGCCCTTGTTTTTCTGTGACACTATAGGCCTATATTCTGCAGCAGCAGCGCTTCTGCAAGTTAACTTTCTTTCTCTAGAAAGAGCTACAGTGGAGCCTGCTAAGATGAAAGGCAGTGTCACAGTTTCCTGCATTACAAAAAGGATCAATTCCCAGTGAAGCTGCTTTCTTTTCTGCAGTAACTGCTGCAGAATTCTGCTGAACTGGGTTTCATCCTGGCAGGTGTCGCTGTATTTACTTTGGTCAGTGATCTCTGACCAGCCATTGGCTGACAAACTATGCGATGTCACTAATGAAAATCTAATAATGAGAATGGAAGAGGATCTGTAGGACAAAACAAAAAAGGAAAAGGAGCCTAAAATTGTGGGGAAAAAACTAGCATTTCTTTTTAAACAAGTCGCCACAAAATGGTGAATTCTGCAGCACAACATAGGGTATGTGGCAGGAACCACGTCATGCAGTCAGTCCGGATGGCCTTCCCCTCTTATAATGTCTTCATCAAAAGTCAGCAGTTCTTGATCCCCCAGATACAGAGAAACACAGCTTAGGGTCGCTTACACGCTGTGTAAATGTGGAATGTTGTCTATGTGGATGAGGTCATAAGTGTGCTGAATGAAGATTTTTTTTCTTGGCTATATCGATTTTCATTATATCTTTTTTGCAGTTAGTACTGTTTTTCCTCTGGCCCTGAACATCCTTTCAGATGCCAGCCACCCCAGCCTTGTCTCCCCAATTTTTCGCCAGGACTCACCTTCACTCAAAGAAATAAAAGGATGCAAAACTACTCTTACAACCACAAGAGTGGTCTTGGTGGTGGTATTAATATATTATTGATTGAGCCACTGAAGAACAAGAAGGATATCAAGGTTTCAAGCAGTGCCACTGAGTCTCTCTGGTCAAACTAGCAGAACACCTCCATGGGGCTTCTGATAGCAGCCTTCCTGCCACAACAAGCCCCATACTGCACTCCTGTGAGTTTGCCCATATCATGCCCTAATGGCATGGCCGGGAGGAGATGCTCCCCTCCACTACAGGCATGGTGTCCACTAGTGCTGTCACCATCATCTGTGTGGTTGTCATTTTCCTCTGACATGGCCCAGTCTCTTTTCTCTCCCACCTCCCCATTGGTTTCACACAAAGCTCCTTTGGGAGCCTCATGGACACACAGCAAGACACCCAGGAGGAACACACTCCCTGGTCCACCGCTGGTGTCGCTGTAGCGGTAGGTCATGACAGCACCTTCCACAGGCTGAAGCAATGCTTTCTAAGCCTCAAACACCCAATGCCAAGCATCCCATGCTAGATGCTAAATGTAGGCCACCCGTATGGTGGCACAATGTTATTAGGTCACTGCGCAACCTAAAACACCAAATCTAAGAACTACATTTCTGGCCCTGTAGGCTGGTCTGTTGGTGCAATGGTAGGGCTCCTGCTCATGATGCCAGCGATCCAAGTTCGGCAATGAGTTGGGCCATTGAGGGCCAGCTGGGGGGAGAATCAAGCATCCCAGAGAGTTCTTTCCTCTTCTGGGAGGGAGGGAGCATTGTAAGCATTCCAAAAAAGTAAGTTAATGCTATCACTAGTAAAATAAAAACTGTTGGCAACACCAACAAAACTACAATTAAGAGATTCCAAAACTGAAGTATAACCCACACTTAATGACACCTATGACAGATATTTACATCACTGGAGATTTACATAAAGATATCTGCATAAATAGACGATGGCTCCACGAAATTCAAACTTCTACCAGTGAAATCCAGGTAAAGTTCTGATTTGGCTTCCTCGACATGGAATTTCCACAAAACATTTCCAGTCTTTCAGTTATTTCTGTCTAAAAACTTCTACATACAGTATGATAGCTTTAATGGGGGGCTTATAAGCAGACAGACATTCAGACATTTTTAAATTACATTTCACATGTACGTACACTGAAAAATTATAAGCCAATGTAACTTTAAAACTAAAAAGCACAATGTCATTAAATCTTGTAGGTTCATAGTCCCTAACAAATAGGTTTTGTGGGCCAACATTATATCTCTTGCTTTAAAGATGTCCATTTTATAAGCAGCAGAAAAAAAGCCAGCCACCACCAGTACTTAAAGTCAAATTTCATTAGTTTTTGTAAAGATTCTGGAATTTTGCGATCATTTTATCAAAACCATATCCATGAATTTTGCACATCCATACACCCAATTTACAGTGGAGGGATAGGGAAAGGAAAAGTCCGGGTAGAGTGGATAATAAGGTTGGACTCATAGGGGACTCCACTGTAAAAGTAGCAGGAGAGATGGGGGACATTGCAGGACCATGATGCTAATGTAGGTCCAGTGATTTTCCTTTCACTGTACAGGTCAAACAAGTATGACCCACAGGCAAGCACTACAGCCAGAGGGAGAAGTGGACTGTTAACCACAGTATAATAGAGAGTACAAGTTCTGAGGATATGAGTAAGCCATTTATTGAATTAGGGAGATATCCTGAGCAATCCTCTGCAAGGTCCTCATGTCTGTGGGCCTGTGAGAAATGGCAGAGACAAAATTTATACAAGCTAACTTTTGCAAAGACTTTATTGAAAGAGGGAGTGTCACACCTGCTCCATGGCACCAAGTGATGGGACATCACTCTGGCATGCTGGCAATCCAGAATCATGCCCGAGCCCAGATGTCAGGAGCAGAGACTGTTAGGAGGAGGGAGGGAGGAGCCAGAAAGTGTCCTTTGGAGGCTTCTCTCTGAGGAGGGAGAGGAGGTGCGTGGTCTGCAACTCTTGAATCAGCTCCTGGTGGTGGATTGCGGAGGTGTTCTTAGCGGTGTGTGTGTGACCACATAGGGCCAAGTACCCTGCCTTCAGTATGCCACCACGGTCGCATGAATGTGGGAGGTGAGAGGGTCCCAAAAATGGAAGCTCTGACCCCTTGGCAAACCAGATGACTGCCACCTTATACCACCATGCCACTTGTTGCCCCTAGTGCATCACTCTCATCCCCACAAGCACCCATGGTCTCACATGGCCCGTGGAAATGGTTCCCCCTCCTTGGGCCTCCAGGCAGAGGGTGCCCCCTGGCAAGGATAAACCAGATCCCTGTGTGCCACAGAGACAGTGCCAGGGATGTCACGATGTAATAGGAGTTGGCAATGGAAAGTAGACCAGAGGGCATCAGGGACGTTGACTCAGCCTGAAGGAGTGATAAGCCAGGGGTGTAGCGCAGGAGGATAAAAAAGATAAAAAAAAAAAAAAAAGGACAATCTGATTTTTCTGGGTAGTGGAGGGCATTCTGTGGCAAGAAATACCTCGTGCTCAGGACTGGCTACAGCTGTGTCAAGAAGGAGGAGTAACAGTCAGATCAAGGGTGAGGGTGATTTCAGTTAAAGACTAGGGATTTGGGAGACAGCTACTGCAGGGGGTCACAAGTGGCAGGAGTTAGATGCAGGGGTTCACCAAGTGAAAGACAGCTGCTAAGCAACACAAGAACAGTAGACTCCCAGTTAGATCAAGGAACCACAGAGGGAGAACAGTTCTGACTTGAAAGCATCCCACCCAGCATAACTGGCTTGCCCGCAAGCCCCAAGAACAGTACTTGAAAGTCCAGAATTCAGAGGCATTCAGAAACTCGTAATGGGAGGAGAAAATGACTGGGGCACCTAGATGGAGGAATTCTGGCTATTCCAATGGGATAGATCAGCTAGGAAAACAAGTATGTGGGGAGGATATCAAGGTTATAAGTAATGCCACTGAGTCCATCTGGTCAAGCTAAGAGAAAAAGGGGAACAAAATACATTCCCAGCAAGACACTGCAGTACTGCAAACAGCTCCACCCCAGCTTATCAGATGCAGCAGTGATGAGTGTTTTGTCAGATTTTAACTCTGCAGTGGAATTCTGGCGGCATTACCTGCTGTATGACATTACCATGAGTTTCTGGAAAATGTTGACGATTAATAATTTTGAATATTTCCACTGTACATTTAAAACTACTGAATCAGAGCTGGACCGGTGGCGCTGAGGGTTGAGGTGCCGGACATCTTATCCTGCGCCACACCAGCGACCCAAGTTTGGGAATGGACTCGGGTCATTTGGGGCCTCGCTGGGGGAGGAAGGACAGAGCATCCAGAGGACTGCTCTCCTTCCTCGGGGTGGGGGGATTTGCACTGCATGCTGTCGGCCGACACCTAGCAGTTGCTGGGTGTAAGTGCAAGCACACAGCCACGAAAGGGGTTGGCACACATCCAGGGTGACTGGCTGCCTCCATGAATGCAAAGACTGTCTACCCACCCGTTGCACAGACGTGAGTGTGGGCAAAGACCGGAGGAAAATGCTGGGTCTCGACAAGACTCGTGATGGCTCAATCACTCTGGTAAGTCCACCCCCATCACCAGATATGATGTACCGGGGGGGGGACATCAGCACCCCCCACCCTGGCTCTGCCACAGAGGGGGAATCCATGGGGGAACCCCAGGGGTTGGACAAGCTGGGGATCGCGGCCAGAGGATGTGCCCCTGTTGAGCCTTTGGGGGAGTAAATGGAAATAAAAAACAAACAAACTACTGAACCAAATTTCTCCAGCTTTGTCGGATTCAAGTATCTGATGACATTGGGTATGCATACCAAATATCAGGGTTATACTTGCCATAGCAGAGAAGTTACAAACATTCACAACTTTATAAAGTTTTCATGAATAACTAGTAAAAGGATGAACCCCTGCAACTTAGAAATCGTTTAACCTGATCTCTCCGTATTTAGTAGCTTATATGGCCCTTCCAAGAAGGTTGTACATGCTAATTTGCAGATACTGCATCTAGCTCCATAGGTGACTGAGTTATAAGCAGAGAAATACTTTAAATGGGCAGACTGGATGGGCCTTGCAGTCCTTATCTGCCATCACCATCTATGTGTCTATGTTACTTTCATATAATTATACCAAAAAAAAGTCAGACCTTGAGCACCTATATGTTTGAAACTCAACCCTAACATGGACCCCTCAGAAAAAAGGTAATACATTTTCTTGGCTATGGTAAATAAATTGTTAAAGGAAAAAAAAAAAATTGCTAACTAATAGCTTTGCCACTCGTGGATAAATATCCTAGCACAAAGGCAGTCGCATAATAACCTCCATGTATAAAGCAACTTACCCTGGGAGGAAGGCCTCCTTCGTAGGCTGGCCAGCTGCAGGAGAAAGCTATAGGACGCCCAGTTATATTAAGTGCCTTTGTCATGTTAGGATATCCTGTCAAAGAAACAATAGTCTTATCATAGCTTAAAAGAACAAGTGGCCCAAACATCCTGTTTGAAAAACCTCAACCCTGCTGACCTCTGGGATCAGATAGTGGATCGCTATTCACTGGTGTGCAGAATTATTTAGTCTTTGTATTTTGGCAGATCAGATGGTGGAGTAGGGAGATGTGAAAAAATTACTTACCATAGTAATATTGTTTCTTCTAATGGAGTCTTGCTGTATTCCGACAAATGCAGTATGACTGACTGGTTCAGCTGCCACAGAGAACAGAGAGTTAAACTCTATGCAAATACATAGAATGTTGAGCTCGAGCTCTGTTTTCAAACCACCATCCTTGGTACATTCTAGTAACTGATCAGATTCTTATGAATCTAATAATAGCAAAAACTTATAAACTACTAGCCAGACCTAAATACCACCAGGGGCAGCACAACAAGAAAACTGGGCAGTAAGAAGACTCAGGTCACTGATGCTCAGGAAAAAACAACTACCCACTGGTGGGAGAAGAATTAACAGAATCTCAGAACTCACTTTCCACCCTCCCCAACCCCGGTTCTGTAGGGGAGGCTGGGTTGGGGGTCAAAATACAGCAAGCCTCTTTTAGATATCTTCAAGTCAGGAATTTTATTTTACAAAGTAATCACCAGGAGCTGGTCCTGAGACCCCACTCAGATTCAGAAGATCTGTTCTTTTGGTGGGTCCGGTTGGCAGCCAAATTAAAACCCATCTCTCAACTTTACGAGTTATTAAGGTAACATATCCCATCTCAGGTTGATAAAATCAGGCTTCAATGAGAAAGAGAAGCACAGATAACAATACCTCCCTCTGTCTGGGCTTCGAGGTTGGGAAGGGGATGGGCGGTCACCTCATCTCCTTATTGGAGAGAGTTTACTTGGAAGATAATTTTTCGATATTTTCTGACTCCTACCTGGACCAAACATTTCGATTTACAGAACATGGATAGATGCTGGAGGAAATCTGGAGGTAAAGGTTCTCATTGGCATATCTTTTGGGGATGCCAAAAGATAAGAGCCTTCTGGCAGCAAGTACATGCTCAGATTCAAAGCATAATGGGATTCCCGTATCCATGTTCTTTTCAAACTCTGGTACTAGGATCGGAGAAACGTTAGTGAATGCTAGAGGGAGGCACAGACTATTCCATATTCTACGCACTGTGGCACTGAAATGTACCACATTACAGTGGCTCTCTCCTGACCCCCCTAGTCTCACGACATGGGTCAAAAAAGTAGAGGAGGTAGAAAGCATGGAGAGGCTTACAGCCTCACTCCACTTGCAACTGGATACGTTTATGTCTATATGGTCCCCTTGGACGACCAAAGCTCCTGATATGGTTAGAAATCCAGAAGGTTAGAGAAAGTGAAACAGAAATAGTCCCTAGACATTTAGAAACAGTAATAAAAATGGTAAATGATTTAGATTACAAGAAAGACATAAACTGTGCATGTAAAGTTGGTTGAAGTTTGGTTGTATTTATTTATCCATTTATATTAAAACTGAGGGATGTGGATCAGGATTCGAGAGTGATGACTGTTGAGAAATGCGGGGTCCGAGCTTCTCTGGTGGGGGGGGACCTTTCCTGGTTGGGGTAAAGCTGTGTAGCCCCACAGTCCTCTGCTCCATTGGGGGGGCAGGACTCTAAACAAAGGTAAAGAGGCTAAAAAAGAAAAAAGAGTGAAAGAAATAACAAAGACAAATGGATGTAAGAATACGTCAATTGAACATGTCTAGTTATTACATCTCAAGTTGTAATGTACAAACTTACCTGTTTATATAGATGGGGCTCATGGAGCCATGAAAAATATGTAACATGAGAATGTAAAAATAAAGTATAAAAAAAAAAAAAAATTCAGCAAGACTCCATTAGAAGAAACAATATTACTATGGTAATTTTTTCTTCAAACAATATGAAGTCTTGCTGTAGTCTGACAAATGCAGACTACCAAGCAGTGCCCCTGGGAGGTGGGCACGGAACCTACTTGGGAAATAGGCTGTGCACCAGTGCTGTGCCGAACCTGGCATCACTCCTGACCTGAGTATCCAGGCAGTAGTGCTTAGTGAATGTGTGAACAGTCTTCCAGGTGGCTGCTTTAGATATATCCAGCAAGGGGATATCTCTAGCTGCTGCTACTGAGGCAGCAGTACCCCTAGTGGAATGGTCCCTAAGATCTGAAGGGGGATCCTTCCCTAGCTTACCACAGCAGAACTGAATGCAAGCCACAATCCATCTGGCTATGGTCCTTTTTGTGGCTGGCTTGCCCTTACCTACTTCCCCATAGGTAAGGAACAGCTGGGAACAACCCTGTCTGTGTTTTTTAGTCCTGTCCATGTAATAGCTGATGGCCCTCTTTACATCCAGACTGTGCAGCCTGCGTTCGCCTGAGCTGGAATGGTCTGTGAAGAACATAGGTAGAGTGATAGACTGATTAAGGTGAAAATCAGAAACTACCTTGGGAAGAAACGTCCTATTAGTCCGGAGGACAATCCTGTCCTTATGAGGAGTAATGTAGTTGGGCTCCACTGACAGGGCTTGGAGCTCACTAATTCTCATGGCAGATGTGACAGCCACCAAATATACAGTCTTCCAGGTCAGAAACTTGAGTTCTGCTGAAGACATGGGCTCAAAGGGAGGCTGCATAAGCTGAACTATGCAAATACTGAGATCCCAGGCTGGAGTGGGTTCTCTGTGAGGGGGATGGAGATGTGACAACCCTTTAAAAAAACTTCTTGAAGATGGGATGTGCAGCTAGGGAAGGGCCCTTCCCTGCTGACAAGTATGCAAAGACAGCTGCCAAATGTACCTTTAAGGTAGAAGGCTGCAAAAGAAGGGACTGCAGGTGTACCAGATAGTCCAGTAGCACTGGAAGTCCAGCCTGTTGAGGATGGAGACCCTCTTCCATTTAGAGAAATAGGTTTTCCTAGTGGAAGACTTTCTAGAGACCCTTAAAATGTCCAAAACACTCTCTGAGAGATGCAGGCCTGCATACTCTAGGTCTTCAAGAGCCAAGCCCTGAGGTGGAGAGACTTGAGATTGGGGTAGAGGATCCTCCCCTGAGCCGATGTCAGCAGGTTGTGTCTCCTGGGGAGATGAATGGGACTGGCCACTGACAGAGACAGGAGCATTGGATACCAAGATTGCTTGGCCCAGTCTGAAGCTAGGAGAATAATGGTCGCAGGCTGAGACCTGAGCTTGACTAAGACCCGGAGGATAAGGGGAAAAGGAGGAAAAGCATACAGAAACCTGTTCATCCAGTCAAGAAGCACAGCCTCCAGGGACACTGAGCCCCAAACAGAGGCCTGCAGCAGTGCAGAAGCAACTGATGATTGTTTGGGGCTGCAAAGAGATCTATCTCTAGAACCTCCTGAATACTGACAGGAGGACTTGCCTGTTCAGGGTCAACTCGTGACGGCCCTGGCTGATCCTGCTGAAAGCATCTGCTAGGACATTGTCCTTCTCTGGTAAATGGACTGCTGACAGATGTCCAAAGAGTAGGCCAGACTCCAAATCTTCATGGATTCTGTGCAGAGGAGGGAGGACCTTGTTCTCCCCTGCTTGTTGATGTAGTACACTGTGGTGGTGTTGTCTGTCCTGACTTGAACCACCTTCCCCTGCAGATGACTGGCAAATGCCTGAATAGCCAGGAACACTGCTCTGAGCTCCAGGAGGTTGATGTGCGACAGAGACTCCTGAGGTAGCCAGTTCTCGTGAGTGGTATGCTCCCCCAGGTGTGCACCCCATCCCAACAGGGAAGCATCTGTTGTCAACATCAGTGAGGGTACCTTTTGAAGAAAAGGTACTCCCACCCTGAGACTATCCATGTCCTGCCACAACTGGACCGCTTGCAGGAGGGTGGGGGACACTGGGATTAGCTTGGACAGGGAATCCTTTCTTTTGGATCAAAAGGACCTCAAGTGAAACTGAATGTCCCTCATCGGAAACCTTGCTCCTCGGACCACAGCGGTGGTAGTTGCCATGTGACCCAGGAGTTGCAGGAAATGCCTTGCTGTGCGAGGAACTCAAAGTTGGAAGGAACCTGCCAACTGAATGAGTGCCTGAGCCCTTCCTGGAGGCAGGAAGGCCTTTGCCTGGATGGTATCCAGTTCTGTCCCTATGAAGTCCAGAACCTGGGCAAGGGTCATCACTGACGTTTTGAGGTTTACCAAGAAACCTAGAGACTGGATGGTTACCTGAGTGAACTCCAGAGACTGTTGTACATGCAGGGAGGACTGGCCTACTAGTAGCCAATCGTCCAGATAGGAATAAACAGAAACTCCTTGCTTTCTGAGAAATGCCACTACCACTGCTAGGCACTTTGTGAACATCCTTGGTGCAGAGGTCAGCCCGAAGGGCATGGCCCTGAATTGGTAGTGGCCTGAAGGTAGCCAAAACCGGAGGTACTTTCTGAGGGACTGCCTGACTGATATGTGAAAGTAGGCATCCTTGAGGTCTAGGGATGCCAGCCAGTCCCCTTGTCTTAGAATGGGTAGGACTATCGCCAAGGTTGCCATCCCGAACTTTGGCTCTGAAAGGTGCCTGTTCAGGTATCTGAGATCTAGGATCAGCCACCACTCCCCAGTTTTCTTTAAGGTGAGGAAGTACTTGCAGTACAACCCATTTCCCCTGTGCTGATGTGGCACCGGTTTCACTGCCCTTGAGAGAAGGAGGGTGGAAACCTCTGTCTCTAACAGAGCTGTTTCCAAAGGGTTGTGAGGCCTAAAGGATATTGCTCCTAACCTGGGGAAGGATTCGAAGTTGAGAGCAAGTCCTTGAACCACTATCTCCAGGACTCACCTGTCTGAAGTGATGGACTGCCAGGCCTGAAGACAGTGGGTCAGTCTGCACTCTACAGGGTTAGGGGAGGCCGCCCAAGCAGACCCCTCAGGGTGTCTGCTTGGCAGGAGTAGAGGGGTGTGAGGTGGAAGCAGCATGGCATGCACTCCTCCTTCCTCATCCCCTGAAGAACCCCCTGTTTTGATGAGAAGAAGGGAAAGCCAGGGCCTGATGGAGGGGCCTAGGGTAAGGTCTGCCCCTGCCCCTTCTGGCCTGTTGTCTTAGAGGGGTGGTAGACTTCTCCTTAGTAGAGGTACTCTTGTATGCCACCCTCTAATCATTCACCTTTTTCATATATGTCTCTGTCTGTTCCCCAAATAGGGAACTTTGTGTTAGGGGAAAGTCCAGAGCATTATTCTGGGTATCCTGGGAGAGGCTGGTACATCTCAACCAGGAAAACTGCCTGAGGGGAAATGGCAGATGCCACAGCCCAAGAGGCTGCATCATTAGAGTCCACAGCCATATTAAACTGGGACTTGGATGCTTGGATTCCCTAGAGACCACCTCCTGAAGGTCAGCTGCCAGTTCAGGAGAAGCTTTTTGGGCCAACTGTTGCACAGATTCCCACAGTGCCTTTTGGTATATAGAGGCATAGGCCATGTGTGAAGCCTGCCTTATGCCCAGTGAGGAGGCCAAATCGGTTTTCTTGGCCAGAGAGTCAATTTTCCTGGAATCCTTGTCTGGAGGATGGGAAGCCAAGGGAATACCAGCCTTTTCACAGGCTGCAGTCTGTACAACCCCCACATGGCTGCACTGGGAGGATAAAAATTCAGCGCCACTGCCCGCCAGGGCATATTTCCTGTCCATTTTTTTATCCAAGGGAGGGACAGAGAAAGGGGTCTGGAGGACCTTGAGGGTTTGCCTTTTCATGGATTTATGGATAGGGATGGAGAGGCCCTGTGAAGCAGGGAGATCCATCATTTCCCTGTAGTCTTCCTCCTCATCTTCCTCCTGTCTAGTCTTCTGGACAGAGAGTTGCAGGGTCTCTCCTACCTGCCTCATAAAAGCAAAATGGGAGGTAGCTTCAGAAGGGGCCTGAGGAGGAAACTCATACTCAGGATGATCAGGGGAAACATCAGGTTCAATAGGTTCCCCTTCATCCTCCTCTTCAGCATCATATTCATAATCTGATTCATAATACTCCTCAGGGTCCAGGGGGCTAGAAGGAGCTGAACCGGCAGGGACCTGAACCAGTGACTGCCCAACCGGTCGCTGTGCCAGTTCGCCGAAACCGGACTGCACAATCCGAATCGCTTTGGCGATTTCCTCAGCGGTTGGAACCACAACCGGTTGTTTATGCGGTTCTGAACCAGATTTCTTGGATGGTGCAGTATCTGGGGTTGACTCCGATCATCTTTTATTGGACGAAGGTTCACCCTGATCTGTAGGTTCTGTAACTGGACCGGCCGGTTCGGTTGAACTGGACCCGACATCCTAGGATGATCTCTTCATCCTTTCCCTTAACTTACCCAGTCTTCTGTCGAGGGTAGACTGGGGATTATTGTTTCAGATTTCACAGTCTGCTTGCAAGTGGTTGAAACCCAAACAGTACAGACAGAATAAGTGCAGGTCGGCTTTAGCAAATTGCTCACCACACTTGGTGCAACGTTGAAACCCAGTGGGACCGTTTTTTTTCTTGGGTTTCTGTGACATAACCCTTCAAATTTAGCACTTAACCCAGTGGCTTAGTTAGGCTGGTTAAGCTGTGCCCAAACAAAGATTTTACCTGAAATGGCTTAGTTAGGCCCAGATAAACTAGAAATGATTTACCCCTGGTGGCTTAGTTGGGCCGGGTAAGAAAGAAGATGAGGCCTGACGACCGGCGGTTCAGCGCCATTGAAAAAAGACGAGAAAAAACTCGGTTTAGTCAGGACCTCACACCGGTGTCCAGTCCAGGGATCCAGTTAGCTCCATTTTTGGAATATTTGAGTTCCAAAAATACGCCAAAAACTTCCAAGGTAAAAGGGGGAGGAAGTCACTGGCTTCCAGATGTAAAACCAACAATTAGATGGCTTCCAAAATTGCAAGAATGGAAGTCAGAAATTATGGGGTTTTCTGAGAGAAATTGTATTTTACCACTAATATATTATATTAATATTCATAAATTGGTCATTCCTAGAATATTGACTTCCAAACGTGGGATTCTGGAAGTATTTTGACTTCCAAAAAATTGGAATGACTTCCAGATTGTGACTCATGGAAGTTTTAGACTTCCACTTAAAATAAATTAACTGAACCCCTGCCGGTGTCCCAAACTAAAGACAAGTAAAAACTTTTAAGAAAGAAATAACTGCTCATTCTCCTCATGGTCGGCGGAACCGATCAGACACCAAACCACTTACTCAACCGGGAAACTATGCTACACCGAGGACAGCAGTTTGAAAAACACTATAAACACACTAGAAAACGGACAGATAAAACCAATGATTTTACTCTTGAACCGAGAAGAAGAGGAGCAATCTCCAAGGCATCTTCACTGGCAGGCAGAGTAAAAAATCTGATCGGTTACTAGAATGTACCGAGGATGGTGGTTTAAAACCGAGCTCGACGCAATGTTATATGCATTTGCATAGAGTTGAACTCTTTGTTCTCCGGGACAGCTGAACCTGTCAGTCATACTGCATTTGTCAGAATACAGCAAGACTTCATGTTGTTTGAACTCTAGCAAATTGTTTCTTCTACCTGCTCCTTCCCAGAAGAGGGAAAAACTGAAAAGAGTAAATAAAGCAAGTACTGTGGCATCCTCCTGGATCACACACAGGATCCCACAAAATTTAAAGAATTTTCCAAAATCCTGCAGGAAACTGCAATTTAGTGGCAGGTAATCCCTTCTGTCATGCAGAAATCCATTTCATTTTTATGGCTGTGGGCGGAGCCTACAGCCGTTTTGCTTTCGGTCCTAAAATGCCAACCGTGGCACACTTCTTTTGGACTTTTGGAAGTATCCTTCCGAACGTCCAACAGAGCTTGGAACACTCTGCCATGGTTGATCACTATGAAGAAACAGCTGCACTATTTCAGCTGTTATTTCTGCATTCCAAGATAAGAACTGCGCATGCACAGTTTCACCAGCACTGCCATCTTGGAAATGGCAGAATGCCATGCACCACTATTATGCATGCTTGAGTGATGCGCATGCGCAGTTGCGTCACCGTCACCATCTTGTAGATGGCACTCGGCGGTGCTCCTTGTCCAGAGCTTTACAAGCTTGCCACAGCCGTATCAGCTCTGGCTAGAGTTTGTTACCACTGCACTTGATCCTGGGGGATGCCACTGAGAAAGCTCTGCATCATTTGGTTATCACCATCATCATCATCATCATTTGGTCAAAATCATCAGATTAATGTCTGCACAGGAAGGTTTCAAGGAACTGTCTTGCTCATGGCTAGTTTTCTGCTGGGCAGATACTGAGTTTTCAAAGTGATAAATGAGATTTTTTCATCCACAATAGCCTTATACCTCACTTTCATCTGTTTTCAGAAGTGCCACCCTCCCTGCTAGCAAAACATACTTTGTACTTGATTGATTAAATGGCTACAGTGGAAAAAAAAGTGTGACTACCAAGAAATGGATTTGATCCATCATAACAACAGGGAGAACTGGTACAACCTGATGAATCAGGTATGTGTTAGGGAAAACTTCAAGATGAATATTGAACTTTCAGAGACAGCTGGCTCCCTTGGGTCCACTATATAGATTCATAGAAGTTTGTCGGCAGAAAAAGACCTGAATGGGCCATCAAGTCTGCCCCTTCCTCCTCCCTACTCATCACCAATTCCATGGACCTTCCCCTTCCCCCCTGACTACCAACCCTATATGTCTGTCCCATGCACTCTTGAATCCCTCCACCATTTCAGTCCCCACCACCTCCTCTGGCAGTCTGTTCCAGGCTTCCACCACCCTCTTCATGAAAAACTGCCCCCTCATATTGCCTCTAAATCTTACTCCCTCCAATCTTAGGCTATGCCCTCTAGTTCTGACAATCTCATTCCTTTTAAACAAGCGCCCCTCTTTCACATTATTGATACCCTTAACATAAGTTTCAGTCATGCCCCCTCTCCTTTCTGGTTTCCAATGGGTACAGCTCCAATTCCCTATACCTCTGCTCATACGACTTCCCCTGCATACCATGCACCATCTTGGTTGCCCTTCCCTGAACTCTCTCGATCACATCTATGTCCTTTTGTAGGTGTGGTCTCCTGAACTGGACCCCTTACTCCAGGTGCGGCCTCATCATGACTTCATAAAGAGGCATCAGAATCTCCCTTCTGCTTGTTATGCCCCTCCCAATGCATGCCAACATTCCACTTGCCTTCCCCACAGCTTTGCAAAACTGGCTACTTACCTTAAGGCTGCTTGATATTATAATCCCCAGATCCCTCTTCCGCTCTGATTCTTTGACAACCCCCCCCCCCCAGAGTGTAAGCTGCTTGCGGGTTCTTATGCCCCACATGCATCACTGCACAATTCTTTGCACTGAATTTCAGTTGCCAAGTTTCCAACCACCCCTCCAGAATCTTCAGATCCCGCCTCATGGCTGTTGGGGTATCCACCCTATTGCAGACTTTCGTATCATCTGCGTATAGACACACTCTAGCCTACAGCCCATCTGCTACATCACAGATGTGGATATTAAAAAGGAGGGGTCCCAGTATTGACCCCTGGGCCACCCCAATCATCACCCCTACCCCGGAGTGCACCCCATTTACCACCACTCTAACTCCCGCCCGCCAACCAGTTTTCCACCCACTTAGTAATTTTCCTTCCTACCCTTCTGTGAGGGACGGTGTCAAAGGCCTTACCAAAGTCCAGTTAGGCTATGTCCACAGTTCCTCCCTGGTCGACCACCTGCGTCACTCCCAAGATTCAACATTCCGTTAAAGGGGTTCCTCGTTTAAGACACCATGCCCACCAACTCCAACTGCCTGTTTCTTCTATGTGCTGCTAGTCAACACCACCTCATAGTTCATTTTCCTGTTCCTATACAGCTTGAGGGTTTTGTAACAGTGCCAAATGGGATTTGTGCCTTTACTGCCCATTTCCTTACATTTCAATCTATATTATGTTATGGGAGTACAAACAAATAATCCTATAGAACCACACACAACTGTATTGCTGTCCCAGTGTTATCCTCCTACCCGTGTGCACCCTGAAGAGTGGTTGGCTTGATCAGCAATTACTTTATGCCCCTGTACTTAACTGATTTATGTCTCACACAGTGCAACAAATACAGATTTCTAAACAAAAGGAACCTGCTGAGATGTCAGGCATGTTGCCAGCAATGGATAACACTGAACAACAGGGAGAGTGAGTAACTCATTTCTAGTCCAGACACCCTTGTGTGTACTTGCAGGTGCTCAAGATGGATCACATGTTCCACTGACATTATCAACCAAACACAGCATGGACATCTGATCCTTGTCTGTAACTGGAAACAGTTCATTTAGTACATGAACTGCATAGTTTCTGGGCTATATCTCAGCCTGAAACTAGAATAAAATGTATCAGTTTGAATTTCTCCAGATGCCTTCAAAGCTGATCCACCACTGTTCTCTTTTCCACAACCTTACTTAAAAAAGGAAGGATGGAGATAACGGTAATTGGACAGAACACTGGGGTCCATATTGGGTTTCTTGAGCAGACACTTCACAGCTGCTTGCTTTAGTAGCTGTGGAACCCTTCCCTCCATCAAAGAGGCATTGACAACTCTTCCCAAAAGAGACATCATGGACTCTCAGCATTGTAAAATAAGTCCGGTAGGGCATGAATCCAAACTGTAGGCAATAAGATGGAGAGCCAAAACCAACTTCACGAGCTTGTCCACATGATACAGATCAAACCATTCTTAGACAGGTAGAATGTTTGGAAATGAGAGGCCTGATTTGTAATAGTGAGTGCAAACCCATCCCTTTTTTAATCTGTGTGTGAATTTTAGTGCTCCTGAAAGGTGGTGGATTGACAGCACAGAAATCTGAAGTCCTCAGTTTATCCACATGACAGGTATAGCATGAGCAATCGCAGTGCAAGCGTCTCTACACTCCCCAGCTATGTGCTTCAACCCTGTCATGCAGGGACCATCCCGTAGGTGACAGGGTAGTTCAGACTCCATGCCCATTCAAACCTTGGCCTCTCATGTGAGACTGCCAACAAGGGTGACAATTAATGCCATTTATGTTGATGGTTTTGTGGTAATGACATCTGCCCACTGGGAACTGGACTGAGACCACCACAACTTACGTCACAGAACCACTGAACGGCCTTCAGGTGATAATGGGTTTTGGCCACTGCTGACCTGTGCTAGGTCTCAACCAGTGACCCACAACTGAAAGACTCCTTAACCCGGTACTAATCCACTGAGCCATCCAGTTCCCCCGCAATCCCATCCCATCCCTGATCCACTCAATCTGGTCTGGGAAAAACCTTAAGCATTCCATGCATGTTTACATGGAGGCTTCACACTGCGAACCCAGGCAGTCTGCATGCTGTAGACAGCCTACAATCTTAAAAAGGGTGTCAGGTCTTTTCTCCTCAGAGGTGACAAGATCTGAAAATATTCCAACTCTGAAGATATACATGCACCCTGATACAGGGATATGTAGCGCTTTTATTGATGAAAAGTAAGTAAGTAAAGCGAGTTGCAACAAGCCAACTCAGCATCATTTGGTCAACAGCCACATCACCAGATTCATGCCCACAAGGCAGGCTACTGCCTTGAAGAAATGTGTGAGATTATGTAGCCTCATTCCATGATGCCTGGACCCAGTGCCGTTTAAAAGGCTAACAGCTGCTTCCTCTCCTGCCCTTTTCTATTCTGGTATTAGGGAGAGTGGTTAAGGCAGAATGAATGCTGCCTGGCTGAAGGCAGTGGAGGAAGGATTTACCGTTTTTTACTGAGCAGTCACTTTTTCTTAGGTTTCTTAAAGAGCCTGCAATGCCTCTGGGAAAACTTGGAAACTTAACATCATTTTAGTTGCATTTCTTCTATTTCCTGATTTTTTTTCTTCCTCTTACACTCTGCTAAGGAAATTAGATGGAAAAAAGATCCTTGTCCTTGGGATTTCATCTGCCTCCACTGCTCGGTTGCATGTGACCTCTTAATCTCCTGCGTGTGACATAAAAATAATTTCTTTGGCACCCAATTTTGATTCATAAACAGAATATTATGACATCACTTGTAGAATGGAAACTAGTCAAGGTTAGCAGGAACAACTAAAGTCAATGGGACAAGGATCATATTTTCAAGCAGCTGTCCTTAGCAATTAAGATGGGGTGACAACTACAGAATATATGGGGGATATGACATGGCCTGACTTATGATATCGTTTTTATAAAGATGGGGATGATAAATTTATCTTCACCACCCATGAGATAGCAACAGACCAGTACCTCAAATGAGGATAAGAATAATATCTTAAGTCAGGCCAAATATTTATTTTTTTACAAAACATGATAGACATGGTAAAAAGTTACAAAAGGAAAAGAAATAGCAAAATGTAAACTGTGCCCTTCTACTCAATGGCTCAGCATTACTGCAACTAGTCAATACTACTGTACCGGGACCACCAAGGGTCAATCAAAAAACAAATGTCATCTCACATGTGAGAATTTCTGAGCATGCTCAGTATGGCCAAAATGAGTGATAAAAATGTCTGAGCTTGCTCAGTGACCAAATTAATTTATCTTGCTATGTTGGGTCCAGATAACACCTTTTATCTTGCACTTTATCAGTACACATCTATTGTATAAATACAAACAGAATGTGTAAATATCTTTTCTTCAAAGTTTTTCCAGATATGTCATGGGCTGTTTAATAAAGTTACTGGCCAACCAATGGAGTACTTGATCTCAAAAGGAGTCTTCTGTCCATGAGACTGCAGCTCTGGATGAGATGACAGAAGCAGAGACTGGGGATGGGTAGCACTGATGTTCCATTCATGTAATGCCACCTAGGGGTGAACTACTGGCAGAACAAGTGACCATGCACCACCCAGCACCCCCCTCCCCGCTCGGGTTGTCGTGAACATGCACATTTATCAAGGGTAACGGGAGTGTCCATAATGGGATGGGATCACCTTAGGCATGGGACAATGGTACCAAACAGTAGCCATCTACATCCCAAGGGCATGCTGGAGGCCAGATCCGCTCCCTAAAACTGGTGTCATCTGTTAAAAGTCTGTGATTATGCCCTGGCCAGGTGGAAAGGCCATGTTGGCAGTCTAGGGCTGTCTTGATTATAGGCCCAGTCACTGCCATCTGCACTGAGTCACCAGGCCAGTAAGTAGAGATTAAGTACAGAGTGCAGGCCTAGAAGATGGGATTTAAAGAGAATGTAAATAAATAAATGATATAAAGAACAGTTACTCACCATAACAGTAGATTTTCAAGAGACTCTCTTTCATTGGGCCACACCTTTGGAACTGAAAGTCATCTGCATTAGGTCCACTGGGAAGCCTTAGGCCACCCATGATGACATGCATTGTTGGTGCCAGTATAATCGTGGATGGCCCCATTGCTCCTCAGTTTCCTGCCATAGGTAAGCTCGGACAGCCTCTTACTGTAAGGAACCAGGAGACCAGACCAGTACCAGACACACAAAGAGAGGCATGGGACTTGAAAGGTAATGTACATGAGGCACTTATGAATACCAGCAAACAAGGCAGTGGAGAAAACTGCAAGCAGGCCTGACAGCTAATACCTCAGAAAGGGGGAAGGAGGGTGGGTGTGCTGTGGCTCAGTGGAGGAGATTCTCTTTAAGATCTAATGTTACGATAAGTAACTATTCTATCTTTATTGAGGGTATCTCCTCCATTGGACCACACCTTTGGAACAATTCCCAAGCAGTACACAAATTACCCAGGGAGGATGGCAAAGTCTTATATGGCATGACAGAAGGCCTTATAGTACTGCAAGACCAAATCCAGCATGTCTAAGAGAGACAGGGCTCGATTTACAAAGCCCCCTCCCCCCAGTAGATTGACACAAACTGCGTCAAACAGCAGCTTGCATTGATCCCCAGTGCACCTGATTCACTACTGGGTGGGGACCCGTGGGGTCTCAGTGCGAAAGTTCACAGCTTTCGGCAACTGCTGCCATGCTTCAAAGGGAAAGGACACTGGAGAGGATTTCTGCAAGCTGTGGGACCTATATAGTACAGTAAGTAAGGGAAGTGGAATCAGACTGCAGAAGGTTCTCAGTGCATGGGGACCATAGCCACAATCCAGAGATGCATATTCCCATTTAGAAAAAGCAACCCTGCAGAAAAAAAAATCAACAATGGTTACCTACAGATCACAGTGGGTATATCCACACTGGTCAAAAGTGGCCCCAGACCACTACAAATATTTGAAGTAAATGTGTGTATTGGGTGGGGGGGGGGCTACTTTGAGGCTGCCAGGGTCGAGTGGACTGCACTGGGGGATGTGGAGGCAGAGTGGGGCTAGATGGGTGGAGTGGGGTACTAAGAGGCCCTTGCAGGGACACTGTATGGCTGATGCTGTGCCTGTGCTTCCATGTCTGTATGGGGGGAGGACAGCGGAACATCTGGCACTATGGAGGGGACCCTCCGGGTACATACCACCACAGTGGGACACTCCTGGATGCTCCACTGCAACCTTGCAGATGCGTCCAGGTCCTGTGTAGCCCAAAGATACCATGGGTGACAACTCCAGGGGTAGTGCACGGCTTGTTAGACCAGCTCTGGGCTGGTCTAACTGTAGCGGACTGCGCACTCCATGATGGGGCTTCCTGAATCCAAATTTTGGGGAAGCTGCAGCTCTGCCTGGCCACCTGCCTGCTTCCACCATGGTGCACCGGTGTGTCCATTGCAAGGATGCAGGCAGTCTTCCCACTGGTGCAGACAGGGTTGCTGAATCAGGAATGATGCAAGGTGTGGCACAGTCAGACCCTTGCATCATATTTCTTTTGACACAAGCACCTTGCATCATTCCCGATGCTTTGTGAATCAGGCCCACAACACCTAGAATGTAGAGCTTAGTGAACATATGCAGTGTTCCATGTGGTAGCAGCATATATGTCAGCTGCAGAAACACTGAAAGCAAGCAACAGAAGTGGCCCTACTACATGTATAGTGGCCATGCACAGCACCAGTAAGTTCCTTACCGTACTTCCTATAACAAATTAGCCAGCTATTTGTACAGGCACCATTTATACACAGGGTGCCCTCTTTCCCCATATGTGAATGAAAGAAAAAGTTAAGAGGACTTTCTGCAGCCCTTAGTGTGATCAAGAAAGAAATACAGTGTTCTGTGTACATCAAATGTATGAAGCAATGCTTCACCCTTGTTAGCATCGTCTATGATAATACACAGGAAGGTGTTTTGCATAATTTAATGTAAAATCAGAGACCACATTAGGTAGAAAATGAGGACTGGTTCACAAAGACACTGTCCTAGGGGAAAATCAGATAAGGAGGCTTGTGCATCAGAGCCTGAAGCAGAAGCTCAGAAATGGGCTGGGCTGGCAGTATTGCCAAAAGGCTAGAGTAACGAGCTGTGAACAAGCTTGGTACATCCAGCAGACTAGACCTTGGTTTGAGTCTCACAACCTCCACTTGCATACTGTGTGACTCTAAGCAAGTCACTTAACCACCCAGTTCTCCCAGGTCACCCCTGAAAACAGGCACTTATGTCTAGTGGGTCTCACCCGGTTACCAAAGACTTAAATAAATAAATAAATAAAAATAAATAGAAATCCTACCGGGCAGAAGTCATGGAGCCCAAAAACAGCATTTTCCATAAAAAGAAATGCATTTCACAGGTCACAGCAGGCTCAGACACAGCTAGAATCAACTTCTCAAGAATGAAATTCAGGTCCCAATGTGGAACCATTTTACAAATGGGTGGGGGGGGGGGGACACTTGCAGAATACCCTTTAGAAACATACACAACAACTCTAGTTGTGCCACAATACACCCATCAGTAGGTGTATGGAAAGCCAAAATGGTAGCCAAATGCACTTTAATGGATGAGTTAAGGAGACCAGAGGCAGAACAGAAGGCAGTCTAGTATAGTATTGACAGGACACAGAAATGGGTCCACAGAATGTGAAGCACACTGTATGGAAAAGTACTTCCTCTTCAAAGAGTAAGTGTGTCTTGTAGAAGGCTTTCTAGCTACAAACAAGACATCAGCCACCTTGGATAAAACCCCAGAATGGTTAATGGCTATGTCTTCAGCAGCCAGGCATGCAGATACAGAGTCCATAGTTCCGAATAGACCAGGAACCCCTGAGCCTGAGGCCGCAGACCCCAACAAAGGGAAGCTGAACAGGAGGCTCCACTGCCAGATGCTGTAGAAGTATAAAGCAAATCTGGTGAGGCCAGAAGGGAGCCGCAAATATTAAAGTGGCATACTCTACCTGCACCTTCAGCAGAATCCTTTGACTCAGAGGATTCTGAGGAAAGGCGTAAAGGAACCTCTCTTTTAAGGAGAGGGACAATGTGACTTACCAAAAAACTCCAAGCCCTGGAGCGAGCAAGCAAAAATGGTGGTATTTTTACACTGTATGGGGACGCAAAGAGGTCCAACTTTGGAAGAACCATCTTGCGAACAGGTTGCTTACCACAGAGGTCAGCAGATCCCATTTGTACACCAGGAACTGAGACCTGCTTAGCCTGTCTACAAAGATGTTTTGGACACTTAGGGAAAACACAGATGCCAGCTAAAGGCCATGATACATGGCCCAGTACAACACTCATTACTTTCCTGCACAAGGGATCAGAGTTAGTGCCCCTTTGCATGTTTATGTAGTGCAGGACACTGACATTTTCAGTCCGAATCAGCAAGGAACCAGGGCTGAGATGTTCCAGAGAGCCAGCCCTCATCTCCAGCATACTGATATGGCAATCTGACTCTAGGTTGATCCAGGACCCTTAGGTCTGGAAGGAACCAAGATGGGCTCCCCAGTCAAACCCGAGGCATCCACCATGAGGATCTCCACTGGAGTTGGGGTAAAGAATGGAATACCCTGTAACAGGTTCTGATGGTCCATCCACCATACTAGCGCAAAGTGGAGAGATGATGCGACAAGGACTAATTGTTCCAACTCATTCGTCAGCTGATTCTAATGTACCTGAAGAGTCCAACGCAGTATGTGCATATGGAGATGAAGGGAACTGTATTGATGGCCCCAGCAATCAGTCCTAGCAGATGCAACATTGTCCAACCTGACATGTAATGACTTCTCTGTATCAGATGGGCCTGGGTGATAGGGCATCTGCAGGTCAGAAGACACTGCCCATTGCTGTGTCCAGCACCATATCAATATATTAGAGGCACAGATAAAGAACAAGAACAGAGTTCAGTACCCAGTTCCTCAAACAATTGTCTCATTCTGGACACTGCACAGAATCACTTTCCTGAATGGGGCTTTCAGGAGACTGTACATCATTCATGTGCAGAGCACAAAGCCAACCCTTTTTCAGTGGTGGATGAGAGCCTAAAGAGAGAGAACACTCGAAACTTGTTGTATTCGATGAATAGGTTTAGGTCTCTAAGGTCCAATACAAGATGTAGATCTCCTGTCCACTTGGAAACCAAGACTATCTGAAATAGAACCCTATGTTTCTTTTTTGTGGAGAAAACGGATTAGATAGCCCACTCGTATAAAAGTGACTGAACCTCCTCTAGCAGAAGGGACAAGTGGCCTGCAGGATAATGACAAGGAGGCAGAGGATGTACCCAGAGGAGTAGACAGCAACTCCAGAGCATGCCCCTTTAACACTATTTCCAGGACCCACTTGTCCATTGTGATCTCCCGCCATTTATGAAAATGAAGGGAGATCTGAACCCCTGGAGGTAGCAGTGGAGGAGGAAAAGCTGCAGAATCAGACGGTACTAGGGATAGCAGATGTGCTGCTTTGACCGATACCTTTGGGCACCTTTGCGTGGCACTAGGGCAGAGGGGACCTCCACCACAGGCAAGAGGTTGCTGATGGGAGGCAGGGTCACCATGGGCAGTAGGTTTATGAAGAGTGCCTATCACACCCTCTGGCAGGCTGAGGGTAAGACACGTGACCTTAAAGTCATTTTGGAGGACTGAAGGCTCACATAGAGCATTTTCTACGTGATTCCCAAATAGTCTGGTGCCTCTAAATCCACCTCAGGTTCACATCCCATGACATGACAGATTTGCCCAAAGCAGAAAAAGCGGCATCTTCAGTAGTATACCTGAGGTATACACCAGCGTCCTCACTGCATGAGGTTGGGGTACAGCTGTTAGGGATCACGTTCCCTTTTACAATCCTCCAAATCCTTCTCCATATTAGGGACATCAGTACTGTGTTCTACCAAGAGACGCAGCCAGCGATGGGGCAGAAGCTACAATGGAGGAATAATAGATGGGCTTTTGGATCCCATCAACAATAACAGTGCCGACAGGGAAGGCCCATTCGACAGGATAGTCACTATCATTGAGGCCCATTCAACAGGATAGTCACTATCATTGATAGAAGTGATGATAACAGTCAAACAGTTCAGAGAGCAAAACCACACAATCTGGGAGTTGACGGCACTCTGTAAAGGGCCCAGGATCAATGACATTGAAGAGACAGAACCTAACAGCGTTAGGCACTATACTGTCCATAGTAGGTATAGCAATGCCAGAGTCAGACCCCGACCTTGGTGTCTCATGCACAATCGGGGCCTATAGACATCACCACTGGAGCAGACGATGACAAGGATTTACCCTCCTTCAATGGCGACCTTGACCTCACTGGTGAAGCATGAGCTTTTTACTTTACGCTTGTGGTGATGGCTGGAAGAGGAGAACTTCAATGACTTTTTCTTTACTTTGTCCTTAGTCCTCGAAGACTGCACAGCATCGTCAAATGCCAGGTGTTTCCTTCCCAAAGGCAGTTGAGCGAGAGGGAGAAGTTGGCTTCGAGTCCGCAGCCTTGGCTTGAGCTTCCATGGCCTTGACAGCAATGAACGTTTTTTTTCAGCATCTCTTTGTGGCCTGGTTGAATCCCCGGTAGATCTTGTTGACCCCGACATTGTGGGACAGGCCCAAATAGCAAATAAAAAAACTGTATGATCCGTCATCCTTGAAGAGCCTATAGCCACAGCTATAAAAGCTAAATAAAGGTTCTTTCAATGGCGGCATAAAAAGACAACGCCGACAAGCTAAATTAAAGTTTAGAAAAAAAGTTAAAGAAAACTACGGCATTGCTTCTATGCAACTCCAACAAGCAGACAATGGAGGGAGAAAGAACAGAGCAGCAATGGGGGCCACCCAAGATTACACAGGCACAGACGTTGCACGTCATCATGGGCGGCCCCTGCCTAGCAAATGTTTCCAAGCGGTCCTAACACAAACAGCTTACTAAGATACCCTCAATGAATATATCTAGATTTTCCAAAGAGAGGAGCTTACATAGAAGTTAAGCTTCCATAAGAGATTTACAACACACAGTTTAATATTTCTCCCCAGAATTTGAAACAATGCATGGGACATCCAAAGTTAATCTGCAAGTAGTAAAACTAAGCAGAAATGTTTTAAGACTAATGGTTCATAAGACAGAAAGTGGGAATTGAGTAAAGGAGCCTAGTCTCTCCCTCACTTTGCTATATTTACCCTCTCTTTGAAAAAAAGGTAGTCTCAAAACACAGTGTTTCATTTTCCTGCTGTTTGGCAGTTTCTGAACAAGCCAACCCTGGTCTCCCCCTTGAGTATTTTCAAGCTATGTCTGGCACTAGAGTGCTGAAGCAGCCCACTGTATTTTGCAAATATTTCTGCAGCTTTTGCTCATTGTTTTACCAGCATCCTCCAAGAAGTACAGCAGTAAACCCTACTTAAAGACCTCTAGGTCTCAATCTTCTCGGGGCTGGAAGCAGAGTTATTAGAGTTAAGGTCTGGCCCCTGTCTCTTACCTTGTGCTTTCTCTGCAGAGCTGGAGTAACAGCCATCCAGTTTCAGCATGTCCACCTCCCACTTGGCAAAAGTCCTGGCATCGATCTCAACCTTGTCTAGTGTGGTGCCTGGATACCCACCACAGGTGTATACCCCCAGGTCACCATAAATCCCGAGCTTCAGGCCCTTGGAATGTACCTGAAAAAAGTAATCAGAAATCAGACATACCTTACAGTGCATTCAGGTAAACCTCTAAACCTGGCGTCAACTAAATGGTAAGGCACTATCCCTTATAATGTGGCTGCTATCATCAAACATGAATATTCCAGCTCAGGACTCTGTAAAGACATGGGCACCAAGAGACCTGGGTTTAAATCCCACCAGAGCCACTTACTGTGACCATGAGCAAGTCCCTTAACCTCTCAGTGCTTCAGCACATACAGTTTTAGACAGCAGTGAAAGAGGACGGCACATCAGCACAGGAGCAGGGCTACTGTGCACAATGCCAACGACCCATCACTGGGAACGAGGGAGGTCATCAGGGGCCAGTGAGGGAAGGAAGGACTGAGCGTTCCATGGACTGCTCTCCTCCCTCAAGGAGAAGAACTCACCACCCCACTGCTTAACTGCCAGCCAGTGAGACTGGATGACAGCACAGTGGAGATGCCAAACAGTGGGAGGTTGACAAAGGATGTAGGCAGGCATGCGCACCTCTGCATGTGTGTGTGCGTGTCACTGCACTCAACACCTCAAGGAGAACAAGCATTTGTCAATGCTGAATATTCACTGCTGGTATTGCTGTCATGGTTTTACTACATATTTACCCCAGGATAGAGCAGATGAGATGCAATCGCTCATTGTCAGTGGTGTCCTGCTTTTTTTTTTTTTTTTTTTTTAACTTTGGGCACCTTGCCCCATTTATACCCCCTCCTGTACTCCCTCAGTGCTCCACTCCTTCAGGCATTGCTCATGTCCCTCCTAGGTCCGCTACCACGGCATCTGTCCCCTAGAGTGCCCGGTTACTCCTTACCTCCTCCTCCTCCTAGTCGTGGAGCACCTGCACAGCGGAGATCTGCCCGTGGGTTCTGGACCTGGATGACTGTTTGGAGCGGCCATCATCTAGGCTCACTGAGGCTTTTTCCACTTTTCTGTGGTTCCCAGTCCCCCTGGGACGCCAGCGCAAGGACGTACGTCCAGAGAGGTGACATGCTGACGCACGCCTTCTCCCAAGTGTCTGACAGCATCCCCCCTCCCGACTCCAGTGAACGGAGCCGCCAGAACCCTGGAGAGCCCATGCACAAGGCACCCCTGGTAACCCTCCCCAGAGGGAGGGAGGAGAGCATCCGTTGGGACACTCGATCCTCCCTCCCCCTGCTGACCCCCACTGACCCAAGTCCGTTCCTGAACCCGGGTCGCCGGTGCAGCACGAGATGTGGCGTCCAGCGCCTCAACCCCTCAGCGCCACTGGGCCGGCACAGTGGTGTCCTGCTTTGACACATTGTTAGATTATAATTACCCAGGATAGGGCAGCTGGGAGACAATATCTGCTTTTAAGTGGACTCCCACATTTTGACCCCAAATGTCCAACAGTCTTTTTATGACCCAACGTTATGGTCAAGATGGGTGGAATTTTTAAAATCCCATCCTAAAGGTGATTTTGCTGTGCGACTGTGAAAACAAGTTTTGAAGGGGATTTGAAAAATGGCACCAGCCATGTTCAGGAGGTAAGGTAACACAAGGGATGTGCTGAACATTAGGGGCCAAAGTTTACAACAATAACGTTATGAGTAGATGATGGAACAATTCCTTTCCTCATAACTTAGTTGGTTTTTCACATTTTTACCCAAATTTTCAACATAATCTTTTTATGACCACTCCTTCTGAACATGACAGGTGTAATTTACAAAACAATGGCTGAAATGCAATTTTGCATCACAAGTGTCGAAACATATTTTGGCTAGGATTTGAGAAATGACAGCTGTCACAGTCATGAGGTAGTGTGAAAAAAAAAAGACTGTTCAAAATCTGTGATCAAAACACTGAACATTACCATAGTTATGAGCGTGCATTGTAAAATTTCAATGTACACTCCTAACTTTGTTGTTTTTTTGAAATACTTTTACCCCAGATTTTCAACATAACCTTCTTATGACCCCACTTCATGAACAAAGGTGGATAAAAGTTTCAAATCATGCCCAAAAGGTGATTTCATGCCACAAGTGTGAAAACACATTTGGCCAGGATTTGAAAAGTGACAGCTGTCACATTCATGAGGTAGGGTGAAAAAATGGCTATGTTGAAAAGTTAGGGTCAAAATATTGAAAATTACAACAGTTACGAGTGTGCATTGAAAAACTGCAATGTAAACTGATAAACTTGTTGTTTTCTCATATTTGTACCCCCAAATTTTCAACACAGCCTCCTTATGATGCCACTTCATGAACAAGAGTGGAGAACATTTTCAAATCCTGTCCAAATCGTGATTTCGTGCCACTGGTGGAAAACACATTTGGCCAGGATTTGAAAAATGACAGCAGTCACACTAATGAACTGCTGTGAAGAAATGGCCATGTTGAAAATTTGGGGTCAAAATATTGAAAATTATCAAAGTAGAGAACCTGTGTTCATAAATTTCAACATAGGCTCATAACTTTGTTGTTTAATATTTTTACCCCCAAAATTTTCAACATAGCCTTCTTATGACCCCAGCTCATATACAAGGGTGGACAAAATATTCAACTCCTGCCAAAACGATGATTTCATGCACCAACCACAAAATCACTTTTCAGACAGATTTGCCTAATTTTACAGTCACTGTTCATGAGGTGGGGTCCCAAAAAAGGCATGTTGAAAATCTGGGGCAAAAATATTGAAAAGTTACCAAGTTACGAAGACAAGTTCAAAACCAATTGAAATACACTAAACCGCACACCGATTTCCTCAGTTTGCGTCCCGGTGTTGAAGAGTGAAGACGTGTCTCTCTGCCCCAGTAGGTAAGTAAGGGCTTGGGGTGGAGGGTCAGGTGGGACAGTAACAGCGTAGCAACAGACATCAATGGACAGTTTTCTGGTTTACAGGGTGTATTTCAGACAAAAAAATTATGAAAGATGGTTTTCTTTATTTTAGGCACTGACACTGGGGACTGGGCACCCCCAGTGTCGCTGTCATGTTTGGTGGGCACCGGGGGTGGGCTCTCCAGTGTCACAGAAGTAAAATGGGCAGGGTGAGGGGTAGCATCTGGCACATGGGAATCGGGGACCCCTATGCTGGAATATTAACATGTATGTGGTTTCTTTACGTTTGGCAGCACCGGGGGTGGGTTCCTTGGTGTCACACAATCAAAATGGGCAGGGTGGTGGGTAGCAGCCAGCATGGGGGATTTGGCACCTGTGCCAGATTATTAACATGCATGGGTTTTCTTTATGTTTGATGGCACTGATGGCGGGTTTCTGGTGTCACACAATGAAAATGGCCAGGGTGGTGGGGGTTGCAGCCGGCACTGGGGATTGTGTTGGGGGGGACCACCACAGGCTGATCATGACAGATCAGCTGTGCTGTGCTTGCTGGCTAGTGTTCTGTAGATCAAAAGAAAGAGCCCCCCCATATGACTGGCAAAGTTTTCATCCAGCAAGCCAGAACAGTGTCATGATCAGCCTGGTTGATAACTGGTTTGACACCGACAAGCCCCTTGGAGACTGCTCTGCATTGGACTGACAGTGGCACACTTCTCAAAACCCACTCTCATAACAAAATGTTTGCTTTATGAGCACATGGTGAAGTGTGCGCATGGTGAACATAAAACATGGAAGAGAGAATCCCCAGTCAATCTGTTATAAGCCGGTGCACCCCATAGGCACCACAAAACCGATAGAGCAGTCGTCTACCCCGAGTGATTCTGTGCAAGTAAGGTTAAGGTGCAAGTTCTTAGGAAGGTCAGTGGATGGGGCTGGGGTGATGCCACATGGTTAAAGATGCCAGCCCTGGAGGCCCCGCCCTGAGGAGTTATCCAGGGGCACTTTGAACGGGGTGGACTCAGGTCGCTGCAGACGGTGGCAGGGACAGTGGGGGCTGATGACTGGAAGCCATTGGTGGCCACTAGAAGTGAAGTAGGTAAACAAAACCAAAAAAAGAAAGAAAACAAATTGGGAAAAAGCCAGACCCCACTTAAAGTAAGATATTGCATCTGAACTGGGCTAAATAACTAGTGAGCTGGTAGTAGTTTTAATACAGCATCAGAAATGCCTGTTTCAACTCTCAGTAGACAGCACATTCTTCCTACTGAAGAGGGTTTTCACAGGGTAACGTGAGAGCTGTATCTCCTAATGAGGGACAGTTAAACAGCATGCATGGAGGCTGCTCCCATGTGTGGGTTAACATTTTTCATAATCTACCTGAATATAAAATGCTCTTTCCTCTGCATTGCTGCTGAAACCCCATCCAAGGATTATGAGTGACAAGAGTTATGCCTAGAAAATAGACTAATACATACTGGGGTATAAATCTGGACAGACTGGAGGCTAGATACTCAAAACATATTCATATAGGTTTGGTCACTCCTACACATTTAAAAACAGTAAATACGTGGGTATAAAACTGTCTACCTAACATTTCTGGAAAATCACCAGAATTTAAAGAGTAATGCAGCACTTCAGCATGTGCTTCCATAAATAAGATGTTTCACGTTTCGGCTGCTACAATTTACTAGAGAATACATTCTTTCATTTTCAATGTCCCTTTCCAAGATTTACAGCACATCTTGGTAGCACATCTAAAAAGTCCAGCTAGAAAACATTTAAAAACATTTACCTCTTTCCTGTTAACCACAGTGCCTGTGTTTATGACATCATAGTGCTCACCATGACAACAGACTGATGTCACAAACAGCTACTGTGTGGTTATAGCAGGGGAGAATCCGATATATTTTGAAAGACTCCATGAAATAATGGCTGTATGAGCCGTACTATTTAGTAGACCAACAACATGCAGGGAAAAATAAAACACATAAATAACTACAAGTTAAAACAGAATTGGTACAACTCTAGTGTTTTTAAACTTTTTATTACAATAAAGTTTTTTTAATTACAGGTGAATTCTGTTTATGTCACTGGAGTCTCTGGACATTCATTTTTCTGCCAATAAAGCGTTTACATTTGCATCAGCGACCACAGTGCATGCCTGGCCAGTGAGCTGGAGTGTCAGCTTTAACAGGATGTTAAATTAAAGGGAATGTGTACTATTCCCTATATGATTATTGTAAATGTTCTTTATAAGCACCCAATGGGTGAACTGCTAGGTTAGATTTAGAAAATGCCCTCAGAAATAACAGTTGTTGTTTTTGTTTTTCATTGCGATTTGGCAGTATCCATTTTGTGATCAGGAAGAGGACTCTGATGATGTCACTGCCTCAACAGACCCTAAAGTGAGCAGGGAAGCAAGTTCAAACAAGTTGCATCTACAGATAGGGATCCTGACAAATCACAAGGAAAAGCAGTGGATTCTTTTGTTATACTCTGCCAAACATAAATCCTGAGTGGTCATCATAATTTGAAAGTAGCCATGTCAGCAAAGCTCAACTCTTTCCACCTTCTGCCCTACACACTGCTAAGTCTGGTGTGGCAGTGACATTATCACAGCACCTTCCTGTCCACAAAATGAATTCCTCACTTACCTATTTAAAAAATGTATTTTTTGATGTTTTGCTGCAGTCCTTTGCTAAATATAATCTAGGAATCAAACTGCTGTATAATAATAACAGCTGAAATAACCATAAAGGGGCCGGCCTGGTGGCGCTGAGGGCTGAGGCGCTGGACGCCTTACCTTGTGCTACACCAGTGTCCTGGGTACAGGAATGATCTCGGGTCATGGGGGTGCCAGCACGGGAAGGGGGCAGGATACAGCATTGGCTCTCCTCTCCCGGGGGGGGGGCACCTGTCCACAGTCCCGCCATCACCAGCTAGAGGTCCAGTAGCTGGCGTAGGCAGTAACAGCGTGACTGGCAGGGTGGGACGTCCCATAGGGCTTGACGTGCACATGCCTCCACATGCGTGCATCAGGTCAGGGACACACAAGATGGGACTGGGGAAAAAAAATGTAAATACCACAAAAGTACCTACGTGAAAAGGAAAGAACCGTAAAGGGAATTGTGCACATTCCCTTTAACATATTTTGGAGTGCTTATTAAATAGAAAATAATAGCTGGGTAAGGGGTTATAACGAGAATTTTACCCCTTCCCCAAGATGTGGGATGCCACATAAACCCCAAGAGTGAAGCTCAAGCGGTTAGCTAAGGCATCCCACACTGAAGGCGTATGTGAAATTCTAGTTTTACACCCCCTACCCAGCCTTTATTTTATATAATTGCTGGTGCTCATTTTTGTGCCACAGCAATTACATAAAAAAAAGATAACCACGGACTGGTTGGGTTTCAGTGCAGTCCGTGGCTCGTGATAAAACCTTTTTTTTTTTTCACATGGCTATTTAAAATAAACTGCTCCTTCATTTGTTTGGTTTCTTAATTAACTCACTGCTGCTGAGTCAGAGTGCAGCGAACTGTGGAATGGGGAGAAAGGCTCACAGTGGCACCCAGGAAAGGAAGGCTCGAAAACTTACTGAAGCCAAGAGGAAGACTGGTAGCTGCACATGGTCAGTTTGAGGGAAACCTGGCACATGTTTGCCATTATAACCAGGTGTCATAACAGCAAATTACAACCGGATTTCCCTATGGGAAAAAATTAGCATGTTATTATAAAATGTTTTATGGCATGTAAGCCTTTTACTGTGAAACAGATTTAAGCTGTGTCACCCAAAGGGCTAGAGGCAAGTGCATCCAATTGCCACACCAGAGAGTTGGGGTCATCCCAGTGTTCAGGGAACCACATCTGGGCAATCATGACTGAAAGCTGCATCCCAGTGAGATGCACTCAGCCCTGGGGTGGGCAGGGGATTACTGCCAGTGCACTGCTGCACCCTGCCATTTTGGTAAGGTGGATAAGTGCATCACAAAAAGAGCAGCTCTGGCACAGGTATGCAGCACCAAGTCCTGTTTAATTGTACCCTCCCCCAAGGGCAGGCCAGGGGGGAGTCCTGACCCAACCAAGAGGAACAGAAAGGCTGAATGACAGACTACGCTCCAAGACAGAAAGGTCTGGGAAGGATCCTAGAAGAGGAGGAAAATGCCATGCTCATAGATACAGCAGCATGAAGGTGGTATTAGTACTCCCTACAAGTCAGCTGCTTGGGAGTGTGGCAGAAAAAGTTAAAAACAAAACAATAAAAAAACTAATTCATGTTGTTTTTGTATAATGCCGCATCTTATGCCACGGTTTCTTTTTTTTTTTTTTTTGCAGTTCTTTTCTCCTTTTTTCTCCCCGGACCCCAGGACCCTGGCAAACATGTACATATGCGCATGGAGGAGTACAAGCATGCCGGGTACCAGCTCAGCCCTTTCTGCCCCACCCCAGCAATTGCTGCTACCCCTCCCGCCTACACTCCCCCATCGGACCTCCACCATGGAAGCAGAACTACGGGAGGGCAGACAACCACCCTGGGAGGGGAAAGCCGCCTTTTGGATGCTCAATCCCGCTCCCTCCCTCCCGGCTCCCCGATAGCCCGAAGTTGTTCCCAAACCTGGGTCGCCAGTGTGGCGCGAGGTACGGGATCCAGCACCTCAGCCTTCAGCACCACCGGGCCGGCTCACACCACAGGTTTCAAAAAAATCGACTTTAAGTCAATGTGTATCACGTGCTACAGAAAATTATAAATCACTAATGTGATTTCAGCCAATTGGCAGGCAGACACACTGTATATCTTATTCTGTGTACAGTGTGCGCTCATGTGGGAGTGTTAGGGGACAGTGCTTCACTTCATTGCCAGAGGGCAGTTGGAATAAGTCAATTAAAAAAGATCCAAACCTGTTATAAAAAAAAAAATCACTCGCCTCCAAGGGAGTGTCTCTTACGGCATAAACAGACACCTCTCAATGAAGTTTAGGCAGACAGAACCACTCAGCTTTTCGGTCCTCTCTCCCAAACCTCATGCTTGGTGTCTCTTGTACTATAAGAGGCACCCCTCGGAGGCCCTATTAACTAATAATAATATTGTATATTGCAAATAAGGAAAAGAGCATCAACTATGAAAACTTAAAGTGCTACCAAAGCCTCGGAGCAAACTTTCAGAACTAATGTTCAGCTGAGGTATTACATGATTTTTTTGGTTACAAAAATCTCTCCATTCTTTATTATATTTGCAAGACAACACTGACCTAATCAGCTCATGCAGAGGGTCTACACATGATATGTAATCCTTCACTGATGATACCATAACCCTTTCCCCTGCAACAGACTGTAGCACCATAAACAGAGGGGGTGACTTCCAGTGTAGACAAGCAGAAGGAGATAAGTTACAAGGTGCAACGGTCCTGTTTTTCTGTAATTGTCTGTAGAATGGGAAAGGGAACTATAGAAAAATGCATGCAGCTAGCCTGCCAGCACTGCGGTAAGGCTACTGCATGCAACACTGATGACCTCTGTTGGGGAACAAGCCTGGAGCATCAGCGGGCCGGCCGAGGGAGGTAAAATGAGCATCTTCTGGACTGCACTCCTCCTCCGGGGGATCGACTCCTAGCAGGGGTTTGGAGTACAGTGGCCAGGGACTGCAAGACTTGGGCAGGAGGTGATAGCAGAGAGTGGCACACCACGCATGACGGCATGCATGGCTAGACCTGGATGTCACTGCACATCTACATGGGGAAACCATAAGGAAATTCCCACCCCCCGAGGAATGTGCACCATTAGGCCAGAGAGACCACCAACACTCCAGCCCGAATGACACCCAGACTGCTGGTTAGGGACTTTAGGAAGCTGTGTTCCCTCCTCTTGGCACCTGAATGGGGGGTCTCCCCATTTAGATGGAGTGGAAGGATGCCAGGGTAGGGGCAGTGGAGATCCTGAGAGTGCTGAATAAGGGGTATTTCCTTGCTGTGACAATGGAGCAAAACAAAAATTTACCAAAAAAAAAAGAGAAAGAATAAAGAAAATGCATGTAATATTATCTGAATTTTATCGCTATATTACAAGGTATAAAACAATTAGGTTCGCATCACAATTTGCAACTCAACAAATGCTATTTGCTAATCAAACACCCTTCATTAGCTGCAGTTGTCAATCAACTGATTTTCTAAGTTTCGATAAACATTTTCACAACTTGCCACTTTTCTCACTACTGCAGTAAATTCCAAGTGCAGTAATTTTCTCCAGAATTCGGTATGTTTTATGTTTGCATACACATATGCACAACAAACATCTTGTTACAAGAATTTCATGTCAGAGGTGCGTCACTGTCGGGTCCTGGGCAGGTCAGGCTGCAGTGAGCTTGACAGTGACAGCCCAATGATCAGTGAGGTTGATGATGACACTGTTTAGTACTTGCTGGGTGGAAACATTGTGTAGTTGAAAGGAAAGAGTTGCTCCAGTCCAGAGCATTTCTATCTTACCCATTCGTCCACATAACACTGCCCAGCAAGCAGCCGAGTGGCATCACGATCAGCTCTGAACAGAGAAGACATGTAAAGACAACTCCTGCCGGCCCACTGATACCACATCCCATCAAGTTGATGAGTAAATTTGGCTGCCGCAATTAGGGCGCTGCAAAAAAAGGGTGACAGTGAAAGGGGCAATCTTGATTTTAGATCGCCACTCACTCACGTTGCCCTTTGCACCCCTACAGTTTCTACCCCATGCTGAAAGCGACTGTTTCCTGAGAGGGCACTTTGGCATTGTAACTCCTAGGAGACTAAATGCCTTGTGCTGTCATGCCAGGCGGCATTTTGTCAGGTGCTGTAATCTGCGTCGGCAAAATGTATGTCTCTTCGGCATGGGTGAACCAGTGGTGCAGAGTGCTGAGGCGCTGGACACCTTACCTCTCATCACACCAGTGACCTGTGTGGGGGAACAAACACAGGTTGCCAGGGGTTGGAAGGGGGAGGGCTGGGAGTGGACACAGCAGCTGCCAGGCAGCTCTCCTCTCTGGGATTGGGGAGGTAGGCCTCTCCGGCTCTTGGCCTCCACCAAGTGGAAGCTTGATGGTAGAGTTGGCTACATGGGTGGGCTGGCGCTAGGCTGAGTGGGTGGATCAGGGCTATTGTCAGTGCCAACGCGCATGCGCACCTCCATGTGCAAGTGCAACCATTTTGGCCATGGTCCTGGGGAACTACAGGAGAAAAAAAACGGCAGAAAAACCCTCTGGAGACAGGATAAAGACTGACCCCCGCAGGGTCCGCACCAGTGACTGGGTACACACCGCAAGTCCTGTGGCAGAGGATGCTGGTGTAAGATAAGTCCCAGAGGGCTGGGTGACTGGGCTGGTGGGGGGGTCGGTTGGAAGGGGTGACGGAGAGAGAAAGAACATAAAATACAGAAAAACATTTTTTTTTAATTAAAACACAAATCCGTCCCACCAAGTATCCCGAACATCACCCAATCCTTCGCCATACCTAGTCCATGAAATAAAACACCCTTGCACTGCCAAGTATCCTGCCCACCTCCCCATCCTTTCCTGCTCCCCATCCATGAAATAAAATACCCTCCCACTGCCACGTATCCTGCCCACCTCCCAATACTTCCCCCATGCCCAAACAATAAACCTGTAAAAGGAGAAAACAGTTCAGCAACGACTTCTGCCTCCCCCATGCCCCCACACTTCAGCCACCTCTCAACACCCACCACCCCACGCTACCTGTACCCTAGACACACCTATCCAATCCAGTGCTGCTCCTTCTCATGACCTGTTTCTTCTGAGCTCCACGGGAAGGGACTGAAAACAAGGTGTAAGTTTGGTTAATGGCTTTTTTGCACAATCTTTTTATTAATTTTAAAAAATATTTTTTAACAACATAAACAACACACAACAGCAACATGTTTGACAGACATACAACAGACAGATGCATTCCATATCTTACAGATACAGTTATTAATAAATTAACATCACATTAATTATATATTAATTATATTTACCTCTAATCCAGTTCTACCATATACTATTTCATTTACATTTCCGATCTATTCTTCCCCACATTTAATCTTCTCCAAATTTATCTGCAGACATTACTTTATAGGTCTCTAACCATCCTGTATGTTTCTATCCCAATCCCATCCTTAATATATTTTCTTCTTCCCCACTAAGTGATGCCAGGAAGGGAGCCCATTCCCTACAGAAGGATTCTCCTCTATTCTTGAGCATAAGGGTCAGTCTTTCAAGAGCTAATGTTTGCAGAATAAGTCTACGCCATTGCGTAATGGATGGTGTTACACATGTAGCCCAAGTATTTTGTATACAGTGCCTCGCCAACATGAGTACTACCCTCATCCACCGTGGAAGTGGTTCCCATTCTCCCTCTTCTCCTGGAACCATGCCAAATAAACCCACAATCGGTTCTACCCGAAGGGGACAGCCTGCCATTTGACTAACCTCCCTAATGACCTCACCTCAAAAAGCCTGAAGGACTCTACATGCCCAGAAACAGTGCACATGCGTCCCTCTCTCACTTCCACACCTACCGCAGATAGGAGATATGGTTGGGTATGCCGTATGCATTACCTCCGGGGGACAGTGAAGCCTATGCACAAATTTATAAAAGGCTTCTTTGTATCTATTACACACTAGGAGTCCTACATGCCCTTCTATCAGCATTTGCCAATTACCCTCTGTTATGTCACTCCCTATGTCTCTTTCCCACAGCATTCTTGTTTTCTGGGTATAATCTGGGCAATCCTGTTTCCCTAGTTCCGCAGCCTTTCTAACAGGTTAATGGCTTTTTAATGTGATTTGAACTTGTACACATAACTGTCATTTCTTAATATTTTTGCTCCAAATTTTCCTCATGAGCTTTACAAACCCCACCTCATGAACCAGGGAGGTGAAATTTACCAGATTCTCCCAAAACAGGTCTTCGCAGTCACTCTGCGAAATCATGTTTCGGACATGATTTTAAAAACATTTCACCTGTGTTGACCATAAGGTGGGGGTAATAAAATGATTATGTTGAAATTTGGGGTCCAAAATCTCCAAAAACAACAAAGTTATAAAGCAACATTGAAAGTCTTCAGTGTTCACTCATCACTTTATTATTTTTTCCAAATTTTGACTAACTTTTCAGTATATCCTTTTTTTTTTTTTAACCGCACCTCATGAACACCAGGACTTGGTAGGACACATCACTAAATATCCTGCTCTCCAGTTTTCTCAGCCTATGCTCCCTCACTGTCTAACTCAGTGCACTGGCTGGTAGCCATGCTCTAGTTTACCTCAAGCTCCTCAGGTCGGCCTACCCTCCTTCTCAGGTCATGCGTGTTACCTTGACTAGATACAGATAAGTTGTTTTTTTTTTTTTTTCAAACTGCTCCTTGTCAACCTGTGTAATATTCATAACTATCCCTCCATGTACTACTGCCAGTATCCCTATTGTACTTCACTCACCATGTTTGTATACCGATGGCGGGATATTCTGACTGCGCCAGGCTATGGCGCAAGCCTGGGCGCAGCGCAGCTTGGCTGCGCAGGGGCATTGACAGGGTGATATTCAACGGAGCTGCACCATGGCACAGCATCATTGAATATCGCACCCTGGCCAGCCGCAGTGTGCAAGGCGCAGTGGCACTGCGCCAGCTCAAGTGGCCAGAGTGGAGCAGGGGGATGCGCTAGCGCAAGTACCATTGCATTAGGTGCAACTACTGCGATATTCAAAAGTGCACATGCAAATGGGGCCATAATGTATGCAAGGTGCAATGGGCCATTTGGCATATTACGTGCAGCCAGAGCTTGCGGCTAATCGCAGTTAGGCAGCCGCGGCTGCACCCTACAATACGGCAGCTCACCTGTGGGTGGCCAGCTGTTGCTCCTTTTTTGGCTCACCTGTGTGCAGCGCAGGTAGGAGTTGCGCACGCATGGGCTCAGCACATCGCAGGCTGAATATCGGGACGTGCAGAGTATGCATGGGCACGCCCCCCCCCCATCTGCACCACATACATTACTGATGCGCCCGCGCATCGATTTGTGCCAGGCTCAATCCCCCTTTGAATATCACGCTGGTGTATCAGTGAGTTGCGGATGGCGCAACTGTGTTGCACCATGTGCAACCCTTCGGAAAATCCCGCCCCTTAAGTATACATTGTCTGTTCATATTGTTGCTTATACTGTATAATTTCAAACTGTATATCATGTCTACTGCTTGTATGTATGTAACGCCACCTTGTGGCCCAGGTCATGACTGAAAATGGTCCTCTGGATCAGTGCACTTACCTGGTTACCAAAAACGTAAATAAATAAATAAGGCAAATGTAATTTTTCAAATCCCCTCCATGTTTTTGCAGTCATTCCACAAAATCACCTTTCAGATGGGATTTTAAAAATTCCACTGGTCTTGCTCACAAGGTGGGGTAATAAAAAGACTATGCTGAAAATTTGGGATCAAAAATCTCAAAACACAATTAAGTTATGAAGCAACATCGAAATTCTTCAATGTTTTCTCATAACTTTGCTATTTTTCTACATGTTACCCCAAATTTCTATCATACCCTTTTGTTTTACCCCACTTCATTAATAAGGCAGGTGGAATTTTTTAAATCCCCTCTGAAACATGTTTTTGCAGGCACTCCATGAAATCACCTCTTGGATGGAATTTAAAACATTCCAATTGTTGATCATAACGTGGGGTCATAATAAGACTATGTTGAAAATTCTGGGTCAAAATCTCACAAACCGACAAAGTTATGAAGCAATGTTGAACATTCTTCAATGTTCATTTCTAGTTTTGCTATTCTAACAGACTGTGACCAAAATTGTTTATACTCCATGTCACAAACATGACGTGTCATTTTTCAAATCCTAACGAATATGTATTTTCATGCTTGTGCCACAAAATGACATTTTAGACAAGATTTCATACACGAGACCTGACATGTCCATAAGGTGGTGTAATAAAAAGAATATGTTGAACATTTGAAGAAGGAATTAAAAGCAATGAACATTGAAATGTTTCAACACTTACTCATAACTTTGCAATATTTTGACTTTTTAACCCACATTTTCACCATACGCATGCTTTTTACCCCCATCGAATGAGCACGTCAGGTGTCATTATCCAATTCACCTGCAAAACTTGTTTTTGCAGTCATTCCACAAAACAATGTTTTGTGTCGTATTTCATAAACGATATCCATCATGTTCATATGCTGGGACAAAAAACCTAGGGCTCAATTCACAAAACCGGCCTCAGAGTGCCACAAGCTGTGGAAAAACAGCAGATTGTGCCCAATGCCCAGGTGCCAGGGATGCTGCACCCAAGTCACCAACAAATGGGGTCCTGGCACCAAACTCCTGCAGTTTGCCGCAACCACTCCCATGCGTCAAACGAAAGGTGCATGGGAGGAGATTGCCACAATCTGCGGGAAGGCAGTATAGCATGGCAACTAGTCCTGCTTCAATATAACACCTGTGGATACGTTGCTGCAAAGCCAAGGCCACATTCCAGCAGCACCAAAACAATGCAAGGTCAGCAATGACTGCACACTCCTTGTCTGCAACTGTGCAGCCCTAGTTTGTACAGGTGGGATGCCTGAGGCAGTATCTGCTTATTCCATTTGAACTGCTGCAGAGTCAGAGTGTGAGGTCACCAAGGATTCATAAAATGACAACATTATTGGTCAGTGCCTGCAGTGCTATATGGATGAGTAGAGTGTGCATTCAGCGAGGATGATAATGCATTTTCAAAGGTTGTTTTCACTCACAGTACTCGCATCAAAGCACATCCCAGTACACATTTTAGGGCAAAAAATATTTCCTGACTGGTAGTCAGTTTGTCCACAAAGCCTTAGGCAGATCTGACGATGACTGTGGAAGGCCAGCAGTATACTCATGGATGCACAGAATTTAGTGCTAATCTAGACATCACAGATTTCACAGGTACAACGGAAGCTACAGTACCATTACATGGTCTATTCCCAGGGACTGCAGCAGCCTTAACAACAGAAACATTACAGTTGGGTCACAGAGATCATGGTGACATGCAACAGCCACATAATACTGGTAATATATGTTGGTGAAGCCAGTTGTTCAAACGGCAGGGTATTAGTCTACCAGGGTCAGGGGCAGCGCACAGACTGTTAGACCAGCTCTGGTCTGGTCTAAACCCTGGCAGGCCCTGCGCCCACTGTGGCACTTCAGGAATCCCAAATTGGGGCATACTGCAGAACCACCGCGGCGTACGCCCCACTCTGCCAGGGCACAGCCATACGTTCATCGTAAGAATGGTGCAAGCCTAGCAGGCACATACAGCCCATGTGCTGCAGGCCGCATCTGTGAATCAGGAATGGTGCATGGTGCGGTGTAAGTTGCCCCTTGTGCCATTCCTGGCTGGCACAAGCACCGTGCACCATTCTCTATCGTTTGAGAATCAGGCCCCTACTACTTTGAAAACGCAAGGTCGCAATCTAAGAAAATGACAGTGCTATGTGTGAACCTTTTCATTTCCCAGTCATAACAATTTCACTATTATAACTCATGCTACTAATTTAAATCATCACCTTTGCACCATTGGTGCCAAAACACCTACACAGCAAATACAAGCAAGCGAACATTCACCATTGACAAACACTTGTTTCCATGGTTACATTCGTCTAGATGCCATCTTACTTTGAAAAAGAACAATTTTGAGAAATCGCTTCAAAAATTGCTGTGGTTGCTGATCAAAAATGTTTTCATCAGCAACCACCATTAATCAAGTTCCCCAAACTAATTTATGCCTTGTATCATGGTTTCAAATTTTTTCACCGAAGTTTCAGTAATTCTTTAAACTGATGTTTCATGATTTTGTGTACAACGCTATGGTCTTACTGGAATACCATTTTATAAATAAAGATTGTTTGCTTGCTTTAAATCAAGCCCTGCACTATGCTGGGGATCCTAGGCTTTGGAAAGTAAGATATGGAGGCAAAGTGTCAGATCCGGTGGGGGGATGACAGGCATACACAGGGTTATCCACTGTAAGTGCATTACATGCGGAGAGTATGTGGCACAGGAAATTAAGTAACTATGCCACTAAAGGACAGGATATACACTGTGCTGCACAGCAGAAGACAAGTATAAAAAGGTAAGGGCACACGTACATAATCTGCTAATGCTTTGATTCCACTAGGAAATCTGTCGGGGTCAGCCACAAGCTTTCCTTGGTCATCTCTTTTCTTTGCCATCCAGCAGTCGTCAATGTTCACATATTCATAGCCAAGATCCTTCCAGCCATCTTCCGCCAGCCGGTCTGCCATTTCCATGAAGAGCTGCTCACTGTCAGAAAGAGAGGGTAGTTAGTTGCCTTCAGTTCCAAAGACATATGTTAACTAGTCTACTGCATTCATCCTTTGCTTGGAAACATCGGAGAGCCTTCCCCTTCCCAAATGAGTTCCATGGTAACTCTCTTCACAAGAAACTGACCTGACTTGAGTTTAAAAGATTCAATGCCCCCGATTTGCAGCACTTCCTTTAGGAGCTTGTTTTGCAGGTCTCCACTCTCCTATCCAACTCTCCTGATTGCATTTAGAGTACTTGGTTGATTAACGTAATTAGGAGAGTTGGACAGGACAGTGGTAACCCCGATAAGAATAATTAGGTTGTTGCTCTTATCCAACTATCCTAAATTATGCAAATCAACCAACTACTCTAAATGTATTTCAGAAAACAAAGTTTGGGATTCAACTATCATTAGCCACTGGGTCAGGTTTTCCTTTAGCCTGTCTGCAGGTCGTTGATCCTACGCTAGCAGGACTGGCCACCTGAGAGTACAGCCAACAGGGCCACCTGAGAGTACAACCAACAGAAACATTCCCAACCAAAAGGAGGGTAGGGGACTCAAGAGGTATGCATTCTAAAACTTGGTAGGGGATGTATATCATCATCATTCACCTGGGTCCTTATGTTTTAAGTTTATTATCATTAAAAAGGGGCATAGCCTTATGGTTGGACACTCAAGATGAAAACAAAACACAGTATGAACACTGTGCAGATTTATACAAGAAAACAAACAAATTACAGTTTTATAAAATGATAAAAACAGTTATACATTTAATTACAGATGGTATCAACAACATTTATAATAAGACATAATGGCCAGAGCAAATTTTATAATGAAGAATAGCATATTGGAGCCAGTTCTTGAGAAAGAACTCAATTTGTCAGTCCATGGTCATATTGTTATATATTACGTGGCTATGATTATTTACTTCTCCCACTTATGAGCAACAAAGGACTGCAAGATGAATACTCCTTTTTATACACATGGCTGTAATCACTTCTATGCCTTGTAACCAAGAGTCTCTTCATGTTGTGTTTTACAAAGCAATAACAATTTAATTAAGAAAAAAAGAAACTCGGTCGGTCACCTTTCTGTGCATGTAATGCCAGAACAATACAGGGAAGCAACCATTTTTTTCTTAAGATCTTCTAGAAATAGGCATTATAAAAATATATGAGCAGTTAACTGGGGACAGGGAAAGCCTCCTTGCAAATATATATTATCACAAGTGCTCCCAAGATAAGAATGTGGACTTGTATCCAAATAGAAGATTAAACTTTCATTTAGCAAAGGTCTTCTACGTACTGTAGGTTTTCTTCACAAATCTGCAAATACAGTAACTTTGACACTCGCTGACCTAGTACTGGGCATACAATGCCACCATGTCTGAAATGGCAGTGTCTCTGCCACCCACCATGTGCCAATCAGTACTCAAGACTTGAACCTGGGTCACTGTCATGGTAAGTCACACTACTTAGCATTACACAGGCACAAACAGGGTTAAGGACAGAAAAAGAATGAGTTTGTCCTGATGTTCCCTCTACCCTTTACATTGCCATGAGGCCTCCGGGTGGCTTTGTAACTTGAATGTAATGAATTCTCTTGTCTATACTAGTTTGTACCTTATTGTGCCTCCCTCTCCACCTTTCCACCATCTAGTTAGAAAAAAGGTATCAACTCAAACTTTGTCTGAAACTATTTATACTACTTAAGTTCCCCTTTCTCAGATCTGCAAAGTAACACCATCCTAGGGCCGTATCCAGCAACACCTTCTCCCCCCACCCAACAGTAACAGACAATAACAAGGCCGGGTGTTGCGGGATAGGTCTCCTTTGGCCCAGTCTTGGCACACAGGACAACTTAAGAAGGACCAGACTCCTTGGAGGCCTGCCGGATGCTGATACTCCATGTCACCGCATCAGTGCACGCCACACTTCCCATCCAGAACTGAAAAAATAGTGGCCACCTCTATGAAGCCCTGCTCTCCCAGCTCCACGGCCGTTGACTTATCCCATCTCCCAATGTGACCAGCCCGACTCCACGCCTCACCTTGGGGAGTAAGCCAGGGAGGAATTTGCTGGTAGGCTCCCAACTGGAACTCTTCTCCTGTCGTCATGCGGGTTTCGCGTCAGTACATTGGCCCCATCCTGGGGGGCAATCCAGCGGGTGTCCTCTGCCTGGAGGGAAGTCCCAGGAAAAGGAGGGGTTCGGGATGGGCGGGCTAAGCCTTGCAGCAGGGAAAGTATACTAAAAAATAATAATAATAAAAAAAAAAAAAGGATCAGATTAATTTCCTCTATATGTAACAGAGGCCAGAAGACAAGTTTTCTCTGAACTAACTATATGCAGGTACAGCCCACCACAGCCACTAATGCTTACTTCTTACTGCTCCAACTGCAATATTCAGAATTATAAAACTTCCAGAAGCTGCTGTCCACGTGGAACATGGGAAACATAAATACAGACTGGACCTGCTCTTCCTCGCTGGGTCTGAAGGATGACTGTGTCCCTTTAATGAGGAGACTGACTTATATCACCCAACCTACTTCCATCAGGAAGGCTTTGTGTTAATCTCAGCCAATATGCTCTTAGTTAATGCAGCAACAGACCATGATTGTTAGTCTCCTCCAATTACAAAAAAAACAAACAAAAAAGGCAGGAGGGTAAAAACTGCAAAAAAAAAAAAGGCAGTTGCTCAGTATGTATTGTATTTTATTTACTGGCCATCAGTTTTCTCAATGGAGATGGCCAGTTATTTGCCATAATAACCAGATGGTTACTGTGTCAAACAAGCACTCACTGAACAGCTGCTGCAGTCTCAAGCGCTGTTCAGTGAGTCACTATGCAGCATCTGCAGAGCAGACTTTTGCATGCTCATCCATTACTTTTTTTTCACAAAGCCAAACTTACTTTTAAAATGTCATCTCCTGCTGTGCTCTTCTACACTGCACGTCACTTCGGTATCGCAGTCAGCTGACCGCTACCAAGATGGAGATCTGGCTTCCTGACCAGACTTCTGGTTCCTCCATACTTCTTCATCAAGTGCTTATGGCGGAAAAATGCTCACTTAATATATTTAGGGCTCTCTAGAAAACTTGTAAACTGGACATCTGCCCAGTATCAGAGCCACTTACTGCTGTCAAAAGCAAACTCGCTATCTAACCGACTACAAACTAATACAATTATTTGGGGTAAGAAAAAAAAAGATGAACAGGAATTATATCAAATAAGGCATGGGGTGGTGGAGTTACTCAAATTTAATACACACCTACCCCTCAAGCTTCGCTCTCGGGGTTTATGTAGCATTGCACACCTCGGGTGTGTATTAAATTCTCGTAACACACACCACCCCATGCATTATTGTCTATGTCCTCTGCTCTTCATAGGACACCTGCTTCAGAAAACCAGGTTGTCAGAGAGCGCAGACAAAGGAGGACAGCTGTGATCAGAAGTTATTTCCTGCTTGACTCCTCTTAGATAACTGAACCTTATATCATTTTGTATTTACCCTACTTGACTCCACAGGGCTGACAGAGGGCCTTTTGCTGCAAAGCCCTCCCCAACCATGATAACTCTTGCTTGACTTTGCCATCTCCCATGGCTTACCTCTGTGGTGGCATATACAGTGGTATCCCCCACCAGACAGGAATCTTGTACTGTTGGCCTGAAAGCACGTGGCTCAAATCCTGCTTCTAGTGCAATATTTTCCATCGTTTCTCCCTGTTTTAAGGCTGGGCTACATAGCAGACCAGCTCTTTACTGATGCCAAAGTCAGAAAGTGTTTTGCAGCTGTGCTATTGAAATGCATAGGAGGAGGGGCTCAGACATGAGTGGCATTTTGAAAAGGGTTGGACGCAGATGCAGATTTATGCTGTACCTGCATCTGCGGCCATCCACTTGTGTCCAGACAGCCCTGCTGCCATTTTCAGAGGTTGCATCCGGTTATGACAATAAGGCAAAAATTGATGGTAGAAAATGGACACAAGTGCATCCAAATTAGATGCAACTCACAATTGTGTTAATTTTTGATGCAAACTTTGACCATTGTTAGCCCATCTAATAGATGATCTAGCAGGTTTGGAGGTGATATCGTAGAGCTCAAGTTACGCTATTCGGTACAGCCAGGGGTGAAGCCCCCCAACTTAAATAAACTGACAACCAAGTAAGGCAAATGAACAAAGTAGCACTATATTCAGGAAGCTTTTACAGCAAGCTTCCTGGGTGTACCCAGTATTCGACTCAATCGCCGGTTTGGATGCATTTCTGCTTTGAAAATAGGAGCAGGTGCATCTTGGGTGGATCCTTTTGAAAATTCTATCACAGATCTTTTATGGCTGTCAATGAGTGTGTGCTGTGCTTTGCTACTACTCCTTGCAGCTGTCAGTTATGCTTTGCTAAGTTCTGATTGGCTGCAGAGGAGGAGCGCACAAGAGAACCTGCTGAGAAAGTGGTGACAGCCTCATGCACATGCAGCTGACCTACAGTAGGTGACAGCACTGAAGAAGTCCTCTGGTTGTTTAGCCTAGCCGCTCCTCCCACAATCATGGTGACAAGAATGACAACAAATGAGCTCCGAGAGAAAGTACTAATCAACTTAGTATGCATAACTTCATGAATGGAAAGTTAACATTTATTTAGTGAACAAAAAATGAAATTGCCTATATTAAACTGTTGAGTTTTCATGCTTCTTAATTATTACAATGTAAAAGAACAAAAAAATAGAGCTGTGGCACCATTCAATGCTTGCAGGAACTAGGAATTTTCTCTACAAGCTCTCAGTATAATGAAAAAACAACTGAATTTCCATTCACTCCAAGTAGCCTGGCCAGAGACTGGAAAACAAAGGTGAGGGAGAAGTTGCTGGAGCAAGAGAGGGCCAGGGAGAGGCAATTTAAAAAGGCAACACCCGGCCAAAATAATTTTTTTTGTTTTGTTTTAACTTTCTTTTTTCTCCCATGCACAGGCCGGCCCTCACCCTGCCGACAGCCCCCCAGCCCCATCACCGGCCGTCTGCCACAGCCGGTGGGATTATTACGTTTTTTTCCCCTCCCAGGACGTTCCCTGGAGTGCGCTGCATGATGCTGCATGTCGGGTGTGCTGACGTCTTCTGCAGAGAGAATCCTTCCCACCCCTTTGCTGCTCTGCTCACACCACCATTTATGGTCACCTAGGTGGCAGTGTTGCGGCAGAGAAGAAGAAGAATCAGCATTTATATTTTATTTATTTATTTCAGTTTGGGATTAATACCTTTGAGTCAAAGACTCATTTTCAAAGGTTCCACGTCAGTGTTGAACAAACATTACAAAAATACAAGGTTTACAGAGAAAAAAAAAAGAAAAACATTGAAGCATATACACAGGCAGTAATAGCAAAATTAACAGATAGACTGATTAGATAAGAGGGGGTTGGGGGGTCAGCCAGAGGTGGCATCATCTGAGATGGGAGAGAGGTGGAGCTTTCAACCAAGTGAGGCCATCGTCAGGTAATTGGGGGTAGGGGAGCGGGTTAAGAAAGAAATGGTATATAGCAGAAAGACGTAGAGTGGGGGGTAGGTAAATGGAAAACTGGGGGCGAGGAGGTCAGCCAGAGGTGGCATCGTCTGAGGTGGGAGAGAGGTGGAGTTTTCAACCAAGTGAGGCCATCGTCAGATAATTGGGGTAGGGAAGTGGGTTAAGAAAGAAGTGGTATATAGCAGAAAGACTTACAGGGGCGTAGGTAAATGGAAAACTGGGGGCGAGGTACTATCACATTAGTGCAGGCAGGTACAATTCATTTTTGAACCAAGAAGAGATTAGAGCTCAGTTTTGAAGGTACTAATCTTGGTAGGTATATAGCACTTTTCATACACAATGTATCCCAAAGCACTTTACAAGCAATGTTAGACTGGCAGTGAAGTGACTGAATGTGTAGTGGCGGCCATATCGCACATCAACACCCACACGCAGCCTGGACAATTCCATGAACCAGTTTTATGGGAAGGGGAATACTGGCCAGGACACCGGGAATGTCCCCTACTCTTTGCGAAGAATGCCTTGGGTTCTTTTACTTCCATCTGGACACTCACCAGGACAGTATCAGGATGGGTAGAAGGAAACACGGTTAAATGTCTCATCCAAAGGACAGCACACCCCAACAGTACAGCACCCCCCTAATACTGCACTCAGGTGCCAGAATTTAGGTATGAGTCCAATCCTGGTGTGGGACAAGAACCCATGACCTTCTGGTCCAGAGGCGGATGTGCTACCAACTGAGCCACACTGACACCGGACACTGGCATGAGCATGCTGCCCATCCTCCCAGAGGAGGAGGAGGAGAACGTCCACTGAACATTTTCTACTTCTCTCTCAGTCAGCCCCCAATGACTCAGGCCTGCTAACAAACCCGGGTCATGGGCATCTCGAGCGGTATTGCTACCGCTGCACTGGTGGGCCAGGTTTTTAATCAGTAGTTTGTCTGCCTCAGCTACTGACTGGCCTCCATCTAAAGCAGCTCCCCTGCCCTGTCACCCAGCTTGTCTGGGATTTAGCATGCTCTGTTGATGGTCCTCTGTTCTAGGACCCTAGAGATGCCCATTCGCCTGAGTGGGGCCTCATCTGGTCATGGTCAGAGATCTTCCTCCAATTTTTGTCCCTGGGACCTCTAGCCCATGCAATGATGCAGTGAGAGTTCCTCCTTTGTAGAGATGCCTTTTTGTGGCATACTGGTGGGAACCCCGCTCCCTGGCATCCCACTGCACGACCATCCAGATCCTACAGGTGCCAGCTGACAAGTGGGATGCACATCACCCCACTTCCGACAGAAGAGAACTGTCCTTGGGATGCTCAATTCTGCCTACCCTGGACAGTCCCCAAGCGTTCTGTGCATTGCCAGCCTTAAGGACAGGTGAACTAGGTGACTGCCTAGAGCACCATTCAGTGGGGGGGGGCGCCATCACCATCAAACAAAGTTCCATTTTAAAAAAAAATCTTTTTTTTTTTGCAAGTGACCTGGACAGACAGAAAATTAACATGGCCAAATCTGGTGTTGTGTGTGTGTGTGTGTGTGTGTGTGCGGTGAAGACTTGTCTATCAGATTTGTTACTGCGTGCCTGCCTGACCCTTCCACCCATAAAACAGCCACTCCCATTTCTATTGGATCTCTGCTGCTGTCCGTTTTATGTTTGCCACTAGAGTGGCTGGAGTGCATACGCAGAGTGGTGTGAACTTGGAGTGGCTGGCACTTGGCATAATCAGTTTTGGTGGTGCATGCAGACAGCCGTGAGACAGTAAGGGATTAAGCCACCGTGTTAGTAAGTGGTGAAGGACAGCGGAGTTCGGTTTTAAACTTGCACATGAAAAGACAGACCCCGAAGAGGAATAGAGGTCAGAGTATAGGGCATGGGGAGCTACTAGGGAGGAGAGTGCAGGGGCACTGTGCTGCTGAAGGCACCAGACCTGGCTCGCTGTGACATGGGAGGGATGGGAGCCAGTAGCAGCCAGGACTTACTGAGTTCAGATAGAAACATAGAAACACAGAAACATAAAAGTTGATGGCAGGTAAGAACCGCAAGGTCCATCAAGTCTGCCCGTTTCCCTATCTACAGATAGGATTGGGGAGAGGACAAGATCCGAGGAGGGTTAGCATGCAGTGCGGCCGTACAGTATTGTATCATCATGGATTTGCAGCTGAAGAGTGGTTTCTCATCACCATTGGGGCAGGGTTGTGCAATGAGTAGCCAGGGAGTAGTGCGGAAAAGTCGAGAGAGACACCTCGAGAGCGGGTACTGGAGTGGAGGGAGTAAAGTAAAAGTACCCACTACCAGTCTTGAGCAGGGCTTGCGGGCCAGTGACTACAGAGAGAGTGAGCAGCATCCAGCCAGCTTGGGGCAGAGCAGGCTCAGGCAGCGGGAACACAGCCTGGATTTGGCTGTGTGGAGGAGACTAGTGGTCCACCCCCCCCCTCCACTAGCATCCCCGAGGAGGAGATTTGTGTCTCAGGCTCGGGCCAGAGGAAAAATCCAACTGTCTATTGCTGGAGTCAGGGACTCCCATGGGGTCCACCGAGGTGTATGTGGTCCTGGACTGGTGGCAGTCATGTTGTTTCCTGAGGGTCAGCCAGACCAGCCGAGCAACAATTTGGCAAGAGGAGGACCATTTTGTCTAACAAGGTCAGTGACAGACTGAGTAATGATTCTGAAGTGATGCAGCCAGTTAGCTGAGCTAAAACAAAAAAAAAAAACTGCAATTTCCTGACATTTTGTTTCTTGTTCTTGAACTTCCTGGACTGTGGACCCTCAGCCCCAGTTCTGGCTTGCCCTGGATCCCCCATGATGGAAACGTTGTGCAATATAAGATAATTATGTAGTACTGTGTTGTGTAAAATAAATTTAAACCACCTGTGCCATGTGGCAAGACCCAGCTGAGAGGTGCTGTATCAGTGCCTGCCTGGTAGAAAGGGGGGAGGGAAAACAATTTTTATGTTTGCTTGCACGCATGTGCAAGAAACACAGTGCCATGATCCCAAAATGCAGTGGCGTACAGTTGAAAGGGAGAGCTATGCTTGGTGAGCAGCAATAAGATATTGCCTGCTCATGCCTCCCACACACACACACACACACACACACACACACACACACATGTACTGCGTCTCCGCCCCAGCACATACTGTATAACCCGGCCAGGGTGCCCAATCCCCGTTAGCTGTGCTGCTCACGCTCCCCCAACAGAGTTCCAGATGCCACATTGGGTGCCCACACCAGCGTGGCAACACATCATATAGCCGACGGGGTGCCCAATCCCAGTTGGCTCCACTGTCCCCTCAGAGAGTACAGGGTGCCATGCTGGGAGCCCACCCAAGGTAAAATAGATCGGGATGTGGCCAACAGGGGTGCCTAATCCCAATGGCTCCACGCCCCGCCAAACAGTTTTCCTTGTGCCACGCTGGAGCCCACCCCATCGTGGCAAACATCCCTGTCGCCTAAGTTTAAAAAAAAACCTGAAAGGAAAAACCTTCCCTCGCTGAGTGTCCTGCCCCCCGCTCCCCCACTCGCGCCCACCCTCTGCGCACCCTGCCTCTCCACACCCCCACCTCACCCTTACCTCCGGAGTCTGGCGCAATGATCATCGGTGGACCGGGAACACGTCTGCACTCTTCAAATCCGACCGGGAACGGAGGAAATGCCAGTAAGCTGTATAATGCAATAAATAGATTTTTTTCAACTTTAATGCATATCTCAGGCATTTTTTGGAATTTTAGCACCAAATTTTCAACATGGGGTTTTTGGGACCCCTTCTCATGAATTCTCTCACTGTCATGGCGTTTTTCGAACCCGAAGGTGATTTAGCAGATCACTGCGAAATCACCTTTCAGGACCGATTAACAAAACAACAGTGTCACAGTTCATGAGGTAGGCCCCTCAAACCCTATGTTGAAAATTTGGTGAAAAATTCAAAACTGACTGTTTTATGAGCATGCTGCTATGCTGTTCCACGCACGCTGTAAGTTTGGCGTAATTTTCAATATGTTCACTCCAGATTTTCAACATTGCCATTTTACCATACCTCCTTATGAGCAGCACAGCTGTCATTTCTCACATCTCGCCCAAAATGTGTTTCCGTGCATGTAGCGCACAATGGCGCAGTCGGTGAGAAATCAATGTTCGGGACAGAGTAAGAAAATTACAGTGACACTGTTCATGAGCAGAGGTGTTAAAATGGCTATGTTAAAAATTTGGTGAAAAAAGTCCATAAAATGACTGTTACGAGCGACCATTGCGCAGTTTCCATGCACCCTCGTAACTTCATGGATTTCCAATATTTTCTGTTCAGATTTTCAACACTGGCATTTTTCCACTCTTCCTTATGAACAGTACAGCTGTCATTTTTCACACCATGGCCAAAATGTGTTTTCGCACTTCCAGCGCAGAAATGCGTGGTCGCTGTGGGAAATCACTGTTCGGGATAGATTAAGAAAATCACAGTGACCCTGTTCATGAGCAGAGGTTCCAAAATCCCTGTGTTGACAATCTGCTGTAAAAATTCCCCAAACTAATTGCATTAGGGGTGTGCGTTGCGCATTTCTACATACGACTTCACCAGTTTTTTAAATATTTTCACTGCAGAATTTCAACATTGCCATTTTTTGTACCTCCCCATGAACAGTACAGCTGTCATTTTTCACATCCTGTTCGAAATGTGTTTTCGCACCTTGGTGCCAAATGGCATAGTCGCTGTGCGAAATCAGCTTTCAGCTAACAAACTGATATTGCCACTGTTCATAAGGTGGGGGTCACAAAAAACCCATGTTGAAAATTTGGAGTGAAAATGCCAACAAATGTCTAAGGCATTAGGGTTTCCAACCATAACGCCCCAGCCTGTAGAGACTGACAGGCATCAGGGGTGTGACTTGGGATTGTCGCCTGCAATGCTCATACCATTCCACACCCTGCAGCCAGTGAGAGGTATCGAGGTGTGCCTTGACTCTTCGGCCCCAAAGTTCACCCCATTCTCCTATACAGGACCCATCTCACCGTATTTCCTGATGGAATGGGGTGAGCATAAGGGCCAAAGACCCCAAGGCACACCGTGACACTTGTCGGTGTCTGCAGGGTAGGGTGTGGTGAAATGGCATGGCCGTTATGCCTGACAACCCAAAGGCACACCCCAATGCATGTCAATGTCTGTAGGGTGGTGGTGGGGTTGGCTTCAGTTCAATACTTCACTGCCATTCCTATTACGCAGCTCTCTAACTCCTACACTACCAATGCCAATGCCAATGCCAGCAAGCAAACATTCGGCATTGACAAATGCTTGTTTTTTCTGGTGTGGTTGCTGTCAGAAAGTTTATTACCTGCAGTAAACTTGGCCCAAAACAAAATGCAAGCTCTTACAGGCAAGTTGCAGTTGCATTTCAGTAAACAGAAATGAGCGTTAACTAGCCTGCTGAATCTAGTTGTGATTAAAGAATATAGTGTTTTGTAACTGAATTGTTTTGTTAAAGGAAAAAAACGTATTGCTGAGGTATGGGTTTTCCAGTTTTGGGTTTGTGACATTTTTTCACAATCAAATATCGATGGTGAAGTAATTCCTTCCCCCTATCCACTTTAGTGTATAATATGCCCTTGAAAGATAACAGAACTTTGTTTTATCTTCAAGGTAAGCCTTAAAATGCACCACAGAGCACTTAAAACCACAGAGCTACTGGGGGCCTACCACGGGCTTTTTACAAACATTTTTCACACACTACATGCACAACATACATTTACCACTCACTAAAAGAATCCCCCCCTAAAAAATCCAGGTAACAGGCCTGCCGGGGGGGGGGGGGCACCATTTACAAGTTCACCTAGGGGCACCACATACCCTAAGGCCGGTCCTGGTCCTGAGTCCATTTCTAAACCCCGGTCGCTGATGCAGTGGGAGGTGAGACACCCAGCACCTCAGCCTTGTCTGCCATTAGGGCAGCATGAAAATAGGCTTAAACATTTAACCATGCTTACGTACAAGGAGATATTCCCAGCTATCAAATGCCATACATGTTCACATTACTATTACATTGAAAACTGCCCGTTCAAGATGAGCCCGTCAGAAAAAATAAAACCTGTTCTCCTCCCTCAACTACCTGATAGGTTGGGTGCTTTACAAAGCACAGGAGTTATATTCTGGTAGCAAATGAACTGCAGAACACAACAGTTTAGTCTGAAGTCATGATGTTCATACTAACTGTATCTTAAAGTGTTTTACAAGGTACAGGAGTTACATACTGGCAGTACATGGAATGTAGAACAGAATAAAATGTCTGATGTCCAACCTGGCTCAACAGGGAGTAAAACAAAATCCAGCCTCCTCAACCAACTATCTGATAGGTCTAGTACCCAACTCAGCCTGTCAGTGAAAAAAAAAAATAAAAACAAATCTGACTCCCCCCCTCCCCAAATAAAATACCTAACAAGTCCACCAGAGAATGCAACAACAAAAAAAATCTACCTCCCCCCAACCACCAGATGCCTGACCCATCAGGGAATTAAAAAAAAATTATAAAATCTGGCTTTCACCCCCAGACTACTTGATAAGTCTGGTACCCAACCTGTCACGGACTTAAAAAAAAAAGTAGCCCTCTGCTGCCACATTGCTGCTGCTGCCAGTGAGTTTAGGTCCCTCCGTCACTTCTAGTCTGCAGTGCACTAGCGTGGAGACTGACAATATGCACTTCCGAGACTGTAATCCCGAGTACCCGTGATCCCCAGCTCCACTGGCCAGCTCTCCCTTTTTTGCTGTTTTACCTTCTCGGGTACACAAGCTCAAATCTGCACTCTCCCAGATACATACACAGGGTTCACATGGCCATGCATGGTCTAACTCAGCATGCTGAGCAGTGGAGCACCTGCCCCTGGGTCACCACCACTGACTTACAACGCCCAGCAAAAGCGAAATCTTTTGGAAAAAATGCTGAGCGTGGGCAGCATCAGCTTACCATACTTCCCCTTCCAGGGAATAAAAAAAAAAAAATCTGTCCCTTCCTCCTTTGTCTTCCCCTTTTGTTTATTCATTTATTCTTCTACCTGTACTTTTACTCATGTCACCAGTGTCTCCCTTTTATGATTTCTCAGCATCTTTAGTTGCATGTAATGAATTATGAAGCAAGTTTGGGGCATGTTTTATGAAACTGCGTTTTAATATTTTGATTGATAGCCGAGTAATTAATGGTGACAATTTGGCAGTGGTGAGCCACTGTCTCTTTAAAACCCTACCATTTTAGAAAGGGTTTGAACATTGTGGCTCCTTCCTTTGAGGAAATAAACAGCGTGGTTCACAACATTGGGGAGTTTGTGTCCATTGTGTTTTGTAACATGGCAAAGATGTCTAAGACTAAAACAGGAGTAGTGAGTGTGACATAGATAGCCAGCTCTGAGTGCTGTATCATTTTTTATTTCTTAAAAATAACAGACATGTGGTATTGAATTTGTCTGCTGAAAATGCCAGTGCACTTGGAGTGACCTCCTTCACTCAGCCCCCCCCCCCCCCGATCTCAGTATGTGAGATGACCACACACAGGAACTTAGATTAAAAAAAAAATCTAACACCTGCAAGGCCAAGATAATTGCAGGGCTAAAAGGTACCTAAAATCAGGGACATCCTGTTTAGCTAGTTCTATTATCAGTAGCCTAGTTGTCAGGAAAGAACATATCCATTTTACAACATTTACAGGAAAGGAAAGCAGGATATGACACTTCTCTGTGAAATTAAAAAGGCTTTGATATCTGTGAAGATCAGGAAGACCCTTTTTCATCAAAGAGGTGTCATTTGAGAATTGATGTTATGCTGAGAAAAACAGGATCTTACTGCCTTATAAGGATCCTGTTTCCTGTAGAGATATATTTTTAGTAATGATATCCTGATAGGGAGGAAGTACAGTGACCTCATCCAGGGGGCTGGAGAAAGCAGCTTTTTAAAACTATGATTCTGGTTTCATAGACTGACTTCTTTACCTGACTTTGAAGCAGCAACATCAAGTCTTTAGAAGATAAGTATATTGTGGATAGGAAATATAGTTGCACTTGTACACCTTTTTGTTTAATGACCTGTATGTTCTTTGTGATAAGAGTTCTATATATTACTGTTTACTATTTTACCTTTTGTTTAGTAAAGATATATTTTAAAAACAGAAACTGCCTGGTGTGCCTTGAAACATTTCTTTGGTTTTAAGTGAAGTTAGGTGGTTTTAAAGCTGACACAGTGCATGAGTTTATGGGTGTACTAAACTGGGAAACAGTTTAAGAGTTTTTCTGGGTCTTGTATAATGTTCTAAAATGGTTCATTTTGTAATACATGGTTAGGTGCCCATAGGCAAAGATATCTGGCCCCCCGAAGACAGAATTATCTGAGCCTGACAATTGTGTATGCTAACAAGAGGTTAACAAGTTTGAATCCCTCCAGAACTTGGGACTAAGGTGACTCGAATCCACAAAATAGACAAGATGGCTACCTTGTTCTGTTCACTGTTCACAAGACTGCGCTCAGAGGTTGGCACTTTGGGAGTCGAGGGCTGACCTGTCGAGTGGGTTTGTGACAGTGAGTGGACAAAACCGATCACGTGGTATACTTTGGAGATAGCATTAATTTTGCAATAATGCCGTCCTCAAAGTGAAGTACCATAGTGAGACACAGAGTAAAAAAAAAAGCAGTGCAGGAGTAAATGGCATTATACTGTGTTGGAATGGTACCTGTCTTTCCCACCCACCCACCCAAATGCCCGTGACTATCATTGTAAAACACAACGTGCACTAACACCAAAAAGTAAAGTAAAAGACCTTGAGGATACAAAAATGAAATACCAAAAGCCAGAATATTGTCAGGAGTGACGGAAAATGTACAGGAATCCAGAGGCAGAACAAGCAGTGACGTGCATCACAACAGTGGCGGTAGCAGTAAAGCAGTTACGGAGCAGAAGCCAGCCGAAGATGCACCGCAGCCGGAAATGTTTTCTCCTGTTAATTTCCAGTCATTCATGGTGCATGGCATGGTTAATTTTCATTATAGTAGTGGAAAACCGAGTCGGGTCACCCCAAATACATCGAAATGAGTTAAGACACACACAAACGTAGAATGGAAAGGAACTTATGATATATGGTAGGGAACGAGATCGGACTGACGTGCTACACAGAAATGAAAGGTCAGACAATATGCAAAATAGTTTCAATGGCAGATACCAAAACCCATAAATGAGCATATCGTGGACCTCCTACACAGGGTATGACAATAACAGCTGTGCACATTCGCAGAATTTTCAAAAAATAATGTTTAGAAACAGTTTGTGTTTAAGTATGTTTCCTGGTGTTTTGACAACTTCACAATATAAATGAAACTGTCTGTAAGTTCCAGAAAGTGCAGTAAACATGTCAAAACAGAAGAAAATGCCTGTGTATTATTTGGTTCACATTATAAAAAGAATACTTATAGTAAGCATAACTTCTATAAAACCATGTTACAAGAGCATTAAGCCACTCCGAAGGTGGCATCTAATGGGGAATTAATGCATGGTTGGGCCATTGTAGGCATGAGGCCGAACCCTCCCAACCATGCATTAATTCCCCATTAGATGCCACCTTCGTCATGGCTTAATGCTTACTTGTTCCACATTTTCTAGTCAAATAAAAGACACTTTTTAACTGCAAATGGTTTGGTGGCTCATGTTCCTGGAGCACAGTTTCTAGTTTTTGTCCCTCCCTCCAACTACCTGATGGATGCCATGTCCAAACCAGCCTGTCAGGGAAATAAAGCTGCCCCTTCTCACCCCCCCCCCCACACACACTATAAACAGTCCCCATGCATTACGAAGCCCATGAGTTAGAGTCTGGTAGTGCAGGGACTGTACAATATAACAGAATTATGCTCTGTGTAATGACTTTCATACATACTATATCCCAAAGTGTTTTACAAGGCACAGGAGTTCCATACTGGTAGTGCAGGGACTGTAGAATAGAAGAGAATTTCCAGTACCCAACCTGACCTGAAAGAGAATTACAAATAAAAACAAAAATTTGGCCCTCTCTCCCAACTACCTGATTGGTCTGGTGAGTGACCACTCCGGCATATCAGAGAATAAACAAACAAACAAAAAACACTTTCCTCCTCCCCCCAATTACCTGATAGATTCGATGCCCAACCCATCCTGTCAGAGAAAAAAAAATATGCTTCTCTCCCTCCAACTATGACGGGTCTAGTACTTTATGAAGCACAGAAGTTACAGTAGATTCTGGCAGTGCAAGGAATGTAGAACATAATAAAATTAGCTTTTAAATAATGACTTTCATACACCCTGCATGCAAATGTGTTTTACAAAGCTCAGGAGTTCCACATTAATAATGCAAGGAATGTAGAATAGAAAATGATTTCTGGTGCCCAATCTGGCCCAACAGGGAATTAAAAAAAAAAGAAAGAAAGAAAGAATCTGGCCCCCTATCACAACTCTCTAATGATTCAGCGAGCAGCCTGGCCCAGAGAATTCAAAAAATAAATAAATAAAAATCTGTCCCCCCTTCCCCAACTATCTGACAGCTCTAATGCTCAACCCAGCCCTTCAGGGAATAAAATGAATCCGTACCATTCTTCCAGCAACTTGACAGATCCAATGCCCAACCTGGCCCATGACAGGAATTGAACAAACAAAACAAAAAAAGTCCCTCTCTCTCCCAAACTACTTGGTTGGTCTGGTATGCAACCCAGCCTGTTATGGACTAAAAACTAAGACACACACACAAAACCTGACAAATCCAGTGCCCAATGCAGTCTGTCAACAACAACAACAACAAAAAATCTGTCTGCCTCCCCCTAAACTGCCTGACAAGTCCTGTGCCCAACCTGGCTCATCAGTGAATAAAAAAAAAAGTCAACCCCCCCCCACACACACACACACAGATAGGTCCGGAGTCCAGGCAGGCCTGTCAGGGAACCTGGCTCGTCAGGGAGTAAAAACAAAACAAACAAACAAAACCAAAAAACTACCCCACCCAAAAAAAAAAAAACAACAATGTGAGAGGTTTGGTGTTCAACTGCCTCAATAGGAAATAAAAAAAAATAAAATAATATCAGACCCACCTCCCAACAACCTGACGGGTCTAATGCCCAACCCCACCTTCCAGGAAATAAAACAAAAAAACAAAAAACAAAAAAAAAACGTTTGTCTCTCCACTACCACCACCACCAGCACCTATCTTACCTGTCCGGTGCCCAACCTGGCCCATTAGGAACTAAAAATAAATCTTTCCCTTCCCTCCAACTACCTAATGGGTCTCATGCCCAGCCTAGCCCCCTGTATAAAGCCAAACAGAGATCAGGAGGTGCCGCAGTAAAGTGGGGAGTGGAAGGTGGAATAGACGGAGTAGCAAAACACTGCTCTCCCCATGCCCATCTGCTAAGGTCGCAGTGAAGGCTTTAAACACTGCACAGGAGGCTTGGGGCTACTACTGCTGCTACCAGCCTCTTCAGTCATCTCCGCCTCATCCAGCCAGGAGTGTACTAGCATGGGAAACTGGTTATGGGGAAATGATGATGTAAAATTCTGAGGCCGTAAGCCCAAGTGCCTATGATCCCGTCTCCACTGCCCCACTCTACCTCTCTCGCTCTTTCCTTCTCTCAGTGCTCAGTCTCAACTCTGTCCTCACTCAAACAAGCACATAGGGATCACACTACCATGCACGCTCCAAGCCGTCCTGCTGTGCAGCAGAACAGTCAGGTGCCCAACTTTGCTCATCAAGGAATTAAAAAAAATAAATAAATCTAGCCCCCCCCCCCTTCCCATAACTACCTAACTGGTCCAGTGCCCAACATGATCTGGTACATATTAAAACAGTCTGTCCCACCTCTTCCACCCAACTACCCGACGAGTCCACGGCCAAACCTAGACGGTCAGAGAATAAAAAAAAATAAATACCACTCCACTCAACAACTTAAAGAATCCCAAAGAAAACGAAGGGTTGGATGTGCTGCAGGTTATCCTGGTGACAGATACTGAGGTCATTATCCATACAGGGGTGGTACACAGACCTCCAGCACAGGGAGAGGAGCTGGATAAGGACTTGGGAACGCCACCATCAGGATGACAAGTAAGGGGCAGGGGCTGCTAGTTGGGGACTTGGAGACTTCAGTCTGCCAGATGTGGACTGCAGCCTTCAAACTGCAGCTTCAGCAAGAAGCAGAGCCATCCTTGACTCCCTACAAGGGGCTTTTCTCAGGCAGTCAAGGAACCCACTAGGGATGGAGCAGTGCTGGACCTGGTGTTTGCAAAGGATGGAACTGCAGTCACCACAGGGGACAGTCCCCTGGTACCAGTGATCCCTGTGCAGTGTGGTTTAACATTAAGACAGAAACAAGCAAACCATATGAGGACAAGGATCCTGGACTTTAGCAGGACAGAGTTTAAAGAAATGGGAGACCGCCTCAGAAACTGTCTCATGGGGGGCAAGAGCAGAGACAGTGGGGAAAAAATAGGGATGTCATAATTAAAGCAACCCACCTCTTGTGTGAAGAAAATGAAGAAAAGTAGAAGGAAAAAGAGACCATTAAATTTCTCTAGGAAGTGGCCAAGATGGTGAGGGACACACAGAGGGAGTGAGACAGGGAGGTATACCAAGTTCCCCAAGGCTCTATTCCTGGTCCTCTATTTCTTCCCCCATGTTTTTTTACATGGTCTCTAATGCCCAACCATCAGTGGAAACCATCCTGTATGCTGATGACGCAGTCAGACTCAGGATGGTCAAGGACATGGCATCCCTGAACAATGCCATCCAGTAGGACCTTCTTTTTTTTTGTCAGTCTTTGGTAACCGGGTAAGGCCCACTAGGTACATGTGCCTGTTTTCAAGGGTGACCTGGGAGCACTGGGCGGTTAAGTGACTTGCTCAGAGTCACACAGTGTGTACGTGGAGGTTGTGAGAATCAAACCAAGGTCTGGTCTGATGGGTGTACCAAGCTCGTTCACAGCTCATTACTCTAACCTCTAGGCTATACTGCCAGCCCCTTGACCTACTCCAGCAGAGGTTTTGTAAAGCAGAGATTAGTTCTCAGCACCGACAAAAATAAATTTATGGTTTTCTCCGAGGTGCCCCAAAACAACAGATGGCCCCGCAATTTAACACTCATGTCAACCACTTAGCAAAAACTGTTCACATCAGACTTGGTTCTCTCTACTGAATGAAAAGGTTCCCAGTCCTGGAAACTAAAAGACTCTTTTCCCCATAACGAGATTCACCAAGTTTTCTAAAATGCAATTTGCACCACATGTTGTGGTGCCTTACTTGAGCGATATGCAGACTGGCTGTCATAAAAATTCTGTGCCATGTTTAACAGTGGAAGGGATTGTAAATTAGTTTCCAGTCAATCCCTTCCACTTTCCGGTCCTGGGAGCTGCCGATGTCCCACCCCCATGCTCAGGCATGTACTGATGTGTGCCCAGAGAGAGCATGGGGAGGCACTCCTTGAAAGTCTATGGGGCACCTTTTACGATGTTTTTATATATTGTACCGACCATTTCGTGATTAACCAAAGGCACTGGGTGACAAACAAGGGCTGTTAGTCACTCGGTGTCCATCACAAAATGATCATTATAATATATAAAAACGTTATAAAAGTTGCTCCCCATAGACTTTCATGGAGTGCATCCCCATGCTCTCCCTGGGCACACGTCAGTACATGCCTGAGCGTGGGGTCGGGACTTTGGCAGCTCCCAGGACCAGGAAGTGGAAGGGATTGGCAGGAAACAAATTTACTATCCTTTCCACTCTTAAATATGGCACAGAATTTTTATGACACATAGCCATTCTGCGCATCGTAGAAGTAAGATACCGCGACATGTGGCGCAGACCCTCATCTTAGGAAGTCTATAATTAAAGTACAGTTACGTAAGAACTTACCGTATAGCAGATCTTTGAGAGAGGCTCTTGCAGTAGGTAATTACATATAGGAGTGAAGCCGGCAGGCGTCAGGACCCCATGGAAAAATTTCTAGCTAGCAGTCTCTGGTGAGGGACCGTCCCCACGTCAGGTGACCGCGCCAGGAGACGCTGATATAAAGGGGCGGTCCTCACGCCCGCCCAGTTCTTTCCTCACTAAAGGCCAAAAGAGGCTGATGAGAGAAGGAAGATTTCTCACTGAAAAGGAGCTGAAAAAGCTTAGGGGGATGGAGGGGGAAGGAGAGCTTACTGCAAGAGCCTCTCTAAGATCTACTGTTACGGTAAGTTCTTACATAACTGTACCATCTTACTTCTAGAGGGCTCTTGCAGTAGGTAATTACATATAGGACTGAGTCCCAAGCAGTCTGGAACAAGAAGAAGCACACGGGAGGAGGAAAGCTACTCAAAGCAGATCCTCTAGCTGTGAAGGCCTTAAGAAAGGAGGCCTTGCAGAACAGCAAGCCCGAAGCCTGCTCTACGGCGAGAGGCAATATCCAAACTGTAATGTTTTGTAAATGTGTGGACAGAAGTCCAAGTGGCGGCAGCACAGATGTCTGCCGCTGACACGCTTTGAAACATGCCACCAAGGCAGCGACTCCTCTGGTGGAGTGTCCTCTTACTTGACCCGGAAGAGTCTTGTTGTACTTGTCATAACAGAAGGTGATGCAATGAGCCAACCATTTAGACAGGCATTGCTTAGAAACAGCATTGCCTTCTCTTTTAGGTGCAAAAGAGACAAACAGTTGATCAGTCTTTCTGAGATCCTTTGTTCTGTTAGTGTAGTATCTCAGAATCCGGTGAACGTCCATAGTGTGAAGTACATACTCCCCTTGATTGGAGTACTGTGTAAAGAAAGCGGGTAACTCCATGGACTGGTTCAATGTAGATTCTGCTACCACCTCGGGGAGAAACTTACGATTGTTACGCAGAGCCACATGTTCCTTGTGAAAAATCAAGTACGGGATTTTACACATCAGGGCCTGGAGCTCGGAAATCCTCCGAGCAGAGGTAATGGCCACTAGGAAGAGCGTCTTCCATGAAAGGAACTTCATGTCTGCTGAGGCCACTGGTTCAAAGGGAGGCAAAGTAAGTTCCTCAAGAATGAAGTTCAGATCCCAAGGAGGGCCGAGGACTTGGATGGGGGTCTCAGGTGAAGAACCCCTCTGAGGAAAGTCTTAGAGACTTCCAGTTGAGCAAATGTCCTGTCTGCAAAAGGAACATGGTAGGCCAAAATGGCCACCATGTGTACTTTCAGAGACGAGTGACTAAGACCCAAGTCAAAGAGGTGGCGCAGGTACTCCAGCAGCCGCCCAACCGAGCAGGAGAAAGGTTCAAAGTCTTTTGAAGCGGCCCAGATTGTGAACCTTTTCCACTTCATGGCATAGGTAGACCTAGTGGAGGGTTTTCTAGTCTCCACCAAAATCTCAGCCACCTGGGGAGAAACTCCAAAGTGGGCTTGAGCTATGTCTACAGGAGCTATGCATGTAGTTGAAGGGACTTGAGACCTGGATGGACCAGGGTCCCCTGATCCTGGGTCAGTAAAATTCATGACAGAGGAAGAAGAGGAAGAGGAGGTTCCTCTTTAGTATTGTTGCAGAAGAGAGAACCAAACTTGCCTGGGCCAGAAAGGAGCAATCAGAATAATTCATGCTCTATCTGAACCAAGTTTCTGCAAGACTCGCAGGATTAGAGGAATCGGGGGAAAGGCATAGACGAATCTGTCCTTCCAATATAGAGACAGATCGTCTCTCCAGAAAATGCCTCGCTCTTGAACGAGAGAGCGGAAGTCGGGAAGCTTTGCGTTTAGAGGGGAACTGAACAGGTCGACCTGTGGTGTTCCCCAACGTAGGAAGATATCGTCTAGTACCCCCTGATCCAGCTCCCACTCGTGAGCTTGGGCAGATGAGCGACTTAGTTTGTCTGCTAAGGTGTTCTTGACCCCCGGAACATGAATCACCGTAAGGTGAAGGTTGTGTTGTGCTTCCCAATCCCAAACTCTCATCACTTCCCTGCAAGAGGGTAGGACCAAGTCCCTCCCTGTTTGTTGATGTACCATACCACACACATATTGTCCATCTGGATGGCTAGGTGGCCAGGAAGAAGATGCAGATGAAGAGCTTGGAGAACATAAAACACCACCCAAAGCTCGAGCACATTGATGTGAAGTGTTTGTTTGAGCTTAGACTAAGAGCCCTGGGTCCGATGAGGACCGAGATGGGCTCTCCAACCTTCACCCGAGGCATCTGTGGTCAGAGTCTGGGAGGGGGGGAGGAAGGAAGAATGGAACTCCCCGAAGAAGGTTCTCTTGAACCATCCACCACTGCAAGTCTCGAACTATGGGGGAGGAGACTAGGACCAACTGGTCCAAGTCGTCCACCAACTGATCCCATTGAGAGCAAAGCGTCCACTGGGAGACCCTCATGTGGAGCTGAGCGTGAAGGACTGTCGGGATAGCAGCCGCCATAAGCCCGAGAAGGTGAAGAACCGACCTTACACTGACCCGCCTCCGGCCAGACAACAGGCTTACCTGAGTCTGGAGTGTGGCTGCCCTGTCCGGTGGCAGGAAGGCCCTACCCGGGGTCATGTCCAGTATCATTTCATATCCACCACTGCCCATCTGTATTCCAATGCTTCCTGCCCTTCCCTGGAGGACTGCCTGGCCCACAGCTCAGTTGTGTTCCTCCACAAGGTTGCACTCGAGAAAGTCCCATCATGCATCTCTGAGCTCTTCCAGCGCTCATCTAACGTGCAGGAGACCTGTTCCCAATTCAGATTTACCTTCATGCTCCCTTTCAGGAAAACTACCTCCGGGCTGAGGGCGCTGACCTACAGAGCCATTGGCCCTACTCACCCACCCAACTCCCTGATGTTGGTAACATTACCTTCTGCAGCTCCAGACTCTGCCAAAAAGTGCCTGACAATCTGCACTGCAGCTGTCTCTCCACATCCTGAACTGTACCTTATCCACTTTTTAAATTTATTACTGTACACCACAACTCTCTTCAAATGCCAGGCACATTACTCAGACAGTTCAGAACAAAACTTTATCTCGGTATTTACTGTACTCGTTCACAAAGCAGTGCAGAGCAACATTAAGTGCAGTTTGTACAAAGGTACAACAAGCTGTAGTGAGGCACTCAAGAAAGCAACAAACACAGCCGGCACTTCACCTCGAAAATAAGGTTTCGTCAAGGAGTTTTTTTGTTTTGTTTTGTTTTTTTAAATTGCACTCTGTACTTCTTGTGATGTTGACTGCTCCAAACCTGTCCCATATCCACTTGGTAATTTTATTACTGTACCCTGTATTTACTGAGATGTTGACTGATCTATACCCTGTACCTTCCTGTACAATTGGTTGCTTGTGAGAAGGGCTATGTAGCCCAGTCTTGTTTTCCAGTATAAAAAATAAAATTGCAATGAATGAAAAAATGGAGGGAAGCAGGAAAGGCACTAAGGGGAGCAAAGGCACAGACAGAGGAAAAGGAGATAAGTCTTTCTTCAGGTACATAAGTGAGACAAGGAAAGCAATGGGAGGGATAGTCATGATAAGGAGGGCTGAATGGTGAGAGTGCACAGAGAAGGATCAAGAAAAAGTAGACATCCTGAATTAGGAACTTCTGTTTAGTCTTTACAGTGTGGGGGGGTAGTACAGCACCAGAAAACAAGCATTTGTCAATGCCAAATGTTGTCGCAGTAGCAGAGCTAGAGAAGCATAGCACTGTGATTTTGTTAATGTGTCCCAAAAGGTGATTTTGCACAGTGAGCACGACATTGTGCGCCACAGCTGTGGAAACGTGTTTTGGGCAGGCTATGAAAATGGCAGCTGGACTGTTGATAAGGAGGCGCGAAATGCCAGTGGTAAAATGTGGCATGAAAATAGCTGCAGACGATCGGTTGCTGGCGGTGCGTGGAAATTCGCGCAGTAACGCTTGCAACACAGTCATTGTATGGACTTTCGGCACCAACTTTTCAACATAGGCATTTTAGGACCTCTGCTCATGAATAGTGTCACCGTCATTTTCTCAAACTGTCCTGAAAACTGATTTCGCACAGCGACCGTGCAGTTCTGCGTCGGACGTGCGAAAACAGATTTCAGCCAGTTGTACTGTTCATAAGGAGGTATGGAAAAATGGCAATGATGAACAGCTGGAGAGAAACTATTACAAATTCACAAAGTCACAAGCGTGCGTGCAAACTGCGCAACGCATGCTTGTAAAACACTCATTTTATTGACTTTTGTCCCCATATTTTCAACATAGGCATTTTAGGACATCTGCTAATGAACAGTGTCACTGCCATTTTCATAATGTGTCTCAAACACAGACTTTCCACAGTGACCACACTATTCTGCGCCGGAACTGCGAAAACAGATTTTGGTCAGGATGTGAAAAATGACAGCTGTACTGTTCATTAGGAGGCACAGAACAATGGCACTGTTGAAAATCTGGAATAAAATATTATAAGTTTCATAACTCACGCAGCATGCGCAGTAAATCCGCGCAACGCATCGTAACACAGCTGTTTTATGGAGTATTGTCACCAAATTTTCAACACATGCATTTTGGGACCTCTGCTCATGAATAATGTTGCTGTCATTTTCATAATGTGTCCCGAACACTGATTTCGCACAGTGATCGTGCTATTCTGCGCCGGAAGTGCGAAAATACATTTCGGCCAGGAAGTGAAAAATGATAGCTGTACGGTTCACAAGAAGGTGTGGTAAAATGGCAATGTTGAGAATGTAGTGAAAATATTGTGAATTGGGCGAACTTAACAAGGTAGCGAAAGTAACCGCGCAACACATCAGAAAACAGTCATTTTCATTTTCCCACCAAATCGGCAACATAGGCTTTTAGATTCCCCTCATGAACACGACACTGTCATTTCATAATCTGTCCTGAAAGGTGATTCACGCGAGTGACTGCGAAATCACCTTTCAGGACCGAATAACGCCATGACAGTGCAAGAATCCATGAGGAGGGGTCCCAAACCACATGTTGAAAATTTTGACCAAAATTCAAAAATGCCTGAGATATGCATCAAAGTTGAAAAACCTATCTATTCCATTATACAGCTTACGGCATTTCCTCAGTTCAGTCGACTTTGAAGAGTGCAGGCCGTGTTCCCAGGTCCACGAAGATCGTTGCTCAGATTCGCGAAGGTAAGTATGGGGTGTGGGGGGTGGGGAGGCAGGCTGCGCAGAGGGTGGGTGCGGGTGGGGGCAGGAGACTATGAGGGACCGTTTCTGTTTACAGATGACAAAAAAACAAACGTGGGACAGTTTTTTTGTTTTAGGATTGGCACGCTATGGGTGGGCTCTGAGCGTGCCACCTAACTGTTTGGGGGTCTGTAGTCGGACGGGATTGGGCACCCTCATCAGCACACAACACAGGAGGAGGATTTATGCGATGTGGATTGGGCACCCTCGTCGGTACACAAAGAAAGTGAGGGGTGGCCAAGCCGGGGGGGATTGGGCACCCGCCTCAGCTGATAACAATGGGGGTTCTTTATGCCGAGGGGCAGTGGGCTCCCCGTCGGCACTAAAAAGAAAGCAGGGGGCCGTGTCATGGAGATTGGGCACCCCTTGGCATTTAACAATGGGTGATTTATGCCGACAGGGAGGGGCTCTCCCGTCAGCACATACAGAGGGGCAGGGTTAACCGACAGGGGGATTGGGCACCCTCGAAGTCAGCAGTTTATCGGCCACTGTGCTGCCATGCTCATAATGTAGGCGAGCACGTCCAGGGAAGGTCCGCTGCGTCTGATGAGCTTTGCTCGGATTGCAGCAGACCCTTTCTTAGATGTGCTCACCACATTATGTATGCATGGTGTGGCACTGGCATGTAGGCTGATTGGGGAATGAGGGACGAACCTACTGGTGCGTGCACTGCATTCGCCCAACAGTGACCGCGCCTCCAAAGCTGCACTACCATAACATGTTGGCTGTGCAAGCACGCCAACATAAAAAGGGGAGGGAGAGGTGGACACAAATCTATTTTCAGCAGAAAGGGTCCTGCAGGAACTTGCAGCTCTGAGAGTGAACAATGCTATGGGACCAGATGGGAGGTGCTAGCTGCCCCACTGACAGCCTTATTCAACAGCTCACTGGAACTGGGTGTGGTTCTGGAGGACTGGAGAGCAGACGTGGTCCTGCTCTGCAACAGCAACAGCAGGGAGGTGCTAGCAACTCTAGGCCAGTCAGTCTCACATCAGTGGTGGGGGGATTAAAGGAAACACTGTTAAATTAACAGTTTGTAGAGTATCTTGAATCCAACAGGATACAAGACTGAAGGCAGCATGGATTCCCGGGGGGGGGGGGTCAAACCAGATGAATCAGATTCAGTTTCAGTGACTGGATGACTAGGGCAATAGATCAGGGGAGGGCAGTGAATGTGGCCTATCTGGACTTTAGCAAAGCCTTCGACACTATACCACACAGGAGGCAAATAAAGACACTGAGCAGCCTAGGGGTGGGAACTAAAGTAGTAATTGGGTAAGGAACTGGTTACTGGATAGGCACCAAAGAGTGGTGGTTAACAGCACTCACTCGAATGAGAGGAGAAGGAGTAGCAGGGTGCCACAGGGCTCAGTACCGAGACCGGTCCTCTTAAATGTCTTCATAAGAGATATTGCAGAAATACTGAAAGGGGAGGTATGCCTTTGTGCAGAGGACACCAAAATCTGTAATAGAGTAGACACTCAAGAGGGGGTGGACAGAATGTGTAGGGACCATGGGAACCATGAAGTGTGGTCAAGAACATGGTAGTTGTGGTTCAATGCCAAAAATGCAAAATCATGCACCTAGGGCATAGGGACCCAGTAGCACAGTATAGGATGGGGGCAGGTTCTGACGGTCACTAAACAGGAACTGGACCTTGGGGTTATCACATCTGATGACCTCAAAGTGGCAGGGCAGTGTGACAAAGCAGTGTGTAGGGTAGTAGGATGCTGGGATGCATAGGGAGAGATCTCCAGCAGGTGGAGGGTGGTGGTGTTGCCACTGTATTGCTCACTTGTGAGACCCCACCTGGAGTAGTGTGTCCAGATCTGGAGGTCACACCTCAGAAAGGACATAAGTCAGGATGGAGGAAGTCCAGAGGAGGGCCGCTAAAGTGGTGCAGTGGTTACATCAAAAGTCCTACAAGAAGAGATTGAGGGATCTCAACATGCACACTCCGGAGGAGAGAACAGCAAGAGAAGACATGGTAGAGATCTACAGGGACCTCACAGGGGTGAACAGGGTGCAGGAGGGTAGACTCTTCCAAATGAGAGAGAGAGAGAGAGAGAACACAAAAAGCAGAAGTGGGGGGCTGGGGATTAGAGGAAGTACTACTTCACTGAAAGAGTGGTGGATGCCTGGAACAGACTGCCGGCAGAAGGGGTGGAGATGAAAATAGTACGGGACTTCAAGTATACGTGAAACAGACACAGAGGAACATTAGTAAATAGGTAGGGAGGCAGGAGATTCTCCAGAGACCATTTTGGGTCTATGGAGACAAACTAGGCAGGGACCTTTTGGGCAGAGACTGGGTGAGCCAAGTGGTCCTCTTCAGCCAATAAATTCTATGTTTGGCATTTCCTTGCCTTCCCGGCCAGTAAGAGAAGAAAACAGAACAAACAAAACAAAAACAAAACAATACACTGTCTCCCTCCACTAAACTACAGACAAGTCTGATGTCCAACCTAGCCCATCAGGAAATAAAAAAATATCTGGCCCTGCCTCTCCCCTCAATTACCTGATGGGTCCAGTGTCCAACCCGGACCATTAAGAGAGTTAAAAGGAAAAAAAAATGGTGATATGGAGGGGATGCTATTGAATCTGATGCTGGGGGGATGAAACTAATTGGCTGGGGTTGGGTGGACTTGAACTACTGTGTGTAGTGCATTACTCATTACTAAAAAGCAGTTATGTTGTGTCTAACCCCTCCTTGTGGGCACTGTACACAAAAATATCTGTAAAACAGACATTGGATATGGCCCTTCTAGAACTACAATTATAACAGTGATACAGGTGAGAAGTATGACCTGCTACCTAAATAAACAAAAAGAACATAAAAAAGCCCTCTGACGGTCACCTTTGCCTGACATTCAGGTCCTGCCAGCGACCTCCCAGCTCCGTCAGATGCTCTCCCCACTGTGTGACAAGTGAGGATCCACATGAAGCAGGGTCCAAAAGTACCAATGACTATCATATAGATGGCCACAGTACAGGGATTTTTGGCAGTCCCCCCCCACCCCCTAGAGCCCTGCCGACCTCTCACTGATGCTGGGCTGTGCCTCGTCAGGCCTAATTTGGAAGGAAATCTTGGGGCTGACTGCTGCTGCAATTGTTGTGTAAGAAATCTGTATTTTGAAACACATTTCTGGACATACATGCTTGTTAATGGTTCACTGGGGGGTTTTGGCTGGGGGGGTGTGGTAGAGCTAGTGTGAAACAAAAGGGAAAGGCCTTGTGTGTGTGTGTGAAATATTTCGTGCATGTGACTAGAAGCAGCTAATAGGCCACTACTGATTAGTACTTCATTTTGGTGAAGTAAGTGATCCCAGAGCATTTAGACCACACAGCAGGACGACGGTGTCTTACTTTGGGTTGTCTGTAGGGTGTTCACAGGACTGACAGCAAGACCACAGGGGATTCTGCCCAATAGAGGTCAGGTAAGAGAGCAGGGGACTACAAGACGAAGGGGGGGTCTGCAATTACAGGTTGGCAAAGAGGCCTGAGGAAGTAGGCTAGGAGAATGTTTGGAACTACTCCCTACCCAGGGTAGGCCAAGGCATGTGGCTATACTGATCAGAGGGATCCACATCCTTTCTGGGGTAGGCCTGCAAAGGCAGCTGAGTACACTGAATGGAACTATCCCTATCTAGGGTGGGTCTGTGGAGACAGGTGAGGTAGTGTTTATAATAGGGTGCTGAGGGGAAGGGTGGTATGCTGAAGGGGTTGTGGAGCTGCAGAGTTCCTGAGAACAATGTGGGAGACAGGGAGTTGCCAGTATGTAGGAGGCTAGGTTCTTTGATGTCTAAGGTCAGGGTTTGACCTTAATATTGTTTTACTTGCCCAAAACCTAGTGCAAATAGGTCAGGGCTAGTGCAGCTAACTCTCTACTTGTCCGTCTTGGCTAGTGCAGGTTTTGCATGACCATTAATGAAGTTGAAAAAGTCCCTACTTTAGCAGGCTGTAATCCTTTTGCTAATCTCCCTCAGTGTTCCAGGCATCCTGGTGTGATTAACAGCTCATTAAGAGCTGCAATTATCTGGCAGTTTAAGAGGAGGATCCAACAAAAGATTCAATGTGAGTCATTATCACTCAATTGTTAGGGCATTCAGCTAGTGTGCATGCTGTGATCAAGGGCAGAGTGCTGTTAAGTAACTAGCTTCCAGTTTGCTGAACTTGTCTTTGATTTGTCCCACAATATTAAAACCAGTGTGCCTCATTTCCCAACCTTTTGAATGCCTGTATCCAACACTGTAGTGACAGAATGCTATCATGTATGCACAGTCTGCCCAGCCAGGTGGTCTGTCCACTCTATACTTTCTCTGGACACCACTGCAGACTAGGCTCTGAAGTGGCCATCCATAGACCAATAGCTGCCATTACAGACTGGTGTATGGTTCACAGCTCCTCTTAATGGATCAAACCAGTCAATGCCATCAATGCAGTACCACCCAGCATATCATTTCATCCTAAAAACAATGCTTTGGAGCATGCATGGTACAAAGCAAAACCTTAGTAAAATATATAATTTGAAAGGTTAAAATAGGTATTCCTGGCATGCACAGATCATCCTATATAGAAAGAGAAGCAGTACATCATCATGCTTGTATACTGCTCCCCTTTGACTGATGAAAGGACACTTATGAAAAATATGTTTTTGTTAGGGCAGAGCATGTTAAATCAATATTTTTGTGCCTGGTATATATAAGCAGATATGTCAAAGTTTCTTACCTCCCAGCCCCCTGTGTTTGTTTAACTCTCTCCAAAGAAATCCTAGAACTGCCCCTGGCTCACTTCGCAGTGTAAGAAAACTTCCAGAAGTGCAATTCTGGTTAATCACAAGGTGGGGGATGAGAGTGTCTTTCTCTGCCTGATTCTGTACATTGCCCTGCAGATCAGGGTGGGACTGTGGTGACGTACATGATGATGTTGGCTATTGTGTGTGCAGAACTAGAGCTGCCTGATTGAACATTTGCTATTATGTTATTCTCTGGTTTGGCAGGGAGGGGGCGAAGAAAGAGGAAGCAAGGGGCACATTGTAAAAAAAAAAAATGGGGGTACACACTGCGAGTGTTTGGACTGCAATCTTTTTTTTTTTTTTTTGCTGGGGCAGAAAGCAATGTGGGAGCAGGATAAATATGCAATAATCAGAGTATTTCTTGGCTTGCATTTTTCCTGTATAATCAATCAAAACTGACCATTATTATTGTGGGCTAGTGCAATTTTTAATCAACTTGTCCGGCTGCCTAGTGCAAAAAAAAGTTAAGGTTGACCCCTGTCTAAGGTGCAGCTGCTAAGAAAAGAGTTGGAAATTCCTACAGGATGGCTGGACCAGGGGTGAGATCAAGGAGCAGAGGGAGTGCAGGGGAGTTCTGGGAGGTCCAGTTGTGCAAGGAACCACGGCCCCAGAGGAAAAGGAAGCCAAGGGAGGTGGGATGGAAGACCATGCGGAGGACAGGATGGGTTCGGGGGGGGGGAAGGTGCACCTACGAAAGTACCAGTATGGAATCGCTTCCAGTCACTGAACACTGCAGGGGAGAGGGGGGAGCTAGAAGGAACTCTGATGACGGAGGGTCAGCTGGTCTGGAGTAGGGGTTCATGACAGGCTACAGTGAGACAAGAGGGAAACAGGCAGAAGGAAAGGATAGCAGGAGGAGAAAAGGGCATGCTTTTTTTTATATTTTATTCTTTGTTAACTGGGTAAAGGCCACTAGGCACAGGTGCCTGTTTTCGGGGGCAACCCAGGAGCACTGGGGAGGTTAAGTGACTTGCTCTGGGTCACAAAGTATGCAAGTGGAGGCTGTGGGAATCAAACCCAGCTCCATCTGCTGGATGTACCAAGCTCATTCAAAGCTCATTATGCCAACCTCTAGGCTATACTGCCAGCCCTGGCCAGGGAAGCAGAGAGGAGGCAGAGGTGGAGAGACAGGAAAGGTAGGGTTCAGCGAGAGCTGTGGAGAAAGGTGGAGTTAACAACAAGGACAGAGGGGTTGATAGGCAGTCAGCAGTTGAAGAGAAAGAGGGAGGGGGAAAGGGTAAGGAAGTGGGTGGGGGGATAGGAATGGTGGAACAGGTAATGGTTGGTCCAGAAGCAGGAGGGGTGAAAGGGAAGGGTGGAGGTAGAGTTATAATGATGACAGGGATCCAGTAGTGAAGGGGATTAGATGGGCTAGGAGAGAGAGAGAGAGAGGAGTGAGAGTGGGGGAGAGAGAGACAGACAGAGACAGACAGAGAGAGACAGAGAGAGAGGTGGGCCTAGCAGAAATAAGAGCAGAGTGCTTAGGACCAAAGGTAGGCCACCAAACATGTGGGGGCAATGCACTCATTCACCTAGGTACCAGTGGTCTAGCTGAGTGTGAGGTAGGGACAGTTCAAGAGAGGTTTAGATTGGTAGGGCAGGTTTGTAGAGCTGAGGCTAGGTCCGTAGCCTTCTGAGAAGTGCTGCTGGGCTTGCCAGCATGGTAGCGCTGAGGGTTGAGGTGCTGGACGCCTTACCTTGCACCACACTGGCGACCCGGGTTCAGGAATGACCTCGGGTCGCCGGAGAGCTGGCACGGGGAGGGAGGAGGACTGAACAGCCAAAAGGCAGCCTCCTCTCCTAGGTGGTCACTGCCCCCCCATAGTTTCGCCCTTCCAGTGGGAGGACTGGTGGGTAGCTTAGGTAGGATGGGGTGGCAGTGTAGCAGGAGAGTGCCCGAGTGGCATGTGGGCTGCTCTCCACATGTGCATGCCTAGGGGACAGGGAGAAAATGTGGGGGGGGGGAAGCTGATAAAAATCTATATAGAAAAAAAAAAAAAAGAAGAGCTGCTGGTGCCTAGAACCGCACAACTAGGAAACAAAGGATAGAGGAGTTTAATGGCTGACAGAGGGAATAGTGTGTAGGGAGGAGGGATTTGAATACATACGGAACTGGGGCGGCTGGGATGATAAAACTCTCTTTGCACCTGATAGGCTGCACCTAAGCAGGAGAGGAATCAGGCTGCTAGGAGAATGTTTTGGCAAACCTATAAGCAGGAGCTTAAATTTAAACTTAATTGAGGGAGAGGGAGCAATGGATGCAGCAACTGCTGTTACCCAGAGGAGGGGGCAGGCAGACCCCCCCCCCCCAATAGAGAACACAGTGCAGTCAGAAAGGCGAGGCAGAGAAAGAATAGAAGGGGGCTTATGGAGAGTGCCTTCTGGAGCAGGGATGACCAACCCCCCTCATTTAATCAGCACAGGGGGGTCAATAAAGGGGAAGAGTGGTGGAAATGGGAGGAAGCTAGCGGTGACCAAAAGCAAGGGAGAGGACCAAGCACAGAAGACAGAAGGGACAGACAGCCAAGCCGGGGAGCGCACCTGGTCAAAAAAAAGAGGGGAAAGAGTCATAGTGTCCCTAAATGCCAGAGATCATGGGGGCAAAATGGACAACCTGCAGGCCATGATGGCCGAGGAAAAGGTGCATCTGACAGCAGGCACCGAGACCTGGGCTACCTCAAATCATGACAGGGGCCTCTCCATTTCAGGATACGCTCTCTATAGAAGAGACAGGAAGAAAGGGGAAGGGGTGGCACTGTATATCAGGGAGCATGTTACTGCCACTATGGAGGACATAGAGGATTAGAAAACAGAGGCATTGTGGGAACAAATCCAAACCGCAGCAGGAAGGAAATTAAGGCTGGGTGTAGTTTACAGGCCACCTAATCAGGAAGAGGACAAAGACAGATAGTTGGGTACCATGATCAGTATCGTGGCTGAAAGAAGCGAAGTGGTGGTGATGGTAGACTTCAGTTTGTCTAAGGTGGATCAGAGTGTCCATCCACCACCTGTGCCAGGAGCCAACTGATACTGGATGTTGTCCAGGATGGGTTCCTGGTTCAGGGGTAACCGAGCTGACATGGAGGGAGCCATCCTGGACCTGGTATTAACAAATGGGGATCACATCCGGGACATCACAGTAGAGGAGCCCATGAGGAGTAGCGACCACCAGATGGTGTAGTACAGAGTTGACCTGAGAAAGGAAACACCAAGCACGAACACAAAAGTACTAGACTTCAGGAAGACTTACCTGTGGTATAATGGGACAGATTTCAAGGGGGCACCCAGCTAACACTGAGGAAGATAGGAGTGTGGCTCAGAAGTGAACAGTGCAGGGAAGCGGATCATGGCAGCCACTGACATGTGCTAAAGCAGAAGGGGAAGAATTCCAAGGTCAGGAAGACAAGCTGATTCAGTAGGGAAGTGAGCCAGGCAGTGCGGGATAAGAGGCCACACACAGGAAGTACAGGAAGTCCCAGAAGGATGATGGTGAGGGAGTCTACTTGGAGAAAGCTAGAAGGATAGTAGGATAGTGAAGCAGGCCAAAACTAGGGAGTAGCTGCAAACTGCAGATGTAATTAAGGAAGGAAGGAAAGTATTCTTCAGGTATATCAGTGAAAAGTGGGACACGAAGGTAGGCATAGTGAAGCTAAAAAATGAGGAGTGGTGAGTGAGAGGCAGTGAAGAGAAAGCAGAGGTGTTGAACAAATACTTCTGTTCTGTCATTACTAATGGAAAGGATGGACCAGTGCTGCAGGGGAGGATGCAGGAGGGGATCCTGGCTGATGACAGGATAATGGTTAGGGAAGGGATAATCTCCCTTAAGGTAAACAAGTACCCGGCCTAGATGGCGTGCACTCAAGTGTTGAGGGAGCTGGCAGGTCAGCTGGTGGATCTGTTCAACAGCTCCTTAGACATGGGTGGTACCACAGGAGTGGAGAACCACACATGTGGTACTACTGCACAAGAGTGGGCCTAGGGATGATCTTGGGAACTACAGGCCGGTCAGTCTGACCTCCATTGTGGGTATGCTTATGGAGATCATTCTGAAAGAAAGACTAGTTAATTTCCTTGAAGCCAATAAGCTACAGGACAAGAGACAGCATGGGTTCACGTCAGGGAGGTCTTGTCAAACCAACCTAATGAACTTCTTTGACTGGGTAATAAAGGCAGTGGACAAGGGTCAAGCAGCTGACATTCTGTATTTGGATTTCAGCAAGGCCTTAGACTCTGTGCCCAACAAGAGGCTGATCAGGAATCTGGAGGATTTAGATGCAGGGAGTAATTTAACCAGGTGGGAGACAAATTGGCTCAGTGGTAGGACCTAGAGGGTAGTTGGGGGGGACTCTCAGAAACAAGAGAAGTTACAACTGGTGTCCAACAGGGGTCAGTGTTCGGCCCCGAGCCGTTTAATGTGTTCATGGATGACACTGGATGGACTTAAAGGCAAGGGCTAACTCTTTGCAGACAACACTAAGTTTTGTGGGAGATTGGTCACAGACGAAGGGGTACAAGGAGGACCTGTCAAAACTGGAGTGGTGTTCTGGCAGCTGGAGTTCAGTGTAAAGAAGTGGAAAGTCATGCACATAGGAAGGAAGAACCAGGGGGGTGAGTACGGTCTTGGGGGGCTGGAGTCCAGGCTACTGTCAGAGCATGAAAAGGACTTGGAGATAGCCATCACCAGTAACCTTAAACAGGCTACACAGTGTAGGAAGGCAGCAGCCAAGGCAAACAGAATGCTAGGTTGTATTGCTAGAGCGATCACAAGCAGAAGGGAAGTTGTATTGCAGCTGTACAGATCCTTGATGCTACTTACACAAGGATCAACTCAAATCAAATTTTATTTATAAAGCGCTTTTCAAAAAACTAAAGCACATATACAACAGTTACATAAAACAAACATTCAATCATAAAAACATCTAAAATAAAACAGCAGAGGGAATAAAACTAGGCATCGTCTCCAAATGCCAAATCAAATAAATACGTTTTTTAGTGAGGACTTAAAAGTCTCGGTGGACAGGCACTCTCTAATCCGACGAGGTAGAGAAAATGCCCTTGTACCTGATGTCTGAAGATGGACCCTGGGAACCTCTAGCAATCCCTCATCGGCGGATTGGAGGGGGCAGTAGGGTCGGAGGAGGTCTTGCAAGTAACCTGGTCCCTGTCCATGTAGGGTCTTACAGGTCAGCAACGTGACCTTGAAGGTGATCCTCCACCACACTGGCAGCCAGGGCAGTTCTCGCAGCACAGGAGTGACATGGCTAGATCTTGACAGCCCCATCAACAACCTGGCCGCAGCATTCTGCACCAGCTGCAGGCAACTGAGATCCACCCCCGGAAATCCCAGGTATAGAGCATTGCAGTAGTCAAGACGAGAGGACACAAAGGCATGAACCAACATAGGAAGGTTCTCGGGCAGAACAAGGTGCTTTATCCTGGCGATGTTCCTCAGACGGTAGAAAGAGGACTTGACAACAGCTGACACCTGCTCTTTTAGTGTCAGCTCATCATCAAGCACAACGCCCAGGTTCTGAACCCGTTAGGAAGGTCTCAACTGGTTGCCCCTAGCACAAGGCCAGACAGCTGCCCAAGAGTCAACTTCTTTCCTCGCTGACCTGGGTCCACCACCAGCACCTCTGTATTATCAGGATTTAGTCTCAACCAGTTAGCACTCATCCAGTCATGAATCTCAGTGAGGCAGTTAAAGAACAAGATTGCACTGTTCTGTTCAGGTACAAAGGACATGTACAGCTGAGTATCATCTGCATAGCAGTGAAAACTCAGCCTGTACTGCCTTATAACATCTCCTAACGGCAACATATACACCCTGAATAGCATGGGGGATAGCACGGAACCTTGTGGCTCCCCACAAGGCGGGGAGAAGGGGGCTGAGGGAAAAAACCCTAACACCACCCTCAGAGTCCTGCCTGTGAGGAAAGAATGGAACCATCTGCGGACTGTCCCCGACAGTCCACAGAGTAGCCGCAGGCATTCCAGCAACACCCCATGATCCTTGGTGTCAAATGCTGCGGAGAGACCAGGGAGGATCAAGATCAAATGACTCCTCCGAACTCTTGCTATCAGGAGATCATTAAGTACCCGAACCAGTCCTGTCTCAGTACTGTGTCTCTTCCTGAAACCTGACTAGAGAGGATCATAGACTTCGTGGGTGGTAAGAAAGTTCCTGAGCTGCAATGCAGCCACCTTCTCAATAACCTTGCCCAGAAAGGGCAGGTTAGAGACAGGTCTGTAGTTTGCAAGACAGTCTGGGTCACAGGAAGATTTCTTTAAGAGGGATGTCAACACTGCCTCCTTCAGGGGGTCCGGGAACACCCCCTGGTCCAGCGAGCACCAGACTATCTCCGCAAGGATCGGTCCGATGACATCCAAAACATCCCACAAGGAGGCACGTTGGACCAGGATCCAAGCCACAGCAAGTCAGTCACAAGCCCCAAACAAACTTCACAATATCCACGATCGCTGGCTGGTTGAAATCTGTCCAGACAGGCTGGGTGTCTGTGCCTTCGCATCGACCACCGCCGAACTCATTTGAACGAGTCAAGCAGATCTCCGACTAGATGGAGAATACCTTATCTGCAAAGAATTCAGCAAACTCATCACACTTAGATTGGGGGGGGAGAGAGGGAGCATGACTGAAAACGTCAGGTACCTGAAAGGTATAATCAAGGTGGATATTGGGGATACTGCTATAAACTGGTGGGGGATCAAGAAGGAGGTCATGAGACATTTCTTCATAGAGATGGTGATGTCAGGATAGAATGAACTCCCATCTGAGGTTGTAACTCAAAAGACAATGGGGGATTTCAAAAGAGAGTGGGACAGGATGGGGGGTGCACTGTCACCAGGGAGGGGGATGGGGTCCACTGTAATCTCTGGATCAGGGACACTGCAATTGAGCAGACTCGATAGACCATAAGACTCTCTTCTGCAGGCTATTTTGTAAGTTTGTATATGTGTTCAGTGAGCCCCTATGAAGGAGACATGCTGCCCATCCCACTGTAGGGGTCCTGTGGCATCACAGCCCAGTGTCATTTCTCACTGGCTAGGCGCCCTGCAGAGCAGCAGTGCTACCTCAGCCCCCTTGGCTGCCTGACCCAGTTCTAAGGTTCGCTCCCCAAGAAGTGCACTGTGCTACCTGTTCAAAAATGGGCTGATCTTGTTTGTTTCTTGTACACCCAAAAGGACACCAGTGCCAGGGACTCCAGGCATGTGCACACAGAAGCATGGCAAAGCAAAGCCAGTTCTATCCCACAGAGCTTCACAGCTGCTCTGTCACCTCTGATCACCGAGATCGGTAGTACTGCAGCAGGATCAGCATCCTTTTCACCCCGGAGGTGGAGACCCCGCCCTCTGGGATGTTGAATCCTTGTCCCCTTGCTGCCCTCTGACATTCTAGACTCTTTCCTGAGTCCTCAGTATCATGCGTGAAATTCATTCATAGTTCCCTCATATCATACCAAGTTTGCTCAAAATTCTATCACCTTTTCACTGATTATTCTTTATAACAAACTGCCCAGCACTATAGTTGACCATCCTAAAATGTCTAGTTTTAAGACAACTTTTAGAAGTTATATGTTGCCAAATTCTGTGTGTAAGTGTTATAACTGACTTTTTTACAATTATTTTATTTGTTTCCTGTCATTTTGTACATGTGATGCATTTAACACTGGACGTCGGTGAAAATGGGTTTTTCGCCCACAGACCATTCCGTATAAAATAAAAATGAAATGAGCGGCAGCAGTGCCCCTGTACCATTGGCCCAGCTATCCATACTGTTAACAAAAACATCCAATAAACTTATAATAAGGCAGTGATAAAAAAAGATTAACAAACAAGGTCTGCCGGCTTTGCTAACTTTTGTTATGGTCCCTGAACATATAAGAAATAAGAGTTGTAGGAATGCTGCTACTATCAGGCCACTGTTGCTAGAAGCAAAACTGAAGGGAAAAGGGGAAAAAAAAAAAAAAGTGTACACAACAGAGGAGGTTGAAGAATTTATTGATAAAGGAGGAACATGGAGTTAACTATGAGCAAAGATCTCCTGCTCTAAAATTAGTATTTAATCAAAATAATATATTTGACTTATCAGAGGGCATTTAAGATCTCTATAGTCCTGAGAGGACAACTAAAGCTATTCTGTTAGTACCTGTACCAGTTACCACAGGTGTGTGTTTGGGGGGGGGGGGTTCTACTGCGGTTTCCAAGTGCAGTTTTCTTACCTGATACAGTTCTTTGGGTCATGCTTGCAGTCAACGTTGCAGCGAAAGCGTTCCCATGCGAGCCAGCCCATGGGAGGTGTCCTCATCAGTCCATTGTCCATGGAGAGGCCACAGCCAAAAAAGGCCAAAAGGAGAGACAGACCCAGCAGATGCATCCCTGCACACAGAGGGGGAAAAACATTAGAAACCAACCAAAACATAACTTCGCTTACCAATAATGCTGCAGATCAGACATTTCACATTCCATGGTGTAATACATGCACATATAATAGCAGGACTAAATACGCTGCACTATTCACAACCACTGGGCCAAAAAAGCTAGAAAATGAAGCACACCGAGAAGGGTTCCCAGGCCATGATCAGGAATGATTTACAACTGGTCACAAAAGTAGTTTCTGTGGTCAAGCCATGGACTCAGTACTGAAACAGATACAATATATCTTACCAAATGTGTGATACTGTAAACACATTAACCAAGGACAGCAGTATTGCCCAGAAGTTAAGAGTAATGAGCTGTGAATGAGCTTCATACATCTACCAGAGCTGGGTTTGATTCCCACAACCTCCACCTGCATACTGTGTGACCCTGAGCAGGTCACTTCAACCTCCCCATTGCTCCCAGGTTGTCTTGAAAATAGGCATTGTGCCTAGTGAGCCTTGCCTGGTTACGTTTACTGACACTGTCTCACAAAAAGAAAGAAAATCAGTCTTTCAGACCCATAATCAGGTTGATAGTTTCAAGCTGTGCACGGAGACATTTGCAATTACTTGAAAAACTGTTAGTCAGAAAAACCTCTGAGGGATGCAGCATCCAGTTTCCAAGGAAGGCAGCACCAGTAGCATATTAAAACATGAAATAGCACATTAGGCAAATACAGCGATTGTGCCAATTACAATACCATTCATAAACAAAATTATACACAATTACAAGGACACCTTAAAGAAGAGAACAGTGTGTGTGTGTGTGTGTGTGTGTTTTGTTTTTTTTCTTATCCCCACCTACCTGCCTTCTCCTGTATCACTCCATGGTACCCCCCCTCCTCAATCAATGGGGCCCAGACTACAGCCTACAATGACCTGTTTGGTGCAGGCGTCAAGAAGCAAGTTATAACAAAATCTCTTGCAATTAAAGATTGTCCTTTTGACTTTCATGCATAAATTACCCCTTCTTGCATCGATTCTGGAATTGTATTTCATTACTGTCCGCTGCAATTAGTTTTTGCATTCTGAGCTGCTAAAAACTGCAGGGTGTACCAGAGTTTCTATAGCAAGCCTGGTGGTGTTGTGAATACAGGGTTCTACTGCTGACATCACTGTAGGTCAGAGACAATTTCACACACCAAAAAAAAACACAACATACTGACAAGGTATTTGGATTCTGGCATAATGCATTGCTAACTGGGTGTCTTGGGGAAGGGGAACACAGTATGTACACCGAGTACTGGTAGGTTTCCCTTGCAACATTGTTGCAACTGCATGGTACTGCACAGTGTCAGTCACTCCTCTATCCTATAGTGATGTCATCAGGAGCTAGCAGCCCAGCAACTGAACAGCAATGGCAAGTGCAGCAGGGCTCAAAAACAAATCCAAATTATGGAAGGCAGAGTAAATCTTGGCCAAAAATAACAAATGCACACACCTTTTCAGGTCTAGTACTGCATACAATGACCACAAGCTGTAGCTTTTTGGACCATCATGAAAGTTCCTCTTTAAGGACAATACTCAATGGTAGAGCCAGTGCACCCAAAAGTCACCTGTTGCCAGAGCAATGGCATCGCCACTACAGCACTGCTGGATTAAGTTGCATCAGTATGGGATCTGCCACCAGATGGCATGCTTGGCTGGCCCAACAAGCAGTACACAACTGTTTCTTTGAAAGTAACAACCTAAGGAGGATCAGTTAGTGGTAGGAAAAACAACAACAAAAAAAACAAACAAACAGGACTGATCTATATTAGGGTAGGTCATCGAATGAAAAACAATTAGGTTTGTAAAATGTACAGTATGTCAGATACCTAAATTAATTGTGAATTAAGGGACTTTTCTTGTTATCATAAAATGCCATTATCAAGAGGTAAATTTACAGCTGCTGGTTGACATGATCTCACACGTGTAAGTTAAACTTGGTTCAGGAGTAACAATTAGATTGATTCAGGGTACATAATGTCAACGATGAAGGACAGCTGCTGTGTTCGGAATATAATTCTGTACTAAGAATAGACATGGAGATAATGAAAGGTATCAAAGTGAAATGACATGCATCTGTCAAACTGTTCCATTTTTTTCTAAGCCTAGATCCATGCCGTTTGTGGTGTTGGAACCTGCACATCAATATGAAATCTGAAACAGGAGGAAATAATCCCCCCAGCAGTTTTTAGCAAAGGGGTAGCACCCATTGTGTGTACCTAAAACTGACTAAGGAGTCAGGATCTCCAATGATTACGAGGTCTCGAACTATTTACTGGCTAACGACCAATTAATAATAATAATAATAAAAAACTTTATTTATAATGCGCCTTTCAAAATCAAGGCGCAGTACATAATTAAAAGAATTTCACAGTACAACATCATTGTGAAAACAACCAAACTATAACATTCAATCCACATCAACACCGTCCCCATACGCCCTATTCCTTAAGCACGCTTTCAGTGCTTGTTTAAAGCCCCCCACAGTCATGCACTCCCTAATCCAATGAGGTAGAGAATTCCAGAGGGTCGGTGCTGCAAACATGAAGGCTCGGGCCCCAGAAGATTTTAAAAACACCCTCAGAATCTCCAGCAACCCCTTGTTGGCCGAGTGGAGTGGTCGCTCGGGTAGGTAAGGAACCAGGAGCTCTTTCAGGTAGTCAGGGCCCAGTCCGTGTAGGGCTTTATAAGTCAATAGTCCAACTTTAAAGGTGATCCGCCACTGAACGGGCAGCCAGTGCAGCTCCCACAGCACCGGGGTAATGTGGGAAGATCGAGGAGTCCCCATCAACAACCTGGCTGCGGAATTCTGCACCAGCTGCAGGCGGCGGATATCAACCCCTGGAAGCCCAAAGTAAAGGGAGTTGCAGTAATCTAAATGCGAGGTCACAAAGGCATGAATCAATGTTGGCAGGTCACCGGACAGAACAAGGTGCTTGATCCTAGCGATGTTCCTCAGATGATAAAAGGATAATTAACAACAGCTGACACCTGAGCACGTAATGTCAGCCTATCGCTAAGAATCACCCCTAGGTCACGCACCTGTTCAGAGATAGGGAGCTCAACATCCCCAAGGAATAAACCTAAGGATTGATTTTCTCCCAACCCCCCTATCTGGCAACCCAGATCCACAACCATCACCTCTGTCTTCCCAGGATTCAACTTCAGCCAGCTGGACCTTATCCAACCTTGGATCTCGCTAAGGCAGTTATTAAACCCCGAGAGTGCTCCATCCTAGTCTGGTGCAAAAGAGAGGTAGAGCGGAGTGTCATCGGCATAGCAATGAAACTTCAGCCCATACCGTCTTACAATGTCTCCGAGGGGAAGCATATACACCGCAAACAACATGGGAGACAGCACTGAGCCCTGAGGCAGACAAGACAGGGAGATGTGGTCTGTTGTTCCTGGACAACAGCATTAGGTTATCATGCTAGCCCAAGGGAAACATTTCCCAGAGTTACACTGCTCAAGAGTTTATCAGTAAGTGGCACTGAAAAATAATTCCCGCCCTTACTTTACCATAAATACTTAGAGAGGCGTGTATCAGTATAATGCATGTATGACCCATCTCCTACTGAAGGATCAGACTCCCTACGTTCCTCGTGTTAAGTGCATTTTGATGCGTATTGCCTGTAATATAATTTTGGCCTGTGATGCCTCAAGCAGTCATTGTGGGTGCTGTAAGTAAGTAATAAGACACGACGGGGTGTGCATGGGACAGATTTTACTGCACGTCCAGGGGCGTAGTGAGGCACAAGGCCACAGGCAGAGTGCCTTCAGCCCCCGTAAGTGCGGTAAAATCTGTTCCATGCACACCCCCGGAGTGTTTTATTACACTTATAAAATTGGCTCCTTTCTTTTTTTATATACTGTATATAAACTTTTTACAGTTGGGAAAAGCATGTTTATATGTAGAAAACAATAGATGTACTTGTGTGCATGTATGATAAAATAGTCCTTCAGCCCACTACAAATGATGTCATTGATTATGTCATTGTATTAGTGCTGGACAAAGTTTGCCCTTTGGTGGCATCAAGATTCAAGATATGGAGTGTTTATCATGGAATGTTTACCTTGAAATACATGGATTCAAAATTCTGCTCAGTTCCACTGGCAGAATGTTCATCTCCTAACATACTGTATGTACACACACACACACCCCATCCGCCCACCCACCCACCCAAAGGCCTCTTCTAGAGTCAAGAAACTCAATTATTCAACTGTCAGGGAAAGCAGAAGAGAGTTCCTTGATGAGCAGGTAAAAGATAGTAAGGGGATTTTTCACTGTCAGCAAAGAAACAGTTGTAATAAAAACTATAAACAATACTTAATGTTTCTAATTTGTTCTTATGTGTAAAAAAAGCATGATGATCGGGGAAACAACATTTAATTAATCTGTATTTTTTTTTTTTTTTTTATTTAAGGTAGTTTTATTTTAAGGGCCCAGTTGAATTTTTTTTTTTTTTTACAGTGTAAATGTAGCAGCCATGTTTGTGAGGGAAGATCAATTCTGGTTGTAGGGGGACTGATGAAAGATAGTTTTGGTTGTAGGAGCACTGATTTGCTCATTGTGTGATGTGGTTTAGGACCAGGTTGACTGTGCATGAAACAGAGTTCATGCACAGTCACATGATATAATTTGACTAATGAGACAACTTTATTTTGGATGCCCATGTTATAATTTATCATACGATGCCAGATGGCAGTGACACACCTATAGAATATTCATCTCATGCCCTGACCAAGAAATAACATGGGACAGTGCCGTTGAGGCACAGGTCAGGAAGCACAGGAAGACTAGGAGCAGATATAAAATTCACAAGTAGCATTTTATTTTTTCCAATAACAGTAAAATAAAAAATAAAATGTTTCAGTATAACTGTTTTCTGTTTATACTGCCTTTGTAAATAAAGTCCTTCTTCTGAGTGTTTCTTCTCAATTTCAAATCTCAGTCTCTCAGTCTCCCCCTCTCTCTAACAAAAATATTGATGCTTTTTTTTTCTTCTTTGTCTGGACCATTCTGTTTCTCAGAAAATGTTCTTGTCAGTTTCCTTCCTTGCAGGTACAACGAAACAGTACACGGTGTCCCAGAATTGACCTCCTGTTTACAGCTCTGCTAAGAGTTTGCAAATCAGCGTCTCAGGTTAACCCCTTGAGCTCCAAATAGTGTTTTACAATCATTTCCACAATATAACCATATATATTTTCAAACCAAGGGATCCCAGTTTCACATAAAGATTCACATATATTTTATAATTTCAGATACACAAGGGGGAAGAAAAGATAGAAACAGCAAGTGAAGGTGGAGAGATAGTGGGGGGATAGCGAGACCAGAGTGGCCAGTTCCTAGGTCTCACAAGAAAATTTCACTGCGCAGTCAGGCAGACAGAATAGAAGAGGATAAAACAGATCCTTGCGTTTAACTCTTTCTACATAACAAATGGGACAGGGTCTTATTCAACCTTGTCACAGGCAGTATAACCTAAAGGTTAGAGTAACGAGCTGTGAATGAGCTTGGTACATCCAGCAGACCCGGATTTGATTCCCACAACCTTCACTTGCATACTGTGCGACTCTAGCAAATCAGTTAGCCTCCCCAGTGCTCCAGGGTCACCCCTGAAAACAGGCACCTTCATTGGCAGCAGATAGGTTATGGACATTGTCCTGGGTTTGGTGCTAGATATACCAATACAATACAATATAACCGCTTATAAAAACAGTTAAGTAATACTAACATACTAAAATTCCAGCAGAATAGGCCTAATGGTCTTTCATGTCTGCTCGTTTGGTCAGCCCCCACCCTGGGAGCTGACCTTGCTGCCCCCCTCGCCCTCTCTGGCTTCTCCCTTCCCAGTTCCGGATATTCTCGCTGCACTGGTTTTTGCTTCCAGAACCCTTCCCCTGTACCTGTCCCACCCTCTTGAACCCTCCACTGTCTCTGGCTCCACCAGCCCCTGGAAGCACATTCCATGGCTCCACTACCTCTCAGTGAAGTAGCACCTCCCCTTTCTCCCTGAATCTCCTCCAGCTTCACCCATGCCCTCTAGTTGCCCCCTTCCTTGTACCCTGACTGCTCCTCCTCATTTACCCCTTCATGTACCCGACACTCTACCATGTCCCCCGGTCCCTTCTCTCTTCCAATGTGTACATATTTAGCTCTTCAGCCTCTCCCCATAGGTCCTGTCCCCAAGCCCCAAATCATTTTGGTTGCCCTCCTCTGGACCCTCTCCAGGAGTTCAATGACCCTCTTTAAGTGTGGCCTCCAAAGCTGCACGCAGTACTCTAGGTGCGGCCTCACCAAGCAGTTATACAGAGGGATTATCACTTCTCTCCTTCTCCTCCTATTGTTTTACTTTCTTGCTTGCCCTTCCTTCAACTCATTTTTACCACCACCACCCCCCATGCCTGGCTGGTGCATAGATGTTCTCCTACACTTATGTATGTCCCAGTTTAAAGACTATCACCACTCTGTATCTCCTGTCTGACAGTGTCCTACACCGTACGAATTCATTTGAATTGAAACCCATATGTTACACAGGGATTCACCTGCCCCAGAATAACTTCCAGTGTGCAGTGCAGCTAAACGCTTGCTCCCTGCACCAAACTGTTTGCCACACCTTTATCCGATAATCTTCTGGTACCTCACTGGCCCTCCTTCTAGCACTGGTAGTATCTCAGAAAATACTTTGCTGAAGGTCCTGTTTCTAAGGCTCCTGCACAGTTCCCTAAATCTGTGCTACATGACCTCTGGTTTCCCCCTGCCTGCACCATCAGTGCCCACATGCACCACAACAGCTGGTTCCTCCTCCCCCTCCAGCATGAGCCTGTGCTGGCTGCAACCTGGATTAAATGTCAGTAAAGAAAAATATGCATTTTCTTCCAAGATAGTGTAACTAGATCAGGACACAGACACAGTACTGAAGGTACTTACTACTCACAAGTAAGGTAAACAAGCGACTGAGCAGACCACATGACTCCTGTGTGCAAGCAATTGATCCAATTTCCTAGCATACTCCGCAAGTGAACTCACGATTGTACAATTTTAGGATAGAAAGAAGACCACTGATCCATCAAGATCTTCCCCCCCTCCAACTCGGTGTGAATACTATCACCCCATTTTCTTCAAAGTACCTGCCAAGTCAGAGTTTAAAAGTAGATACAGTATATCATCTGAAACACCTGCTCTGGATGTCTGGTTCCACTCGTTCTGAGAAGTATTCTTTCAGACGTTCCCCTCAATGTCCTTACTTTCAGTGTTGCTGCTTGCTCACTCAGCTGCTGGGATGCTTGAAAAAAGTATGGAAGTACTGAGGTGAGACAGATTCAACTCCTTAATTTCAAAAAGATATTTTTTATTTAGAAAAAAATATCAAAATGTGATAAGGTGACATCCTTAAGTGGAACTACAGGTCTACAATGCAGTGATGCTATTTTATTAGAACACTGTATAAGACGGCTTGATGGCATGGTGGTAGCCCCATCTCCTGCCATGCTGGTGTTGCTGAGGGTCAGCCGAGAGGGAGATGATTAAGTGTCCACAGGACTGCTCTCCTCCCCGGACAGAGGAGTTGCACTTCCCACAATGCCCCTGACGTCTAGCAGATGCTAGGGGTCACAGTATTCAAAAGGGTCCAGAAGAGCACTGCCCATCAACAAGGATGCTCTGTGTCATTGCACATCACTGTCCCATGGCGCAAGAAGGAATGGAAGAAACATCCCTATCGGAGCAGGATGACAGACTGCTCTACTGCAGGCCTGGAACCACCAACTGGGCAGCTCACTGGATCCTGCTTCGGCGGGGGGGGTGGAGTCCCCCAAACCATGCCACAAGGAGCAAGTTGTGGTGGCACAAGGGTAAGTCCCAGAGATGGTGGGTGACTGGCCTGGGAAGGGCAGTCTAGATGGGGGCAGGCAGAAAGAAGGAGTTTAAACATTAAAAAGAGGCAGATGACTCAGTGGATTGGTCATGGGTTAAGGAGCCTTTCACCTCTAGGTTACTAGTTCAATTCAAGGCCAAGTCAGTAGTTGCTGAAAGACCGTATCACCCGAGGACTGTTCAGTGGCCTATGTGAAAACAGTTTTGGTGGTCTCAGTCCAGTTCCCAGTGGGCAGGCATCGACATAACCAAACCACCAACACAAATGGCACTAATTGGCATCCTTGTTGGCAGTCTCACATGAGAAACTAAGGATTAAATGGGCATGGAATCTGAAACTACCTCTCACCTATGCTGTGGACCCTGCATGGTAGGGTTGACAAACATGGTTGGGGTAGTATGAGGAAGTTTGCACTGTGATCACCCGTGCTGTACCCATCATGTGGATAAGCAGAGGGGTTCGGTTTCCAGAGCCGTCAATACAGCACCTTTCACAAGCACTATAATTCACATCCAGAAAAAAAAAGTTTGATTAAAAATACTTCATTGCACTTTCTTTCAACATGAATGCACTTAGAAAACGGGGATTCATTTGGATCACTGATATATCTATATAAATGGGAAACTATGAAATGTACTTGCAATAACCAGTGTTGATATATTATCCAGTATCCATTTACATCTAACATGTCAGATATGTAAGCATTAATACCCGAAGGAGGCTTCTACTGGGGAATTAATGCATGGTTGGTGGTGGTAGTGGTGGGTGGGGGTTGTGGCATGAGACCGAAGGCAGAGTGCCTACAACCACCCAACCATGCATTAATTCCACAGTAGAAGCCTCCTTCGGAGGGGATTAATGTGCTTGTGTAACCCCTAGATAGCGCTATCCCAGGGGCTACTACCCCTGCCTGATTTGCCACTAACAGGTTGAGGGGCCTGGATCCAATGGCGGGTGCCTCCACCCAGAGGTCAGGGTTTGCAATAGTTAAACTTACTTGGTCACAGCCCTCTGGGACACTGCAACCCCCCTTTCTTCCCACTAGTGGCCCACACAATATATCAGAATTACCTTCACAGTATATACTTACCCCAGGACTAGTTCCGCACTGGGACCTCCTGTGAAATAAGATACAGTGCAACAATCACAGTACAGTACTTTAACATAGACAAATACACTCAGGCAGTATAACTTTGCTGAAACAAGCAGCTCTGATTTATTTAGGGATATAACAAGGACAGGGGAAATCAGGTTAATTAGCTTATCACTTTACTATCTACCATGGCTCTGTGCACAGGCCTATCCCTACCAGTTACTGTCCCTGGGTACCTGCCCCTAGTGGCTAGTCCAAACTGTGGCAGCTGGTAGGGGCCCTTTCACAGTGAAAAGAAAATTAGTTTAAACAGTCAGCAGTACAGTGATTCCATTTGGATTTAATGTGGCAATTCAACAGGGCTGACCCTGAATTAGTACTCACGACCTCCAAACAAGATAGGGTCCTTCAACATCAGCAGGGCTACTCTTGAGCTCCACGAGACTCTTCACATATTTATATGGTAAAAAGAAAGTACTATATACCAGGCAGGCTGCTTCTATCCCGATCGTAATTACTGCACAATACCCGGGAGACACACAGCAGATTCAGTTCTGACAGACCGAGTGCAATTCAACAATTTCTCCAGTCTTCTACAGGGTGAGCCTGGTTTCTATTCTTCGAGATCCTTTGATTCTTTTCACAGGACGATTCAGTCCTAACAAGCAGTTACACAAGCTGCAGACCGGAACTCTGGGCCTTACACACGCTTTTTGACTGAAACTGTGCACTGAAGGAGCACAGGGTTTTTCCTTCACTGCCAGATCTAAACTGAAACTCCAACAGACAAAACCGGCACTTCCTTTGAGTTCCTCCCAGTTCTTGACTGGATTGGCTGTCACTCACAATAGACTGCTGCTGTTGGTCCAAAAAGGCCAAGTCTAAACTACATCTCCCAGAGTCACTGCCCATACAATCCTCTTGTGGCTGGCTCAGATTATGAGTCCAAGTTCTGATTCGTCCAAGGCACCATTTTAGAGCTAGCTTACCCCACACTGATTGGTCCAGTTCAGCAGTTCAAAACTAGAATGGGAACTAGGCAAACACAGTTCTGACTGCAAAGAAGGCAGGTTAGACAAACTGTATTTTCATTATTACTCTAAATTATTTCTGGCAAACAGTTACATCTTTCAGATAGGTTCCCTTTGCACTCTAGTGACTGCAAAATGGAGTGAATTGGCAGCAGCTCGAGTGGTACTCAATCAAAGAAACACACAGTCCCCCATACAAACTAATTATGTCTGCAAGCAGACAGCTCTTAAAGAGACAGTACCAGAGGTTCTAAAAACACTCACTGATAAATGGCTTAAACGCCAAACACCATTCAGGCTTGAAGCATTCAAGCAAGCTCCTGGAAGTCTTTTGGGAACCCCCATTTGCAGGGGGGTTACACTTGTAACATGGCAAGCAGTCTTGCCAAAATTGTGTTATAACATACTAATTTTGCCTATTATAGCTGTGAGGAGAAACAGTGATTATTTTGTCCACTTCTGCTGTTTCTCAAGTACAACGTTCCATACAGAATGTGTGCGTTCATGTTCTACACAGGACATGCATTAATGTAATGTCCGTGGAATTTTTTTTTTCCTGATGCAGCAGTTGTACACCACAAACACAATACTTAAACCTCTGAGATGGGTTATAGGTTAGGGTCACTGTGTCCGGTGTAGAAGGTTGAGGGTTTGAAACCCAGGTAGGAGTGCAGCTTCAATATCTTCATCAGTGACATTGCAGATGGACTGGAGGGCAAGGTTTGTCTGTTTGCAGATGACACCAAGATCTGCAACAGAGTAGATGATCCAGATGGTGTGGACAGAATGAGAAGAGATCTGGATAAACTAGCAAAATGGTCAGAACAGTGGCAACTGGGGTTTAACGCAAAGAAGTGCAAGATAATGCACATGGGGAAGAGAAACCCTGAAGACACCTATAGGCTGGGAGGGGAGTTGCTGGCAGTCACAAGGGAAGAAAGACTTGGGCATCATCATCACAGATGACCTGAAATCATCCATGCAGACCTCTAAAGTGGTAGGTAAGGCTAGAGGGATGTTGTGGTGTATTAGTAGGGGCATCACAAGTCGGAAGACGGAGGTAATAATCCATCTTTACAAGACACTGTTTGCCCCATCTGGAGTACTGCGTGCAGTACTGGAGGCCACACCTTCACAAGGACATTAACCAAATTGAGGCAGTCCAGAGAAGGGCAACCAAAATGGTGCAGGGACTGCATCAGAAAACATATGAGGACAGATTAACTTAACTCAGTATGTATACCCTAGAGCAAAGGAGGGAGAGAGGTGATATGATTGAAACATTCAAACACCTTAAGGGCATTAACAAGGTGAAAGAGTCTAACATGTTTCAATATAAGAAAAATAGCAGGACAAGAGGACACAGCTTGAGATTAGAGGGAGGCCGATTAAGGGGTAATGTGAGGAAGTTCTTTTTCACATAAAGGGTGGTGGATGCCTGGAACAGACTATCTCAGGAAGTGGTGGATATGAATACAGTGCAGGGCTTCAAACAGGCATGGGATAGGCATAAGGAAGCAATACAGATGAGTATGAATAGATAGGCCATTGACAGAGCAAAGGCCTATGGCACATTCTATAAAGCTACCAACTGTCCCTATTTTCCCAGGACAGTCCCTATTTAAGGCAGCATGTCCCAGTGTCCCCACAAGTTTTGCAAAATATCACTTTTGTCCCCTTTTTTGCATACTTGTTCCAGTTTTGTCCCTTTTTTTTTTTTGGCTGACTGCTAATCTGTGAGTGACAGTTATTTCAGCACCACTGTGGCGCTACTCAGGCTGGACAGCGGTTTACAACTTCAACCCCTGTGCCTGTGTTGCACTGCAAGCATGTCAGTGGCAGCACAGTAAAGCATGTTCCTTCCTGTTAGATTAGACTGGGTAGTAGTGCACAGTGGCAGCACAGTAAAGCATGTTCCTTCCTGTTAGATTAGACTGGGTAGTAGTGCAAACAGGCACATGTAGATGTCTGCCTGCCAGCAGCTGAGAGGGACTCCAGACAGAAAACAGACTGGCAGCAGGGAACTAAGGTAGCTGAACCTGATCAGCTGTAGGGAAGTGTGTGACAACGATCTAGTGTGGAGTGAAGTTTGCTCAGTAAATGAGGTGAGCGTGAACGGGTTGGATGGGACTGTCAGGAGGAGCAACACATGCAGCTCGAATGTCTGATCACAGGTTTGCTTCTAATGAACTTTCTGTACGTCGTGATTTGGAACTTGTTGCAGCATAACGATGTATTGTTTTAATCTGAATAATTGCTACTGGTGTTACTGTGGTGCGGCATGGCCAGAGCAGGCAGCAAAATTTAATTGATTGTGCGCAGCATTGTCTGTGGCAGTGTCCGTGGGAGTGACGCTGGTGGGGTCATGGTCAGAATGGACCGTCCCAGTTTTAGGCCTCAGAAAGTTGGTAGCTTTACACATTCATAAGGTAGAAAAAGAAATGGGCAGACTGGATGGGCCTTGCGGTCCTTATCTGCTGTCAACTTCTATGTTTCTATGTTGATCCTAACATTTCTCTGTTGCTAAACATGCTATTTTAATTGCTCTTTATCTTAGTTTTCACTACTCAGTTACTACTGCATTTTGGGATATGTGCCAAAACATGCATGATCATACGTGATGGGTCATGGGCAAAGTACTGTGCGCTCCCGATAGCGTGGTTCTGCTGGAAGTACATGCCTGCTCCTCTATCTTGCTCATTTAGTGTGCTCCCGATGTCAGGCGGGGATTATTGCAACGTTGGAGCAGGCATTGCTGGGGAATTAATCCCCGCTCCAACTTTAATCACCTGCTGTGTTTCCTCCAATCCCTTTCCGTTATTCTGGCTTGCTGATTCTTCCCACGTTACAAACAGATTTGAATGAGTTTCCATTTTTGGGAGACGTATTTGTGGGTAACCATGTGTAAAGAAAAAAGTGTATTTAAAGCACACTAATTAAGCAACAAGGCACTCCAGGGTGTGTGTTATTGTGAAATAATGTCACTCCTTGGGTGGGCTGAAGCACGAGGCGAAGCAGAGTTTATTGCTATTATACAATGGCTTGTTTTAAAACAGTAATAAAAGGTTTTTAAAAAATTGTTTTTCTTTATGACATTTTTATTCTTTTTTGTATGAGAGGCATGTATTGGAAACATAAGAAAAAGTAGTCCAGTAGGTAATGCTCCTGCTTCATGCTCCCCTTCCCCTCTGTGATTTTGTGTCGCTCTCACTTTCTGTGGTCTCCCCCCCACACCCATTTAGTTAGAAACATAGAAACATAGAAGTTGACGGCAGATAAGGACCGCAAGGCCCATCCAGTCTGCCCATTTCTTTTTCTACCTTATAAATGTGCCATCGGCCTTTGCTCTGTCAGTGGCCTATCTATTCATACTCGTCTGTATTGCTCCCTTATGCCTATCCGAAGCCCTGCACTGTATTCATAGCCACCACTTCTTGTGGTAAGCCATTCCATGCATCCACCACCCTTTCTGTGAAAAAGAATTTCCTCACATTCCCCCTTAATCGGCCCCCCTCTAATCTCACAGTTTTTTTTCCAATTGTGCATCAGAATGGGATACTTTTGAACTGTTACACTGCCTGTGTGTGGGGAAAGGAAATCAGAGCCGTCAGTGGAGCACGGTGGTTTAAACACCACACATGCTCATGCTGGTTGTCATGGTTTCAGTGTTTTTGTTGTGTTGTCTCAGAAGGAAGACAGACAGGACAGCAGGAATGTACGAAGCTGTGAGGGCTTCACTACTAAAATATTCTTGTGCGAGTTGCAGCACTGAATGGCAGTTCAGGGGGGTCACATCCGAAAGTGCATTTCATTTTCTTTGTCGTATTTTCTCGCTGAAGCGGGCAGCTTCAGTGAATCGCATGACGGTTAGTTACGGCCAGCGCAGTTTACTGAAGCCGCTCGCTTTGGGAAGAAAATGTTGCACTCGCTTCAGGGAGAAAATGCTGACTAGAACATTAAATCGAGTTTACAGGAGCTGTGCTATTTGGTGGGACTGCTACAGCAAGAGACAAAATTACTATTGGGGGTGGGGTTCTGCTGTGACGGTTTCACAATGGGGAGAAAGCCACGGTAACTTGTGCAGTAGTAGGATGATTTCTCTCAGTGTCATACAGTTATGTGTGTGCTGGACTTCATACAGTGATGTTACTGTTCAATAGCATCACTGTCCAAGGCACACACTGACCAAGCAGGGGACGAGAAATTTCTTTGCCATTGTAAAATTTGTAATATTGTCACAGACTGGTTCTTTTCCGGGAACTCAGCTTAAGACAATTACCAGTTTCACAACCCTCCAGACACCTGAAAGGGTTACTTTGGTATACTACCACCACTTAGCCACAGGCTTACTCAGGGTATCTCCAGGTCTGAATCCCACCACAGCCACTGGTCACACAGTACAGTGCTCCTTACCAAAGAGCAAACAACCCATCCCTTCTTTTACGGCTGAGAACCTTTCCCGTATATGGTAACTGTAGCTTGTCTCTTCAGAGACGGATTACAGACTTGCCAGTCTACCCCTGGTTATCTATAACTGAAATGACAGTCACAGGAAGCATGAAGTATATAAAACACAACATTTAATACTGAAGGATATTTACATGTCTTACAGGATAATACACACTATAAGACTATGGAGAATACAATATTTCTACAGAGGTAAAAATAAAACACATTTGAAAAGATAGAGGAGACACAGAAGAACCTAACTCAAAACTACCTTATAAAATGGCAAGAAGGAATTCTCACTCCTGATTGGCTGACACTGCTTCCAAGCTGGGCATTTATTTCTCAATAGATGCCCAGCTAAAAACAAGTGCCACCAAAATCCACTTTACAATGTACCCTGCTGCCCAGCCTACTTCCTCATTGGCTGAAGGCAGCTAATAAATTTAAAATCCTGCCATGTTTTTCTCTTGCTTAGCAAGAGACAACTATCCCCCCCCCCCCACTTTCCCTCACCAGCACGCAATAAATACATAAAAAGGAAGACTGCATCCTGATCATTTTGCGGTCAGAAGACTGAAAACACACAATGACACCAGTCTCCTGACCGCCTTCGAAACTGCATCTCGGGTTTACATTCACACAGCTTCATCCAGCAAGTGTTGCATTAAAAAAAAACAAGACACACATTACTGCTTCGGTCAAAGCTCGTTCTGCTGCCGCTCTCCGTTCCCTTTCCATTACTTGTTGCTTAAGAAGTCCAAGTTTTCCACAAGCTGCAGAGACAACCTCTATCCATACCACAAATTACTACAAAAAGGCAGCAGCATTCACTTCCACTAAGGTCAAAGGTTGTGAACAATCTGCCTGTGTGTGTGTTTGGGGGGGTTCAGAAAACCAGAACAGCACTGCAGGGAGGAGTAACAGCACCTAGAACAGCTGGTGCACTACTTTGTCAATGAACACTATTTTTAACAGTGTTTTGAACAGTTTTCACACTCATTTCCTCTTTATTTTCACATTTCACAAAGATGTAGTTACATTGCCATTTTATAAGTGCAATAATACCCTCCAGGGTGGGCATTATGGAAATACCAGATCTTCCAGGGGCTATAAGCCTCACTACACCACTGGGCGGTCCGGTATTTCCCAATAATGCCCACCCTTTTGGGTATTATTGCTTACTTAATTCTAGCCAGCCCGGTGATGCTGAGGGCGTGACCCACTACAGTGCCCGATGTCCATGTTCTAGGACTGCAGCACAAAGGCTCCATCTTAACAATTTGGGGTTTTACCCACTGGTCTAATGGAGCCATGTGAAGGGGTTGTAGTCTGTGCCAGTGTGAATGCCCACCCATACCAATGTGGCTTTAGCTTCTGCAAAGCCCAGACGCTCCTTCTCAATTGCGGCATAGGCATCCTCACTGGGCAGTAGCTTCCTGCTCAGGTACACGACTGGGTATTCATCCCCCGTATGCGTGACCCAATTCAGAACTGTACCTAACCCACGACTGGATGCATCCATGTGCAAAATGAACTTCAGAGAACAGTCAGGGCTCGTGAACACAGGTGCCTGGCACAATGCCTCATTCAACTGGCAGAACAATGTTTCACAGTGATCCATCCACTGAACCTTTTCTGGCAATTGCTTCCATGTGAGATCAGACAGGGGTCTGACCATGCTACTGAAGTTTGGCACAATTGTTCAATAGTACCCTTCCATCCCTAGGAAGACCCACACTTATCTCTCTAGTGGGTAAGGCCCATCCCTGAATAGCCTTAATTTTACTGTTTCAGGCCAGATATGCCCACTCCCCACACTGTGCCCCAGGTATGACACCTCTGTCATCCATATCTGGTACTTCTCCACCTCGACTGTCAGCCCAGCAGCCTTCAGTCAGCAAAGCACCTCAATCATGTCCCTGACATGATACTCCCATGTCCGACTGTATATGCTGATGTCATTCATATGCAGTACACCAAAGCAAAGTCTCCCGTCCCAGACAGCTGGATCTTGTGCTGGCACTGCCTTTCTCGCTCCCCTCACTCTCTCTCTCTTTTTTGTGCTCTCTCAGCTGGATCTTGTGCTGGTGCTGCCTTTCTGTTTTTTATGTCTAAATAAAAAAGGTTGTCTTTTTGAAATTAAGGCATTGAGTCCGTCTCACTTCACTACTTCCAGTTTGTTGTTCACCTTAGAGCAAAATACCTTCAGATTCCCAATTTACTAGAGAAGCGGGTATCTGAGCTATCCCCTTTCTTTTCCACATGGTAAGCACTGCTTCCCTACCAACATTTGAAATAACCTTTTTAAAATAAACCATTTTTCTTTATGACTTATATTTTATTGCTTTGTGAAACAAAAACAGCAAATACAGCTATGCCAGCTCTGTGGCACCGAGTGAAGGGGTTCATGCTGCACGCTGGCAACTCAGGTTCACGCCCCAAGCCCGGGTACCAGGAGAGAGACTGGCAGGGAGGGAATTACAAGTGTCCATTGGACACTTCCCTCCCAGGGGGAGTAGGTCCTTGGTACCTGAAGGCTGATTGGGAATCGTGCTAGGGGACATGAAGCCTCGACATGCCCCTGCACGTCCCAGCTTCAGGTTGCCGTCCCCATGCAGACCCAATCAAGGTACAGTGGCAGGCCAGAAAAGTGGAAAAAGCTCCCTGACCAACCGGATTATGGCCACCGGTCCATGACGTGCCACGGTAACCCTGAAGAGCCCGTGCTGCCCCCGCCAGCCCCAGGCCTAGCAGTTGTGTCAAAGGGCACTTCTCCCCTGGAGGGGGAGACCCAGACCCACCTGAAGGGTAACATCAGGACACCTGGGACCGGCAGTAGTGGGGGCAGCGGATGGTGACTGAGGAGGAGGGTGGCTGTGGGTTCTAGGTGGCCCGAAGGAGTGGCCGGTCAGGGGGAAAGAGAGGAGCAAAAATAAATAAATAAATAAAAATGCAGCTATTACCACATAAAAGGTATACACACACACACACACACACACACACACACACACACACGACTGAAGTACATTGCTATAGTACATTTGCCAGAAGGGATGATTTACATCTATACGCTTTACCTTCTATTCATGTATACAGGAAAGGGAAGGGGACAAATTAATAATTCCAACAATTATAATTGGCAGTGTTAGGCTCTCCATTAGCTAGTGGTTCATCCATACAGGGAGAACACAATAGGCAGTGCAACGCAGTAACGAGACTGCTATTTAACCAATAATATGATGAATACTAGGGAAATGTTGTGCTACCCTTAGGCTATGATAACCACAACAACATTTCCCAAAACAGGTTAACGATGAACCATGTAAAAATCAAGTTTACAACAAATGTTTACTTCACAAAGGATATTAACCACCCGACAGCTACGTCTTTCAGAGTCAGACAAATTAAAAAGGCATTCTGGTTACGTCCATAGTGGACCCGTAGACTGTACAATTGAGCAAGAGAACTGTGCCAGGAGGGTGAGGCCATTATAGTGTACGGTGGATCGCTGTAGGTAGGTAGGGACTGGAGTGAGCAGCAAGAGAGTCTGGTTGGTAGGCCTTCTTAAGGGAGAAAAAAATCATCGGGCAGAGAGAGGTGGGTGGTAAACCACAATTTGAGGTACATAAAAAAAGTCAGCTTCCTCTACCCCTTCTGGCACTCCAACCAGTCAGACATTCCCTACTCACATTTCATATCCAAGGGCATCCAAGTGGCCCCAGAGCATGTATTCATCTGTATCATGGTAGAGACATCTGCCAGTGTTTTGTTGGACCTCCTATTCACTTCCGTAACTATTGCGGACAGTTAATCTGCACATCATGTGCCTCCAACCACATTAGGGTGCACAATATTTTGAGTACATAGCTCGTATGGATACCAGCATGGCTTCCCAAGGGCTATGTAGTCCCTCCCTCAGGATTGCCAGTTCCAGGGCTACCTGAGGCTTTGTGGGTCTTAGACAGCCACTGAAACTGCTGCTTAGAGCCCTCTCCTTGTGGTTGTTTAGGTTGAACCGTAAGTATGCAATAAAGTACAACAGGGTCAGATGACTCTAATAATTTTTATTTCCACACACTCACTGTATCAGGAACACACTGGTACCAATTATAAATGTGAAATTATGAGATCTCAAAACAAAAAAAGTTTGATTTTTACTGCTTCAGCAGACTACAGCCTATGTGAAACATGTCCTGCTGAGAAGATGACAACTCTATAGCACCCCTTCCCCATAATAAACCAATTTTTTATTGACAATTATACTGGGGAACTCAAACCCATAATTTAATAAATAACAAATCTCCATAGCAGCCATGACTGGGTTAGCAGGGTAGATGGACAAACAGACAGACACAGAGACTATTTTAAATTGCTGCAAGACTTTTTTTTTTTTAAAGCAGTCTCCAAATATACTTATAGGTACAATTATCAGCTCCAAAAAGGCATCCATTCGAGTCCCCTGTCTACTCTGAAGCTGGCCAGTATCACACAGCCATTCACCCCATAGCTGCAGGTTATTCAGTTCAAACAGAGGGCTACAGACAGAAATGGCAGTCCCAGGACTAGGCACATTGTTTCCACCTCTACCTGTCCTCTACTAATGCAGTTCCTGAGGACAAACAAAGACTGAGCTGCACTAACATTTGGACAAGTTCTATGAATTGACATGTGCCTAGCCCTGGCTCCACTGGGCTGCAAAACTGGTACTGCCACTTGCTATGGCTGCCCTGTGGCTGCCAGCTGTTGCGCTTACAAGCCTAGATGGCACATCCTGCAATTCAGTGATCGGCGCCTGATCTGCAAGGTGCTAGCCTGGAGAGAGAGGGGGGCAGCAAATCCCCAGCTGAAGCCTCAGTGTGGAGGCAAAATACAGTGGTAATGGTCTGGCCAGCAGCAGTCCTTGAACTGATCCTTCTGTGCTCAAGAAGTGTTAGTACTTATTTTTTCACACTTCGCACTTTTCTGACTGAAATATGCTGGCTATATGCCCATTTAGGTTATAAAAACACATGTCAGTGTGGTTTCGAAATATTTCATGGAGCACTTTACACTTGTGTCTTGTGTGCTGCACGCTACCCTTTTTATTTGTGCTTGTGGGGGATATACTTTTTGCCATACACGTATCGCAGATCCTGAGTGGCAGGCTCTTATTTGCCTGTTTAGCAGATGGGCTTCTGCAGAGCAGTGCCAGCCCAGAGTGCCGGATCTGTAATGTGTGATGGCCTGGGGACAGATACACAGCAGCAGATAATGGCTGGGGTAAAATTTATTCACCCAGGATAACCCAGCTGAGATGCAGCATTTCACTTTCAGCAGAGTCCTGCTTCTGGTAATATTTTCCTGCTGGGAGGGACAGAAATAAGTGGAAGTCAAGCTGCTTGAAGTCACAGAATGAGCCACTGACTGTTGCGGGATTCGAACCTAGGACTTCCTGTTTCACAGGTCAGTGCTGCTCACTACACCCCATTAAACCATGGGTTAGTTACTATATTTCTTGTTAGAGTACAGTGACCTTCAGGTGAGAAAAATAAGCCATCACCAACCCACTGCTAACTACAAATCACAGTTGTTTCAGCTCCTTAAAAGTTTCTAGTTCTGTACATTACGCCTCTGCATTGATTAGAAACACAAAACATACACATCAAATACAAGACGCTTTTGTAAGTTTAAAGGTGCAGATTTGTACTCACTTTGAAATTCGTGTAGAAGCACAAACAACTTCAAATTGTTCCTTCCTTCCCTGTCGTCTCCTCCTCACTGACTTGCTTGCCCGGTATTCCCTGGTTTTAGTCATATGATTGCCTTAGTCACCTGACCACCTGACTATGTCATCTGACACACAGTCAATCCAGGATCTACAACGGACAAAAAAAAACAAAACATAAAAAGTATGCCAATGAAAACTCACTGACATGTTGCATAACAGCACCACCTGCAGGTCAATACCAGTCTACAAGAAGAGTTTTTGCAAATACTGAACTGTAGGACCTTGTAAACTAAAGCTTTAATACCAGTTTGATACCCCCACATTCTGAGCAGTGGCAGGTCATGTTCTGAGCCCAAGAGGCTGCTGGGATTGGGAGAAGGTGCCTTCAACATGATGATGGGTCATGAATATGATGATGTTGATGGGTCAACAGATGCAGCAAGTATGTCTCAATACTGATGACCTAGTAAAGTGCAACAAGTGGAGAGCAACATTAATTTGAAGGGAGTTGGGGGTGTTGAAACAGTCAGTCAAACTGTGGCACTGACACTAGTCCCTGGGGTTTGATGTCTCCACGGGTGGGCACAGAAGGAAAATCTTTCTTTTTACCTATTTTATTACCGCAATCCCATTATTAAAATCTCAAATCTCACATGAATTTGTTGTAAATGGGGTTTTCCACAACAAAATTACCTGTATAAAAATAAATTTTTCTATCAATCAATCAATCAATTTGTTGGTGGGCCAATTGGAGGGGAAGCTTATGTGTGTTAATACATACTTAGAGACCAGGCTTATGGTTGTAAAAGTGGTCTCCCTCATGCCCATTCAGTGAGCGGTTCTAATACCCTCAGAATGCAGGTGAATTCACTTTTATAACCATAAGTGTGGTCTTCGAGGATGTATTAATTACATACAAACATACGAAATTGCCGGCAGAAAAATGCTCACAGGTCTAGCAAGTCTGCCCGATTGTGCAGCTCTCCAGTTTAATACCACTGCAGCTTCCTCACACACACATACGCACACCCAATCCTCTCCCTCCATCCCCTCTCCCAGTCCTTCTCCCAGTTGTGTTCTTGTCTGTTCTAACCCTGTCCCTGACTTTATCCCAATCCCGCTTAATGATATCCACCGTGCTCCGTTTGATTAATTCCTCTGGCAGTGCATTCCATTCCACCACCACTCTCTCTGTGAAGTAGTGCCTCATAATTTCCCTCCTGAACCTTCTCCTATTCAACTTCAGACTGTGCCCCCCTAGTGACCCTACCCCCCTCCCTTTAAGTGTAACAGTCCTCCCTCTCTGACTTTGTTTAGGCCTGTCAAGTACTTAAAGGTCTCTATCATGCCCCCCCTTTCCCGTCTCTCCTCCATTGAGTACATGTTGAACTCCCTTAATCTTTCCTCATAAGGCAACTCCCCCAGTCCCATGATTATTTTTGTAGCCCTATGCTGCACCCCCATCCAGTAATCTCACATCCTTCTTGAGGTAGGGGTACCAGTACTGTGCACAGTACTCCAAGTGTGACCTCACCAGTGATCTATACAAGGGCAGGATGACACCCTCCTTTCTAGAGGTGATCCCCCCTGGCAAAGCACCCCAGCATCCTATTTTCCCTTGCTGCCACACTTCTACACTATGCTGATACCTTCATGTCCCCTGTGACTAGTACCCCCAGGTCCATTTCCTCCTCTGAAGCTACTTGCACTCCCCCCAGCCAGTAACTGGTCCTGGGATTTCTGGCTACGAGATGCATGACCTTGCACTTCTTAGCGTTAAACTCCAACTGCTACTCCTTACACCAGTGTTCGAATTTAGCTAGATACTCCCCAGGTGCCTGCCTCCCTTCCTCATGTCCACTTTTGCACAATTCTTAGTGTCATTGGTGAACAGGCTGATCTTACTATTGACCCCCTCTGCAAGGTCTCCAGTGAAGACATTGAACAAAACAGGGCTCAGCACTGAACCCTGCGGTACCCCACTAGTTACTGGCCTTGGTTTGGCTGTCTCCTCCCTTACAACTATCCTCTGTTGTCTGCGCTACAGCCAGCTCTCAACCCACCCCACCAGTTCCTCCCCTGCTCCATATTCCTCAGATTGTTCAGTAACCCCCCATGTGGCACAGAGTCAAAAGCCTTGCTGAAGTCCAGATACAGGACATCCACAGCGTGGCCTTCATCAACCGCCCTAGTGACCCAGTCGAAAAAGTCGATTAGGTTAGTTTGGCCAATCTTCTCGAGACAAACCCATGCTGTCTTTCATCCTGTAGACCATTTCTATCGAGAAAGATTATCAACCTCTCCTTCAGAATGGTCTCCATCAACTTCCCCACTATAGAAGTCAAGCTCACCGGTCTGTAATTGCCAGTTCATCCTTCGATCCACTCTTGTGGAGGGGTATCAAAACATTATTGATCAAAAACAATCAATAACATATTAACTTTTTTTATCCTCCCACGAACATGCCCATTTCAAGGTACCTGTGCATGAGACACTTGTTATAATATGACTGCTTCACACACAGGATAAAGCAGCATTTTGATTGGCCAAGAGCACCCCCTCACTCTTTAATAGAACAGTCAACACAAAGGGACCCACAAACAAGTGTGGAGCTGGTTGGTCCTAATGTGCACTTTGTGTGCAAAAACATTTTTATTTACTTGCAGTTTACTGTAGTATCATAGATTATATCAGTCTATTGATTATTTCTAGGATGACATTTTCTTTTACTACAGATCCCAGAATCCCCTGCAGCTGACATCAGAGCAGCAGGCAGCAGTGGGAGATTCAATAGCCTGCAGTATATGCTAGAGCTTTTATAATCTCCAGTCAGAAGTCTGCCATGTGCCCTTTTCTCCAGGGACTAAATACAATCCTTTGTGATTGTATAGCACAGGAAGGACAGTGGGACCAGCAAACAAAAGATCAGAGCTTATAAAAACTGTAACATGCACTGTAGGCTATTGAGTCTTTTTACTGCTGCCGACTGCTGTGATGTCAACTGCAGGGGGTTCTGGGATGTGCAGTAAAAGAAGATGTCAGCCTAGAACTAAGTAAAATTAATCTGATGTACTCTACTATACTACAGTAAACAGTACGCAAACCAAAATGTTTTTGCACATAAAGTGCACATTGTGACCAGCTCTACACTTCAGTGTGGGGCTGGTGACTGCTGCCCATCAGTGTGTATACACTCATGTGATGCATGATGCAGAGACATAATGTATTTAGAGTAGGGCCAGCAGTTGCACCCATCCTCGGACATCCACACTAGGTGTTCTGCTAGGCTATCTCTTGAAACATCCCCCACCCCCATGGGAGGGTTCAGAGGTTCAGGAAAGAGATGGGGAGAAAATACCATCAAGGAATGCTAGGGCAGATAAAGTACCTCCCCACAAACACACACACACTTATCACCACCAGCACCATTGCCCCATGCTCACAAAGGAATCTCGTGACTCAGTCTTACCTCACTGTCTCCTGCTACATGGCACCACTGCAGAATCTAAAAGATCCCTAGAGCTTGGTTGCCCCTAGGGCCCTGCCTTTGGCAAGAAGTGATGGGTTACTTTTGGGCCAATATCAGGTGAGTGTAGCAAAGATGAGTGTAACAGGATCCATGGGGGCTCAACAAGCAGGATAAAGGGCATGGGAAGATCGAAGGACCTTGAGTCTAGCCCTAAAAATAGAGGGGAAAGGGCAGAGTCAACTGCTACCAGAGCTAGAGGCACATGATTACAACTCCAGGCAAGGAATATAGATTTGGACTTCAGACTTAAAGCCGTCCGCAATGGACACTGCTGGAAATACAGTTAGAACACCACAATCTCACAGACTTAGAGTAGCTAGATTTTGCAGAGGCCACCTGAGCAAAATTATTTGCACAACAATCTGGTGACCCTCAAAAATCAACATGAGTGTGCCAGTATAAGTTTAGCAGGTATTCTGACCTTGATTTAGAAGGATGACCTATATAAAGTAATTGCTATTATCGACTCCATCTCTGGGGCCTACAGCTGGCTACATTTGAACTTTGATGACAACAATATGATGGTCAGGGTAGTGGACTTCCTTGAGGATGAGGGACAAGCTTCAGGAGGACCTGAACAAGCTGGGTAACTGGCCAGACACTACTGGAGCCTCCAGTTCAATGCAGCCAAATGGAAGGCACTATACGTGGGAAGGAAATACAGAGGTAGGACTTGCATACTGTGTGGGGCTCCTCTTGCTGTAGTGGAACAGAAGATAGGAGCTGGGTGTCAGCAGAATGGTGGGGTGCATTAAAAGGGTGTGAACAACAGGGCAGGGGAAGTAATCTTACCCCTTTACAAGGCCCTGGTCAGGCCCAACCTGGAGTACTGTGTGCAGCTCTGAGTGTCTCTACACAAAAAGCACATTGTAGCAGCCAGCAGGGTGCAACACTGGGCCACCAAGGTGATCAGGGGTATGGAGGGACAAAAGCTATGAGGAGAGGCTTAAAGCACTTAACATGATCACCCTGAAGAAAAGGAGTCTGAGAGGAGACATGATCTCAGTCTTCCACATACTCAGGGGAATAAACAAGTTGGAACATAGATAGTTTGTCTGATGTTCACCAGCAGGATGTAGGAACATGCCCTGAGCTCAGAAGTAGTCAGTTCGGAGGTAGCATCAGCAGGCACTTGTCCTCTCCGAGAGAAAGTGGATATGAAAACGGTACAGGTTTCAAGGTAAGCCAAGACACATTTCTGCTTTCAGAGTGAATCAGTGGATATACTGCTTCTCTGGAGTGGATGTGGAATCACTTTGAATTAGCACATGTTTAAGCAGAATACATTTTTATCACTGCATATGAAGCAGGGGGAATGGACATGCTGGACTTGGTGTCCCTTCTGACCATCAATTACTATGCATGTTTGTCGGTCATTACCACTGGACCATACAGAAGTTATGCAGGCCTTTTGATTGCCCCTTAAGAGAAGTCAAGATGGGGTTGAGCAGTTCTTAACAGGGCAGGTGACATTTCTGTCCCCAGAGAATGGAATGCTGGTGTTGGCATTGATGGGATCACAGGTACACTGAGTTGCAGAGTAAAGTACAGTTATGTAAGAACTTACTGTAACAGTAAATCTTTGAAAGAGGCTCTTGCAGTAGGCAATACCACTTAGGACTGAGCCAGCAGGCCCTAGGACCACATGGAAAACTTAGCTAGCAGTGTCTGTCGGGGGACCGCCCCACCCAGCATCACGTTACCAGCGTTGGCCCAGCACTATATAGTAGGCAGTCCCCATGCCCACCTCCAGTTCTCCCACCGGAGACCTAAAAGAAGGTGTAAAAGGAGAAGGAGAGGGCTCCTGGAGCCACTAGAATAGGCTGAAAGAAGCAGCAGCAGTAGGGGGAAGAAGGGAGGGAAAAACATTGCCTACTGCAAGAGCCTCTCTCGAAGATCTACTGTTATGGTAAGTTCTTACGTAACTGTACTGTCTTACTTAGAGAGGACTCTTGCAGTAGGCAATAACACTTAGGACTGAGTCCCAAGCATTGTAATTCAGAGAAAAACTGAACACAGGAGGCAGGATAAAGGTCTGCAGAAAAGCAGGGAACTAAGACAGAAGACCCTGAAGGACAGCTAGTCCAAAATCTGCCCTGCACCTAGAGGCACTGTCCAGACTGTAATGCTTAGTGAAGGTGTCGACAGAGCTCCAAGTGGCTACCACACAGATTTCCGTGGCAGAAATGTTTCTGAAACAAGCAGTAGATGCAGCCATGCCTCTGAGGGCCCTTTAACTTCCCCGGAAGAGGTGTGTTATACTTCTGATAGCAAAACAAAATACAGTTTGCTAACCATTTGGACAAATATTGTTTTGAAACTGCAGCGACCTCTCTTTTGGGGGCAAATGAAATGAAAAGCTGATCCGTTTTGTGGACTGGCTTCATCCAATTTGTGTAGTAAAGCAAGATTCTCTGTACATCGAGTGTGTGCAGAATGGCCTCCCCTTGGTTAGAGTGCTCAGGATAATACACTGGAAGTGGATAGTCTGATTCAACATAAACTCAGAAACTACTATTGGTAAGAACTTAGGATTTGTACACAGAACCACACAGTCTCTGTGGAAAATCAAATAAGACTCCTTATACATGAGGGCCTGAAGCTTGGAAATCCTTCAAGCAGAAGTAATAGCAACCAAAAACAGCGCTTTCCAAGACAGCACAGGTCACAACTCACGGCCAGTTCAAGGGGAGGCAAAGTGAGTTTCTCAAGGATAAAGTTTAGATCCCACGGGGGAACAGGGTTCCTAACCGGGGGTTTAATGTGGAGTAGTCCCTTCAGAAAGGTATGGGAGACCTCCTTTGACTGAGCCAAAGTGTTGCCTTCCACCGGAGTGCAGTAGGCGGATATGGCAGACAAGTTGACCTTCAGCAAGGAATAACTAAGTCCCATATCAGAGAGGTGCAGCAGATAACAAGACTTGAGGAACAGGGCACGAAAAAGGGTCCCAACCCTTGGAGGTTGCCCAGATAAGAGAATCTCTTCCGTTTCATCGCATAGGTGGTTCTTGTAGATGGCTTTCTTGCCTCTACAAGGACTTCAGTGACTCTGGAGGGGACTCCAACGTGAGATACCGCTATGCCTGAAGGTGCCACACATGCAGGTGAAGGGACTTGAGGTCCAGATGGACCAGCCTGCCCTGATCCTGAGTCAGAAGGTCCTGGCAGAGGGGAAGATGAACATGAGGCTCCACAGCTACTGCTGGAACAAAGGAAACCATATTTAGCGATGCCAGTATGGAGCGATGAGAACCATCTGAGCTCATTCTGCTTGCAGTTTGAGGGGCACCCTCTGCAAGAGCAAGAAGGGAGGAAAGGCATACAGTGACCTCCCTGTCCAGCAAAGAAAGAAACAGTGCATCTCACCAAAAGACACCAGGCCCAGGAACAAGCGAGCAAAACCTGGGTAGTTTTGCACTGTATGGGGAGGCGAACAGATTGAGGTCTGGGTGACCCCAGAGGTTGAATATACTTTCGACCACTGACTGTCGCAGCTCCCACTTGTGAGCCCTTGCCTGAGTGTGGCTGAGACTGTCCACCAGGACGTTCTGAATGCCTGAAGTGTGCACGGCCAACAGCTGGAGCTGGTGCTGAACCGCAAAGGACCAGACTTGCATTGTCTCCCTGCACAAAGGGTACAACCGAGTGCCTCCTTGTCTGTTCAGGTACCAGACCACACATGTTGTCTGACTAAATCAGGAGTGGTCCCAGGAGGAGAAGGGGCTGGAAGGCCTGGAGGGCATACAGCACTGCACGCATCTCTAACACATTTATGTGCAGTGAGAGCTCCTGCTGAAACCAAGATCCCTGGATTCTGCGATCTCCCAGATGTGCTCCCCAGCCCTGATCCGATGCATCCATGGTCAAGGATTGAACTGGAGGGGGAGGATGAAAGGGAACCCCTCGGCAAAGATTGTCCAGATCCTGCCACCAAAGGAGAGCCTTTCTCATATGGTTGGACACAAGAACACTTTTGTCCTGTTCATCTGACTGCTGGTTCCACTGAATCTTCAGGGTCCACTACGTGACTTGCATGTGGAGCTGATCCAGGAGTACTGTGGGGATAGCCACCGCCATAAGGCCTAGGAGGCAGAGAACTGTTCTGGCCGTAGTCCAGCAGCTGGAGGCCATAAGCCGAGCTTGTCTGTGCAGCGTTTCTGCCCTGTCTAAAGGGAGGAAGGCTTGGCCCTGTGTTATATCCAGTACCGCCCCAATACATTGGAGGCACTGGGAAGAAGTAAGGTGAGACTTCAGATAGTTCATCTTGACTCCTACCCTGAACAGGTCCAGTGTAGCCGCTAGAGAGAGGCCTCCAGGTCATGCGTCGACAGGGTGGACAGGAGCCAGTCATTGAGGTAAGGGAACACAGTGTGATCCTGGCGCCACAAAGTCACTGCCACTACAGCTAGGCACTTGGTAAAAACCCTGGGTGCTGACGAAAGGCCAAAGGGGGGGGGGGCCTTGAATTGGAAATGCTCCTCCTGGAAGGAAAATCTGAGGAAGCATCGGTGGGCAGGGAAGACAGGGATATGCAGGTAAGCATCCTGCATGTCCAGTGCGCAGAGCCAGTGTCCCTGGTGGAGCAGTGGGAACAGACCTGGGAAAGTCAACATGCGAAACCTTTTTGCACTCCATGTACAAGTTGAGCATGCTGAGGTCCCGTATTGGTCAGCGGTCTCCCATCTTTTGGGGGACCAGGAAGAAGTGGGAGTAATACCCCTTCCTGTTTGCCTCTCAGGAATGTGCTCTATGGCGGATTTCTGCAGTAGAGACGCAGTCTCCTCTCTGATAAGTAGAAGGTGCCCTTGCAGGTAATGAGAGTGATCTGGAGAATTTTCTGGAGGTCCCTCTATGAATTCCAGTGTGTGACCTTGAGCTATGAGCTGAAGAACCCAAGAGTCTATTGTGATTGCCTCACACCTGGGCAGGTGACTGGAGAATCTGCCCCTACTGGCTCGTCCTAAACTACTGGAAGGTGGGGCAGGCCATCAGTCACGAGGCAGAAGGAGTGGAGAGCACTGCCCCGTAAGTGCTTTGAGACTTGGTGGTAGGGTTGGAGCCCAAAGAGGGAGCCTGACATTTGGTGGGCTGCTGCCTTGCCTAGCGCCTTTGTTGGTGGCAAAAAGGCTGCTTAGGTTTAGGATTGGTGTGGTACAGGGAGTGCACCAACCAAAGGGCCTTCCCTCTCTCTCCTGCAGGTCAGTCATGATGTCCTGAACATCCCCTCCAAAGAGCACCAAGCCTCAGAAGGAAACATCCAGAATTGATGCCTGGACATCCTGGGCAAATCCGGACACCCGCAGCCAGGAATGTCTGTGTATACATACCGCTGTTGCCGTGCTTCTAGAAAAGGCATCGATGGCATTGTAAGTTGCTTGCAGGGTGTGATGACAGGTAATCTCTGCCATCTTGACCATCTGCTCAATTTTGTTCTTGGCCTCAGAGTTTGGCATGGTCTGAAATGGAGTCTTCAGTTTGCTTTCTGGTAGCAGACCATACAGGCATCATTCAAATGCCCCAAAAGGCCAAAGTAGAGGACGAGTAGACCTTGCAAACAAACTGGTCCAGTTGCCTGTACTGCTTATCTGGAGGGGAGGAACTCATATGCTTCAGCTGCTTAGAGAGGTCATGAGCCACGTTGATGACCACCGAATCAGCCTTAGGGTGGTTCACTAGATGGTCTTTCCCCTCTGGGGCATGGTATAAACTGTTCACCTTCTCAGTAAAGGCAGTGACAGATGACAGTTGCTGCCATATGGTGGTGGCTAGGTTGTCATGGGGCCCCGTCCAAGGGGGAATCAGAACAGGATTGAGTTCTGGGAGGTTGAGATGTTCTGCTAATCTCTGGCGCTGGGAATGCTGCTCCTCAGTCCTCTAGCCGTTGGCCTCCTGGATCTTCCAGAGGATATCCATGAAGGAGGGGTCCTCCGGGAGAGACTTAGGCTTCTCTAGCATAGGGAACTCCAAGCCAGTGGAGGAGAAGGAAGGGTCTGACTCTGTCTCATGACAGGAGCCCTTCACCAGATTCAGAGAATTTCAATGGGGGACCTCCCACTGAGGTTCCTCCCACCCAAGACCCTGGACCTCCACTACGGCATTGGGTTTGGGTAGCCTGGTGTCGGGTACCCTGGCATTGGGTAACCCGGCATGGGATAGCCTGGTGTTGGGCAGCCCAGAGAAGACCCCGATGACTGAGCAGAGGAACCTAGCTGAGGCCCCGAAGGACCCGGCTGAGGCCCCGAAGGGAAGCCAGTGGGTCCAGGCTGAGAGTTATCTAGTGGCAGACTCATGGGGGGAGCCGGCATTGGCCTATAGGGGGCGATAGGCACCTCTGGAGTCTGGGGCAGGAGAGGAGTCCCAGACAGATTAGTGGGCTTGGAGTCCAGGAGGCTCCCCGCAGTGTCCAATGTGGGGCCCGCCGGCACTGGCCATTCAATTGGGTCAGCAGGTGGCAGCTCCTCTGACTCCAAGTGGGTGGGAGATTCAGAGGGAATCACTGGAGGGAGCAAAAGAGTGTCCTGAGAGGAGGATTCCTCTCTGGGCTTTTGCGGTCGGAGCGGCAGCTGGCTCTGGTCCTGAGACCCCACACCGGACCTCTGGTCGTGGTCCAATGGGAGCACAGAGGCTGTGCAGACATCGGCAGAGCCAGTGTCCAACTTACCAGCTGAACTACCCAACACAGACCCAGGAAAAGGTTTGACGGGCCTAAGGATGGCAACCTCTGAATCCCCTGAGGTCCCCGCCTGAACCGTGACTAGTTAAGGTGGGGGGGGGGCAAAGGCTGCTTCCAAGGAAGAGGAGCAGGTTTGGCCGTAGGAGCACTCTCCTTGCTGGAAAAGATCAGTTGCAGCCTCCGAAGAGAGCCACGGCCTGTAAGGAGACTAATCCCGGTCCTGGTTCTTGTCCTTTTTGTGCTTCTTTGGTTTCGGGGAAGAAGATGAACTCCACACCTTCTGCAGCTGCTTTTCCATGGAAGCAAGTTTTTGCTTTAAATGTTGGGATTCCAGGACTTGCTGACATTGTTTCCTTGTGGCCTGGTTGAATTTCTGGCAGGCCTCACAGTCCTCTGTGTCATGGTCAGGCCCTAGGCAGAAGAGACATGAGGTATGGCCGTCATCCTCAGGTATCTGCTTGCCGCAGGAGCACCTGTTCTTGTGGGACTTGGATGAAGTTGGTGAAGACATGCAATCCGATGTTGAAATTACTTATTTTTAAGAAGAAAATAATCAAATTCAAAAGAATAGACTTATCACAAATGGTGGTCGACTGAAGCAGTATTCTACGAGGTCCAACATGCACAGGTCGATGGCAGGAAAGAACTGGAGGCGGGTGTGGGGACCGTCCACTATTTAGTGCTGGGCCAATGTTGGTCACGTGATGCCGGGTGGGTAGACCCCCACCAGACATGGCTAGCTAATTTTTCCGTGTGGTCCTGCTCAGTCCTAAGTGTTATTGCCTACTGCAAGAGCCCACTCTAAGTAAGATCCACGATACTACAGCATATACCTTTATATCTGCTCTTGTACCCAGACAAAATGCCATACCTTGCTGAACTGCAAACAGGTATTTCTGGCATGGGAAGGGGTATCTGCAAATTTTTTTCTCCAAACTGCACATGTCTTACATGAATGATCAGACAGAAAAAGACCATGTGTCCATTCAGTCTACCCTAATGCCCAACATTGAATTACTCTGCCTCTATTCCTGCTTGTCTCCAGCTGCCCTCTTGTTCTTAAAACCTTTTTGAAAGGCTCACTGTGTTCTGAACCCTGATATAGATACAGCAACGACTAAGGACAGGAAAAGAACTATAACCAGGGCCCCGTGCTTGCTGTGATTCTGCGGTTGCAGCAACTGCTGGAGAAAGATGGTTCTGCAGCAGAAACAAAGCCTCTGCTGCAGAAACAGCATTTTGTGGTGCAGCGAAAGTGGCTGTCACCAAAACTCCAACTAAATGGCTAAAATTATTGTAAGTAAGCTTAAAATGGCATTACTGTGAGTTGTTGGCAGCTCCAATATTCATCCATTCTCCCCAGGGTTGCAGTAGTCAGTGGGGCCACCCCTTTCCAATCCACTGGCACTCATCCCTGATGCTTAGGCCATTATGGCCTTCTACAAAACACTGAGGAAACTTCAGGATATCTATTTCATGAGAAAAATGGTGGTTCTATTTGCAAATTGCAGAACTGTGGAATGAAAAAGTATTAGTAATTGCAGACAAAAAATGGGACGCTTTCTGTATCTTTATCCAATGTAAAATGGTCCAGCTACTCTCTAACCTCACGGGAAATTCTTACAGACTGGCAGAGAAGATACAGAAGCCAAGTGGCATTGACACAAACGACACCACTGGTGCTGAACTGCAGGAGCAGGAGGAAGCAACTACAGCAGCGTTACAACACAAACCATCACCACCAGGCTTCAAGCAAGTGGGTGGAAGTGGGAGCCATTGGAGCAGCACTGGTTTGCAGCCAGGTAATACTGGTCTTCAAGCAACTGGGCAGGCAGGGGGAGACATTCTCAGGAGTATAGCTGTGGTAAACCAGCCCTGGGGAGGTGGGAGGGAGCCATGCGACAATAAAGCAGCCTGCAGTAAAAAAATAACTCTTCAGTTCCCAGTTTCTTAAATCCAATCCATATTATGATGCCACAATTGCTTTGCATTGCTTTGCCTGTACACCTGCCAAATTGCCCCAGGCCGCCTTTTTCTGAGCATTCTTTCAGTGTAACTAGATTTTATTTGGGGGCTCATTTGAGTTGCCAGAGAATGTAAAATCCATCACAGAATTGCTCATAAGCTGACCGCAGCAAGCATGAGGCCTTGCTGCAGAATGTTGGTCCAGTTTGCCGCGGTAAATACGGGGCCCTGACTATAACTCTATTAAGCCTGCCTTCATGCCGTTACATAGTAACACTTTAATTGATTGCAGATAAGGACAATAAGGCCCACCCAGTCTGCCTGTATTCCCTGCCTGTATATGCGGTCCCTGGCCCTATTCAGCCAGTGGCTTTAGCATGTCCTTCCAACCTCCAGCGTTCCCTTATGTCTATCCCATGCATGTTTAAATCCTCCCACCGTGCTAGCTCCTACCACTTTCTGTGGCAGGCTATCCCATGCATGTTTGAATCCTCCCCCTGTGCTAGCTCCTACCACTTTCTGTGGCAGGCTATTCCATGCATGCACCACCCTTTCTGTGAAGAAATATATCCTCTCATTCCATTTTAGCCTTCCCCCCATAAATGTCATATCGTGCCCCTTCATCCTTGCACATCTTTTATACTGAAAGATGTTGCCTGCTCGCTCTTTATTACCTTAAAATACTTAAAGATTTCTAAAACATCACCCTATTTCCTCCTCTCTTCCAGTGTATACTTATTGAGGCCTTTTAATCTCCCTTCATATGTGTTGTGGTGCAAGCCCTGCACCATCTTAGTTGCCCTTCTCTGAACTGCTGCCACCCTGTCTATGACCTTACAAAGATGTTGCCTCCAGAACTGTACCCCATACGCCACATAAGGCCTCACCAGCATTTTATATAGTAGCATCACCACCTCCCTTCTTCTGGTAGTAATCCCCTTTCCTATGCACCCCAACATGCCACTAGCCCTCCCCTTCACCCTAGTCCATTGTTTGGGCACCTTTAGTCATCTGAGATGATTACCCTAAGCCCTTTCCTCCTGGTAATCATCAGTAACTCTCCCCATCCTGTATCTCACTCCTCCCCCATCCTGTAGCTCTCTGCAGAGTTTCTACACCTAGGTGCATGACTTTGCACTTTTTTGCATTAAATTTTAATTGCCACACCTCTGACCATTTTTCCAGCTTCCCTAGGTCCCTCCTCATTTTCTTGTCCCCCTCTAGAGTGTCCACCCTGTTGCAGGTCATGGTGTCATCTGCAAATAGGCAAACCTTCCCTTCCAGCCCTTCAGCGATGCCACTGATGAAAACATTAAAAAGAACTGGCCCCAGGACTGATCCTTGAGGTACTCCACTGGTCACCTCCCTTTCCTCAGATTGGATCCCATTTACCACCACCCTCTGCTTTCTGTCCCTCAACCAGCTTCTAACCCAGTTCTCCACTTTGTGGCCCAACGCCAGGCAACCCAACTGGTTGACCAGTCTTCTGTGTGGAACATCGTCGAAGGCTTTGCTGAAATAGAGGTAGGCGATATCCCCCCCGCCCGATCCACCTCCTTCATTACCCAGTCAAAAACATCTATCAGATTCATTTGACATGACCTTCCTGCTGTGAATCCATGCTGCCTTGGATCCTGTGTTCTGCTGGATTCCAAGTGCTCCACAATCCTTTCCTTAAGCAGCACCTCCATAATCTTTCCCACTACTAAGGTGAGGCTGACTGGCCTATAGTTACCCATTTCCTCCCTGCTTTCACGCTTGTGGAGAGGGACCACACGTATCTTCTTCCAGTCATCTGGAACCACTCCTGTATTGAGTGACTCACTAAACAGTGCTGCCAGCGGTGCTGCTAGCACCATCCCTAGTTCCTTTAGTATCCTAGGCTGCATACCGTTTGGTCCCATTGCTTTGTCCACCCTCAGTTTTGAGACATCCTCCAGGACTCTCTCTTCTGTGAATGGACTGATGTTTACCTCCCTCCCTCCCCATTGTCTTGCCTGCTCCCTGCCTCCCTCTTGTTCCTAATAATTATTGGAGGAGAACAGAAACAATGCCTCTAAATTCTGGAAGTCAATAAAGACACTAGAAGGAGGGACCATATCCTCAACTATGCCTAAAATAATCATAACTGGGTATAATGAAATCATGGATCATGACTGGCCTGATGTCTCTTATCACTGTTTAAGCAATTAAAAATATAGAAAGGAGAAAAAGAGCGAGGTAATGCCTGCTACCTTTTTCGGGCAGTGGAGTCCTTTTTCCATCCTGTGTCCTTTGTTTCATCTCTTGTCTTGTCAGACAAGGTCTCTTGTGTATTTTTGCTGTCCTGCCCCCATTGCTTGAACAAACCCTCTTCCTTTATTAGCTGGCCAGTTTTCCTGGTATCAGCGCTCTAGCATGTTGCAGCTCCATATAGAAGTAAAAGAACAAGCATTTGTCAATGCTGAATGTTGTTGCGCTGGCATTGGCTTTGGTAGTGCAGTGTGGGAAAACATTTTGGGCAGGATGTGAAAAATGACAGCAGCACAGTTCATAAGGAGGTGTAAAAAATGGCAGTGTTGAAAATGTGGCAGTAAATATAGCAAATTCTGCAGAGTTACAAGGGTGCATTGGAAATGTGCAACGCACGCTTGGAACACAGTCATTTTATGGGCGTTCGGCACCAAATTTTCACAATGGCATTTTAGCACCTCTGCTCAAGTACAGTGTCACTGTTATTTCTTCAAACTGTCACAAAAAGTTATTTCACACAGCGACCGCATTATTCTGCGCCAGAAGTACGAAAACACATTTTGGACAGGATATGTGAAATGACAGCTGTACTGTTCATCAAGAGATGTGTAAAAATGCCAATGGTGAAAATCCAGAGTGAAAATATTGCAAATACACATCATGATGGGCATGCATGCAAACTGCGCAACGCACGCTCGTAACACAGTCATTTTATGGAGTATCATCACCACATTTTCAGCATAGGCATTTTAGGACCTCTGCTCATGAAATGCATCACTGTCATTTTCAAAATCTGGCCCTAACATTGATTTCTCACAGTGACCGCTCTACTGTGCGCCGGAAGTGCGGAAACACATTTTGGGCAGGATGTGGAAAATGACAGCTGTACTGTTCACAAGGAGTTGTACAAAAATGACAATGTTGAAAATCTGGCGTCAAAATATTTTACAAATTCGCAAAGTTACGAGCCCGCGTAGCAACTGCGCAACGCATGCTCATAAAACGGTCATTTGTTGGATTTTTTCCACCAAATTTGCAACATAGGCTTTTTGAGAGGCCACCTCAAGAACACTGGCACTGTCATTTTGTTAATCAGTCCAGAAAGGTGATTCCACGCAGTGACTGAAAAATCACCTTTCGAGGCTGATTAACGCCATGACACTAATAGAATTCATAAGGAGGGGTCCCAATAACTCCATATTGAAAATTTAGTGCCAAAATTCCAAAAAATGCCTGAGATATGCAGCAAAGTTGAAAAAACCCTATTCATTCCATTATACAGCTTACCGGCATTTCCTCAGTTCGCGGATGGCTTTGAAGAGTGCAGACGTGTTCCCAGTCCACTGAAGATCATTGCGCCAGACTCTGGAGGTAGGTATGGGGAGAGGGGGGTGTGGGGAAGCAGGGTGCGCAGTGGTGAGTGCGGCTGTGGGAGGGGCCAGGGAGACGCTGAGGGACCGTTTCCTTCTTTACAGGGAAAAAAATAAAAAAAAGACATCGGGGGACCGTTTTCATTTTTAATAGGTGCCTTGGCATGCTGGGGTGGGCTCCCAGTGTGCCACCTGTGTGTGTGGGTGGGTGGGTGCTTTAGCCAACAGGGGATTGGGCACCGCCATTGGCAAACAAAGAAAGGGGGGGAGCCGCAGGAGATTGGGCACCCCCTCGGCAATCAAAAAACAGAAGGGGGACCACATTATGCCAACGGGGGGGGCTCCCCCATTGGCAAAATTCAAGGGAGGGAGGGATACATGCCGACGGGATTGGCACCCCGTCAGCAAAGAGAAACTGTTGGGGGGGCGCATGATGCCAAGGGGGACTGGGCACCCCTCAGCAATCAAAAAAGGGGGGGTTACATGATGCCGACAGGGATTCGGCACCCCCGTCGGCACACAATAAAGGAAGGGGGGTTGACAGGCAACAGTGGCAGTCACTGCCGCCATGTTGCCTGCATGTAGGTAGAGGCGTGTTGTAGTCACGCTGCATGAGAGCTTCGCTCTCATTGCAGCAGACCTTTTGTCAGATCTCTTCTCCTCATTAGCCAGGCAGGGTGTCGGTCCCTGCTGCAACCTGATTGGGGAATGCGGGACGCATCTACTGGTGCGTGCCCTGCATTCACCCAACAGCAACCACGCCTCCAAATCTCCACTGCCGCAAGATACTGGCTGCGCAAGCGTGCCAACATAAAAAGGATAGGATACCCAGATGCAGAAAGTCATCTCGTGGGGAAAGTTGATAAAAAAAAAAGAGGACATGATATAATGTATGCAGAAACAGAGAAACAGTAACTAGGTGTATTGTTGCATCTTGTGGCAAAAGAAGAGCAGTGCAGCAGAATTACAGCAATGCTTCTAGTATATTCTAGAATACTTATGAAAATTAATCCAGACAGCATGTACCACACTTGTAGTTAGCAAATATTTTTAGGTGTTTGCCTATTTTTTATATATTTATAGTAATAAGGCACAATTTTGATACTGAATAACTGTCATAAGGCAATTCTGGTGAGGGTTAGGAAGAAGTAGGCTGTTGGTTAACTAGGATCTGCAACTTATCTAATAGGTTGGGAAATGGGCAGACTGGGTGGGCCAAGCGGTCCTTATCTGCTGTCAAAGTCTATGTAATAACGCTGATTGTACTAAATGCATAATCTGTTTGTTACGCTCAAAGCCATATTACTGTTGTGAACATTCTAATTTTTTTTTTTTTATTATTCTTTATTATACAATGGTAAGGAAATTTCCTGCATTCTGATTGGTCAATGGGTGCCTGAGACAGTGATGATATTACACAATAACGTCACTGTATGGATGATTACATTGATGACCTCTTCTCTTAAGAAATACTGCCACACTAAAAATCTTCTAACAAACATTTAAAAATGTTTTTTATTTTGTATAATAACAAACCATTGTATAATAGCAATAAGGCACTCCAGTGTGTGTGTTATCGTGTAATGACGTCACTCCTGGGGTGGGGGAAGCACTCGGCTTCGCCTTGTGCTTCAACCCACCCAGGAGTGACGTTATTACATGATAACACACACTCTGTCGTGTCTTATTGCTTAAGTAACCAGATAAGGCCCTCTAGGTACAAGTGCTTGTTTTCAGGGGTGATCCGGGAGCACTGGGGAGGTTAAATGGCTTGCTCAGAGTCACACAGTATGCAGGTGAAGGTTGTAGGATTCGAATCCAGGTGTGCTGCTGGATGTACCTAGCTCATTCACAGCTCATTGTTCTAACCTCTAGGCTATACTGCCAGCCTATTCTAATACTTTCTGTGAAGATTGATGTTTTGTAGAGCCTATAGGAATTGGGAGGTGGAGATTTTCCTCTGAAGGAATCCCTGCTGATTGGGACTTGAATCAGTTGGTGTCTGGTCACTGCAGAGGAAAGATTACTAGCTGGAGGCACTGAAGGGTGGAACTACAACTCTTGAGACTGAGCCTTGTTTCTGGGAGAGACCTTGTTGGCACAGATTGCTTCACAGAGACATCAGACTTGCCAACCAGTGTCCCAGAAAGATTCCACTGTACCAGAATTTGTTTAAAGGTGACCTGTAAAGAACAAGAGTACCCCTTCCCGTCCCCACATACCTTTCTAGCACTGCTGCGGGAGTTCAGGGATGTAACTGTCTTTATTTTTAATTCCATAGTTTCATTTTACTAAAACACCAAAAGTTATGGCCGAACACAGAAGCGCAGAGCGGCCCTGATTGAGCGGGTACAAGTCTGTAACAGCCTGTCCAGGTGTTGCTATAAGTAATATTTCAGGTGCCAAGACCCCCGTGGAAGCAATAAAATAAATATTATACATTACCACGACTGCTGCTGCAATAAAAGCAGTGGTGTTAGCAATGTCACTAAATGGGTATAATACTCATAAACACTTGCACCCGCTCAATCGGGGCCGCTCTGCGCTTCCGTGTTCGGCCGTAACTATCGGCGTTTTAGTAAAATGAAACTATGGATTTAAAAATAAAGACAGTTACATCACTGAACTCCCGCAGCAGTGCTAGAAAGGTATGTGGGGACGGGAATGGGTACTCTTGTTCTTTACAGGTCACCTTTAAGGTTGCTGTGATACTCCATCTTTTATTATTTTTTTTTTGCTTGTTTCTTCAAAGAAATACAGTCCTACTGCTTTTTCCTCAAGATTTGCCTGTTTGTGTGCTTCATGAGCACCCATGCTATGACATGGATAAACAACCTATAGTGGCGGCACTAAACCCATACTTTACCTCTGCCAGATTTGCCTTCAGCAATTCTCCTGCCACCTCTTTTCCATTACCAGACTCTGTACAGCCTACCATAAGTCTGTCCATGACTGTAAGGCCCCCTTTCACTTTAAACACATCTCTTTCAAGCATGTGAAACAACTCCTCCAAAACTGGGATGTCAAGAAAAGTGCTGGGGCTGCTAATCTTGAACCATTCTTTCTAAAGATGGGGTACACTCCTCTGATTGCCCCAATTACCCACCTCTTGATAAAAAATAACAAGATGCCTGTGCTCTGGAAAACAGCACATATAATCCCTTATTCAAATCAAGAGATAAGGCCAACCTAAACAGTTACGAGCCTATCTCTATTCTGCCTACCTTGGCTAAATTACTTGAAAACATTAATGCCCAGCAACGCGAGTATCTCGACCAGTTCAATATTATCACACATTACAAATGAGGTTTTAGAGTAAAGCACCGGAGCTCTACTGAACTTGTTGAGGTCACTAACGACTGGTTCACTGCCACTGAACAGAAACTCATAAATGCTATCATTTTCTTGGACCTCAGTAAAGCTTTCGATACAGATGACTATACCATGCTACTGCATAGGTTTTCTGAACTAGAAACCAGTCTTCCTACCCTGTCCTGCTTCAGAAAAAAACAGTCTGGTCAAAAACAGCAACTAAAGCTGAAAGGTTTCTCATCCACCTGCTCTCCCCCTATGGAAGGAAGTCCCACAAGTGTCAGTGCTAGGTCTGCTATTATTTATGATTTACATGAATGCCCTCAGGCACATATAGGGAATGCTGACCTGCAGTGTTACAGTGATGACACTGCTCTGTATGTCACTATAGCTACCCTTGCCACTGCCCTGAAAGACCTACACTCTGCTTTAAATGTATTGCAGCTCAATCATTGACTCTAAACTTCTCCTTAAGGCCACTAAAACCAGGTTTATGGTATTCACCTCAATGGCAAATAATACCTAAGCACCTCTTTCCCCAGCATCTTCACCTTCATGGGTGACAAATTAGAGTTGGTGGAGACATTTAAATATCTGGGTCTCTGGCCAGACTGTAAGCTATCCTTCAGTACTTACATCAAAAATCTTATGTAAGGAATTATATTCCGGGTTGTGCTTTTATTTCAGAAGCAAATTTTGCTTCACTGCAGAGGCAAGAAAAAAATTAGTGCAAGTCATGTTCTTGCCACTACTTGACTATGGTGACCTGAATTACAAAGGTGCCACCACCCGGAAGCTAGCTAAGCTGGATATGCTGCACTGTCGGGCACTTCGTTTTATAAACAGTCTGCTCCCTAGGATGGTAGGAACCATCACTGCACCCTGTAGTCCTCCATCAGCTGGCCCTCTCTTACCATTAGAAGACTAAAAATAAATCTGTATTTGTGTTTGTGTGTTTGTTTCAAACGTTTTAGCAGGAAAGACACATTGAGTTGATAATAGCTTGTTTCCAGATGCATCCTGGTGGTAAGGGAGATAGTTCAAGAGGAGAAAATTAAAAAAATAAACAGTAATAACAGCAATAAAAGAATAATAGTCATATACAGCAATACAGTATATCATCAAATGAGCAGACTCTCATTGTAAGGCAAATCAGTATCACAGATACACATAGTGGAGAAAAACTGAGCTTTGGGCAAGGGGGGAATTACTTGGGTATGGGGGAGAGGCAAAATGGTCAGAGCAGTATGAGTTGGGGGGGGGGAGGAAGGAGGTCCAGAGTTAGAGGTTCATGGGCAGCTGCAGGTGGGAGTCGAAAAGTCATAAAGAAGAGACTTAAGGGAGAAGGCAGGAGAGGCAGAGCAGATTGACAGGGGAAGGGTGGACCAGAGTTTAGGAAAGTTATATGAGAAGGCAGCTTGACCAACAGTCGATTTCCTAGATGGACTAGAAAAGAATGAGAAACATTGCTGCGGAGAGGGTAAGAGGAAGGAGAAAAGGACAGGAAAGAGGTAAGGTGGGAGGGAAGGGAACCAAACCAGAATCTGGATATCAAGTCACACACAGCTCAAAATACTTGACTTCTGCAAAGCAGACTTCAACATCATGAAAACCCAGTTAAGAAACGTGTTGCAAATCACAACTCATGGCATGTGGAGAGAAGCTGGGAAGCCTTGAAGACAGCTTTACTTCATATTTACTGAACAGTGCACAAAGCACATCTGCAAGTCAAAAAGAAGAAGAAAGCCACTGTGGTTCTCCAAAGAAATATCAACTATAGGAAAACACAAAAAAGGGCCTTCAAGCAGTATAAGCAGACAGGGAGAATTACATATCAAAGCTGAGAGAAGCGGCAAAGGCCATTAGGATAGCCAAAGCCCAGACAGAAGAGAAAATAGTGCAGGGAGAAACAAAGGGGGACGAAACATTTTTTAGATACATAAGCGAAAGAAATTGTCTTTGAGGGCATATGCCTTATTTACCTGAACAAACTGACACAACAAGCTGTGGGGAAATGGCCACAGCCATGTGTTTATTAATAAAACCAATTATCCTTATATACATTCACTTCAGCACGATGTGCGCAGCTAGGTAACCTTGGAAGGAATCTAGCTCACCATGGAGCACTAGATCGTTGATGGTCGACCCTCCCTCCCAGGGAAGGGCCACCTTACCATCAACCAGGACCCCATGAGGGCAACAACCTCCAGGGCATAAGGGATAGCTCTATGACCGGCTGCGGCTAGGTCTTCCCCCGTCAGAGGATCCACCATGCCGCGGGACACTGCCCAGAGAGTGTGTCCTCCGGACTCCATCCATCAGGCCCGCCCTCCTGTCAGCCTCAGGGAGATCTGGCTGGTCAAGACACACTATCCCCTGTTACCCCCTCCCACAGTGTTCCTAGACTACCAAGCCAACACAAGGTGAGTTCTCACCACCTCACCCCCCACAAGCACCTCACCCTAATACTCTCGCCACTGCCCATTGTATGTAATTCAAAAACAGGTGTAATCCTTCCTCCGATAGATGTACACCATCCCTTCTATACAGATCAGGCTTTTTTACAGACATTCCCAGCTGCATTGCTATGGACTCCCCCTCCCCATGGAGTCCATAATTGGTCTCATGGCCATGTTCTGCAGCAGGTGCACCTTCTCTATTGCCCTAATGTTCTGGGTGTGCCACGCTGCTGCTGCTGCACCATATCGGTCCAAATTATATGCACCTGTGGCCACCATTGTTTCACTCTTGCCAGGTCCTGCCAGACCCTCTCTTTAAGCTCTCTCGCATGTATGACCCCTAGATCCTCCCCCCCCAAATGAATGACTAAAATATTAGGCTGCAACCTCTCATGGGCTTTTGCTTGCAGTGTTGCCATTAACTCATTCCATCACATCCCGCATCATCTCAACCAATGCACCTCTGCCCTCTCAGGTGCCAGGAACAGGTTTTCTCCTCTGGGATACTGCCTCGCCCTGAGGGCCGCCCAATGGATGTATGAGTGGCTACAAATCCAGATCTGTTCTGCTCGGGCCACAACATCTGTCCAAACAAAGCAAGAGAGAGTTATAACATGTGTGGTCTTATGTATTTTTCAAAAGCCTGTGACTTCCATCTACCCAACGTCTGTATTTTCCTATCTGTACTAAACTGGTACACTGTTAGGGGGCCACCACCTCCATGATGGAAGAAGGGGCCCCCCCTATTGCTGGGTGCTGAGTTATATGATCCTGTACCCATGCTCCCATATCCCACTGGAGCCCGTGGGGTGCCGCTAGTCAGCACCACCAATCGTGGGCAAGCTGGTCCGTCTTGCTCTTTCGGTTGTGAACAAAGACTCCAGACATTGTGACCTCCACGTCAGCCTCTGCCAGCACTAATGGTCTCCCAGTAACCTTGCTGGGCTGCACGAGCTCCCAACACCCAGAATGCCCCACAAAATGCTACCAAGTATGCTGTCAAGAAGAGCCACGTCTCTTCTGGGGATGAGCATACCTAAGGCAACTCATCCCAGATCTATTTGAATATGGTAAGGCTGATAGGGTATCTGTTGTCCGTACCCCTCGGGGCTGCCCGCGCCCAACCTCTCTGGATCTTCAGGAGGGCAAATGCCCTTGTGGAGTCAGAGAAGCCCCTGGCTTTCTGGAACCAGGCAATGCCAGCCATGTGCTGTTCGACTGTTGCCTGGGTGGCCCCCGCACATTTTTTGATCGTACATATTCGCACAGCTGTGCCACTGGGATCGGCCATGTTGCTGCCCACCCTTGTGCATATTGCACTTCCAGAAAACAGTTGACCCCCCCTCTGGTACACTATTCACATCCTAGGTGCCAGGGCATTCTCAGTCAACTCCTAGGCTTCTGGGTTATCAACTCCCATAGGAATGGCGGGACTTCCCTGGGCTGTCGGTCTGCCACTGGTGCCAATTCTCGGAACCTCTGCCACTGTAAACAAGAAAGAGCTTCAGCGATGACATTTTCAATACCTGGCACAGGCACTGCCCTAAAGGTAATATTCAGCATCAGACACTTAAGAACAAACACCCGCATGAGGTTGCCCCCCAATTGTTTGTTTATTGCGTATACCACTCCAGTGTTGTCAGACCTGAATGTGATGTGCTTGTCCCTCAGCACATCCCCCCATATCACCAGTGCCACAACAATGGGGAAGATTTCCATCATCATTATCTGCCTCTTAATGCCTTGTCTTACCCATTCTGGAGGCCTCTGCCCTGCACACCATTTATCTTGCAAGTAAGCCCCAAAGCTCAGGCCCCCCGAGGCATCTGTGAAGAGCTCTAATTACTCGCTGGACACTGGAACCAGCCACATCGATACCCCATTGAAGCATTGCAGAAATGTCTGCAAAATGCCTAGGTCCTCCTGCATTGCTGCTGTGACCTGGATTCTATGGTGCGGTTTTGTACAGCCCATCCTGATGCCCACCAGGCGCTTCATGAATGTCCTGCCCATGGACATTACCCGGAAGGTGAAGTTGAAGTGGCCCACCAGTTGCTGGCACTCCCATAATGTGACTTTACCTGCCCTCATTACAGAGTCCAGCCGGGTGTGCAAAGCCACCAGCTTGTCTTGAGGGAGCCGGAACACTTGCTCACTTGTGTTGCTCTCGATCCCCAGGAAGGAAAGCCTTCTGCATGGCCCCTCTGTCTTGTCCTGGGCCAGTGGTACACCCAACTTGGTGAACACCTCATGGAATGCTGCCATGATATGTGCACATTGCCCCGAGCCGGCCCTCCCCACAAACAAAAAGTTGTCCAAATAGTGTACCATGTGGTCGACTTTGGCTTTCTGTGCTGTGGTGAGTGCAGAAATGTGCTGAATTGCTCAAAAACTGCACACCCCATGGGCATGCAGTTGTCCATGTAGTAGTACCCATCAAATTTCATGCCCAGTAGCTCCCTATCTGCCAGGTACACCGGCAAAAGGCAGAATGCTGATTCTATATCAGCCTTCCCCAGCAGTGCCCCTTGGCCCGCCTGTCGCACCACCGCCACTGCCCTGTCGAACGACGCGTAATACACCGCGGTGTCGGCTGGGTCAATGTAGGCATTGACTGAATCCCCTTCTGGGTATGACAAGTGATTTATCATTCAGAACTCACCCAGCACCTTTTTGGGGACTAGGCCAATGGGAGACACCCTGAAGCTTGGGCAAGGGGAGGTGAAGGGAATGTTGATCCAACCCATGGCCAGCTCCTTCTGAAGTTTTCCCCACATGACCTCCGGTCACTCCTTGGCAGAACGCAGGTTGTCAGCCTTGTATGCTGTCCTTGGGCCTTGGAAAGGTATATGAAACCCCTCCCTGAATCCTTCTGCCAAAGAGCGAGTGCCTGCCCTGTCTGGGTAGTTGACCAAACACCCCTTAATATTTCCGGCCTTGACTGGTGTTAGCAGCCTTTGTCCCTCCCTTCTGAAAGGGATGAAAATTGTTGGCCTTCCCTGCCCCCACCTCTGTCGCTTTCCCACACTGTTGAAATGAGTGTGGTTTCCCGCACGCCATGCACTCGTGCTTGTGTCTACAAAAATTAATGCTCAGTCTTGCATGATCCCTGGTTGTAGCCAAAACAACACCATTTCCTGCCCCCCCTTTCCCCCATTATCCCCTTCATAGCCTTTCTTTGGCGATGGGGGCGCCTCACCGGAAAACTGCTGTCTGTATGTTGAACCCCTCCCGCCCCAAGTCAATCATCCACAGCAGCGGGAGGTCCAAGACCACCCAAGACCGTGCCATGTTCATCTGTTTTCTCCTCCAATACTCCTCATCATATTCTAACCACCCCCAACCTGGCTTACTAGCGTGCATGGTCATTATCCTATTAAAGCAGACCCATAGCCCATCAGCTTTCCCCGGGCTGCCCTGGGTGAGGATCCCTACATAAATTGTGAAGCCTGTGGCCCAGTTCTCCCATGTCCGCAGCACAGTTGCTTTGTGCTTCTGTTCGACCCCGTTATCCTCATCCTTGTCCTTTTTGTCCTTCTCCGGCTCTTCAGGCCGATTCAGAAGGGCAAAGATGTCAACGTATTCTCCATTGATTATTTGCTGTCTCACCTTGTCCGGCAAGTGTGACCCAATGGGTTCTGCAAGGGATAGGAAGCTCACTGCCCCTTGCTGCACTGGTGTTGGTGGTGGCGGCGATGCCACTCCCACACCAGACTCTCCAATCCCTGTTGCAGCCAGGGCTGCCTGGACCACTCCTAGCCGAGCCCTATTCTGCTCTGCCAGTAATTCCAACAGCCGGTCGAACTTCTGCTCCACCCCTGATTGGCCCCAGTTGCCCGCTGGAGGCCGTGTGCTAGGCTCTACCAACCCCTGGGGTATCGCCGAGGCCACACCTCCAAGCCCTGCCGCTGGCTGGCTGACCCAACCACCGAGGGCTACCTGCTGTGGGACTCATGACCCGTTTCTCCCAGGTGGGTAGCTCTGTTGTGGCAGGACAGGCTGCCATTCCCCAATTGCTCGGGACTTTGCAAGATCACGTCCGGCGGTGACAGCTGGACATATGGAAGGCCTGCTGGCATGCCCAAGCTTATGGGAGCTGATGCCACCGTTTCTGTCTCTTGCCCCAGCAGCACCTTTTCCATAGCATCCCACTCTCTGCCCCATTTCTGCTGACGCCCCCTGTTCTTTTTGGGTGCGTCCCTGCTCCTAAGCAGAGCCCTCAGCTCATCAGCTGACAGCTAGTCTAACTCAGGCATCCCCGCTGCTTGGTCCGCTGCCGCTGCTCCCTGATCAGCCCTCTTCCTTCATTTTTTTTTCCTGAGAAGGAGAAGGGTGCACCAGCATTTCATCTGGAATGGGCATCGGCTTCTCTGGCTCTTGCCCTGATGTGCCCGGCACCTCTGCCGGAGTCACAGGTTCAGCTGGCAGGGTCGGCAATGCCAGTGTTACCGGCTGCTTCTCCAGGTTGGTCTCTTCCAGGTTGTTGGGTTCCGGCAGGGGCAGCACCCCCTTTGCCCTGATCCCTGAACAGTGCCTTCCACCATGCCTTGCCCTTGCCCCGGACGAGGGCAGCCAGCTGCTGTTCCAGGTCTCCACTCATCTTCGCAATATGCTGGTCGCACTCTGTAATCAAAACAAAATCACGGCCACTCTCCCCTTGCTGCTGCTTGAGCGTTTGCTGCTGCACTCAACATGGGTCATTGACCGTGGGACATTTTAATACCTTAAGTTACTTGCTTGGGCTCACGCATTATCCCAGAAGGGGCTGTGGGATTCAAACCTGGGTCTCCCAAGTTTTGCAGTTTATCACCTAAATCTTGTCTTCTACTGTCTCCTCTGCCCCCTACCTTGCTTCAAAGGAAATGACCCCAGTGGATTTGGGCTGTATTAGTCCCATATACAGCCAGCATCCGTGTGTCTCATAACAACACCCAGGAAGCAATTCCTCCAGCTTATCACCTTTACTGGGATACCACTGTCTTTAACTCATGTACCACACGAGGCCTCCTTCTGCCCCTCTCTTCCACTCTTTCCTTATTACCCTTGTATTGGCCCCTTCAAATTATTTATTTATTCTTTCTTTTCTTTTCTTTTTTTTCATGCCTCCTGCCTCGGGTTACATACTCCTTTCCTTCAAATTGTTTTTTTTTGTGTGTTTTTATTTTGCGCCTGCACGCTGCTATTCCCCCGCCGGCCAGGCGCCATCCCTAAGATGGCGGCCATTGCTGCATTGCACAAGCGCGGGGTCCTCTCACCCTTGCGCATGTGTGCAACTATCTTGCCATTGGCCCTGGAGTGCGAGAAGTCTTGCTGGTATTGCCTGAGGATATATGGCCCCGATCCATCTCTGAAGGGCGTACTTACCTTCAACTCCCATTTATTTGAATCAAACCTAGCTCATTCATTTTTATTTATTTTTTAAGAAGAAAGCCCACGTATGCTGATCCCCCCGGGAGCCCTTTGTAGGTGACAGAATGGCTATGTTACATGGCCTCCCAGCTGCCAGCCAACTCAGGCCACCATGGGCATGCCCGCACACACCCCAACGTCCCCCGCTACCCCAGCCCGAGAAGAGATAGTGCTCCAAGGGCTGCAGGAGCCTGACCTACGATGGAGGGCCCGTCGAGAGCATCCTATCTCCAGGACTGCCACCACACACTGAACTGCTACTGCAACCCAGGTAAGCTCTTGACTTCCTTGCTGCTACTCCCTGATCGTTTTACTGTTAACTGCCCAGAATCAAAGCCGCACTGCTCCAGACGGAGAGGCACTATCGCGCAGGCGAGAAGGCCGCAAACTGCTGCTACTCGGGGGGGGGGGGTTGTTGGGAACCAAGCTAATGGTACCCTTGGGCACAACACCATACTTAGTGCCACTTGTTTTTCCGTGTGGTCCAGCTCGCTCAGAGGCTCTCGACTCCCGGGAGTTGAGCCTCAGCATAGCCAAGTGGCCCAGATCCTGCCAGGCTCTCCCTCCAGGAACAGCAACAACCAATGAAAAACAAATTAAACCCTTTGAATCTCCCTGGGGCAGCACCCTTGGTGAAGCTCGAGTTCCAGTGCTACCAGAGGACACAGGTGATTTAGAGAAGCCACTCTGCTCATCCTCTTAACCCCACCCCAGGCCATGTGGCCTACAAGCCAGACCAAACCTTACCTCTGGTTCAGGTGGTGTGTGCTGCTCCTGTTATCCTTCTTCTTCTTGTGACCTGGGACAAGGAAGAATGAGGAAGAATTCCTCCTGTGCAGCTCCTCTTAAGGGCTTAGCTCCTCCCTGTCCCTGGCCGCCAGCTCCCTCCCCCCTGGGAACCCTATCCCCCCCAGCCCCTTCTGGGTGGTCCTACCTGGGTCCCTATTGTTTGTCCAGGTGTCCCAGGCCATGCCCCGAGCCAGAGCCCCGCCTGCTGCGATACCTTGCAGGCTCCTCCAAAACAGTAACGGTGGGATAATCAGGCTAAAATCAACTGAAGGACAGATAGCTGAAAAGGATGAAGACAAGGCAGAAGTGCTAAACAAATTCTTCTGCTCAGTCTTCACCATGGACAACCAAGGCAGCAGCCCTACTATGGGAAAGGCAGTGTGCAACAGTAGAACAGCAGATAACTTCGGCTTCTCAAGAGAAAGCGTCCTAGAAGAGCTTAGCAAACTAAAAGTAGACAAAGCAATGGGACTTGATGGAATCCACCCTAGTTAGGGGAGTTACAGGAAGAAATTGCAACACCGCTCACTGACCTTTTTAATAGGTCACTGGAAAGTGGCACAATACCACTAGACTAGAAAAAGGCTGTGGTGGTACCCTTACATAAAAGTGGAAGCAGGGAAGAGCCTGGGAACTACCACCCAGTCGGTCTAACCTCAGTGGTAGGCAAACTTACGGAAACTCTGCTGAAAGATAGAATAATGAATCATCTAAAAGAATCCGAAAGCTTTTTTTTTTCTTAATTTAAAGTTTATTGGAATTTCATAAGAAACATATCAAATACATTTTACATATAAAGCATAACATAAACACATCTGTCTTGGACCAATGAACAAAAAGACCCGAGATCGCTCCAAAATTTTGTAACAGGGACTTTACATTCTGCAGGGAAAATATGGTCTGAGTTAGAGTCAGCGGCAAGTAAAGTGAAGTAAAACGTTATATCATCTGCAAAAGCTATAACTTTAATAGTATAGTTACCAGTTTGCACCCCATGAATACTGCTTGACTGCATGATTATTTTGATGAGGGGTTCTCTGGTAAGTACAGAAAGCAAAGGGGAGAGAGGGCATCCTTGTCTAGACCCCTCTGTGTTGCTGGAAAGGAGAGGATCTAAGTCCATTAGTAATTATGCAAACCCTAGGACAGGCGTAAAGGGTTTGTACCCATCTCACTATGCCAGGACCAAAGTTGTTTATTGCCAGGACATTATATAGGTAGTCTCATTCTAGTTAGTCGAATGCCGTGCCTACATCTAAGGAAATAGCTAACAATGGGGAATGTTTACCTGTTGCAGATTGGGCAGACCAGAGAATAGAAAATAATCTGCAGAAATTATCAGCAGCTTTCCTGCCTTTTAAAAAACCTACTTGCTCTTTGCCCACCAACTTAAGAAGTTTAGATATTCTAGTAGCCAGGACTTTTGCTAAGACTTTATAATCAAAGTTCAGAAGGGATATTGGCCTGTACTTCCCACATTCTAGTGTGTTTTTGCCCTTCTTACTTAATAAACGTATAAACGCCTCATTCATAGTCAGGTAATAAACCTTCCTTAAAAGAATTTTGAAATGCTTCAAGCAAGTGAGGAGCACCAGTACTATTAAGATATCTGTAGAACTCCTTCACAATCCATCTGGGCCAGGAGCGTTCTCCTTTGGTGCCTTTGCTATGACCTCTGAAATCTCTTGTACAGAGAGTGGCCTGTCCAACTGTTGTTTGTCAGCGGGCGATAGGGAAGGGAGTTGTATTGTTGAATCCAGAAAGCTTGACCCCAAAGCAGCATGGATTTACAGCAGGAAAATCATGCCTAACAAACATAATAGAATTCTTCAACTGGATGACCAGAACAGTGGATCAGGGAGGGGCAGTGGTTCAGTCTTGTCGCCAATGTTGTTCGCCATGTACATGCTTCCCTTGGGAAGGCTCATTAGAAAATATGGCTTGGGTTTTCATTGCTATGCCAATGATACCCAGCTGTATCTTTAGCTCTGGGGACATCCAGTGCGGTGGACGTGCTTAATAACTGTCTCGCTGCAATCAATGACTGGATGGCCTCCAGCTGGTTATGACTGAACCCCAACAAGACGGAGGTACTGGTAGTGGAGTAGAACAGAAGGCGTGATAGGTTAGCCTCAAGTGCAGACACAGGATTGGTCCTGGCTTCAGTGCCTTAGAAGGCCTCCTCCAGGGTGCATAATCTGGGCGTTATTTTAGACAGTGGTCTGACACTTGAGGCCCAGGTGTCAGCCATTGTCCATGTCAGTTTTTCCTATCTGAGAAATACTGCCAGGATTAAGCCCCTGGTTTCATCCCTGGACCTCCCTACCTTAGTGCATGCTTTTGTGACGTCCAGGCTAGATTACTGTAATGCGCTTTACCTCGGGGTCTCCGGAGGTATTTTCCACAGACTCCAGCTGGTGCAGAACATAGCTGCCAGACTGCTGATGGGGCAAAGTAAGTTTTGTCATATCACCCCGGTGCTGCGTGAACTGCACTGGTTGCCAGTCAGGTGGAGGATCCTCTTTAAGGTGGCTTGCTCACCTTTAAGGCCCTACACAGCCTGGGCCCTGACTACCTGGTGGACCTTCTCTCACCAGCTGCATCAGTCTTCTCCCTGCATTCCTCCTCGAGGGGTCTCCTAGCGATTCCCAGGATGAGGTTAAAAACAGCCGGTGATAGAGCTTTTAGCATCACCAGCCCCATCCTGTGGAATTCACTTTCTCCATCAATAAGGGAGGCCTCTTCAGTGAAGGTTTTTGAGGCATGCCTCAGGGTCTTCTTGTTTGAGCAGGCCTTTCCCAACTCAGTATTGTAAATATCGTTTAGGATTGATGTATTATAATGCTTTTGTGTTTTAGTGGCTGTCTTCCTATGCAGGTATATTGTAGTTTTATTATTATTTTATAAATTATATGATCTTGGTTTTATGTACGGCACCCAGAGCCTCTGAGATTGGGCGTCTTTTTAAATAAAATTTGCCTTGCCTTGTCACTGGATGTGGTGTACCTAGACTTCAGCAAGGCCTTCGACACCGTACCTCATAGAAGACTTATGAATAAGCTAGAGAATACAGGACTTAGTCAGAAGACAGTCAACTGGATTGCAAACTGGCTCAAGGATAGGACACAGAGAGTCTTAGTTAAAGGAGGTCAGTCAGGGGAGGGTAAGGTGACCACTGAAGTTCCACAGGGGTCAGTATTAGGCTCCATCTTCTTCAACATTTTCATCAGCAACATTGCTGATGAGCTGGAGGAGAAAGTATGCCTGTTTGCGGATGATACAAAACTCTGCAACTGGGTGGACACCCAAGAGGGAGCCTTGAAAATGGAAAAGGATCTGAATAGGCTGGAAGGATGGTCCAAAGTTGGCAACTGAAGTTCAGTGCCAAAAAATGCAAGGTAATGCATCTGGGTAAAAGAAACCCCAGGAAGGAATACATGCTGCTAGGACACCAGCTTGAAGTAGCACAGGTGGAGAGGGATCTTGGCATAATCATTACAGATGACCTTAGGACGAGCAAGCAGTGTGAAAGGGAGGCAGTTTAGTGCAGTGGTTGAAGGCTCTGAGCTGCAAATCTGGTGACATCCAGCAGACCAGACCTGGGTTTGAATCCCACAGCTTCCACTTGCAGACTGTGTGACCCTGAGCAAGTCACTTAACTTCCCTGTGTTCCCAGGTCGCACCTGTAAAAAAGCTTTCAGCTTAGTGTGCTAGTCCTGGTTAAACAACTAACAAAAAAAAAAAAAGGGCAGCACAGAAAACAAATGGTATCCTCAGATGCATTGGAAGGGGTATAACTAGCAGAAAAAGAGAGGTGATAATGCCACTCTGCAGATCACTGAGCAGGTCGCACAAAGAATACTGCATCCAGTTTTGGAGGCCGCACCTGAAGAAAGACATCAACAGACTGGATGCAGTGCAGAGAAGGGCTACAAAGATAGTGCAGGGTTTGCACCAGGAGCCATATGAAACCAGACTGGCTGACTTACAGCTGTACTCACTTGAACAGAGAAGAGACGGGGAAACATGATCGAAACATTTAAGTATATGAAGGGAATTAACACTGCGTGGAAGGAAAACCTGTTTCAGATGAAATCAGAGTTGTACAAGAGGCCACAATCTACAACTGGCAGGAGGTAAATTTAGGGGAAACATCAGGAAGTATTTTTTTTCAGAGAGGGTGGTCGACCCTTGGAATAGCCTACCACAAGAGGTAGTAGACTCAAAAAATGTAACAGAATTCAAACTTGCGTGGGACAAACACTACATGCAAAAAAGAAAATAGTCTGGGGGGGGTAGGTATTCTGGGCAGACTAGATGGATCAAGAGGTCCTCTTCTGCTGGCAAATTCTTATGTTCTCATAAAGGAGGCACAATGGAAAAGGTGCCTGGCATCGAGAGAGAGGAGTGAAAGGGCACAGCAGAGTGAGCAGTGGTGGGTACAAGTACAAGTCGGACAGTATAAGGCAAAATGACAAAAAGAATAAAGGAAGTGTGACGAGCTAACTAACTTCCAGTCATAATTTGTAGATATAGTTCTGTAATATTTTTTTTATGTGATTTTGTGCATGATAAATACCACAAAAGATGCCCATGTGTTGTTTTTTTTTTTTAAAGGAGTACACAGTTTTACTGAAAGATCACAGGAAATGAGAGAAGGTCTTGCAAAATATGTGACATTCCTATGTAACCCAGGAAAACGGCTACTAGCCAGGAAGCTGAAAACTACATTTTCAAAGGGGATGGAAGTCTCTGGTTAGCTAATTGGTATAATAATATCTCAGGAGGAGAGAAGCTATCTCCCCTGTCGCAAACCTTTAAGATCAAAAGGAGAAATGGGTTTAGACAAGAGGTGTCCGTAAGGTTACCACAGTCTGATTACATTTTTTAGTAGTGCCAGGAAGTGGTGATATGAGAACCCAAATAAGGAAATAAATAATACTTTAGCGAAAGCTGTCATGCTCGTCTCGACAGTCTGCTTGTGCTGCTTACCTTCTGGTTGAGTGACGTATGTTGCAGCGTTTTCACACCGCAACATACATTATTTTAACTTGTGATTGTAAATCGGAAGTATGGCACGAGGCTCATATCTGTAAAGGTGTGGCGATCACGCCTCTGCCTCTTCGCATTCAGAAGCAGTTGCGCGCTCGCACCTTACAGATAATGGAGCCTCCCCTCGTGTGCCATACTTCTGTCAGCGACTTTTTAAAAATTAAAATAATGTATGTTGCAGCATGAGAGAAATGCTGCAACATACATCAAAAGCTTAACCGGAGGATAAGCTTGGCTGGGGAGGGATGGTACAATAATGACAGCTTTCCTTTAAAATCTGGAAAAAATCTAGCCGGCCTGGTGGTGCTGAGGGTTGAGGCACTGGACGCCACACCTTGTGCCATGCTGGTGACACAGGTTTGAGAATGAGCACGGGCCACCGGGGGTCAGAGGGGAAAGAGAGGATTGAGCATCCGGAGGACTGCTCTCCTCTCTTGGGGAGGGAGGGATAGCTGTCCCGCCTGTTGATTTCCCCCTAGCGATGACTGGGGGGGTAGATATGGGTTGGGAAGCTCGAGCCAATGTACGAGTCAGTGGGGGGAGGGAGAAAGCCAGGAAAACGGAGCTGGCATGCTCCATGATGGCCCTGCCAATGCCCATCCCAACACCCGGCATCTGGATTTGTGTTCCGGGGTGGGGGGCAAGTCGGATCTCCTCATCCCGGCCCTGTCATGAGAGGGCAACCCATGGGGGATCACTGGGAGAGTTGGAGCTGGAAAAAGGTGCTGTCTGAGACCGAGTTCCCTCCAAGGGAGGGACCAGAGCCACCTGTCAGGCTCCTCAGATTGAGAAAAATCAATAATTAAAAAAAAAAATCTGGAAAAAAGCAAGAGTGACATCTACTGACCTAACAAAAATAAGGCCACTAACTATCCACAGACTGGGGCAGCCATCCCTATTTAAGACCCTCCACAGAGCATTGGTTTGCTCATTTTTTAAAGGACATTCTTCTGACACACAAGAAGCAAGACTGCCACAACACCAAGACAGACTAAGAACCAGAGACTGCACTTATTCTTCTGGATTTCAGTTCACTACAAACGTAAGGTAGAAATTAGATAAAAGTTTATAGTGCATTTGTTTCCACTTTTGTGTTATTCTGTGACCAAATTTTCTAAAACCTTTAGTTGTAACTGTCTGATTATTATTTAAGTATTTTAGAAAAACATTCATTTTTAAGAAACCTGCCTGAGCGAGATTTTTCATATTGTGTGTGGTTGTGGGATGTTTAATAATAATCTGTGACTAAACTGTTATTGCTAAGGGGTGTCACCATAAGCTACCAATCGAACAAGGGTCTGTACAGGGAAATCTGATAGGGAGAATATGAAAGTCTCAAGGAAGGGTCTGTGGGGATCTGAACCAGGTTATTGCATGCCAGTGGGAGAAGACAAAATCAAGGTTACAAGGGTACCCCAAGAAGATTGTAACATCTGAGTCTTCCTCCTTTGTGTAACAACCATGAAAGGGTTCTCATTTGTCTACAAGACTCAAGACTGGTATTGTACCCTTATCATAGTAAAGAGGGAGCCCTAGGGCCTCATAGCAGGTGTTCAGTCGTGACCTTGGCGAGCATTCTAGAAGGACACAGGAAAGGTGTTCCTGTTTTCCCTCTCCTTGTGACATTGCAGAGGGACTGGAAGGATAAGAATGCCTCTTTGCAGATGACACAAAGATCTGCAACAGGGTTGATACACAAGGAGGCATGGAAAGGATGAGAAGGGACTTGGCAAGGTTGGAGGAATGGTCAGAAGTATGGCAGCTTGGATTCAGTGCAAAGAAGTGCAAAATAATGCACCTGGGAAACAAAAACCCGGGGGAAGATTACACAATGGGGGTGAGGTAGTAAAAACAACAAAAATGGAAAAGGACCTGGGGTAATCATATCAGATGACCTCAAGGTTAGCAAGCAATGTGAGAAGGCAGTAGGGAGGGCTGGGGGATAATGGAATGTATAGGAAGAGGCATCAACAGCAAAAAACAGTAAGTTGTTATCCCTCTGTACAGACAGTTGGTGAGACCCCATCTGGAGTACTATGTCCAGTTCTGGAGTCCCCATCTCTGCAAGGACATTTACAAGATAGAGGCAGTCCAGAGGAGGGCAACTAAAATGGTGCAGGGTCTGCAAGAGAAGCCATATGAGGAGAGACTAAAGGAGCTTAATATGTATACCCTTGCGGAAGGGGGGGGCATGATAGAAACTTTTTAAGTACCTCAGTGGAATCAACAAAGTCCAACAGGATAGCATCTTTCAGAAAAAGAGATGTACAAGACCAAGGGGACACAATTTGAAGATAGAGGAGGGGTCGGTTCAGGGGCAATGTGGGGAAGTATTTTTTCACAGAGAGGGTGGTGGATGCATGGAACAACCTTTCTGAAGAGGCTGTGGGTCTAAAACTGTGGGAGAATTCAAGAATGCATGGCACAGACATAAGGCAATTTTTGTGGGGGGTAGGAAGAAATAGGCTGTTGGTTAACTAGGATCTGCAGCTTATCCATGTAGGTAAGAAACGGCAGACTAGGTGGGCCAAGTGGTCCTTATCTGCCATCAAATTGTCTGTTTCTATGTTTCTATATCCCAAATAGATACTTCTGCTCAGTATTTACTGAAGAGAAGGTAGGGCAGGGCCCACAGCTCAGCATCATGGACACAGGGGGAGGGAGGTGTACTAGTCCCTTCAAAAAAGAAAAGGTCCCACAAGAGCCTCGACAAGCTCAGGGTGGACAAGGCAATGGGACCCAATGGCATACATCCCAGGGTACTAAAGGAGCTAAGGGTGGAACTAGCAGAGCCATTATCAGAACTGTTTAGTGAGTCTCTGAACACAGGAGAGGTCCCAGAAGACTGGAGAAGGGCTCATGTGATGCCGCTCCACAAGAGTGGTAGCAGGGAGGAGGCAGGGAACTACAGACCAGTCAGTCTTACCTCAGTAGTGGGCAAAATTATGGAGGCACTCCTTAAGGAAAGGATAGTGCAACACCTGGAATCCATAGGAGCACAGGATCTAAGACAGCATGGGTTTACAAAAGGAAGGTACTGTCAAACTAATCTCATAGATTTCTTTGACTGGGTAACTAGAGTGGTGTACCAAGGGGGAGCAGTTGATGTTGCCTACCTCGACTTCAGCAAAGCTTTCGATACTGTTCCACATAGAAGATTGATTAATAAGCTGGGTAGGCTCTGGTGGGTCAGAAGTTAGTCAACTGGGTGGCAAACTGGTTGACTGGCAGAAAACGGAGAGTGGTGGTAAATGGTATACAGTCAGAAGAGATGCAAGTCACAAGTGGGGTACCTCAGGGATCATTCCTGGGGCCAGTCCTCTTCAATATCTTCATCGGTGACATTGCAGATGGACTGGAGGGTAAGGTTTGTCTGTTTGCAGATGACACCAAGATCTGCAGCAGAGGAGATGATCCAGATCGGGTGGGCAGAATGAGAAGAGATCTGGATAAACTGGCAAAATGGTCGGAAGAGTGGCAACTGGGGTTTAATGCAAAGAAGTACAAGATCATGCACATAGGGAAGAGAAACTCTGAAGCCACCTATAGGCTGGGAGGGGAGTTGCTGGCTGTCACAAGGGAAGAAAGAAACTTGGGCATCGTCATCACCGATGACCTGAAATCATCCAAGCAGACCACTAAAGCAGTAGGTAAGGCTAGGGGGTGTTGGGGTGTGTTAGTAGGGGTATCACAAGTTGTAAGAGGGAGGTAATAATCCCTGTTTACAAGACACTGGTTAGGCCCCATCTGGAGTACTGCGTGTAGTACTGGAGGCCACACCTTCACAAGGACATTAACCAAATTGAGGCAGTCCGGAGAAGGGCAACCAAAATGGTGCAGGGACTGCATCAGAAAACATATGAGGACAGATTAACAGAGCTCAGCATGTATACCCTAGAGCAAAGGAGGGAGAGAGGTGATATGATCAGAACATTCAAACACCTTAAGGGCATTAACAAGGTGAAAGAGTCTAACTAAGAGACACTCACAAGCTTGCACCCACTAAAACAAGAACAAAAAAAAAAGAAAAGCATCTGTAACAGGAAGGGACACAGACATGTGGGGAGTGATGCAATGTACTGGCTGTGGAGCAGCAGTCTTCCGGGAGACATTCTGGAAACTGCGTTGCTGCCCTATTTGCAGGCACCTCTCTGGTCTGAGGGAGGAGGTTGCTCGTCTCCATGCTGACATGACAATGAATCGTAAAACCTGATCCCCCACCCAGTGACCACCCAGGCCACTGCCACTACTTCAGAGGTTGCCAAGAAAGAGGAGTGGTTGGACCACGGTGGGCTCAGGGAGGGTGAGGGTGGTGGAACACAGGTGCATCCCTCCAGTTGTGCCTCTCCACAATTCATTCACCACTCTGGCAGAGCATGGTTCATCTATGGAGGCACCTGCAATGCAGACCAAGGAGGATGTTGGGAACCTCCACAATGGAGACCCACAGGAGGGTGACACAGGATCCCACAGGGGAAGGAAACAACTCCTGGTGGGGGACTCAATTGTTAGGGGGGTAGAACGGGGGGAGGGAAGGAAAAGGAGGTAAGGTGCCTGCCCGACACCATGGCTTGGAGGGACAGGAAACGAATCCTCAGGATCATGGGAGCAGCTGCAAGGGGGAGTGAGCTGGATGTCATTATCCACCTAGGGACGAATGATCTGGCTGAGAATGGGGTCAGAGCAGTGCAACAGGAGCTCGTGGAGTTGGGAAGGGGCCTTAGACAAGTAGCACACATGGTAACTTTCTCAGAAGTGCTACCTGTCTATGGCATGGATGAGGCTAGGGTACTCCGCACCATGGAATTCAATGACTGGTTGAAAAACTGGTGCAGAGCTCAGGGATTTGGCTTCATTGGGGACTGGGGCTCTACCTGGAGGGATGCAGGCCTATGCAAGCGCGATGGTCTGCATCTATCCTGGAGGGGAACCAGGATCCTAGGTGATAGGTTTAAATGCTTCATTGGCAAGCATTTAAACTAGCCAAGGGGGAGGCACTGAAAAGGAGAAGGGAAATCCTAGCCCCCCCCCCAAACATCAGAGTAGTTAGTGAGGTAAACACCAAGATAGAGGAGTCAATAGGGATATGGGCAGGGGTAGATGGAGAAAAAGACAAAGGCAGCAAGGACAGGGATGGGGCAAAAAGAAATAAAGCCAGAAAACAATGGAGGGTAATGAGTACTAATGGTTGTAGTCTAGGTAAAAAGCTCCCCAAAATGGTGGCCTTAGTGGAAGAGGGATACCTGGATATCGTGGCAGTCACAGAAACATGGTACACAAAGAACCATGACTGGGATATCAACATACCAGGGTACACAATCTACAGGAGGGACAGGGAGGGAAGAAGAGGAGAAGGAGTAGCTCCCTATGTAAGGGAAGGGATCAAAGCAACAGAACTAAAGGGTAAACGGAGGAGAGGAGAGGAGGCACTGTGGGTCACCCTGGAGACTGGAAATGGCTCCACAATCCGCACAGGGGTTGTATACAGACCCCCATCTCAGGGGGAGGAAATGAACAAGGAAATGATAGAAGGCATCCTTGGGATGGGAGAGAAAGGTGAGATATTGCTGATGGGGGACCTGAATATGCCAGATGTTAATGGGAGCACCTTTGCTGCAGCAACATCCAAGAGCAGGGCCAATCTGATGCCCTACAGGGGGCATGCCTCAGACAGCTAGTTTTGGAACCCACTCGGGAGGGAGCAATCTTAGACCTGGTACTCTCAAATGGGGAAGGAGAGAGGATCTCTGATCTCGAAGTGGGTAGCCATCTAGGAACAAGTGACCACCAAACAGTGTGATTCACAATAAACTTAGCTGTAGAGTCAAGCCACACAAAAGTGAAGGCACTGGACTTCAGAAGGGCTGATTTTGTCAAAATGGGAGAGTGCCTCAGAAAAGCACTAGCAAACAAGCAAGAAGGTGGGGTGGAGCAACAATGGGGCAAACCTCAAAACTGCCATCACAGAGGCAACAAGCCTTTGTGTGAAGCAAATAAACAAATCAAAACAAAAGAAAAAAACACTATGGTTCTCAAAAGAAGTGGCGGGGAAGGTAAGGGAGAAAAAGATAGCATTCAGGAAGTATAAGGAAACACAGAAGGAGCAGGATAGAGAACTGTAACAGTTAAAGCAGAAGGGCGCGGGGAAGGCAGTTAGAATAGCAAAGGCCCAAACCGAGGAAAAGATAGCCAACTCGGTTAAGAAGGGGGTTAAAACCTTTTATAGGTACATTAGGGAGCAAAGAAAGACGAAGGCAGGGATACTGAGACTGAATAAAGATGAAGGTGGTTGGGCAGAGAGTGACAGTGAAAAAGCAGGGATACTGAATGAATATTTCTGCTCAGTATTCACAATGGAAAAGAAGGGGCGGAGAGACCTAATCCACTCACTATAAGCACTCTGGATAGGGGGGTTGATATTAGTCCTTTCACAGAAGAAAGGGTTCTGAAAGAACTCTTAAAACTGAAGGTGGATAAAGCAATGGGGCCTGATGGGATTCACCCCAGAATTCTAAAAGAACAAAGGGAAGAACTAGTAACACCACTGACTACCCTTTTTAATAAATCATGGGAGGATGGTGTGGTACCTGAGGACTGGAGAAGGGCGGATGTGATTCCCCTTCACAAAAGTGGGAGCAAGACAGAGGCAGGCAACTACAGACCTGTCAGTTTGACCTCAGTGGTTGGGAAAATGATGGAATCACTTCTGAAGGAAAGAACTGTTGAGTACCTAGAGGACAGTGGGGCACAGGACCCAAGGCAGCATGGATTCACAGCAGGAAGGTCATGTCAGACAAATCTAATTGATTTCTTTGACTGGGTGATCAAAGTAGTAGACCAGAGAGGGGCTGTGGACATGGCCTACCTAGACTTTAGCAAGACATTTGATACAGTCCCGCACAAAAGATTAATAAACAAATTAGCCAGCCTAGGAGTGGGTCCCAGGGTGGTAGCCTGGGTAAAACACTGGCTGGACAACAGGACACAGCACGTGATAGTAAATGGAGTCCACAGTGAAGAAAGGAGGATTACTAGTGGGGTACTGCAGGGTTCAGTACTGGGGCCGGTCCTTTTTAATGTCTTTATAAGTGACAATGCAGAGGGACTGGAGGGGAAAGTATGTCTCTTTGCAAATGACACAAAGATCTGCAACAGAGTTGATGCACAAGGTGGGGTGGAAAGGATGAAAAGGGACTTGGCAAGGTTGGAGGAATGGTCAAATGTATGGCAGCATAGATTCAACACAAAGAAGAGCAAAGTAATGCACCTGGGAAGCAAAAACTCAGGGCAAGAGTACACAATGGGGGGTGAGATACTGATAACAACAAAAATGGAAAGGGACCTGGGGGTAGTCATATCAGACTACCTAAAGGTGGGCCAGCAATGTGAGAAGGCAGTAAGGAGGGCTGGGGGGATACTGGGATGCACAGGGAGAGGTATCAATAGTAGAAAACAGGAAGTTGTTATCCCTCTGTACAGACAGTTGGTAAGACCACATCTGGAGTACTGTGTACAGTTCTGGAGACCCCATCTCTGCAAAGACATAGACAGGGTGGAGGCTGTCCAGAGGAGGGCAACCAAAATGGTGCAGGGTCTGCACCAGAAGACATATGAAGAAAGACTAAAGGAGCTTAAGAGGTATAGCCTCGAAGAAAGGAGGGAGAGGGGACATGATAGAAACTTTCAAATACCTCAAGGGAATCAACAAAGTCCAAGAGGGTAGCATCTTTCAGAAAAAGAGATGCAAGAACAAGGGGATCATTTGAAGATAGAGGGGAACAGCTCAGAGGTAATGTGAGGAAGAATTTCTTCACAGAGAGGGTTGTAGATGCATGGAACAGCCTTCCTGAGGAGGTCGAGAGTGAAAACAGTGGGGAATTCAAGAATGCATGGAACAGACATAAGGCAATTCTATTGGTGGGGGTAGAGGAAGTAGGCTGTTGGTTAACTAGGATCTGCAACTTATTCATTAGGTTGGGAAGACTAGGTGGGCCAAGCGGTCCTTATCTGCTGTCAAATTCTATGTTTCTATGTTTCTATGTAACATGTTTCAATATAAGAAAAATAGCAGGACAAGAGGACACAGCATGAGATTAGAGGGAGGCCGATTAAGGGGTAATGTGAGGAAGTTCTTATTCACAGAAAGGGTGGTGGATGCATGGAACGGCCTACCTCAGGAACTGGTGGATATGAATACAGTGCAGTGTTTCAAACAGGTATGAGATGGGCATAAGGGAGCAATACAGATGAGTATGAATAGATAGGCCATTGACAGAGCAAAGGCCGATGGCACATTTATAAGGTAGAAAAAGAAATGGGCAGACTGGATGAGCCTTGTGGTCCTTTTCTGCCGTCAACTTCTATGTTTCTATGTTTACCCTAGTTAAGCAAAGATTGAGGCAATAGAGGCGTGGCCTATGCCTGAAACACAGAAGCAGGTTAGCAGCTTCTTAGGGACCACAGGGTACTATCAAAAGTTTGTTCCAAATTACAGTACTCTGTCAGCTCCCCTATCTGGCCTGCTAAGAAAAGAAAGCTCAAAAAGGTAGACTGGGAGTCAGCCTGTGAATGAGCCTTCATACGGTTAAAGGAGGCACTGTGCAGTGCCCCTGTGTTGGCCAGTCCAGATTACTCTAAGCAACTTGTAGTCCACACAGATGCCTCAGATATGGTGATTGGAGCAGTCCTCAGTCAGACATCTAATCAGGGATAAGACCACCCAATCGTATACCTGAGCAAAAAGTTACTTCCCCAGGAGCTGGCATACTCCACGGTAGGGAGACGCTTCATGGTACATCGAGGTAAATCAAATGGGTACAGGGAAGGGAGACTGGATTGGAGGGGAGGAAAGGGAATGGATAACCATCCAGAACTTAAGAGGGGTGATTCATTTTGTTCTGTAGCATGGATGCAAAATACTGAGCCTTCACAAATCTGATGGCTTTAGTACAGGCATTGAAAATGTGCTGATAGCGGCCCAAAGCAGCCAGGGGAGCCAGTGATCTTATGGAATCACAAGGTTAGGTCTCCAGTATGGAGGCAAGCCAAAAACGCAGCTGTTTTCCAGGGAAGATGGTAGGCCCTTACTCGGGTTTTCCTCAAGGGAGCATGATGATCCCATACAGCCATAAGTTTGGACTGAAAGTATCAGAGGGCATAATTTGTATTATTAGATGCAAAGATGGGGGACCAATCAGATGCCCATTGGTTGGCTAGGAAGGAGGACAGGTCCAGTGACCTAAAGGACCTGAGATGGATGAATTGGGGGGGGGGTGCCCATAGGATGATGTATCTTACGCACACAGTAAACCACGTAATGGTCCCTGAGGGTATCAGGAAGGATACCTGCAACCACAATATAGTGATTAGAGAGTAGTGTTGCTCAGATAGTGCTATTGTGGATCCTACCACTATCTGTCAGATTGTGCTGGTATCCTACACTGGATCCTACTAGAAATCCTAACAAAGACAGATGTAGGATCCGGGGCAGATAGTGATGGTTCCTAGTTAGGATCCAGGATCCGGGTCCAGATAGTGATGGATCCTAGAGGATAGGATCCATGGCCAGATAGTACAACTATCCTACCACAGCAACTATCTGGCCAATGGGAGGTATCTGTTGGCATCCTAATTTCTAGAATACTATCTGAGCAACACTATTAGAGCGTGATTTAAAGATTTAAAATGTAGATCTGTGGTGTCAGAAATCAATTGAGTCAATTGGAGGGATTTTATATTTTGGGAAAATGTATTTGTAGTGGGGAGAGCCAATTTGTATTAAGGTCACCAAGGATAAGCAGCTCATGATAGAGGAAAGGAGCCCAGTAACTAAAGCAGGGGACATACAGTACCAGGGAAACAGCAAATGCCAGCAATAAAGATGGGAAGCGAAAGGAAAGAAGAGTTTCAGGAGGAGGAGCAGCTCATGAGGGGGGCAGCAAGCACAGTCACAAATTGCATGCTGGTGGATATGTAAACTGCAGCACCATCGCCCCTCTTTGTGCAATCCATTTCTGGCTAAGGTGTAGCCAGGGATAGCCACAGCAGAGCACTGAGCCTTTGAGGAGTGCCAAGATTCAGATAAGACAAGTACATCTGTCTGTAGGTTAAGCATGATATGTTGTTGGTCAGTTTTTGGCAAGGTTTCGAATGTTTAAATGGACAACCCTCAGTCCTTTGGGAAGTTAAAGGGGTGGTGTTGTGATGTGGCTAAGATTAAGTTCATATCACCTGCTACCAAAAGCAGCAAGGAAACAAGGAGCTTTATGGAACCAATATGCTGACTGGAGGAAGGTGCAGGGAAGGGGGAGGTAGAAGGATAGGGGAGAAAAGGGACAGAAAGCACCAAAGGATAGGGGAGAAAAGGGACAGAAAGCACCAAAGCACTTCGAGGTGGAGCCAGGGAACAGGAAGAAGTTGACACCCAGGATGCAAGAGGAATTGGTGAGGGAGGGGGAAGAGAGGAGATGGGAAGTGTAGGGGATGAGGAGGGGGAGAAGGCAGAAGGGGAGTGGAGAGCAGTAGATGGTGGAAGAGAGTAGAGGGGTGAGTAAAGCCACAGAAGTTAACAGCACAGTGGAGATAAAGTGCATACAACTGAAACCACCTAGGTGTCAAGTAAGAGGAGGAGCAATCGATATTGCTTAAGGTGGCGCTAAACAGAGAAGGAGAGGAAAATGAAATGACTGGGCTTTACCCAGACTATGAATTAAGAGGAAAGGTCAAAACAAAATAGTGAATGTACAGGGGAGTAAGCATGACCCAGACAGGGAGATAAACAGGGAATGAAGGCCTAACTAGAAAGTCTAGTGGAATGTAGACCTGTATTCAGACTAGGAAGGTAAGGGTAAAGTTAACCAGACCCAGATGGCGAGGCAACAGAGAGGCAGACTTAACAGACAAGACTGAAAGGGGATGACAGCCTGACCCCAAAGGGAGGCAGACAGTATAAAATAAATATGTATTTATTGCTAGGATATAATACCTTTGAATGGTAATCCCACCCGACAGCGACTTTTCAACAGCGAGGTCCCCTACAGCGACTACAGTGCCACATCACTGTAGGGAATCAGCTGGAACTCGGCACTCTCTGTCGGAGGTCCTGCACCCCCTCCCCAAATCAGCTCCGACTCGGAGCTGATAATCTTAAGTGGAGGGGTGCAGGGTGTAGCTCTCATGTGAGGGGTGGTGTGAAGCCCCCCGAAGAAAACATTCAGTTTCCTTTAAAGCTGGCAGCCGACTGCAAAATGCGGTCAACCTGCCGGTTTCGCTGTCTGGTCGTTCGACATAAATTTTGTCGATGACCAGTCATGGATCCCCTTTGAACCAGAGGTTCTTTTACAAATGTTCTGCATCAGATATAATTCAGAAATAGTACATTCAAAATTGGAACTTTATTGACAAGGTAGGAGGGAAGCATTTAACAAATGAAGGTTGCATAAATTCAGTTGCATAGTAAATGGAACAGCACACTGGATGTTGTACAAAGTAAGTTACAGAGGAATATAGAACATAATACAACTGCATGATTGGCAGGATAAGGAGATGCTGGAGGGGTGCAAGTCTCACCAGGCATGAGACAAAATCAACAAAATATATGTAACCCCTAGATGGCGCTATCCCAGGGGCTACTACCCCTGCCTGATTTGCCACTAACAGGTTGAGGGGCCTGGATCCAATGGCGGGTGCCTCCACCCAGAGGTCAGGGTTTGCAATAGTTAAACTAACTTGGTCACAGCCCTCTGGGACACTGCAACCCCCCTTTCTTCCCACTAGTGGCCCACACAATATATCAGAATTACCTTCACAGTATACACTTACCCCCAGGTCTGGTTCCGGCACTGGGACCTCCTGTGAAATGAGATACAGTGCAACAATCACAGTACAGTACTTTAACATAGACAAATACCTCAGGCAGTATAACTTTGCTGAAATAAGCAGCTCTGATTTATTTAGGGGATATAACAAGGACAGGAAATCAGGTTAATTAGCTTATCACTCTAATAATCTACCTATGGCTCTGTGCACAGGCCTATCCCTATCAGTTACTGTCCCTGGGTACCCAAGCCCAGTGGCTAGTCCAAACCGTGGCAGCTGGTAGGGGCCCTTTCACACAGAGAAAGGAGAATTAAACAGTCAGCAGTACAGTAATTCCATTTGGATTAATGTGGCAATTCAACAGGGAGCGACCCTGAATTAGTACTCACGACCTCCAAATAAGATAGGGTCCTTCAATGTCAGCAGGGCTCACTTGAGGTACACAAACCTCTTCACACATCCATATAAAAGAAAGCACTATACCAGGCAGGCTGCATCTGTATCCCGATCGCAATTACTGCACAATACCTGGGAGAACACACAGCAGATTCAGTTCCTGACAGACCGAGTGCAGTTTTCAGCAAGTCCTCCAGTCTTCTACAGGGTGAGCCTGGTTTCTACTCTTCAGAGATCCTTTGATTCTTTTCACAGGACGGATTCAGTCCTAACAAGCTGTTACACAAGCTGCAGACGGAACTCTGGGCCTTAACACGTTTTTGACTAAAACTGCACACTGAAAAAGCACAGGGCTCCTTTCTTCTTCACTGCCAAAGCTCAACTGAAACTCCAACCGACAAAACCGGCACTTCCTTTGAGTTCCTCCCAGTTCTTGACTGGATTGGCTGTCACTCACAATAGACTGCTGCTGTTGGTCCAAAAGGCACTGAAGTCTAAACTACATCTCCCAGAGTCACTGCCCATACAATCCTCTTGTGGCTGGCTCAGATTATGAGTCCAAGTTCTGATTCGTCCAAGGCACCATTTTAGAGCTAGCTTACCCCACACTGATTGGTCCAGTTCAGCAGTTCAAAACTAGAATGGGGAACTAGCAGACACAGTTCTGACTGCAAAGCAAGCAGGTTAGACAAACTGTAATTTCATTATTACTCTAAATAATTTCTGGCAAACAGTTACATCTTTCAGATAGGTTCCCTTTGCACTCCTAGTGACTGCAAAAATGAAGTGAATTGGCAGCAGCTCGAGTGGTACTCGGAGAAGCACACAGTCCCCCCATACAAACTAATTATGTCTGCAAGCAGACAGCTCTTAAAGAGACAGTACCAGAGGCTCTAAAAACACTCACTGATAAATGGCTTAAATGCCAAACACCATTCAGGCTTGGAGCATTCAAGCAAGCTCCTGGAAGTCTTTTGGGAACCCCCATTTGCAGGGGTTACACCCTTCCTGGCCTGGGAAAGCTTGACGTCCAGGCCAAGCAAGTACCTCATAAGTTTCAACTGCAACCATATACATTTGCATTAGGCTCGCACATATAATCATCAGTCAATATATCATTTTACCAAGAACACATTTCTGAAACATTGCAGTACGTCACTTTACAGTATTACATACAATTGTACCATAACTCAAGTTATTACCTCTTGTACATGAAACCTGAAGAGAGGGGCCTTCCTATCAGTTACCTTGGGGCTGGATGGGGCAAGGGCACCATACTTAGAGGGCAACACAAGTAACTTGGAGTTAGCACTGATGCTCAGTTTGGGCAATGAGCTGGGACACATACACCCTTTATGGACAACATTGAGAGGCAAGTCCACAGGCCTCCCAAGTGAATCATAACTGAGGTGCACCACAGGCTTTACAGCTCGACCAGTCTTTCTAGGGGAACTGTTATAGTCTCTGCACTCTGAGCCTCATTTTCAGCATTGTCCTCACTTGTCAGGAGTCTCCATGGGGTAGAGAGGCTAGAACTTGGGGCACTTTCAGCTCCAGGAGTTACAGTTTCTGAGTCCACAACATTTGGCTCGCATGGAGAGCTTTGGACACTGGCAGTGGACTGTCAGGGCACTCAAAATACTCTTCTTGTTCGGTGTATCACCAGTCTGCCCCAATCTATCATTTTCCTCCCTGAAAGCTCAAACAGTTCAACCATGCACAATGATTCCATTTCATCTGATCTGATGCTTTGCACTTCACTTTCTGGGAGCATTGGCTCCAGGGATGAAGCTGGGGGCTTAGACAGTCAGAAGGCCCAGCTTTGTCTCCAGTATTGACTAGGGATTGCCCAAACAATTGACTCAGTTCGTAAGAAGGATAGTATTCAAAGTCACTCTCACTTTCTTCCGAATGGACTGACAGTCATGCTCAACTGGGACTTGTGGAGGGAACACTTTAACTTTGCTTCTGTAGGTGCAGACTTTCTTGATCTTTTCTTAGCAGCAGCTCTAGTCACTGGTCCAGAGGGGCATCTTCTAGGGCTCAGACTCAATTAAGATTTGTCCAATGGGCAGTAAATGATTTCTATGCATTGTTTTTACATCTTTTGAATTATTCTCAGGCCTTACTTTGTACACTGCAGATCATCTAGTTTGCCCACTACAATGTGAGGGAGATGGTGCCATCTGTCAGCAATCTTGTGCTTGCATGCAGTCCCAGATTTCTTAGCAATACCCGATCTCCTCCTGGAGTTCCTGTGCTTTCACCTTTTATCATACCTTTCTTTGTTGGCCAGATTTCTTTTGGCAGCCATGGTTTGAGCCAGTTGGTACGCATGAGTTAGCTGGGCCTTTAACTTTTGCACATACTGTAAATAGTTGTCAGCTTGAACCCCATCAGGAGAGACCCCAAAACACACATCTACTGGTAGTCTGAGCTTCTCTTCCAAACATCAGGCGGTAGGGGAGAATCCAGTGGCATCACTTTTGGTGCAGTTATAAGCATGTACCAGGTGCTAATTTGTTGGCTCCATCTAGGCTTGTCCTTTGGGTGCAGGGTGCCTAGCATATCTAGCAAAGTGCGGTTGAAACGTTCAGGCTGTGGGTCCCCTGGGGTGGTAAGGAGTTGTTCTGGACTTTCAGACCCCACAGAGAAAGCATCTCTTTGATCAGACGACTCTCAAAGTCTCTCCTTGATCAGAATGGATCTTTGTGGAGCCCATAGTGAAACAAAAGTTTTCTACAAGTACTTTGGCCACAGTGGATGCTTTCTGGTCTTTGGTGGGAAAGCTTGGGCATATCTCGTGAAATGGTCAGTGACCACCAGCACATTACTGATATTTCTTTGATCTGACTCCAAACTCAGAAAATCAATACAGACCAGCTCCATGGGTGCACTGGTGGTGATGTTAACAAGGGGGCAGCCCTCTGGGGCAAAGCTTTCCTCTGTAAGCAGCGACTACAAATTCGAATGTGTTGCTCCACATCAGCCCCCATCTTAGGCCAATAGAATCTGGATCTCACCAAGTCAAGTGTTCTGTCTATACCAAGGTGCCCCATGTGGTTGTGCAAGGACCTCAGTACTGAGTCTCGAAGGCAGTGGGCAGCACTAGTTGTTGTTTGTCTACTTGTCCCTCTGTCTACTGTTTCTCTGTATAACAGTTTATTGATCAGTTTCAACTTAGGACCTTCTTTGTATAACAGTGCAGTTCTCAAATCAGTGGAGCGTAATTTGGACTCTTTTCCTGCATAGAGGGCTTCTAAAGCTGCTTTGATCATGGGATCATGGGATTGAGCCAGCTGAATACTGTCATTGTCCAGCTGAGGGCAGTTGCACCAATGTCTATTGCAGAAAGTGGCAATAAGCAGCAGGTATGCAATTCTCAGAGGGTCCCAAGCAATCCACCATGCAGTCCACTGCGTCCTGAGGACATTTGTTCCTCCCTGTCAAACTTCGGCAGAGTGCCCGAATGTCAGGTTCTGCTAATCGGACCCAATCATTCTGGGGAACAGGCCTCCGGAGAGAGCATCAGCATCTATGTGGTTCAGACCTGCTCGGTATTCGAGAGCATAGTCATATGTAGATAATGCAGAAAGCCACCTATGGCCAGTGGCATCCAACTTAGCTGAGGTCTGCACATAGGTCAAAGGATTATTGTCAGTTTTACTAGTATTTTAGCCCCATACAAGTACTCATGGAATTGGTCAACAATAGCCACTTCAAAGCTAGGAACTCTAACTTATGTACAGGATAGTTCTTTCGGTTGGGGTCCGGCTTCTACTGGCAAAGGCCACTGGTCTCAGGCCATTCTCGTGCTCTTGGTACAACACAGCCCCCAACCCTTGCAAGCTAGCATCAGTGTGTGCAGGACGTAAGGTTTTCTTGGATCGGCATAGGCCAGCACTGGAGCATGGGTAAGTTGATATATGATCTCATGAAAAGCAGTCTCACAATCAGGAGTCCAGCGGGCCCCAAATACTTCACTCGGATGAAAATACACTCTTTCAGTCTTCAGGGGCTGACTTTTGGTATTTTTGTGGGTTGGGGATACCCTTGAGTAAGGTTAAGTAAAGGGCGGATCACTCTTGAATAGTCCTTGATGAAGCGCGATAATAACCACAGAATCCCAGGAATCTTTGCAGTTCTTTTTAGATTTTTGGGCTGTGGCCAGGTGGTCAAGGCCTCAACTTTACTTGGGTCGGTCTCTATTCCCTCGGTGGATACTATGTGTCCCACATACTTTACTGATGTTTGAAAGAATTGACACTTATCAATGGACAGTTTAAGGCCAAAGTCCTCCAGTCGGTCCAATACCTTAAATAATCTGCTCTCATGTTCCTCCAGTGAGCTGCCAAACACAATGACATCATCTAGGTATACCAGGCACTCTAGTAAGTTCATGTCCCCCACTGCACGCTCCATCAATCGTTGAAAAGTGGCTGGGGCACCTGAAATCCTTGAGCATCCTCATGAATTCATAAATAGCGGACAGATAAAGGCGTCTTCTCCGCGGTCCTCTAGGGGCCATCGGGATCTGAGTAGTACCCACTGCGGAGATCCAGCACAGAGAACCACTTGCTCCCGTTTAGGCAGTCAAAGCATCCTGAATCGCGGGGCATTGTGTACTGATCAGGGATAGTCCACGGTTTAAGATGCGATAATCCACACACATCCTTACTGTTCCATTCTTTTTCCTCACTACCACAATGGGGAAGCATAAGGGCTTCTGGATTCTTGTATTACACCAGCAGCTAACATCTCTTGCAGATGCCGCTCACATCATCTATGTCAGCAGGTGCCAGGCGTCGAGACCTCTCACAAATGGTCTTCGTCATGCAGCGGATATTGTGCTTCGCCTTGCACGCATCCTACATCCCATTCCTTTAAAGAAACACCTGGTCTCTCTGGGCAAGCTTCTCACTGATCCTCACTTTCCATTCAGCTGGCAGCGGGGAGTCGCCGAAATCAAACAAGTCAGGCGTTACTCTGTCATTCTTCCTTGAACTCTTGCTGCTGGGTAGCACTGCAGTGTCTGCACAATACACATTAGCCAGGATGCAACCTCTGTTTACTCGAATGTCTCTTTCAGACATATTATGAACTTGGACCATTACCCTTCTGGCATAAGCATGGGCTCTAGCAGGCAAAATACTAGGCTTGACCAGCAGTCCCTCTGGCAATTTTCCATCGCCTGGTGCATCCAACATTAATATTTTATTCTTAACATCCTTTCTGATACGGACCTCTCCTGTAAGGTACACTGGGCATTTGCGCCAGGATCAGAGACTCAGGATCCTTCTTCCATACAATTCGACCGGTTCCTCTGGTTCTGTTTTTCAGCATCTCTCTGTGCCTCATAGGCCTTCTTAATTAAAGCCGGAACTCTTAAAGCTCTACTAGTCTTTGACCCTGTTTTTCATAACACAACTGTGCCAGCCTTCGAACATATGAGCATTTGTTCCAATCAACAAAGGGACACCATCATACAGTCCAGTGGGGGACACACTAAGGCTAGGGTCTCTACTTGTTCGGCCACTCCAGCCACGGAGGTGGGGAAAGACAGCCAAATTCGGATATACCGGAATAGGGGTAGCCTTCTCACTTAACCCCATACATGCAGTCCTTCTAATGGTTGTAAGGGTACGTCCTGACAAATGCTTCTGATACCAATCCTGGAACATAATTGTCACTTGGGAGCCACTGTCTAATACAGCTCTTGTAGACACTCCATTCACCTTTACAGTGGTCTCCATGGAGGGACCCACTATTCTGGACCAGTCTGGAGAGGCGGTAGTGGGGCCTGGGCAACTGACCTTGCCACAAAAGGACGTGAATTAGCATTTTTGGTGCCCTCACTGGGATCATGTCGTGCACCTCTTAACCACTGATTTCTTCTCCGAAGCTCTCCTTGTAGCCTATATGCAACTTTGTCAGTGTCTTTTGGGGACTGGCATTCCTTTCATGTGCCCATCTTTCCCACAATTATAGCAAAACATACTTTCTGGAGTTTGAGCTGGCCGAGGCACCACACTGGGAGCCAGGGGGGGGTATTACTAACTGGAAACCTGGTGCCATCTCTGTCTGGGGCGTGATAAGCATTTGGAGACATCTCGTCGTTTCTCCACTTCCATGGTCAAGGAATTGAGTTTGGAGCTGTTATCAGCAGGAGATACATGGGTGGTACCCCCCCCCATAGCAGATGCAGTCGGATATAGGTCAGGGCCCATACTTGCAGGCGTGGCCTTCATAAAGGACTGTTTTGAATTCCCGATCTCTCTCAACAGTTCGCCCCATTGTGGCATATCTTTTCCTTGTCAGAGCACTCATTGACTGTCAACCTCTGCCCCTGAACTTCACTTGATGGGTCACCCTCAGTCACTCGGGTCGTGCCACAGCTGTTGGTGCAGGTCCCTCCCGAGGTCGCCTTTTCTCAACTCCTCGAATTTCTCTCATTAACTCATCATAGGAGGTGGGATTCCAGTCGATTTGGCTGATGTAACTGAAGCAACAGCAGTTCTGAGAAGGGGGCAGACTTAAGGATTCTGTCCAGTCTGGTTCGGTCCAGTTCAATCGCTGGCAAACTACCCTTTCTGAGGCATTCTTGCAACAATTTTTCCCGCCGAGAGACATACACAGACAACAACTCCCCTTGGTACTGTTGTGCATCTCTTACTCTCCACCATAGGTCCTCATCAGAATCTGGGCTCCCATACACATTCTCCAAGGCCTCAAGATAGGCCTGTGCAGTCGCTTCAGGGTTACTGGCCCGTTTAGCACGGATGGTAGCCAGGGCAGGACCTCGGAGGCTCTCACTAACCTCTTCGCTGGCCTTCCGAGCATTGCCATTCTAGCACTTGGGGCAACATAGTTCATCCAGGTCTCCCAGTCATCCTCCCTTGGGGGTGGGAGGTGCCAGAGAAGATCCTCAACCTTCGTAAGAGTCGTGACTAATGGCAGGTGCAGAAATAGGAGTCTGCATTGGTTCAGCCACCATTACGGGCACTGGAGCAGGAGAGGGTGTTGGGGAGGAACACCCCAGGTGGCAAGAATAGTTTCTTCAAGTCCTCCACAGTTTTCCCTCTCCAGCAACCATTCAGCAAATTTCTCCTCAAAAGTTTCAGATAGTGGTGGGGGCTGATTCCCCCCCGGGTCTTTACTGTCCTTAGTTATCACTCTCCAAGCAGTGAGGGCTCCCTCTGGGGTAATGGTCTGTGGCACTTTGGAGCTATCTATGGGATCCTTAAACTCTACTAGGGCCAGGAAAGTGTGGGTGAGCAGATTAGCATGCCGACCCACCACCACAGGGTTTTGTAAACCTTCCACCTTGGAAAGTACTCCCTGCACAGTGTCCGTATTGATACCCAGGGGATGTCCAGGATAAGCATAGCATTTTGGGGTCGATCTCCTCCCAGTACACCACTCCACCAGCGGTGCACAGCCACTTCTGTCGGGTACCCATTTTTTCTTAACAGTGGTTCAGAATATGGCCACTAGAGGACACACAATCCCAGCGGTGAGCCTCAAGATGTAACCCCAGATGGCGCTTATCCCAGGGGCTACTACCCCTGCCTGATTTGCCACTAACAGGTTGAGGGGCCTGGATCCAATGGCGGGTGCCTCCACCCAGAGGTCAGGGTTTGCAATAGTTAAACTAACTTGGTCACAGCCCTCTGGGACACTGCAACCCTCCTTTCTTCCCACTAGTGGCCCACACAATATATCAGAATTACCTTCACAGTATACACTTACCCCCAGGTCTGGTTCCGGCACTGGGACCTCCTGTGAAATGAGATACAGTGCAACAATCACAGTACAGTACTTTAACATAGACAAATACCTCAGGCAGTATAACTTTGCTGAAATAAGCAGCCTGATTTATTTAGGGGGATATAACAAGGACAGGGGGAAATCAGGTTAATTAGCTTATCACTCTAATAATCTACCTATGGCTCTGTGCACAGGCCTATCCCTATCAGTTACTGTCCCTGGGTACCCAAGCCCTAGTGGCTAGTCCAAACCGGTGGCAGCTGGTAGGGCCCTTTCACACAGAGAAAAGGAGAATTAAACAGTCAGCAGTACAGTAATTCCATTTGGATTTAATGTGGCAATTCAACAGGGAGCACCTGAATTAGTACTCATGACCTCCAAATAAGATAGGGTCCTTCAATGTCAGCAGGGCTCACTTGAGGTACACAAACCTCTTCACACATCCATATAAAAGAAAGCACTATACCAGGCAGGCTGCATCTGTATCCCGATCGCAATCACTGCACAATACCTGGGAGAACACACAGCAGATTCAGTTCCTGACAGACCGAGTGCAGTTTTCAGCAAGTCCTCCAGTCTTCTACAGGGTGAGCCTGGTTTCTACTCTTCAGAGATCCTTTGATTCTTTTCACAGGACGGATTCAGTCCTAACAAGCTGTTACACAAGCTGCAGACCGGGAACTCTGGGCCTTACACACGTTTTTTGACTAAAACTGCACACTGAAAAAGCACAGGGCTCCTTTCTTCTTCACTGCCAAAGCTCAACTGAAACTCCAACCGACAAAACCGGGGCACTTCCTTTGAGTTCCTCCCAGTTCTTGACTGGATTGGCTGTCACTCACAATAGACTGCTGCTGTTTGTCCAAAAAGGCACTGAAGTCTAAACTACATCTCCCAGAGTCACTGCCCATACAATCCTCTTGTGGCTGGCTCAGATTATGAGTCCAAGTTCTGATTCGTCCAAGGCACCATTTTAGAGCTAGCTTACCCCACACTGATTGGTCCAGTTCAGCAGTTCAAAACTAGAATGGGGAACTAGCAGACACAGTTCTGACTGCAAAGCAAGCAGGTTAGACAAACTGTAATTTCATTATTACTCTAAATAATTTCTGGCAAACAGTTACATCTTTCAGATAGGTTCCCTTTGCACTCTAGTGACTGCAAAATGAAGTGAATTGGCAGCAGCTCGAGTGGTACTCAGAGAAGCACACAGTCCCCCCATACAATCTAATTATGTCTGCAAGCAGACAGCTCTTAAAGAGACAGTGCCAGAGGCTCTAAAAACACTCACTGATAAATGGCTTAAATGCCAAACACCATTCAGGCTTGGAGCATTCAAGCAAGCTCCTGGAAGTCTTTTGGGAACCCCCATTTGCAGGGGGGTTACATATAAAAATAACGTTTGGAGATTAAACAGGAAGCTGGTGTATGCACTATTAAAACACACTTCCATATCTCAAGCAGATGGATGGAAAAAAAGTACAGTAAAAACCCTCCTCACAAAGAATGCTAAAGACTGCATATATTTGATTGACTATACAGAAATATAAAAGATCTGGCAACTGTAAAATAGAAGCACACCATAAATAAGCAGTTTACAGGATAATTTGCAGCAGAGGCCAAACACAACACGCCTAGCTAGTAGAGGAATACAAACAGCAAATACAGGGAAGATACCATATTCTTACAATATACTGTATTCACAATAATAATGTAGTGTGGTGCTGCAGACAGGAGTTTAACACATGAGAGGCAGAATCTCCTGCCAACCGCTGCCCCACACTGATGCTCACATCATGACGCCCTTTAGCGATGGTCCTTCAGTTAAAAGACCACAGCAGAGGACCACTACTAAGTAACCCAGAAATACTAGGTTTAGGACACACCAACTACAAAAACTGGCTCCCAACTGGAGTGAGGAGCAGAGTCACCAAGACTGCTATCAGCAGGCAGCCAAGTCTATCAAATTGCAGTCACAGGATCAGACTGTAGATCCAGCCACGGAGTCCGACTGACTCCCAACACTAAATCAGCTACACACAACTGATTCTCACAGCAGAATGTCATGTATACAACACTTGGTCCTACAAGGCCCTTCAGAATGATTCGCCACTATATATATATTATGGCCTTTTTTCTAAGATCCTCATGCCTATATAATCTTAGGAGTAACCATATAATTTCACTAGAAGTCTCAAGGTGCCTGTCCCGCTATGACAAAATGGCATTCAGTTGGCCTGCCCCTGTTCTCTGGAACAAGTTACAAGTCACTCTCAAACCGAGTTCTTCTGTCAGTTTTAATTCATTAAAGGTCCTGCTTGAAAGTCATTGCATGGGAAAATATGCATGTTTGTAGAGCTTAATTGTTGTGGGCTGCCCTCTAATGATTTAACATTGCTGTTACTGTGAATTGCCCTTTCTGTTTTTGTACTTGGCACCTTAACTCTTAGGACTGTGGAGGTGTGTGCTGTATATGCCAATGGAGGCAGAAATGCAGGAGGCTTGCTATTCAAAAGCCAGTGCTGAGAAGGCTAATGATGACAGTGTTCAGCTGGCTGATGTGTGTAAATTGTGTGTAGTTCAAAGAATTTAGCCCCACCAGTCACACTGGTTTTCTGCCTGTTAGCCAGCTAACAGACATCATCAGGTTTTGAAGGACATCAAGCCTCACGCTCTTTGGCTACATGTATTTTTTTCTCCATTTCTAAAAGTTTCTCGTAGTTACAGACAGGAGACTGGAGTCTCTTTGAAAGCACTAAAAGTGGGGAAAAACACTCAGCATGCCGTATACAAATATATTAGCATCAAACATGTCAACAACACGTCAATAATGAGCAGAAAACCCCAGAAATAACTGATTTAAATTGCATATTACGTATGCTCCCTTTAAAGCTGTATTACACTGCAAGCAAACATTTAGCATTTACAAGTGCTTGTTTAAAATGTTCCCCTTCCAGTTTGAAGTTGTGCCCTCTAGTGGTTGTACTGTTACTCAGCTTGAACAACTCCATGGAGTCCATCCCAATATATATATATATATATATATACATATATATACATATTATATGCAAAAAACTGTGTTAATGCACCATTTAGGGTTAAAACACAAAAAGTCAAGAAATGAAAAATCTTTAATGTTGCCCTCCCCCTCCCCCATGGACCCACCAGTCATCCCAAGATTGACAGATGACCGGGTGTGTCATTGGGGTTGTGAGGCCTAAATGTTGCCCCATTCCTTATGTAATCATATTGAGAAGCAACAGTGAACAAGAATGGGGCAACATTTAGGGGTCATCAGTCCTAACTCTCACCCCATTCCATGTGCAAATATGCTGAGGTGGTGCAGTATAGAAGAATAAGGCGAGAGTTAGGACCGATGACCCCAATGCACACCCCAATGTCTGTTGGTGGGGGTAGGGTGGTCATGGGGTGCAAGGGGTGGTAACCTAACGGGGAAATCCCTCGCTTTCATCACTGTAAAAAACCCTAACTGTTGCATTAACACAGTTTTTTTGCAAAGAATTTCCTTACTTTTTGAGAAAGCATAGTAAAGTACAATGTCGCGCAAGTTGGTGGGAGTGCGGGGCCCAAAGAAATTTATGCCTAACATAACAGTTCAAGTACTGAATATTATATGTATTGGTGGGAGTGCGTATTGGTGGGAGCACGGAGCCCTTTGGGCCCCGCAGTCCCACCAACTTGAAACAAACCAAATTTTCATTCATCAGAATGGCATAATTCTGCACCTGTTTACATTTTACACATCTAACCACTGAAAATTACCTCAGTGTCAGTAAGGCTAGCTACCCTATAAATGTCAGGCCAGTACCACAATGCAGAACGCTAACCACAAAATGTAAACTGCATCATGCAATATTTCTGCAGCAGATACATTTTCCGACACCTGAACACCATCATTCACATCTATAGGACATCCCCTCAACACCCTCCAAATTTCAAGTTAAAAGACCAAATCATTTCCAAGATATTTCATTTTAAAGTTTTAGATTTTCATTATTGGAGTGGTATAATTCCGCAGCTGTTTACATTTTACACACCTAACCACTGAAGAGTACCTCTGTGTCAGTAAGGCTAGCTACCCTATAAATGTCAAGCCAGTACCACAATGCAGAATGCTAACCACAAAATGTAAACTGTGTCATGCAATATTTCCACAGCAAATACATTTTCCGACACCTGAACACCATAATTCACATCTACAGGACATCCCCTCAACACCGTCCAAATTTCAAGTTAAAAGACCAAACCATTTCCAAGATATTTAATTTTAAAGTTTTAGATTTTCATTCATTGGAGTGGCATAATTCCGCAGCTGTTTACATTTTACACACCTAACCACTGAAAAATACCTCTGTGACAGGAAGGCTAGCTACCCTATACGTTTTAAGCCACTACCACAATGCAAAACGCTATTCGCAAACCATAAACTGTGTCATGCAATATCTCTGCAGCAAATTAATTTTCCGACACCTAAACAACACAATTCACATCTACAGGACATTCCCTCAACACCTTCCAAATTTCAAGTTAGAAGACCAAACCGTTTCCAAGATATTTAATTTTAAAGTTTTTACACCTTTAAAAATTCTTTGATCACGAGAATCGGCCGCGACCTCGTGATCAAAGATCATTTTTGATCGTGAGGGGACATCTGGTCATGAAATTTGGGCTCTCTGGTCCCTCCCAGAGACATCTGGTCCAGCAAAAATCTGGCCATCTCATCCCGCCTCCTCACGAACGAAGCTCGTGATCAAAGAAATCTCGCGACCAAAGAATTTGCAGGCTCGCGATCAAAGAATTAAAAAAACGATACAACTCCATTTTTTGACACAACTACATTAAACCACAGGCATGGCTCAATAGAGGCTAGCCCCCCTGAGCAAAACCCATCCTAATTTTACTTCACAAGTCACACCTGGGCTGAGATATGTATTTTTTTCTAACCCCAAAATCGGTCCAGCTTGTCCCTCCCTCACGAACGAAGATCACGATCTAAAAGAATCTGACGATCAAAGAATTTGCAGGCTCGCAATCAAATAATTTAAAAATGTTAAAACTCCATTTTTTGACACAACTACATTAAACCACAGGCATGGTTCGATAGAGGGAAGCCCCTGAGCAAAACCCATCCAAGCTTTACTTCAGAAGTCTCCCTTGGGCTGAGATATTTGTTTTTTCCCAACCCCAAACTGAAAACAAGATGGCGGCCGTCACAATCAACAAATTTCTCGCGATCAAAGATTCTTTGATCGTGAGCCTGCAAATTCTTTGATCGTGAGGAGTGACCAGATGGCCAAAGCTCCAGTCTTCTTTTGCAAAACAACCATGTACATTTTTCCATAGACTTATAATGGGAGCTAAAAAGTTTACTAACTTTTGAATGGATTACTATTTTTTCACCAAACAAAAAGTGGCATAGATACATAGATACATAGACAGTGTCGGCAGATAAGGGCCTATGGCCCACCTAGTCTGCCCATTTGAGCTTGTAAGTTCAGTTTATGTTTTCCTAGAAGTCTGTTGCCCCTTACCCCTGACCTCCAGAATTCCTTTATGTCTATCCCATGCATTCTTAAACCCCGTGATTGTTTCAGCCCCCACCACTTCCTCTGGCAGGGTGTTCCACTTGTCCACCACCCGTTCTGTGAAGAAATTCTTCCTCACGTTTCCTCTGAATCGTCCTCCCTCCAACTTTATCCCATGCCCTCTAGTCCTGGAACATCTTTTTTGCTTAAAAATAGTGTATTCCTGCACCCTGTTCCTCCCTGTAAGATACTTGTATGTCTCTTTCATATCCCCCCTCTCCCTCCTCTCATCCAGGGAGTACATGGTCAGTTCCTTCAACCTGTCTTCATAGGACTTGTGATGCAATCCATGCAGCATCTTTGTTGCCCTCCTCTGAACCTTCTCTACCCTGTCTATGTCCTTACATAAGTATGGTCTCCAGAACTGTACACTGTACTCCAGGTGGGGCCACACCAGTGCCCCTGTGGTATAGTGGAATTATGACCTCCTTTTCCTGCTGGTGATGCCCTGCCTATGCATCCCAGCATCCTATTTGCTTTACCTGCTGCCTTGTCACACTGTTTCCTTACCTTGAGGTCATCAGAGATGATAACCCCAAGATCCCTTTCCTGCTTGGTATGCTATATCCTCAACCCCAACTGATATATTGTGCCAGGGTTTTATGCCCCATATGCATTATCTTGCACTCTTTGCATTGAATTTCAACTGCCAAACCCTTGACCATTCTTCAAGTTTCTGCAGGTCCTTCTCATTCTGTCTACACCCTCTGGTGTGTCTACTCTGTTACAGAGCTTTGTGTCATCAGCGAACAGTGAAATTCTGCCTTCTAGGTCCTGCGCAATGTCACTGATGAAGATGTTGAATAGGACCAGTCCCAGCACTGATCCCTGTGGTACCCCACTGGTCACTCTTCCCTCTGTGGAGTGACAGCCATTTACCACCACCACCCTCTGTGTCCTGCCACCCAGCCAGTTACCTACCCACCACACTACTGTCCTGCCCACACCCATATTCCCCAGTTTGTGTAATGTAAAGGCATGTTCCTTGACCCAAGCTCTTTCTACATGCCAAGTTTCAGACTGGCATGCCACATGGTGGCCACACAGTGCCACGGACAAAATCCAAAAAGCTGCACTCAAAACTGGCAAAAAGTGCATTTTGCAGCGATTCACTGTGCAAAAAATGTAAGTCCGACCAAAACGCAATTTGGCAGATCAAGAGATCTACCATGCCCCACTGTACATACCAAATTTCATGCAAATCCTTTGAACGGGTCCAAAGTGATTAATGTGCAAAATTTCAAGTTTAACATTAAAGTGCCTTCATAGCCCTAACTGTAGGGGTGTGACTGTGCCCCTATCATATATATATATATATATATATATATATATACACACATACATACACACATATCTCTCTCTCTCTATATCTGTGTAACAGCCCTTTTCCCTGAAGAAAGGGGGCGGTGGCTATTACTAGCCGTCCCCATACTGGGAATTGTGATTGCGCACTAAGCTCAGAAAGGTAGCAGGAGTGGAAGGAGTGTAGATGCATAAAAGGGGCTTGTGTGACCCAGGAGCAGAAGTTCTTTAATTGGAAAGTGAAAGAAGAGTCACAGGCAAAGCAGTCCAGAAGAGTGGGGAGGGCAGCACAGCCCACAAACTTCACAAAACGGTGAGGAGCCCTTCCAGTTCTGTAGGGCAGGGTACCAGCTGGAGGACAGCTTGGTTGTATACTAGCTTCACAGCTTGATACACGGGATTCTATAATGTTCCAAGGAGGGTTGGCTAGGAGGCAGCTGGCCCAAGTGGCTGGTTCATGTTAAATGAGTCAGGCAGGCATGTGCAGTTCCCAAAATGGGCTCCCACCTGGGATCAGAGGTTAAGCCATCTTCTTTTTTTATAACTTATTGTTTCTCAAGTTACCGTGTCCTGTTTCCACCAGTCATGCCCAGCCATATCCCTCCAGTGTCTCTGGATTTTACTTACATGGATTCAACCCCCAGGTAGTTTCCACTTTTCTGATCCCCCCAGTAGGATGCCAGCACATGCAGAGTCCCAGTCAGAGGCATGCAAGCATGCCTCATGCTGACCATGGCTGGCATTCTCCCTCCCAAATGTGCTACCTATTGCACTACCATCTGTGGTCTCCCAGGTGGCAGTAAAGCAATGGTAGCAGTGGCCCTTCCTGGGGGAAGACAGTGTCCTTGCTTCATCTTCCTCCCCAGCCAACCTCCACAGCCTGAGCTTGTTCCTGAACTTGGGTTGCCAATGTTGTGAGAAGCGGCTCTGCTCTGATTGGCAGGTCTGGTTTAGTTACCTTCAAATCAAAGGTGGTATTAGGTACTGACCCCAAAGTCATGGTAGGAATTGTGCAGCACATCATGCGGCTGCCATAGCCATGAAAATCAACCAAAACCCTAGAAGTTCTGCCCCTGTGAATGTCATTTGGAGACAGTCAAACCAGTGGCCCTTAGGGAGACAGTTCCAGTTGGTTCCTGAGGGTAGGCAGATATCCCAGGTGGCATGCCTGTTGCCTGATGGCCCTTGAGCCTGAGTGGGATGCTTGGGAATAGGGTTTGAAAAGTATGGCTGAGGGTTGAACGTGGAAGGCCCCATGAAACCAAGCAATGCAGAGGAGGACAGCAGAGATGAAGCTGAAGACCAGTGCTCTTTCAGCTGGATTGGTGAGTAGACTATCTCCATGGCAATAGGTAGAAGACCGTCTCTAAAAATATGGGAAGGGCCCCCAAAAATTAGGTATTGGCTGAAGAATTGTGGTCACACAAGGAGGCATACACCCCCGGGTACTGAAGGAATTGGCAGAGGTCCAGGCAGAGCAATTGGTGGACTTGTTCAATACCTCTCTGGGAACTGGGTGTGTACCCCAAGACTGGAGGATGGCTCAAGTGGTGCCCCTCCACAAAAGCAGGCCCAAGGATGAACCGGGCAACTATAGGCCAGTAAGCCCAACATCCATTGTGGGAAAGTTAATGTAGACAATCCTTAAGGAGAGGTTGGTAACCTTTCTAGAAGAGAATGGACTCCAGGAAGGAAAGCAACATGGGTTTGTCTCTGGCAGATCCTGCCAGACCAAACTGGCTGACTTTTATGACTGGGTGACTAGGGCACTTGACAAGGTCCATGCAGTGGATGTCCTGTATCTGGATTTCAGCAAGGCATTCGAATCAGTACTGCATAGGAGGCTGACTAGCAAGCTGGGCAACCAGAGAGCAGGGACAAAGATGGTAAACTGGGTCAAGAACTGGCTGCAGGTGAGGCAACAGAGAGTAGTGGTGGGAGGGGAACTCTCATCTCCAAGGGCTGTAATGAGCAGAGTACATCAGGGATCAGTACTGGGCCTCGTGTTTGGCATTTTCATCGCAGACATCTCGCATGACATTGTGAACAAGATTAGCCTTTTTACAGATGACACGAAGATCGGTGTGGTGGTGGATGACGCAGCAGGGTGGCAGGGGCTTCAAGATGATCTGGCTAAACTTGAGAACTGGTCAGTCACATGGCAGCTGGGATTCAGCACTAAGACATGCAAAGTCATGCTCTTGGGAGCTAGGAACCCAAGGAGGTGTTACCAACTGGGAGGGGTACAGATAGTCCCAACAGAGGAGGAGAAAGATCTGGGGGTGATAATAACAGGACAAATAAACCACTTAGCACAATGCAGGAAAGCAGCAGTGAAAGCCAACAAGATGCTGGGGTGCATCGCAAGAGGAATCACCTCTAGAAGGAGGGAAGTGATCCTGCCTCTGTACAGGTCATTGGTGATGCCGCACTTAGAGTACTGTGTGCAGTTCTGATGCCCATACTTAAAGAAAGATGTTAGATTACTGGAGGGGTTCCAGCGCAGAGCAGCAAAGATTATCCAGGTATTGGAAAACAAACCCTACAAGGGAAGGCTGAGATCAACATGTACTCTCTGGAGGAGAGGAGGGATGGGGGGATATGATTGAAACCTTTAAATATGTGAAGGGAATAATCAAGATGGGTACTGGGGAGATTTTTAAACTTGGGAGGACACAAGGGGGCATGGTCTGAGACTGGAGGGGGGCAGATTCAGGAGAGAAATGAGGAGTCACTTTTTCACAGAAAGGGTGGGGTCTAGGTGGAATACACTGCCTGAGGAGGTGGTATCCTGTAAGTTGGTGGGTAGTTTTTAAAGGGGATGGGACAAGGTGAGGGGGAGGGCCAACATGAGGGGAGGACAGGAGGGAGGGGCTGCTGCAGTGTAAGGGATTTGCTAACTGCAGACTAGATAAGACCATATGGCCTGTATCTGCTGGCAGTTTCGTAAGTTCACATAGGAACCCCCAGAAGGGCAGGTTATGATGTGCCACAGCAGAAGCAGAGCTTTTGCAGGTATCTGGACTTCAGTAAGGCAGTTGACTCAGTACCACATGGGAGGCTGGGAAGTAAGTTAGAAGGCACAAGGGCAGGTGTAAAGCTGGTGAGATGGGTAGGGAACTGGCTTCAGGGAAGGCAACAGAGGGTGGTGGTGGGTGGGGCACTCTCACACCCAAGGGTAGTGATGAGCGGTGTTCCACAGGGCTCGGTGTTGGGACCAGTGTTGTTTGGGATATTTATTGCAGACATATCATTGGACATCAAAAGCAAGATCAGTCTGTTTGCTGATGATGCCAAGATGGGAACGGTGGTGGATGACCTGGAGGGGGTGGCAGGGGTTGCAGGATGATCTGGCTAAGCTGGAAACCTAGTCAGACACCTGGCAACTGGGGTTTAATGCCAAAAAGTGCAAGGTGCTACATTTTGGGGTGAAGAACCCAAGGAGGAGTTCCCAGCTGGGGAGAGTGCAGCTAGCCCAGACAGAGGAGGAGAAGGATCTGGGGGTGCTCATTACCGGGTCAATCAACAACTCGGCACAATGTAGGAAGGCAGCTGCAAAGGCCAACAAAATGCTAGGCTGCATTGCAAGGGGTATATCCTCGAGGAGGGAGGAGGTGATTCTGCCACTCTATAGGTCATTAGTTAGACAGCACCTGGAGTACTGCATGCAGTACTGGCGCCTGTATCTGAGGAGGGCATTAAGTTACAGGAGGGGATGCAACGCAGGGTGACAAAAATGATCAAGGGGCTGGAGGACTTATCATATGAGAGGAGGCTGAGGGAGTTGAACATGTACTCACTGGAGGAGAGGAGGGATGGGGGACATGACTGAAACCTTTTAAGTACATGAAAGGAATAAACAAGACAGGTACAGAGGGGCTGTTCAAAGTAAGGGAGGGGAGGGACACCAGGGGCTATGATATGAGACTGGAGGGAGGGAGGAAGGTTCAGGAGGGAGATGAGGAGACACTTTCTTACAGAGAGGGTGGTAGCTGGGTGGAATGCGTTACCTACAGAAATGGTATCCAGCAACAGTGGACTGCTTCAAAAGGGGATAGGATAGGACAGGACAAGGGGGAGGGTCAATGGAGGGGAAGGGTAGAAGGGAGGGGCAGCTGCAGAATAAGGGTTGCTAGCTGCACATTCGAGCAGACTTGCTAGACGGCTAGGCCTTTATGTGCTGGCAAATTTCGTATTGTCATTGGTGTCAGCACTGTCATAAAGGCAGGTGACATTGAACGTTCCTGCCCATAGCCAAGTTACAGCAGGAGGAAAACTGAATGCTGTTCTACCGATAGTTACCTGAAAATATATCTGAGCATGTTGCTTTGGCAAGATGAATTCAGAAGGAGTTATTTAGCATGCTCCAAAATATTGGTGTGTATATATATATATATATATATATATACAGTATATATATATTATATATATATATATATATATATATATATATATATACACTATGTGTGTATATATATATATATATATATATATATATATATACTGTATATATATATATATATATATATATATATATTCTATGCAAAAAACTTTGTTAATGTATCAGTTAGGGTTCTTCTACAGCGACAAAGTGAGAAATTCGCATTAGGGTTCCCACCCTTACACTCACCCCACCCTGCCCATAGCAACAGGCATTGGCGTGCATTGGGGTTGTTGGTTCTAACTCTCACCCCATCCCATGTGTAAACAAGCTGAGGTGGTGCAGTGTAGGAGAATGGGGTGAGAGTTAGGACTGACGACCCCAACGCACACCCCGATGCCTGTTGCTGTGGGCAGGGCGGGTGTGGGGTGCAAGGGATGGGAAGTCAAATGTCAACTTCATCACTTTTGTCGCTGTAGAAGAACCCTAACTGATGCATTAATTAAGTTTTTTTGCATTGAATTTCCATACTTTTTAAGAAAGAATAGAAAAGTAGAAAGTTTCGCAAGTTGGTGGGCACACGGGGCCCCCCACCACGTGATTTTGTGTGACTATAGTAACAGTAAGTGCAATGCAAATGCAAGCACAAAGGGTTATGCACATGGTGATGCAAACGTAAATGGTAACGCAAACAGTAATAAAAATGCAAGCACAAAGTGATGCCAAAGCAAACAGTGATGTAAATGGAGACACAAACAGAAGTGCGTACAGAACGTAACTGGTAACACACACATTTACAGTACCACACTTGTAAATGCAAATGGTAACGGTAACAGCAGCAATAATGCCAAAGTAAACACAAGCGTGTATGAAAACGCAAACCGTCACGCGGACACTCACGGAACAACAATTGTAAATGCAAATGGTAACAGTAACAACAACAATAAAGCCAACAGAAACAGAAATGCAAGCGCATACGGAAACGCAAACCATTACACACACACGGTCATGGTACCGCAATGGTAAACGTAAATGGTAACGGTAACAGCAACAATAAAGCCAACAGAAACAGAAATGCAAACGCGTACAAAAACGCAAAATGTAACGCGCACGGGCATGGTACCGCAATTGCAAATGCAAATGGTAATGGTAACAGCAACATTAACGCCAAACGAAATGGAAACGCAAGTACAAACAGAAACGCAAAGCGTAATGCACATGCTGGCGTAGACGGGAATGGTGATGCGAACATTAAGGGATGCGCAACTGGAAACGCTAACTAGCACAGTAATGAAAGGGCACACCCTTCTTTTCCCCAAAAAGTGTATTGAAAAAACACAGTGAAAACAAAGAATGTATGCATAATAATTGACCTCAGAGCAGAAAATTAGGACTTGGAATACTAAATTGCTTATATCTCAGGAACCGTATGACATAGAAAAAAAAGTAAAATTTCGTATGAATTATGACTTTCCTGGCTAGTTTTGTACTTAGCCCCATTTGGGGGCTAAGCATTTTTGTGACGAAAAATCCATATCTCGCACCGTTCCCGAGATACGGGCCCTGAAAGAAGCAACACATGCCATAATGTTATCCTATGGCAAAAAGCATCAACTTTGGAGTGCCATCACTGTGCTGCCCTGTAATATTTTTCACCAAACAGCCAAAAGGCACATCTGTGGGATGATGTCTTTCTTCTCTCCAAATTTCAGCCCAAACGACCAAATCGTTATTTTGCAGCAGGGCGGCAAAGAATTCCTGTAATGCAGCTGACGCCATAATGTTATCCTATGGGGAAAAGTGCCAACTTCGTAGTGCTGTAACTTTGCTGCTCTCTACTATTTTTTGACCAAAGCACCAAAAAGCAGATCCGTGGGATGTTGCCTTTCTTCCCTCCAAATTTGAAGTCAAAAGACCAAACCGTTTCCAAGATATTCAATATCAAAGATTACTAAAATTTCCCTATCTTTTCCATTATAAAAAATTTGGCCATCTTGTCCCTCCCTCGCGATCAAAGGTGGCGATCAAAGAATCTCACGATCAAAGAATTTGCAGGCTCACGATCAAAGAATTTGCAGGGTCACGACCAAAGAATTAAAAGTTGTGTAATTTACAAACTTCACATAATTGCGGTAAACCACCACCATGGTTCATCAGAACGAAGCCCTCTGAGTAAAACCCACCCTCATTTGTCTTCCTATGACACCCCGAGCTGAGAAAACTGATTTTTTATCTGGCCATCTCGTCCCTTCTCACCCTTTCCTGCTGGTACTGGCACAGCTCTTTTTCCTCTATCTGTGTGTTGTATGAATACCTAATGGAAAGAGGCACTCAGAAATTATTTTGAAGTGCTCTTCCATTAGCGCTATAAAACACACAGTCGTAGCTGGCCATGGAGGTGAGAGGTGTGGCTGTGCCAGTTGCTGGCTGGGGAAGGGTGGGGGTGCTGGGTGGTCTGGCACGGCTGTGTGGGGGGCCACTAGACTACCAGGCCATTTAAATGCAAGTGTATTTTATTAAGATGGGGAGGGACTGCTAGACTACCAGGGATGTTAATAATAATAACAATAATGAAGTACAGATCGGGAGGGGGGGCCACTAGACTACCGGATATTTCTAAAATATATAAATAAACACACATGGGGACCACTAGACTACCAGGGATAGAAAATAAGCATATTGATAAGATACTCATGGGGGGCACTAGACTACTAGGGATAGAAGCATGGTTATGTACATTACCATGATGGGGAGGGGTCATTAGACTACCAGGGATAAAGAAAATAACTATTTCTGTATTCAGATGGGGACAGCCTAGCCTCTGAGAAAACCACCTTAAATAAAGTAATAGGACACCCTGGGCTACAAAAATTGAATTTTGAATCTGGCTTATCTCGTCTGCACATGCATGATCGCATCAAAAAATACCTTGAGATCAGAAGAATTTGTAGGCTTCATGCATCAAAGATTGTTAGGCGAGCCACGAATGAATATTTAAAAAGCTGGAAACTCTATTTTTAGACCTATTTTGATGGAACCAAAGCCATGGCTCGATAGATCAGGGTCCCCTGAGTAAATCCCATCAAAGTTTTACTTCAGAAGTGACCCCTGAGCTGAGATATTTGTGTTTGTGCTATCGTAAAACTGAAAACAAGATGGCAGACCTCGCGATCAAAGAATTTGAAAAAATCCTCAGGTACAAAGATTCTTGAACCGCAAGACTGCAAATTCTTTGACCGCCAGGCGGGATGAGATGGCCAGAACCCCATTCTTTGATCACAAGATATACATATAAATTTTCCCATTGATTTATAATGGGAACTTAAAAGTGCCATAACTTTTGAATGCCTTAATATTTTTTCACCAAACAAAAAGCGGCATGTTCAGCCACCAAAGCTCTTTCAAATGAGCCATCTTGCCAAGTGGCATGCCACACGACTGCCATGCAGGACCACATTCAGAATGCCAAATGGTGCCTCCAAAAATGGATAATTTTGCATTTTTCAGCGCTTTTGTACACAAAGATCGGCACTCTGACCGAAACGTAATTTGGCAAATCAAGAGACCTACCATGCTCCAATGCGCGTACGACATTTCAGGCAAATCCATTGAATGGGTCCAAAGTTATTAACGCCCAAACTTTTGACTTTAGTATGTAACTGACCGCTGAACCATAACTATAGCAACCGCGCCACTAATACATATATATATATATATATATATATATATATATATATATATATATACTGTGTGTATATATATATATATACACATATGCAGTACCTTCAGAAAGTATTCACCCCCCTTGGATTTTGTCACATTTTGATGTGTTACTACCAGAATTCTTTATGCATTTAAATGATTTTTTCCCCCTTGATTCACACAGCATACTCAACAATTTAAAGGCGCAAAAATATTTTTATTGTGTAACAAAAATTTATGAAACATTAAAAACTGAAACATCTTGTTTACTTAAGTATTCACCCCCCTGAGTCAATACTTTGTATAAGTGCCTTTGGCAGCAATTACAGTTTTGAGTCTTCTTGGGTATGTCTGTATCAGCTTTGCACATCTGGATTTGGGCATTTTCGCCCATTCTTCCTTGCAGATTTGCTCAAGCTCTGTCAAGTTGGATGGGGAGCGTTGGTGAATCGCAATCTTTAAGTCTTTCCACAGTTTCTCAATGGGATTCAAGTCTGGGCTTTGGCTGGGCAACTCAAGGACATTAACCTTCTTGTTCTGAAGCCACTCCAGTGTTGCTTTGGCTGTATGCTTGGGGTTGTTGTCCTGTTGGAACGTAAATCTTCACCCCAGTCCAAGGTCTATTGCAGATTGATGCAGGTTCTCCTCAAGGATGTGCCTGTATTTGGCTCCATTCATTGTTCCCTCTATCCTGACAAGTGCCCCAGTCCCTGCCACTGAAAAGCATCCCCATAACATGATGCTGCCACCATGCTACATGGTAGGGATGGTGTTACACGGGTGATGAGCTGTGTTCGGTTTGCGCCAGGCATAGCACTTTGCATTCAGGCTAAAGAGTTCAATTTTTGTTTCATCAGACCAGAGAATCTTTTGCCACATGGTCAGAGTCTGCCACGTGCCTTCTTGCAAACTCCAGGCATGCTATTATGTGGCCTTTTTCTCAGGAGTGGCCTCCGTCTAGCCACTCTCCCATAGAGGCTACATCTGTGAAGTGCTGCAGAGATTGTTGTCCTCTGGACAGGTTCTCCCATCTCAGCCATGGAACTCTGTAGTTCTGTCAGGGTGGTCATTGGGTTCTTGGTCACTCCCCTGACCAAGGTTCTTCTTGCCCGGTTGCTCAGTTTGGGAGGACGGCCTGCTCTAGGAAGAGTCTGGGTGGTTCCGTAATCTTTCCATTTCCTAATGATGGACTTGACTGTGATCCTAGGAACTTTCAACACCCTTGAAATGTTTTTATACCCCTCCCCAGATCTATGCTTCCTCACAATTCTATCACAGAGTTCTATGGACAGCTCCTTGGTCTTCATGGTAGAGTTTCTGCTCTGACATGCACTGTCAACAGTGGGACCTTATACAGACAGGTGTATTTCCTCTGAAATCATGTCAACCATTTGAACTGACCACAGGTGGACTCCATTCCAGTTTTAGAGTGATCTCAATAGGAAATTGAATGCACCTGAGCTCAATTTGGAGTGTCATAGCAAAAGGGGTGAATACTTATCAAATCAAGACATTTCAGGTTTTTATTTTAAATTACATGTACAAAAAATTCCAGAAGTTTCATTCCACTTTGACATTATAGAGTAATTTGTGTACATACATGACAGAAAAATCCCATATAAATGTATTTTAATTTGAGTTTGCAACATCACAAAATGTGACAAAATCCAAGGGGGGTGAATACTTTCTGAAGGCACTGTGTGTATATATATATGTATATGTAACCCCCCTGCAAATGGGGGTTCCCAAAAGACTTCCAGGAGCTTGCTTGAATGCTCCAAGCCTGAATGGTGTTTGGCGTTTAAGCCATTTATCTGTGAGTGTTTTTAGAGCCTCTGGTACTGTCTCTTTAAGAGCTGTCTGCTTGCAGACATAATTAGTTTGTATGGGGGGGACTGTGTGTTTCTTTGCTTGAGTACCACTCGAGCTGCTGCCAATTCACTCCATTTTTGCAGTCACTAGGAGTGCAAAGGGAACCTATCTGAAAGATGTAACTGTTTGCCAGAAATCATTTAGAGTAGTAATTAAAATACAGTTTGTCTAACCTGCTTTCTTTGCAGTCAGAACTGTGTTTGCCTAGTTCCCCATTCTAGTTTTGAACTGCTGAACTGGACCAATCAGTGTGGGTTAAGGTAGCTCTAAAATGGTGCCTTGGGCGAATCAGAACTTGGACTCGTAATCTGAGCCAGCCACAAGAGGATTGTATGGGCAGTGACTCTGGGAGATGTAGTTTGGACTTCAGCGCCTTTTTGGACCAACAGGGGCAGTCTATTGTGAGTGACAGCCAATCCAGCCAAGAACTGGGAGGAACTCAAAGGAAGTGCCCGGTTTTGTCTGCTGGAGTTTCAGTTGAGCTCTGGCAGTGAAGAGGGAAGGAGCCTGTGCTTTTAGTTATTACAGTTTTAGTAAATCAAACGTGTGTAAGGCCCCTGAGTTCGGTCTGCAGCTGTGTAACTGCTTGTTAGGACTGAATCTGTCCTGTGAAGAGAATCAAAGGATATCCAAGAGTAGAAACCAGGCTCACCCTGTAGAAGACTGGAGAAATTGCTGAATTGCACTCGGTCTGTCAGGAACTGAATCTGCATGTGTTCTCCCGGGTATTGTGCAGTAATTGCAGTCGGGATAGAGAAGCAGCCTGCCTGGTATAGTACTTTCTGTTTACCATATAAATGTGTGAAGAGGCTTGTGTACCTCAAGTGAATCCTGCTGCCATTAAAGGACTTTTGCCTGTTACTGTTTACCATATAAATGTGTGAAGAGGCTTGTGTACCTCAAGTGAATCCTGCTGCCATTAAGGACTTTTGCCTGTTACTGTTTACCATATAAATGTGTGAAGAGGCTTGTAGCTCAAGTGAATCCTGCTGCCATTAAAGGACTTTTGCCTGTTGCAGTTTGTCATATAAATGTGTGAGAGTCTCGTGGAGCTCAAGAGTAGCCCTTCTGATGTTGAAGGACCCTATCTTGTTTGGAGGTCGTGAGTACTAATTCAGGGTCGCTCCCTGTTGAATTGCCACATTAAATCCAAATGGAATTACTGTACTGCTGACTGTTTAACTAATTTTCTTTTCTCTGTGAAAGGGCTCCTCACCAGCTGCCACGGTTTGGACTAGCCACTAGGGCTTGGTACCCAGGGACAGTAACTGGTAGGGATAGGCCTGTGCACAGAGCCATAGGTAGATGAGTAAAGTGATAAGCTAATTAACCTGATTTCCCCCTGTCCTTGTTATATTCCCCCTAAATAAATCAGAGCTGCTTGTTTCAGCAAAGTTATACTGCCTGAGGTATTTGTCTATGTTAAAGTATTGTACTGTGATTGTTGCACTGTATCTTATTTTACAGGAGGTCCCAGTGCCTGAACCAGTCCTGGGGGTAAGTGTATACTGTGAAGGTAATTCTGATATATTGTGTGGGCCACTGGTGGAAGAAAGGGGGTTGCAGTGTCCCAGAGGGCTGTGACCAAGTTAGTTTAACTATTGCAAACCCTGACCTCTGGGTGGAGGCACCCGCCATCGGATCCAGGCCCTCAACCTGTTAGTGGCAAATCAGGCAGGGGTAGTAGCCCCTGGGATAGCGCCATCTAGGGTTTTATATATATATATATATATATATATATATATATATAGCAAGCAGAACAGTATATATATATATGTTGGTATTTCTGTACTAACATACCTTGTTTTTGAATTTGCGATACAATAAACTGAGCATATTTTTGTTACTTTTTGGTAAGTGGGATATTTTTTCCAGTCTGCTGTTCGTGTATGGTATGCCCCGTTTGGAACTGGTCTCTCCCTAGTTTCTTTCTTTACTGTGAGGTTGGCTGGGCTGGAGATCCTGTACTGGATGCCCCAATGACTAACCCTGCTGGGGGTCGCCTGGAGGTCCACAGCCAAGCACTGCAGGTAGAAGGAGGGGTGGGAGCAGCGACTGTTGGTGCACATTGTGATAGGGAGTGCTGTACAAGTTATGAGGGCTCAAGGATATAATTTATTGAATTAGTGACCCTGCTGGTCTGCCAGCAACTGGTCACCAAAATGGTGATTCTGGTTTTTTGATTACGCAGTGTGGTCTACGGTACTGGCCCCTCCACTTCCCTAGCCAGACTGGAAACCCTCTGCAATGCTTTTCGTCACTTTGCTGGAAACTCCTTCCCCTCCCACACCCTACTGCTCCTTTTACTCCACCCTGTCCATCTTTCTCCTACCTTCATGTCACCAGTAACAATGTACCTCCTTCATTTCCAAATACTGGCTTGGGTCACTTCTCTCATATCTCTCCTCACTCCTATTTCTATTTCTCCCTGCTCCATGCTCCTTCCACTTCCAGCACCATCAAACGTTCTCCTTTCTATGTCCTTGTTCCTACGCTAGGCAATCTGCCTTCTGCTATTGACTTCCAGCACTCTGGAACCTGCTCTCCTCCTCGCTCCTCCATTCCACCTCCCCAGGCTCTCCCTCAGGCATCTGCTGAAACTTCTCCCCTCTGCACCCGTTTCCCACAAGTGGTACCCCCAGTGGCACAGAGGGAAGGCACTCCTTCCACCTAACAGGTCTCTAGTGTATTACAATTCATGTTTTTTGTGCTTGCTGCAGTATTATTTGCACTTGTATATGTGTGCCATACTGTACTGTAACTGCAACTTATTTTGTGTCAAGATCTGTAACTGAGTAGCATTCCCTATTATACTGCGCCTGCACTTCATTCTGCACCCAAGAAATGTGACTGTGTTGTGTTGTATTTCTCCTGTACCCGTTCCCCTGGGTCTCACCTGGAAGTGAGCCATGGCTCAGTGTACTGTACCTTTCCCAGTCACCAATTTTCTAATTGTAATCCCCCAAAATTGGGCAAAGTGGGCTCACTTTGTGGCTCCGACCCTGACCCGGTACTGATGCCACTCCAAGGAGTCCCAGGTGGGATCCACACCCTGGAGACTCCCTTCACCTTGCGGCTGTGGCCACTGATGCTACCACTGTCCTTGGCCCCTTGGGATCACTGTACAAAGGGGGCGAGGAACAGAACATGGTTTACGCACCTGCGAGCACTAAGGAAAATAAAAGGGGGGATTACTGGCAATCCCGATGTTTTGAAAAGCCGGGACCAAAAAGTAATTAAATGACATGGTGGCCACGCCCCCTCTGAGTATGCACAGCCATCAAAACAAAAATTTAAAGGAGCTGCACTCCAATTTCAGTTCAGCATGTGGCCGTTAGTAAAAAAAAGTATATCCCTGGCTCTAGGATGAGAAGAGGAGCCGGGGATCTATAGAAATAGTGACTGTAAGGCCTCTGGTCAAAAGAAAACATAGTGTAACCCCTAGGTGGCACTATCCCAAGGGCTACTATCCCTGCCTGCTTGGCTAGTAGCAGGTTAAGGGGCCTGAGTTCTGAAACGGGTGCCTCCACCCGGAGGTCAGGGTTGGTAGTGGTCAAGCTAACCTGGGCACAGCCCTGTGGGACACTGTAACCCCCCTCTTTCCTTACTAGTGGCCAGAACAATACACAATAATCACTTTCACAATACCCCTGATACACCACGCAAGTACCCACACTGTTTGCACTTACCACTAGGGCTTTCCTCTGGCCCGGCCCTGGGGACCCCCCTCTAAAACAAGGTTATACACAGCAAATAACAGCAGTACAGTACTCTTGCACAAACTGGAACCACAGTCAGGGTAAATGCAAAACAAAGTTAGATCTGATTTATTTAAGGGATTTGAACAAGGGAGGTGCATAATCAGGTTAATTTGCTTAAAGGCTGTATCATTCAAACAGTAATGCATGCACTTCAGGGTTCATAAACAGTCACACACTCTGGGTACCCAGATGAAGAATGGTGGGCTAGCCAGGAACGTTGCAGCTGGTTGGAGCCCTGTGACGGAAGAAAACAACATGCACAACACACACTATTTGTAATCCGGAGCCGGAGGGCTCAGTTTGTGAAAAGAAAACAAGACAATCAGATGACACACTTTTAGATTAGGCTGTTGCTGCAGGGAGCTACCTTGATATTTACTCACGATACCCAAGACTGGACACAGGCTGGAATAAAATTGAGACAGCAGGTGGTTGATCTGGAGTGCCAAGAGAAACAGGGCCCACATGATTCGCCGAGGTGTCGTTCCTGTTCAAGCATGGAGCAGGGGGCTGATCCCCAGGCAGGTCTCTTGTCGGTGGCTTTCTCTGTGCAGTGGGGTAGTCTGGCAGGGCCAGCATGGTATGGCTCAGGCCGAATGGAGATGAACGCGGATTCAGTCTGATTAGGCTAGATAAAGCTTCCAGCAAGCAGAACACAGTTCACACAGTGGGGAACTGAATCACGACCCACTTTCAATACACAGCACATTTACATGTAAAGGATTCTACGGTACCGGGCAAACCGCTCTCCAGTCACGATCGCAAAGTCTCTGCACAAACCGGGGATTCAAAAGCAGCTGGAAATCCTGACAGGCTGATCGCATTCAGCAAAATCTTCGGTCTTCTTCAGGTAAGAGCCTGGTAAAAAAATCGGTGGCTTACTTCGTTCTCACAACTTGGATTTAGTCCGAAATAATTGTCTTCTCTCCCTCTCAGGGGCAGCAGGCAGACATGCAGGCCACAACTCAGTCCTTTCCAGTTCTCCCATGCAAAACTACACAGAACTCTTGCCCAAATCACTTGAGCTGTTACTTCTTCACTTCTCAGCCCAGAACTGAAACTAGCTGCAGCAGCCTGGGAAATTCCCCAAGATTCAAAAGGTTCGGTTGGCTGATCCTCCTGTCAGTCACAACAAAGGCTCCCCCTTCAAGTGCAAAAAGGCGCAAAAAGCCCAGAACTACAATTCCTACAAATTTTGACTCCAGACAGCTCCTGTAGTCCTGCTCCATTTTAGGTCCCACCAGTACCGATTGGTCCAATTCGCAGTCCAGGACCAAGATAGTGTAGATAAAACAGTCCTTGCTGCAAAGAAGACAGGTTAGACAAACTACATTATCACTATCACTCTAAATGATTTTCAGTAAATAGTTACATCTTTCAACAGAGCTCCCTCTCAGATTACTTATGACTGCAATCCAGGCAGCTCTTAAAGAGACAGTACACAGAGGCTATACAGGCACTCTCTGGGAATCACATTTAAACTGCTAAAACGCAGGACACCAGCCTGGCAGTGAGCATTTAGGCAAGCTCAAGGAAGACTTTTTGGGAACCCCCATTTGTAGAGGGGTTACAATAGCATTAGCCCTGTTAGAAAGCTCAAGTTGCATAAATCAGGGCTGGACTGCACAGAGTGCAAGGGAGAGAAAATAGCAGCCCTCACAGAAAACTACAAAATGGGACTGCTGGGTAAAGCACAGAGCCAGCCTTGAGATCACCTGGTAAGCTGCAGCCAATCAGAGGGAGGCTACTAGGAGGAGATATAAGACTGTTTTGCCACCAGAAAGGGAGAGTTGTCAAGAGGAGCTGCAGTGTGGCCTTGCTAGTCGACCAGTGCCCACGTTTCATCATCAAGTGAGGATTACAGTATAAAAACAATTATTAGAAAGCTGCTGTCCATTCACTATAATGGCGCGCGTCCCTGCACTCTCCCTAGGATCTCGTCATAAGTTTGCTGTGCGCGGAGGCAGAGCATGGGTGGTTCTTCACTCCTGGAAGTCCTCGGGACCAGGTGCTGGTGATTTTATGAGTAGTCCTGCATCTAAACTAACAGGACATTTGAAGTGAACTATGGATAAAAACCTTTTCACAGAGGTAAGGCACCTGTATGTGAGGTGCATATCTTACTTCATTTACCTTGGTGAATCTTTTTAAGCAGAAAAAAGTGTTCTCTAGCATTCCGAGCAGCTTTTTGAACTGGGAAAAGAGTTGGGCTGCAGAATTTGAGTGGGCCGCTGGTCCCCTCGGCAGAGAAATTGTTTAGTGAAGTGAACGTTCAGAAGGGGAGAGACTGTAAGTGTCAAGGCAAGCCGTTGTGACAGGACCCAGCACTGATTGTGAAGACATCCCCTGAGATAGGGGCTGTGAGGTGAGAGACTGTGGGAGCCCCGCTGTCCTGCACAGGTCCTGTAAGGCGACTAGACGTGCAACAGAGGGGTTTGAGGGACATAGCCAGTCCTGGTTCCTCGGACTGAAGACGATGATGCCCCTGATGTTGAAGGATGGAACAGGTCTGCCTGAGTGAAATCTGTCAATAAAGGCCCACAGGTGAAGTTGGCAAGGCTAGGCAGGCAAAGATCATCCTCCCTCGAGTTTGTCCAGTTCTGGTTTCCCACCTGTGGTGCACCACCAATGGAGGCCCTCCATGGTACTGTGCAAATCGTCTGGCTGTGAACTCCCTGTGTGAACTGCAAAACTGTGAGTAAAACATAAGAAAGGTGGCTAATAAGACCTCCACTGGAGACACGGACATCTTGAAATGTACATGAACTGCTAAAAGTCGGGCTGCAAATAGTGTACTGGAAAAAAGACCATTGATCTTGGTCCAATAAAAAATGCTTTACTGCAGAAAGCTTAAAACATAGCAAGCAGCACCCTCACCCTCATGGCACACACATACCATGTGACCTGGTATATGCGTGCCACCGAAAGGTGTGATAATTGCTACTTGCTATGTTTCAAGCTTTCTGCAATAAAAGCATTTTTAATTGGACCAAGATCAATGGTCTTTTTTCCCGTACACTGTTTGCAGCCCGACTTTTAGAGGTTCAAAACTGTGAGTACCCCGACCTGTGTCTCTGGGGAGTCTATTAGTAAGCTAGCCAGTTAGGATTCTGGGGGTACTCTCTGCACAGGATTTTTAGTGACATGCAAGTTTGGCAAGCCTAGGATTGCAAGTCTGAAAGTGTGTTCCACGTCAAACGAGCCCCATTTCTACTTTAAAGTGGTCGCAATCCACCAGGCTCGCAAGTATGTCACCAAAGCTATTAGCAAATCAAGATTCAGCAGTGACACCCTTGATCTCAAACTCCTGTCTCTCACCCTAGAAGAGGTACTTGGGCCTCTGACCAAGATCCTTAACCTCTCCCTCAGCCTAAACCAGTTCCCAGATAAGTGGAAATCTGCCACCGTTACCCCTATCCACAAAGGAGGTGACAAAACTGCCCTTGAGAACTTCAGACCTATTTCAATTCTACCTCCCCTCTCCAAGGTGCTGGAACGTTTTGTCTCTGACCAGCTTACAGACTTTCTGGATAAGCACAACGTATTGTGCCGGCAACAACATGGGTTCAGAAAAGGGCACAGCACCTCCTCTGCACTTCTCGAATTCACCAGTGTTATCCACAACTCACTGGACAATGGCCAACTAACTGGCTCTGTTTTTATCGGTTTGACAAAAGCCTTTGACACCGTTAACCACTGACTCCTGCTGGTCCAGCTCCAAAATGTTGGGCTCTCACTTGACTCTATAAGCTGGTTCAAAAGCTACCTTGACAATCAGACCCAGAGAGTAAGAATTGCTGATACCCTTTCTGATCCCAGACCTGTCCGCTCAGGGGTCCCCTAGAGTTCCATCCTGGGACCCCTCCTCTTCAGCCTGTTCCTAAACTCTCTACCGGATTCCTGCCCAGAGCAAATCATACTCTACGCCGATGACACGGTAATCCTAGCCTCTCACCATGACCCTAAGCCTCTGCAAGAAAAACTCCAGCAGGGTTTCTCATCTGTTGAGGCCTGGTTCTCAACTCATAAACTGATCCTCAATCAGAAGAAAACAAAATCCATGACTTTCAGCACCCCGCAAAACAAAAACAAGCACTACCAACTCTCCATCAAAACTAAGCAAGGAGTCACTCTTGAACAAATGCAATCCTTCAAGTACCTTGGCATCACCCTTGACTCCCATCTCTCCTATGCTGCCCACATTAATAATGTGGCAAAGGCTGCTAATACCCGACTGGACCTACTGTTCTGGCATAGGAAACACCTAACCTCTGATGCATTGTCAATTGCCGTCCAAAGCTCTGTCGTTAGCATTACTGACTACGGTCTTATTATTTATGGCTCTGCCACCGCCACCTCTCTCAAACGTGTAACTATCTCCCTAAATAAAGCCTGTCGACTCATCACAGGATCACACCGTCTCACTCACACATGTGACCTCTAGTCCCAGACTGGGTGGCTGCAACTTGACAGTCGAATAAAATACCAAACCTGCATCACTGCCAAGAAAATAATGATGGGACTTGCTCCTCCTGGAGTTTGTGCTCTTCTCACATCCAGATCTTGCTACTCCTATACAAGGAGGTCCAAGCCTCACTCCCTACAAATCCCTCAGTGTCGTACTACCCAAGGACAAAGATCATTTGCCTACAGGGCACCCAACTGGCTAAATTCCTCTAGTAGTGACATCTCTGTCGCACCAACACTTGGTGTCTTCAAGTCCAGACTTTGACTCTCCCAGCTTGCTTCCAGCTCCAGTGACTGCTTGCCCAAGTAGCCCCCTGTCTTCCTGCCTTGGCCCCCTCATCAAGCACTTTCAATAAATGCTGCTCCCTAACCTGGCACTTACACCTGTCTGTCTATGACAAGGCCCATGGGCTGCCTGCTTTCCTACTCTTTCCTCCCTCCTAGCTCCTCCTACCTGCTTTTCTCCTCCCCTGCCATTTAAACACTGTGATCTCCCTCCCCCCACCCTCTCACCATTCTTACCTCTGTCCCTAATTCCTTGCATCCATGACCCTCTTGTACTCCGTGTGGCTGCATTCGCATGTTCGTCAAATGTTAATGATCATTTACTGTCTCATACTGTATACTGTACTCTCTGACGTGGAACCGTTGTAAAAGAGCCTCAGCTCAAAGGTATTGTGTAATCCTAGACCTAAATAAATAAAATAAAATAAATAAATGTTTATCTGGGCCCTGACGAAAGACCCCAGGCCTGCATCACCGAGCGGTGAGGTACCCACTGTACAGGGACATTCTGGGTGCACCCGGGGGTGGGAGAGGGGTTTCTACAGGGAAGTTATTGTTTAACTAAAGTAAATGGTGGTTGACATTCCCCTCCTTGCATTCCCCTCCCCAAATAAATAATGTTACTTTTTACATTTTATCCATGGTCACTGTGTTACTGAAAGAGTGCTACTGGGGGTGTGGGCGGCTACTGTGTGGGAAACCGTTATTGTGTGGGGAAAAAGTATTACCGGGGCAGCTTACTTATTTTCTGGGGGGGGTGGTAACCTGTTCTTTATCCACAGGAGTTCCCTGCCACTACCCCAGGTGGAGGCACCGCACCACGTCTGCTACCACTGTGGAACCCAGGCCGGCCCCCTCGGAGGTGTGTGCTGAGTTACCCAGAGGGCCCTGGTGCAGCCTATGTGAGTCAAAGGGCTGTTACTTAATAAATAAATCTTTCTGAAGGAAAAAATATCCCGAGGCATCTTCTCCAATGCCATTATGGCCCTAGGGCCTGGTAAGAATGACAGTGACAGAAATTAGATGTGCTAACTTTTCTTACAATTCTGTTGAAAAAGGCACAGCCTTATTTTTCTGGCAAGTTAGAGGACATTCAGGGCCAAGAAATGCCTGCATTCTCAAGATATGCTGCAGTTATGCCAAGAGGGAGGAAGCACTGGTCCATCTTAAGGGATGGGGAAGCTTGGGGATTTCAACTACAGAACAGTGGTTGGGGAGGCAACTAGTACAGGGAGTCACCAATTGCAGGAGTTAGAAGCATGGGCTCAGCAAGAAAGGTACAACAGAGCTGGGTAGCACAAGAGTAGTACCCCCCCCCAGCTGAAGCAAGGAACCATAGAGGGACAACAGTTCTAACCGGAAATGCAGGTTATATAATAATCACAGCCGGCAAACCTGACTAGCCTGAGAGCCTGACGTGCAGTACTTGTAAGTGTAGGACTTTGAGGCACTCCGAGAGATGCAGCAGGGGAAGAAAATGACTGGGGCACCAATAAGGAGAAAGCATGGCTATTCCAATATGATAAGTCAAAAGGAACAGGGACTTTCTTTTTAAGGGAGCGTGTTACTGCGAAGAACAAGGAGAATGTCAGGATAACAGGCAGTCCCAGTGAGTCTGTCTGATCAACAGGAATAAGACTACACTTGAATCATCATGATGTTGACAAAAGCATTTTCAAACCGTGGGGCTGTTGTGTGTATTGTCTGCTACCATGAGGATAGTACATTGAATCTATTTTTGGTCAATGGACAGATTGACTATCAGCCAGCGGAATAAGTTTTCTAAGTCATCAACAATTGGACTGGATGAAACTGGAAGATTCATCTCTCGGTGTACTCTAATCAGATTATTTGATATCTCATTCTTCATGAGTAATATGCCCTCAAAAACATTGTGTCTATTTTTTCATTCTTATTTACCAAACTTTTGTATTTGTTGTCGATTGACTAATATGGATGTTATATACTGAAACTGGCCATCACAAGTGGAGGTAAAATTTATTGTGACAGTTGTAAGAAGTAGTTAACTCAGCATAGTATGCTTAGAGATCACCTTTGTGTGGTTGATCCTACTACCTGCACTAGCAGAAATGAATGAATATTTAATAAATATGAATATGCGTGAGCTAGCTCTTTAAAATGGTTACTCTGAGCTGATGTGATCTAGCTATGGCACTGTGACAGAGGCAGCACGCCCCAAAGTGCTGGGGACAAGGCAGATGAAATTGCTTTGTGTCCTACAACAGCTTGAGTGTGCTGGTTTTTGTATTTTGCATTCTTTGATATTGGCTCCGGATACTGGCAGCACCAGTCCTTCACTGTCAGCACACCGCCTTTTGTAAGTGCCTTTCTTTTTTCAACCATGATGCAAAGCTAATGGTTTTGCCAGTCAACACTGTTTTAAACCCATCCTATAGCAAGTTTGATGAGGTCTCTTCCTGGGGGTTGGTGGTCGCGTTCTCCTCTATGCATCGCTCTACTAGCTTTCGGTGTTATTTACTACACAGACATTTACCTCGAGGATGATGATTTGACCTCTGGATTCAGAAGGATGTCAAGTTCTACAGGAGCACGGTCAGAAATAGCTAAAAGGACACTGTCAGCCTGTTTTTCATCATATTGTTTCCATCTGAAACCCCACATTTTATGATTGCTTACCCTCTCTAAAATTCACTGATGTTGCTGTTTGTTTTGTCTGTCTCCTTGTTTAGTAGAACTGAAATGCATGGCAATGTTTATTTATAAACAACCTTGTTTTGTTTACAGTCTGGGATCTGTTCTTACTGCATACTTCCTGAGCATTAGAAACACACCCAAACAGTGCAGTCACTCATAAGGCAGTAGCCTCTTTAACTCGCATTGCATCATGAGGGACTAGACTGTGTTGTGGGTGTGCACAAGTCCAGGAAAGATGCATTTGGAGTTGATCAAGGAATGTAAACAAACCTGTTTTGGTGGGGTAACACCAGTATGTTGGGTAGTCTGTTTTTCACTTTTTTTAAGAAAATAAGAGTCAGAATCAAACTACCAGCTATATCAACAATCTTCACAAACTTTTGGCAAACATAAAATGTGTTTTTTAAACAAGGGACACTTTGAGACCAAAGGCGGTTGACAGTGTCCCTTTAATGACTGAATTACACAATATTCTATGGCATGAAGCCATTTGGTTGAGATCATGAAATAATTGTGATGGGAATAAGCCTGATGCAGTGCTGACCAACAGGTGTAGTCATGGACCTTTGGATGACTAACGTGCCATGCCTCCATTAGGCCTATTTCTTTTTATATGTGTTTTAGACAACTAGCTGATTCACCCCCAGCCTCTGCCCTGTTACCTGACTTATTCAGCTAAGGGTTGAGGACTGTGCTAAAATCCCCACCAATCAAGTAGATCTTGCCTGGTTTAGGAACAATATTTAATATTATTTTCTTGAGAAAGTCTGTTTTATCTTGATTTGGGGAAGACACGTTCAGAAGAGTGCAGGGTAATGTCGTAACTCTCCCTTTAAGGCAAACATATCTGCCCTCTGCACCTTGGTTGACATCATGTATTTCCATGGAACAGTTTGTGTATTAAGATAGCTACTTCTCACCTGTGGGAGTGGGCTGAAAATGAGGAGTGATAAACCACACCCACCTACTGCCTCTTCAGCTTAGCATGCTCAGTTTGGGTAAGGCGAGTTTCCTGTAGGAAAGCAATTGATGTTTTGAGCTTTTGTAATTTGTTTAGCACCCTTGTACATTTGACTGGACTATTCAGCTCCCTTACATTGTAAGGTACTACTCTACCTTCCACCATTATGGCTTTATCAATCACCCACCTTCTCACCTCTTTCAGACTATTATAAACAGACCTAAAGTCAAAGAATCAAAGAACAGTTAACATGAATACAATTGCTCCAGCTGGAGCCAAATACCTCAGTTGGTCACTTTGCCACCCTGCCTGTCTGCTTGTTGTTTGATGTTTGACAGGGTGTGACTTCCTTCTGAGGAGCTATGCGCCTATTTGGCACTGTGAGAGCCACCCCTCTAAACATTCCGTCCTGGCTGCCCTGTTAATACACCTTTTCCCCGTAATGCAACAAGAATGCAGAAGTGTTTTTCACCCCACCACTGGACAACAGACAAGGTTGGATCCCAGCCTAGAGCAGGCATGCTAATCATGGCTGGGTCAGCATCCCTGTATCTCATCCTTCCCCCCCTTCTCCCATGGTTGACCCTTCTCTCCATGTCAAACATTCCCTCAGGTCCATTCCCAAAACCACTATCGCCATGCCTTTACTTTCCCAAAGTCCTGGAGCTACTGAAGGATTTCAGGGCCCACAAACTAAGACTTCCTTGATGCCTGATGGTAGGGGAGCAGCATCAGATCTACAAACTATTTTCTGCCTCTTTTACATTTGACAAACCTACTGATTGATTTGCACCTCAACCTGCATTGTCCAAGAGGAACCACTATGTCTGAGGCCTTGGTTGAGGCCGGGTTTCAAGCTCTCCTGGAATTTTTTTTTTTTTTTAAACTACAGTTCTCACACTGGCTCTTCAGGCCACATTGCCACCATATGCACTTCACAAGCATGCCGATCTTCACCGTTTGCTTCAGGGCCCCATAGGTCCAGTGTCCCTAATGGCACTACAGCCACAACTGTCCTCCTCTCTGGTTCCACCTGCCCCCTCTTGACCTTCTAGTAAATCCTTAACTTCTTGTGTCCTGCCAACCGCTCTTAATTATCCTATGCAGGTAGAGTCATCTCCACATCGCTGACTTGCTAAGAGCAGAGTGAATACCACTGTGCAAATCCCCCCTCCTGTTCCTCCAGGTTTCAGTTCTTTTCACCTGCCTTCCCATGTATGGTATGCATAGCACACAATCAGTAAAAGAATCTGTCATTACCCTCAAGCCCGTCACCACATCTCCGTGACGCATTTCCCGTCAGTTTAAGCATCAAGAAATTTTTACTCTCAAGCCTCTCAATGCCTGGCCTTACATGGACCACAAGGAATTCGGGGTCTAGTAGACTGGGCCATTTCCTGGCTTTATCTACCCAGGAAAGGGAAGGGGAGAGAGTTCATTTAGACACCTTAACCAATCAACAGCATGTTGAAACCTAATTTGAGTGTTTTATTTTATTTCAGGGTATTAAATAAGCCACAAAAATTGACTAGCAGTTTCAAACCTGCTAATCAACGGTGAAAATGCATAGCACATGACACAAATATATTAGCAAAATTAAAAATGCTTAATTTTTTTTATTGTGTTTAGACTGGATAAACCTTACATAAAATGTTAAAAAAATGATTAGCAGCCTAGTGCTATGGAAGTCACAAAATGGTTAGCATAACCATTGATTTTGCATAGCATTTTGCTATGCAATACGAGCTATTTTTATTTGAAAAAGTTTCATCAGGAAGGACATCATAAGCTGTAATAGCTCATTTCCAGATGTGTCCTGGGGGAGGAGGGTACAAATGAGTGTGCAGTAAGCATAACATTACAGAGTGAATACAGAAAATAAAGTAAACTCAATCACTTGGTAGACAGATAAGAATAAATACAGTAGCAAGCAGCTTAAATTTAGAACACATACAGTAGCTGTAAAAAGAGACAATCACATACAAAACAAGCTTAGGCTTTATTATATACATCTGATTTAGAGAAACCAAAACACCACTACACGTGAAGTGTTAAATTATACATTGCCAACAGTGAAACTTAGACTATAAAGTGCTATAGCCAACCAATTTAATTGTGATTTACAGTCACAAGGGTACAGTGTGGAACATCTAGAGGAAGAGAGGTGGGAGGGAGAAAGGACAGCCAAAGGCTTTCTCCTCTTCGGGATGCTGAAAACCCCGCAAAGGAACAAGGAATTGGCATGAGGGAAGGGACTGATCAAATTGTCTGGGCTCTGTAGAAGGGGGAGAATAGTACTAGAGAAACATGAGAAGAATTTAGGTGCAATTGCAAGATGGAGCTATGTGTTGACGGAGGAGGAGGAGGAGGAGGAGGGATAGGGAGCCAGTGGTCCAAACAGAGTGGATTTCTAATGGGAGGGAATTCCAGATACTTGGGAATTGATATGAGAAGGTGACTCGCCCTGACGTGGCATGCCGGTGGGGGGGGGAGGGTGAGAGCTCTGTGGGCAGAGAGGCAAAGGGTGTAAAGAGGGGTAGGTGAGACCGAGATGAGAGAATGCAAGTAGGATGGCAGAGAGCCAAGGCAGTACTTCCCAATTAGAGTAGCACTATGTGCAAGGCGTCTGGCACTCAGGGATGGGAAGGAAAGCAAAGTGTAAAGGCCATAGTGGTGAGTACAAGGCAGACAGTTGAGAGCAAAGCAGCAGAAGGAATTGAAAAGAGTGTCCAGTCTGGATAGGGTGGACTTGGGGGCAGAGTTGTAGACTACATCTCCAAAGTCAAAGATAGGGAGAATCATCTTTTGGACCAAATACCTTGTATTTATAATCCCCTGCTCTGGCCAGAACTCCCATAAACTAATCCAAGGAAATGGAGTGTCCCCAATTATGTGCACATGTGGAGTCAATATGCACTCATTTTCTTTTCTATGTTTAAAACATTTAGCCAATGTAAACTTTAGAATACAGTAACCCCCCCCCCCCCATTTTGATTAAAGAAAAGAACTTTCCAGACAACCAGTGGTCTTGCAAAGGATATAGGTCCAGCAGTTATTTCAGTTTGTCGAGGAGCCCCTTGATCAGGTCTCTGGGGATTTGAAATAGCAGTCAAGTAATGTTTCTCAGGTCGCAGCATTGTTCGCAGAAGACATTTGAGATAATTTTGATGGAGATACTCCTCCAGTTCTCTCCTCTGCTAGGTGCACAATTCTGCAGAAGATTCCTTTTGCATGGGTAGGAAGTTTTTCTCCATGGGGTCTGTCCTGGTGGCATATCTGAAGTTGGGTCAGGGGTATATAGGTCTGGGGGACCCAGAGTTTTTTTTAAGAAGGGATTTAGTATTGGTCAAGATCCTGAATAACTGTGGGCCCTCCTGGAGAAAACTTTTGAATTGGCCGGGAGCCAGCAGTTGCATTTGTTTTGGGTGGAAGGATGCTTCCGTGTAACTAACAGAGTTCTCTGTTTCTGCTAGGTCATGGGGGAAGAGTCATGACCAAAGAATAGTCTTGTATCCCCAAGATGCATTCCTTTTTCCCCCTTAAGCTACCAATAATATTTTGGATTTCATCATGTTGTCCAAAAACTTAAGGACTACTGAACGGGGTTTTGCTTTGGGATCTTTTGGTTTTTGAGTCAAGACATGATGTGTCCTCACAATGTTTAACAGCTCTTTGGGGGACAAGTCCAGCATTTCCTTCAAAAAGGACTTTAGGAAGGATTCTATAGTCCCTGTTTCTGTCCCTTCAGGAACTCTGTATGTCCTTAGGTTGTCCCTTCGGGAGCGGAGCTTGAGATCATATATCTTGTCAGTGGGCTCCCACTCCCAACAGTGCAGGTACCTCAGGGCTGACTCATGTAATTCAGTTTTCTCTGTAGCTTCTATTAGCCCCGACTCGAGATCAGCCATCCATTGAGTCACTTCCACCAGGCCCCACACATTCACCTACCATCTTTTCCAGTTTTTCCATGGTGGTGCTACATTTCCCCAGATCACAGAAGAGGTGCCTTCAAGTGATAGTGAACTTCTCATCTCCTCCTCCTTGTTTTGGTCACTGGGGTGGGCCGAGGTGATTGAGACCAACCTGCTCCTGCTCTGGTGTCACAGGCCTCCAATAAAGCTGGGTGCTTCATATATTCCAGCAGAGCCTTTTTTGACTTTTGTTTTGCTGGCATCTGTGTAAGTTGATAATACTGATGTTGATTTACAATTTTCAATCCTGTTTTAGGGGCAGATTACCTTTGATTTTGTCATACAGGAGTTGGAGCCAAAATAGCTCATTTCCTCATAGGTGCTAGGTGGAACCAGAAGTCCTTAGTTGTTTCTACAACCCTTCCAAGAAGGTTATGCATGCATATTTTCACATCTCTAGCTCCAAGGTGGCTGGGTTATACTTACAAGCAGATACACGTTTTCACAAAATTTCCCCCAAAAAATAAAATGCTGGATTTGAGCCATAGTAAGTTCAAAACTAAGTATACCAATAACGTATTTGGCACAGCCATAGGACACCTACCAAGACGTATTTGTTTCAAATATTAAGTCTTTAGCTCAATATTAGCTGCATTATAGCCAAATAAATCTCAAAACTTCAATTTTGTCAGACTTTTGCAACTTCAAGAATTTTCTAATTATGCACAACCCTACTCCAGACTTCAGCAGACATGCCTGTTAGAGTATTTTCCCCAGATATGAGAGTTCTGTCCACCAAACAGAGATACATTGGTAGATCTTTGGGCCCTGGCCCCACTGCCGTCTGTCAAAACCCTGTCATACTTCTGATTTGCTGTGCTGTTCTCTATGGCAAATGCAATGCATTACAGTGTTAAAGCCACCATGGTGCAAGCCAGTCCTGTGATACTGTCCTTTTCTCATGTGGTTTACCAGGGGTTACTGAATAAGGAAACATACATTTGAAATCAATAAGCATGTTTTAAAAGCAGTGACACTAGGTTTTTGAGAGGGAAGTAGTAGTCTTACCACATTAGTTTCCCACCAGTCATTATAATGGCTCTGTTAGCAGTCTACTAGATTTAGTTTTATATACGAACATGCAATGATGCCATCAGATACAGGCCTTAAGGCCTATCGAGTCTGCTCAAGTGTGCAGCTTTCAGTGTTGAGTACGATTGCTGACCCCCCCATCCCCCTCTTTTCTTTCCTCCTTGCTTGTACCGTGGAGTTATCACCATCCTCCCCTCTGTCAGCTCCGATTTTGCCCTTGACCCTGTCCCACTCCCTCTTAAATCCCCCTACTGATGTATGTGAAAGCAATTCTTCAGGCAATGCATTCCAAGCCACCACCACCCTCTCTGTGAGAAAGTGCCTCCACGTCTCTCTTCTGAACCTCCCCACTCCAATTTCAGACTATGCCCTCGTGTAGACCCTTCTTTTCTATACTGAAACAGACCCTCAAGGATAACCCTGTTTATGCCCTTCAAGTATTTGAAGGTCTCAATCATATCGCACCTGTCTCTTCTGTCCTCCAGGGAGTACATATTGAGCTTCCATAACCTAACATCGTAGGGCTTATATCTCATCCCAGTTATCATCCTGGTCACCCTTCTCTGTAGTCCCTCCAGCAGTCTGATATTCCGTTTTAAGAAGGAGCACCAGTACTGCACACAGTACTCCAGGTGAGGCCTCACTAGAGCCCTGTACAGTGGCAGAACCACCTCTTCACTCCTTGACGCAGTTCCTCTCGCTATACACCCCAGCATCTTGTTGGCCTTCAGCGCCACCTTTCTGCACTGTGCAGAATGATACATATGACCAGCACCCCCAGATCTTTTTCCCTTGATGGAGACAAACAACTGCAGACACCCCAGCTGGTAGCTGTATCCAAGATTCTTGTTACCGAAGTGCATAATTCTGCACTTCTTTGCACTGAATCCCAACTATCAGGTGTATGACCATCTCTCCAATGTTTCTAGGTCTTTCTGCAGTATCCCCCCACCACCACCACCACTGCTCCCATTTTGGTGTCATCAGCAAACAAACTTATCCGACTCTGGATCCCATCTGCCATATCAGCTACATAGATGCTGAATAACACCAGTCCCAACACTGAGCACTGCAGAACCCCACTGATGACCACCCCAACTACAGGACACTAACCGCCTTGCCTTCATCCAGGGCCCTAGTCACCCAGTTGTAAAAGTCCACAAGGTTGATCTGACAAGACCTTTCCTGTGTGAACCCATGCTGTCGATCATGGAGACTGTTCTCTTCCAGGAATGCCACTATCCTTTCCTTCAGGACACTCTCCATGAACTTCCCCACAATTGACATGAGGCTGATTGGCCTGTAATTCCCTGGTTCATCCCCAGAGCCACTTTTGTGGATATGAACATACGAACTTACGAAAATGCCAGCAGATTATGGCTTAAGGTCTATCATGTCTGCTTGAGATGCAGCTCATAGTACAGTCACTGCTGCTGCTGCTACCCCTCCTCCCCTTTCCTTCCTTCCCTCCAAGGTTTCCTTCCCCGAGTCAACCCACTGGTCACTTCCCTCCCTACATGTACAGTGCCTTGCCCATGTACGTATCTCATCCCTTCTTAAAACTCCCCATTGATTCCGGTGAAATCACCTCCTCAGGATGCACAATCCAAGGCGCCACCACCCTTTCCATGAAGTAATGTTTCCTCAGTTCTCTTCTGTATTCTCTCCCCCCCCCCCCACACCAATTTTAGGCTATGACCCCTTGTGGTCCCTTCCCCCTTCAATCTGAACAAACCCTCAGTGTTAACTCTGTTGATACACTTCAGGTACATAAAAGTCTCAATCATATCCCCTCTATACCTTCTGTCTTCCAGGAGTACATGTTGAGCTCCCTAAGTCTCTCCTCATAGGGCTTCCCACCTATTCCTTTGATCAACTTAGACACCCTCCCCTGGACTCTCTCCAGGAGCATGATGTCCTTCTTTAAGTAGGGACACCAGAACTGCACACAGTACTCCAAGTGTGGCCTCACTAAGGATTTGTACAGTGGCAGGATAACCTCCTCCCTCCTCAAAGTGATCCCCCCTAGCAATACACCTCAGAATTTTGCTGGCTTGTGCTGCTGCTTTCCTGCACTGATCTGAGTGATTCATTTTGCCAGTGATTACCACTCCTAGATCTTTTTCCTCCTCCAAGACTGTCAACTGCCCCCCCAATGGTAGCTATACCCTGGGTTCCTAGTCCCTAAATGCAGTACACTACACTTCCAAGTGTTAAAACCCAGGTGCCATGTGTCTGACCACTGTTCCAGTTTTTCCAGGTCTTCCTGGAGAGTTCTCCACCCCTCCACACTGTCCACCACCGCTCCTAGTTTGCAGTCGTCGAACAGGCTCATTCTGCTCCTAATTCCCTCTGCAAAGTTCACTATGAAAGAACTGAGGGGACCAGAACCCTTGCAGGACCTCGCTAGTGACCTTCATGGGTGTTGAAAGCTCCACCCACTGCTGCCCATTACGCAGCCAGTTCCCAATCCACTTTACCATCTTTACTCCCACCCCAAGTTCCTCAACTTGCCCAGCAGTCTCCCATGTGACACAGAGTCAAATGCCTTGATATCCGTCGCTCACAGCTGGTTCAGAATGCAGTAGCGAGGGTGTTGTCTGGGCTATTTGGTCCAGTCGCCATCACACCTGTCCTTGCTGGGATTTAACTGATTCAGTGGCGGATCACCTCGGTCGTGCATTGACATATAAGGACCTACACAGACAGGGTCCTAGTTACCTAGAAGAGCTTCTGCATCCTTACTGTCCCCTCTGACCACTCCACTCTGCTGACGAGGGATTGCTAGAGGTTCCCAGGGTTTGGTTGAAATCATCTGGGTCACGGGAATTTATGTTTGCGGCCCCCAACCTGTGGAATTCTCTACCTCATCGAATACAAGAGTGCCTGACAGTGGACAGCTTCAAGACTGCATTAAAAATGCATCTATTTGGGCTTGCCTTCTGTGATAACTAGTGGAATTAGACTGTATTTTTTGAAGAATGTTTTTATCTTTGTATTTACATATTTCTTGTCAGGGCTCTATGATCTCTGGAATAGCACCTTTTTATAAATAAAGATGATTGGATTGGAATGCTGAAGTCCAGATACAGGACATCAACCGGCCAACTACTATCCAAAGATAAACCCTTTAGGCAGGACCTATTTACAGAGGGTTTAGAGTCAGCATCAACAGGAAAAGTAATAGGTGAATACAGTACAATTCAATGCAACACTGAGGCAGGGCAATACTTGACAGCACTTCAGACAATGACATTCTACAGTATGCATTATGATTCACTAACTTGTTACCTACTACATTTAGGTGCAGCCACGCTCAAGTTTGTGTGCACACTTTCATTTTGATTTAGCATCACAGAGTATTATTAATGTTTGCTTTAAAATCTGTTTTTATAGCAAACTGTCCATGTGGGCGGCAACATATCCATGTCGGACAAAGAAAATTATGAGGGATAAAGTAACAGACGACCTTTCCTTTTTTGTTAATATGATTTTTATTAATGATTTTCCATAGGGTACAGAGGGAACGGCAGTCATAAGTTCATCTTAATACACACTGTTAAACATGTACAGGTTAAGAAAACAACAAATTATAAACATACAGAGTACATAAGGTTCAGTATTTCATCATATTAATTCTGAAACTCCTAATTAATAAGACCCATACATTCAGAGTGGTCCCCCCATTTAACTAGAACGGTCTACTTCCTTGTCACATCTGTCCTAATATAATGCCTCCTATGATGCTAGCAGGTGGTATGATTTTGTGCTTTCAGGGCACAAAGCTAAGGTCTCTTGCCATTACGTACATGATCCATTTGGTCCACTTCAACGTGCCTAGCTCGGTGTGGTCATTCAGACAGAATGAAATTGTTTCTGTCCTATAAATATGGGTCACTAGTTCTCTCCATTTGGGTACTGTAGGGGGCTGAGGTGAGAGCCAGTGTCTAGTTAATGCCTTTTTTCGCTGCCAAGAGGGCTATCCCCAATAGGTAGGGTGTATGAGGGTCCCTTAACTCTCATGGAATAATTTGCAGTATGAATATTTCTGCTGTTAGGGTGATTGGGTGCCCTATTAGTTTGACTAACTCTGACTGGAGGGAAGCCAGGAAGGGTTGTATAATGGGGCATGACCAGAACATGAGTGTGGTGTGCCAGTGGTTTGCCACATTGGTGCCAACATTCAGATGCTCTTGCCCTTGAGTAATGGCCATTATTGCTGAGGTTCAGAAGTACAGTATCTAACTATTAGTTGCCAGGGAAAAAAGTCACCAGCTATGCAAGTATGTAAGTTTAGACGCCAAGAGGCAGCCTCTATCCCACTGTTGTGAGGAGATCTCCATTCCCATTTCTAGGTTCCATTTCTCAAGTCTCCCCCAGTGTGATTGCCCCTAGGGTTTCATTAAGTGTCTTGTAGAGGTTAGAAATAATATGTGGAGTCTCGGTGGTTGCAATGGTCGTCTACATATGGGTTATTAATGGGGGGAGGTCCTCTAGCTTTCGAACCCCAGGCGGAAGGGAATAAAAAAAGTGTCTCAGTTGTAAGAACCTAAAAAAGTCCTCTCACCTCAGGCCATAGGTCTGTCTTAGGTCTTGGAAGGAATTAAAGTCATTCCCGTTTAGCAATTGTGGCATGAAGGTAAGGTGGAGATGGTCCCACTGACTAAATGTGTGGTCCATCCAGGCTGGGAGGAAGTGCTCCAGTATGGCTAATGGGCATAGATAAATCAGGTAGGGGGATAGAGCAAGCTGTCTACAGATTGTACTCCAAGTCTTGGTCTGATGCAGAATCCATAGGATGGGGTTCAATTGGGAAATAGCATGTTGTGTCCGATATAAGGTAGCCCTGACCAGGTCGTTAAATGGGAATAGACCCTCTTCAATCTCCCTCCATATAGCAGGACTAATCCGCCTGAGGCATGTGACAATAAAGGAGAGCTGTGAAGCCCATTTGTATAGTTTAAGATTCGGGAGGGCTAGACCCCCCGCCCGCCTGGGGAGGGAAAGGATTGAGGACCTTATTTTGGGACGTTTGCCTGCCCATATAAATCCCATTATGGCTTTATTCCAAGTTTGGAATATTTTGGTTGGGATGTATATTGGTACATTTTGAAAAAGGTGAAGAGCCCAAGGTAGGATCACCATCCGGACAACCTCCACCTTCTGGAGCAAATTAAGTGGGAGGACACGCCACCTAGCCAGATCCGCCTGAAGCTGGGAATAGAATGGGACATAATTGTTTCGCACGGCCTTCCCAGCATCGTTCGATAGGTAGATACCCAGGTACTTCAATGTTTCAAGATCTCAATGGAAGGGATAGGTCTGTCTGAACAATGGTAGTGGGGCAAAGTTAAATGTTAATGCATCTGTTTTGGAGGTATTTAATTTGTACCCTGAACATTTCCCATAATCTTTTTAATCACAGCTGGTACTGACTGTGTAGGGTCAGAAAGGAAAAGCAGGACATCACCTGCATATAAAGCAATGCAGTGTTCTCGCCCCTCCAGTTGGACCCCGGTGATTTGTGGGGAACGCCTAATAGCTTGGGCCAGTGGTTCAATAAAAATGGCGAAAAGCCCTGGGGACAAAGGGCAACCTTGGCAGGTGCCCCTGTATAGGGGGAAATAAGCAGAGTGATGGCCAGAAACTTTAACACAGGTCCTGGGTGAAGAATAGAGAGCCCAAATCATGGAGATAAGGGGGTTGGGGAAGCCCCATCCTGGACATGGTAGCAAACAGGAAGGACCAGGAGACCCTGTCAAAAGCCTTCTCAGCATCTAGGCTGAGAAGGACTGAGGAGGTTCTGCTAGTATGCATTCTCTGAACCAAATGCAATGCTCTCCTGGTATTATCTGTTGTGGATCTAGAGCTTACAAAGCCGGTCTGATCCAGGTCGATCAGGGAGGGGAGGACTCCGTCCAATCTCTTGGCCATTATGGACATGAGAATTTTATATTCTACGTTTAGCACTTATATGGGGTGGTATGGAGTACATAGTTGGGGATCCTTGTTAGGTTTGGGGATGACTGAAATCACAGCATATGACCAGCTTGGGGGGTCATCAAGGCCCCGTAGCACCCCGTCATAGACCTGCACCAGCAATGGGCTGATCAAATGCTCTGTACACTTATAGAACTCTGTACTGTAGCCATCAGGGCCAGGGGTCTTCATTGTTTTTAACCGAGATATGGCTGTTCGTAGTTCCATTTGGGTTATGGGAGAGGTCAGTCCCACCTGCTGGTCTCTGCTAAGTTTAGGGAGGTCCAGGGATGAGAGGAAGATTCAAATATTACTGGAATCTGACGGATGGTCAAGAGTGTACAGTTTCTTGTAGTAGTCACAGAATACTTGTGTGATACCTCTCATCTTTATGTGCTGGGTGTTAGTCTCTGGGTCCCTAATGGTGGCTATAGTAGCAAACCGTCTCTGCTTACGGAGACATAAGGCCAGTAAGCGTGAGGCCCTAGGGCCTATTTCCCCATACCGTTGCCTCAAGAATGTTAGTGCTATTTCTGTACATTGTAAACACAGCTCATCCAGTTCCTGCTTGGTCTGTTTAAGCTGTGCTGCCACTGACAGGTCTCCTTGTTGGTGGGCCTCTTGGAGAAAACCAAGAGTTTGCTCCCGATGCAATTGTCTTTCCTTACATTGCCTTGCAAGGAAAGCAGTATGTTGTATTAAGTGGCCCCTAAGTACCGCCTTCAGAGTGTCCCACCGGATCACTGGAGAGGTCTCCCAGTCAGAGTTATCCTCTAGGATTTCCTGTATCTTATCTTTTAGGAATTTCTGGAATGGCTCATTTTTAAGGTGGGTCAGGTTGAGTTTCCACAGGGTGTTGCACCTTTTGAGACCCATTCCCCAAGTCATAATCACAGGGGCATGGTCAACGTGGGCGATGTCCCCAGTGGTGACTTCCATAAGTAACCCTAAACTTTCTTTTTGTGTGTAACAATGATCTATCCTGGTATATGTTCCATGTACAGCTGAGTAAAATAAGTATCTTCTATCTTATCTTCTATCTCTAGGGTGGAGGGTATGCCATACATCTAGCCAGCCCACCCCTTGGGTAAACCATTTAAAAAATGTATGTGGTGCGGGATGTCTGCCCCTAGTGATACTCATAGAATCCAGATTAGGGCTTGGGGCAATATTGAAGTCCCCTGCTAAAATCAAGGTCCCCTTAGTCATCTCCAACACCCTCCTTAAAAGGTATCTTACTGTATGTGTTTTCAACCCCAGGGGGAAGTAGGTCTTAGCTAGGGTTACCTCATTGTCCTGCAACAGCCCCTGGACAATCACCAGGTGGCCCTCCACGTCTGCCCACTCCCGTGTGGCTCGAAAGGGTGTGTGGCCCGAGACCAGTATGGTGACCCCCCCTCCTCCTACCTCCAGCATATGAGGATGAGAAAACCTGATCAAATCCCTTGCCAGCTAGCTTTTTATACTTGTTTACATTCATATGCAAGTCTTGTATATAGATAATCCCCGCTTGACTTTTTTTTAACATAGTAAGCATTCTTGAGCATTTAACTGGACTGCCCCGCCCATTCACGTTTAATTAGAAAATCTGTAATGGTTTATCAGCCATTTAGGTCTCTTTATTCGTGGAGAGGTTCAACAAGGTCCCTCTGTTGGGCCTTGATCTTATGACTCTGTGGTATCCAGAACTTGCCTTGTAAATTGATGACTGCCCACGGGATGAGGAGATAAGTCAACCTCTAACTTCAAACATTCAAAAAACCTAAGTAATTTAACAAACTGGTTAAACATCAAAAGGCAGGGGCCTACCAACAGGGTGGGCCCTGCCGAACCATAAACGGTTTCCATAGGCGCTGAGAGCTAAACGCGCCCAGACCCCCGAATGTGCCAAGTATGGCTTGGTCCTGCCCTACAGAGGACCAGACAAAAAACATCTGGGGAAAGGGAAGGGGGGGTTATAATCATGCCAAACCTCCCCCAGGGTTGTGGATAAGCATTATGTCATAGCAATTGTTTTCCAACTGATTACAGTATTTCCTGAGCATTTGGGGGCCAACCTTATGATGCACCATGGGGGCTTTACTGTGAGGTTATATCTCTAGGGCTGGGACCTATTCATTCCACCTGAGGGTCAGGTCGGGGAGGAATCCCTCTGCTCACCCCCCCCCCCGGCTCCCCCGTACAGCAGTGGGAGAGCACATGAGGGGGAGGACCGATCTGAACCCCCTGCTCGTGAGAGGGGAAGGGGGGAGAGGGAATCCCCCCAACAGAGCTACTCCAGCCCGCCAGGAAAGTGAAGTGGGAAGGGGAGAGAGGAAAACACTACCCTCTCAATCCTGTAGCTTAACCCTATGAATCCATCATCCTGCCCATCCCCCAAACTGAACAAACAGCCCTGCAGCCAGCCCTTGACAGTGAGAGAAAGTAATTTGGGGTATCAGTCTGGGCTGATAAGGTGCCACCGACCTATCGATTCATCGGGTCTTCGTGTTTGTCTAGGCCATGAGGAAGCCAGAGGATTAGCCAGCCCTTTCTCTCCCATCCCTGCATCCAGCCTGTTATCCCCCCCCAACCCTTTCTGTCCCACCCTGAATTTGAGTTCACCGCGAGGAGGTTTTCCGTCTGGAGGTTCCTCAGGGGTTTATTTCTCGGCCTCCGGAGGGGAGTCCAGTAGTTTTAGGTACCTCCGCATGATGATGATCTCACGGGTAGCTTCTTAATGAGGCTACAGCAGGGGGAGATACTCAGGAAAGGGACCGAGTGCACAGGGGTTGCCAGGGGATTCATAATAAAAGAGGAGAGAGCATGGCCGGCCTACGTGCTGATGAATAAAGTTGAGATAATGAAATCAGTCCAGAGTCCTTTCATTTAACAGTCTGTCTGGAGGGTTCATTCTCTGGTTCAGCTGCTGCTTGCCTTCTTAAATTGGCAGCTATTTGCTGGATCGCAGACTCTCCCTCTCTACAGCACTGGTCCCTCGACGACACTCTGCTCCACGCTTTCTGTGCTAATTTAGCCACCAATGAGTAGTTAGGGTTTTTTTGGCCTGACGTAACTTCAATCCCCAGTTTGGTAAGCTCCTGAGCCGCCTCGTCAAAGCTTTTGGAGCCTTCAGCAAGGTAAACCACAAGCTTCGTGGGGTATGTGTTCTGAACTTTATCCTGGTCTCCTTCAGCTTCCTTAGGATAGGGGCGAAAGCTCTGCATTTCATCGCTATGGTGGTGGGGTAGTCGTTATCGACATAAATTCTGTGTTCCTGGTAGGCTAGATTCCCCTTCTGCCAGGATTTGTGCAGTACCATTTCTTTCTCCTGGTATCTCAGGAAGTGTGCCAGGATTGAGCGTGGGCAGTTAGGTGATTGGGGCCCCAGTGTGCAGTGGACACAGTCCATCTCCAAAGAGCAGTCCTCAGGTAGGTCTAGCTGAGTTTTGAAGTATTGCTGCAAAAAAAAAGGATAGGGTTGTTTCCTTCTACTCCTTCAGGGAAACCCGATATTCTTAAATTGTTCCTCCTGCTCTGTGCCTCCGCGTTGTCTGCCCGCTCTTGTAGGCCTTTCACCGCCTAGTGTAATTGAAGGATTGCACGTTTGGTGTGGTCTGCCCAGGAGCCGGTAGCTGTGGCCTGTTCTTCTAGGCCGTCAAGCCTTTTTTCGATTTTGCCCACATCAGTTCTTAAGGCTGCAAATGTGGATTTTGTCTCTCTTCGTAAGTCCCTGAGTTCTCTTAGAACTATATTAATTTGTCTGGCGTTGCTATTTGAGTTGGTGAGGTCGGCCATCGGGGGGGTCACCACGACCTGACATCTGCAAACTATCACTGTCGGACTGCAATCCCTCTGGATCAAAGGGATCTGGTGGCGATTTTTGATTCTCCGGTTTTCGTTGGGGCATCCCTACAGTGTTTTGTGTCAGTTTTGCCCAGTATTTTTCTCTCTCTCTATCAGCTGGAAAATAATGATTTTATGCCCTGGAGGAGACGGAGCTGAGTATTCAGGCTGCAGCTGTGGGCATGATGTCACCGGACGTCGACCAGATGACCTTTCCTAATGTGGGACAACTGAGAGGTATTCACACTCTAGAGGTTTTGTAAGGCATGAGGATGAAGGCTGATTGTTCTCAAACCCTATGAAAAAAATCAATGCACTTATTAAATAGAGCTGGTGTGATTTTTTTTGTACACTTTATTTCTGCACCTTACATTAAGGGGGACTCTCTCCAGTGACTTCCTTACCTGGTCTCTACCTCCCACTGTGAAGCTGCTCCTGTCTCCTCACCTGAACCCAGTGAAACCCCCGGATCTGAACCCCCACAGGGAGGGGCCGCCCTATCCGCCCAGGGTGCTCCATCTGTAATGTAGAGAGCCGGACTGGGTGCCAGGGCTGGAGAGGAGAGCGACCAACATTGGGAGTGTGGTCCAGGAGGAAGCGCCATCACCTATCCCCAAGGGAAGGGGATTTTTCCTTGTTTGTTCAGTCCCTGAGGAGCTCAGGTGTGCAATGGTGGCTGGGCACAACGTGCCACCATCTGCCGAGCTCCTCCCTCGCTATGCATGCACCAACTGCTGCCAGGTGCCGCTACAGTGTGGTGCATCCCCAGAACCCTCCCCAGGAAAGGGAGAGCTGTTCTTTGGATGCTCGATCCCTTCCCTCCCCTGCCAACCCCGGCACCCCTGGCTCATTCCTGAACCTGGGTCACCAGCGTGGCGTGATATGTGGCGGCCAGTGCCTCAACCTACAGAGCCACCGGGTCAGCCTAGCTGGTGTGATTTTAAGTTGCATAGAAAGGAAATTGGAGATCTGACCACAGATCTATAGAGATTTCATGCATGGTCAGGTGACCCGTTTTAACCAACGAAGTTAAAATTTTTTCCTTGCCTTTGCCATTTTATATTTAAGCAATATACCAAGAGTGGGTGTGGGTGATGGCAGTATTTACCAATGGCTAGTGTGTTTGGTCATGAGGCCACAGGCCGAGTGACCAAAAAACACCAGGCATGGGTAAATCCTGCCATCATCCACATCCACGAGTGGCATATTGCGATTATACAATATCTTTTTTGAGATATCTCTTTTTTGAGCTAGAAAAACACTTTTTTTTTTGGGTGTTTAAATTTTTTGAGATAGAAATTTTTTTTGTGTGGATGTTTTCATTTATTTTATTGTATTTGTTACTCAGACAGAAAAAAAGATAGTCCTTGATTGCTAGGGATGTTTTATGCCTGCATTGTTGCTGTTATTCTAATGCAGTTCCATATAGCGTTATATGCACTCATATTTTTTTCCATAAAGAGACAGCAGCCCCTGCTGGGGTACTTGCTTTTTTTTCTTATATACATAGACTGGGAGGACCGTGTGAGAGGGAATTAGCATGTGTCTGTGTGGTGTGAGCCGTAACGGGCTGCTGTCTGGAGCTTCCAGGTAGAAATTTGTATTCAGGAGATTATAAAGCTGTGACTTGGGGAGAATTTGTTTTCTGCCTTTTTTTTTTAGTTAGTTTGCATCGAGAGTGCAGCTGTCGCAGTCAGAGACTGGAGCAGAGAGAATGGGAGACTGACCGAGCAGTGAGAGGGATTGTTTTAAAATAGGAGATTATAATTCTTTAACTTCGGGAGTTTTTATCTTTCTTTTGTGTTTAATTTGTGTTTGCTGTGCTGGGAATGGGTATCAGCTGGAGATCGAGAGTGCAGCAGAGACACAGAATGAAGCAGAGTGGGAGTGGATGAGAGACTGAGTGAGTGGTGAGAATGATCATTTTAAAATGTCTTGATTATGGGGCATGGCAAGTTGGAGGGTCACACAGTAGCAGTCTCAACCTGGCATGGAGATATGAGAAAGCAGCGGTCTGACTTTTCAAAGCTGCGGTCTTACTTTGGACCGAAGTCCATTTTGGAGAGATATGAGTTATGCATTGCTACTGAGGATAATGTAAAGAAAATGTTGGTGCTATGTTAAGTGGGGGTAGCACTTATGACAGTTGTTAAGGGGAGTTGCCATCTGCATTTTGGCCGTTAAGTGGGGATTCAAAATTGCGGGTTTGCCGTGTGGAGTTTGGGGGTCAGATGGATTTCGGGTACTGGGTGACTGGTACTTGTTCCTTTTGGGTGATGGCATGATTTACACATTGTAAATTGTGCCATTCAACCAATCAGGATTTAGGATTTTAAGACCCCATTGTTTATTACAGTGTTGCTCTATCCCAACATGCAAATGAAGCACTGTTCTGGCAGCTGCAAACTTTTCGCCAGAACTGCTACCTGGGCAGACTCATTCAAGCTCCCCTGTCTACAACCACCTGCAGCTTTCACAACCAGACCATCTTCACCAGCAAATACAGCTGAAACAGAATTTAATGGAGAAACTGTTGCTGATAAAGGAGGAAGAAAACAACACCATAAGCAGATTACTATCTCTTCTCCTCAAGGTCCTTAGGTGAGGCAGGGGAGATTAACATTAAGTAGTCATGTGTCTTGCATTCTGTGATAAGAGAGCAAACTCCACCTGTTCCCTGCAGCACCCTTTGACTGGCTTGCTGCACAGCTCCGTTAGGAAACATGAAACTGAAGAAACTATTCGTAACCATATTAAACTAACAGCATGAGTATGCCTGGGAAGTGCAGGCAAAAGTTTCTGCCACAGGTGGTTTTCCTCTTAATGGTGACCAGCAAATGAAAAATAAGTTATTACAAAATGACACATTCATTTAAACTTTCATCCCATTTCTACACTGCAAAGTCTTTTAATTGTGTACCAATATGTGTTTTTCACAAGTAAAAAACTGAAGCTATAAATGGCTTAAACTGCATTTTGCTGCATCACCAGTAGGTGACAACATATGACATCACTACCACCATTCATACAGCTGTCCTTTTATGGTGGATAATGATGTCATCAGCTGCCCTCTACTGGTATTAAATCAGAATGCAGTTTTCTGAATTTGTATACCCACCACTTTCTCAATGTATATAAAATACAGACAAAAAAATAGTTAGAAACTAGTAAATACAAAGAATAACAAAATAATGGACAATGTTTGAGTAAATTATGCAAAAGGTAAAACTTTTTCCATTTTCAATGCATGGTCAGTTTTAATAGTCCAATAACGTTCACTGGTAGTACTCCCATTAAACAGTGCCTACAGCTGTTTTCCAATAATGCTGAGAGGGCAACTACAGACACTAATCATATAAAAATGACAGACAAGACTTCATAGTAAATCTCAACTAAACCTTGTCCACAGTCATATCAGTTTGCAGCATGAGAGAATTTCAGCCTTCGTTTGCAGGAGAAAAAAGCTCACCGCACCCCATCTCATCCACCAACCTACATCTCCCCTGACCCCCTCCTCACTAATATGAACATTCTTTAAAAAAAAAATCTGTCTGGTGTTTTGGAAGTCTTTTGTATCCCATCTGTGCAAGCTGTGATGTCAGTATTGTAGTCCGGTGTGGTAGGTGATGTTGCAATCCAGGTCTCGTCGTGATGAATGATGTGTGACATTGAAATTTTACTCTAAACTTCTATGAGTCAGTGTCTGTAATCCATCCATACCGAGTGCTGCATCTACCTAGATGGCAGAAGATAAACACGGCAGACTGTCCAGACCCCTGGTCTGTTTCCATCCAGCATCCTGTGTTCCTATATACTATAATAGGCATTTCATGTCTGCTCAAATCAGGACTTCAGCTAGGGAAATAAAATGCGTACACTGTAACTCCTTTGATCCCCATAATATAAGTAATCATTTCTATTGCTCTTCCACCCACCTTTATGTACGATAATGCTGTTCTTAAGTATGAGCATTGTAATAGGAGGAAAACAATATGTATTGGCCATATGTTGATGTAACCCAGGCACCATTATACCAAGGACTACTGCCCCTGCCTGCTTCTCTCACTACAGATTGAGAGGCCTAGGTTCAGAATTAAAAGTTACTGTGGCTTGCCTACCAACAGTGTGACTAAGATTTTGGTGCCTCCACCCAGAGTAGTGATTAAGTGGATAACCTGTAAAACTAGTACAGCCCTCTGGGAAGCTATACTCACCCACACCCCTGACTAATGGCTTTACTCAACAAACACAGCAATTACTATGTATAGCAATTAACTTACAATTAGTGGTGAGCACTAATAATATCCTCATGGACACCACACTTACCAACAGGGTCTGGTCTTCTGGCATACTCCCTGTGCCTCCTGTAAGAAAACAGTTTTCTGCAACCACAATGCTTTTGCACAGTACCTTTTGAATAACTCAGTAACTGGACATTGGGTAATAATATGCTCACAGCCCAGGATTAACATCAAACAACAAATCTGGTTTATTAAGGGGACTTGAACGAGGAAAGGGCATGAATCTAGGTGGATTAGAGTAATACTGTATTCAAACATTAAGCAGAAAATAAATAATAAGCATTTGCTCTGTCTCTGAATTAATCAGTTTACACAGCTGCTGGGTATCCAAAGTGGAATTTAGGTGTAGGCCTGAAGCATTGCCATGGGTAGGCCGGCGTTGCACCTGGTTGGCGCCCTTGATGGAAGGAAGGGTATTATTAAACAGATGAAAACACTTGCAGATCCTAAGGTATTTGTAATCCCAGGCCGGATGGCCTGTAAGCACAGTTAGAACCCAGCAAGAACCTATAAAGCAAATCAGATGACACAAAAGCATTTATTTAGTTGTTGCAGGGGGCTACTCTGATTGTACTCACTGCACCAAGACAAACTGAGAAATAGCTGGTGACACCATGAAACTTCTGGCCTTCCAGGATGTTGGTGGTGACCGGGGCCAACACAACTCACATCTGCTTCCTGGCCTTTCCCTGCAGATGGCCATGGGCAGATTCCCCAAGGCTGGTCTTTCACTGAGCAATGGCTGGATTTGGTGCAGGAACAGTTTTTTTGGGCTGAAGTTGGCAAAGGCCCCGTGGTTGCAATTGTTTTTTCTTTTTTTATGTAGTTTGACCGAACCCACGGTAGTCTCCCCCTCTTGGCGCATAGCAGGAGAACGTTTTACAGTTGCAGACTCCACTTTCTTTAGGAGTCTCTGGAGCAATCTCTTTACTTCGTTCAGTTTCACTGGAGACAATTTAGAAACAGTACCTCTTTCACGTTTGGAAAACAGGATTTCCCAGTCTTATGGCTGGGACCGTTCCATCTGCTTTTAGGTAGTCTTTATTTCAGTTGATCCCCTCAGGATTCGCAGTCTCTCACACAAAGGCAAAACTGGCCTTCTCCTGCGAGTTGTAGTTTCAATACACAGACTCCCTTCAGCTTGAAAACTCGAGATGAACTGACCTTTCCTGCTTTTAGGCAGTCCACACCTGTTTGAGTCCTGCAGGGAGGCAAAACAGGCCTTTCCCTGCAATTCCTCTCAGCCCTAATTTAGGCTGCTTCCTTCTCGGTGGCTTGAGCTGAACTGACTGCCTCCTCTCTCTCTGGAGGCTTGAGATGAACTGAACTCACTGTTCCTGGATTCCAGTTGGCTACCTTAGCTGTCAATCACGGTCCGAGGGCCCTCATTGATTAATTTAGGTGCCAACAAGAAAGTTCATAGTTTTTCCCCACAAGTCACTGTAATTAGGACCCCTTGGTTCTGATGACTAATTCAACCACTGAGTCCAGGATCAAACATGGTGGCTCCCATAGTGGAGGAACAGACAGGCAAAGTAAACAACTCATTTATTTAGTAACAGTAAGGATTTAGAAATAAATAGTTACAGTGCTTTGAAGGGCTCCATCAGTGCTGCTGAGTGACTGTTAAATGGAGTGGATCAGGATTATGCATGGCTGGTCGCAAGCTCCGTTTCACTTGGACCCAGACCAGGCTATGCACACTATATACTAGCTGGAGCTCTTAAAGAGATAACACAGCGGCATGGATCTGCACACTCTCGCAGGAGAACATCAGAACATTATTCTACATGGATTCACATTCCCTTTCTGGATGTCTACCAGGCAGTGGCCATTACTGGAGCCCAGGGAGACACCCAAGTAAGCTCCCCAATTTGTGGTGGGTTACACTCTCCTCTGCCCAGTAAACTTGGCATCCGCGTCAAGCCTATAAAACAAAGGACAATCACTATTCATACCTTCTATTATATACAGGTCTAGACCATACACATCTGTGAAGATATAAAATAAGTATGTTCAAAATAGCATGCTATACCTTGAATATTTCTTTTAAGTAATTTCACAGTTCAAAAAGTTGCATTTTATCCTGACACTTTAAATCTATTACTCACATACTGTTTCAGACAGTTACCCATATGCAATGACATTTTGACCTTTTGAAAACCTTGAGCATTGACCCATTTATACAAATATCCTGCACGTTTCCTCAACTGACCCCTGTTACTCTGTAAGGGCAACTCCTAAGATACTGGGTGGATGGCCTGATCAATATTTTAGGAGATTCTGTAAACACTATTTGGGCAGGGAATTGGCTGTAACGTACACTCCTTTATGAACTACATTCATGGGTTAGTCAACATGTCATATGTGAGCCAAACCACTGGTTTTACAATTCTTCCTGATCATCTAGGTGTAGGGGACATTGGCACTGGCACTTCAACAGTAGCATTTGGGTTCATGACTCCCGGCTCACTGTCCAGCAACAAGACAGCATCTGAAGAAGGGGGTACCACTGCACTCTCTTGAGGATCAGAACTGATTACAGGTTCCTCATTTTGCTCATCTCTCTGGTTCTCGGGTTCTTGAGGCTCATCTTCATCTGGAAGTGGTATTTTAACAAAGTTAGAGTCATCCAACAGACAGCTAGCATTTTCCAGAAACAGCAGTACTCTCTTGGACATGAAATAGTTCACTTAACCCACTTAGTCCAGCATTACTTCTTTGCTCACTTGCGTGCTCATTACTGACTCTTTCTGGTTCAGGCACATTAAGTTCAGCTAGCTCCACCAGGGAAAGGGAGTCTGCTATTTCAGAGGTCCACTTTGGACATCACTCTGGGGGTTCAGGTATAATTGAGAGAGCAGGATTGTCAGAGGCCACTCGGTTGTTAGGACCATTACTGGAAGCATAAGGAAAGGCTCCTTGGAACAGCCGGGCCAATTCAAGAGAAGGATAATAAGCAGCACCAAATACACTGGCATTATCTTTAGAGTCAGCATCATTATCAACGGCAGCATGTTGAGCGGAAGGCACTGGCTGTCGAGCAGCAGAAGGCTGATCTGGATACTTGTTACGAGCAGCAGATCTGGCGACAGGGCCAGTTAGGGCCTCAGATTGGGGCACTGTATCCAAAACTATTTGGCCAACTGGCAAAAGGTGATTCCTATGGATGGTTTTTACAGCATGAGGATCTCCTTTTGGGCGCACTTTGTACACTGGTAAGTCAGCTAACTTGCTAACAACTATATAGGGAATAGGACTCCAATGATCGGCTATTTTAGGTTTTCCTTGGAAGCCTAAGTTACACATCAGTACATGATCTCCTGCTTTAAGTTCTTGAGCCTTAACACATTTGTAACAATGAGCTTTGTTTGCCAGGTTTTTCTTTGCTGCTATGGTGCAGCCCCCACTTACATACTGTGTGACCCTGAGCAAGTCATTTAACTTTCTTGTGCTCCCAGGTCACACCTGTAAACAACCTTCAGCTTAGTGTGTCTTTCCTGGTTAAAAAAAAGGTGTTGGCAAGTTGGTATGCATGATTTCATAGGTTTCATAGGTAAAACAAAGCTTTTGAGACTTACATTCATTATGCTTGCCATGTGCATAAGATCTATCATATCACTCCCTTTATTTTATAATGTTTGTCAAATTCAGCTTTAAAGGCTGTCATAGTTTGACTACTTACCACTGTCATTGGCAGTGAATTCCAAATGGGATCCGTACAGTTTCCCGACATCCAGTTGCCTGACAGAAAGTTGCCTGGCACCCGTTTACCGTCAAGTTCATTTTACCGACAATTAAAATCCCGCGATGCACTTTGCCGACAAGACATAATTTATTCATTCTAATGAAGTATTTAGGCTATGTGCAAGATGTGTTTTGATCATTTTTAGTTATGACAGGATTTCTGTTTGGATCCTGTTTATATTAAGTCCTTTTGAGGTAGAATAGACCATCAGTAAATGTTTTGCTGTTCCACTGAATACCAGCTGGTGAGAGCAGAGAGTAACACACCATTATAACTGAAGTAACCACCTTCCCCACAGCATAACGACAAAAGTCTTGACCCCCAGCTGCACCACCGAGAGATGGTACACCCCTGCCCCCCCAATCCTAGGCAGATCTGACAGTCTGAGTGACCGATATGGATGTAACTGCTCCTGAACTACCCTGTGTTACTCCTAGAGTGAGATCTTTTGCAGAGGTGGCTGTTGCTGCAGGGACCTGAATTTCTTCAGATAGACTGTTTCGCTGTTCCACCCTCTCAGATGGATTGGCTATTCTACATGTCATTTTGTCTGGCAAGTGAGATTTAACTTTCACAGGGTGTTCTCCCCCTGTCTAACTCGGAACTCTCTCCATTTCTTTATGAATGTTCAATGTGAGCTAAGGATGGAACGGAGTAGGCCAGACTAAGTGCACAGGCAGCTGCACAGTTGTGATTAACGACACATGCAACATAACTCATACTCCTTGTTTGCTCTGCACCTGTGATATGGCCCCCCCATCGAGCTCCTTTTCCAAGAACTCTCACTGCCCCGGGAGCAATCCACCCCCCCATATGTGCTGGCCTTAAGTGCAAACTGGGTCACTGTGGGGAAAACTACTCACACCCCCATCCAGAATGGTGATGCTGGGGCACTGGCCCCCCTCCTCCTCTCCCAGTGACCAGCCTAGTGCTGATGAACAAGAGCTGTCCATCCCCCCCTCCTTGCTATTGCCTTTGAATACCAGCTGGTGAGAGCATTACACCTTCTTTTACTGTGCAAGCGTATAAGCTAAAGTGTCGGGTAAACAGCACTCAGTAAACATACTGAGTCAGGCAACCTCAATTCAGGAAAACGGGGGCAGGGAAAAGTGTGTCGGGAAAGTAGCAGTTGGGCAATCATACCAGACCCATTCCAAATAGGGTCAACTTGCTGAGTATACCAGTTCTTTCTTTTAAGTAAATTCCATCTGCCCAATTTTAATTGCAATGTATGTGCTCTACTATAATTTAGCTGAGCTTTCAGGGTTTGTTTTTTTTGTTTTGTTTTGTTTTTTTACTACATACTGTAGGTAGTTGTCTGACGGGGCACTATCCGGGGACACTCCTAAACAGATATCAATTGGAAGACGAGCTTCTCTGCCAAAGATGAGGTGGTAGGGTGAAAAAACAGTTGCATTATTTTTAGTATGATTATAGGCATGTAGAAGGGCACTGATCTGTTGGCTCAACCTTGGCTTGTCTTTAGGATGCAGAGTGCCAAGCATGTCGAGTAAAGTTGAATTAAACCTCTCCAGTTGTAGATCTCCCTGCAGATGACAGGTGGTAGTTCTGGACTTTCTTACACCCCAGATAGACAACAGCTGTTTACTAAGGCGACTTTGAAAGTCTCGGCCCTGATCCAAATGCATTCTCCGAGGAGCACCATAGAGGAAAAATAACTTTTCCACAAGGACTTTTGCTACAGTGGCGGCCTTTTGGTCTTTTGTTGGCTAGGTCTTAGCATACCGTGTAAAGTGATCTGTCACTACCAGCACATTGGCGATGTTCTTGGAGTCTGGCTCCAGTCTCAGGAAATCGATGCAGACTAGTTCAATTGGTGCACTAATAATTATGTTAACCAGGGGTCTACTCTCTGAGGTTGAGCCTTTTGCTAAAGACAACTACAATGATTTTCTTGCAACTTCCCCTTGACTGTCAGTCAATTCTCTGTACAGCAACTGCTCACATAGCTTACGTTTAGGTCCTTCTCGTAATAGTAAAGCAGTTTTGGGGTCATTGGACCACATTTTGGAAATATCTTCTCCCGTTCTGGTGGCAATTAAAACTGGTCTGATCATGGGATCATAGTGCTGCCCTTTTTGGTTATCAGCTGGAGTTAGCTGGGGTAAGGCACTTGTCCAAAGCTGCGAAATTATAATATGCTACAGGGAGGCATGTGTCAGGAGAGCCTAAGAAATCTGCCAAGCAATTCAGTTTCAGAAGATGGGGTTTGATCGAAACATAGAAATTGTTGGCAGATAAGGACCGCTAGGCCCATCCAGTCTGCCTGTAGGCCCTATACATTGTATGTAGCCACTGACCCTATGTGATCAATGGCTTTTCATCACTCCTTCCCCTCTCATCACGATCAAACTTGTGGCATAGTGCTTTTTACTGACTGTTTAGGAATATGCACCCACTGCTGATTTGAGGCTGGTCTGCATGAAAGAGCGTTGTCATTAGTAAGGTTTAGGTGAGTACTCCACTGTATAATCATATGTGGATAAAGCTGAAAGCCATCGGTGTCTAGTAGCATCAAGTTTGGCTGATGTTTGAACATAGGTTAGTGGATTGTTGTCCGTCTTAACCAAAATCTTTGTGCCATACAAGTATTTGAGGACCTGTTCCACGATTGTCCACTTGAGAGCGAGAAATTCTAATTTATGTACTGGGTAATTTTTCTGTGAAGGTGTCAGACTCCTGCTAGCAAAAGCTACTAGACACAATACCTCTGTATACTCTTGGTAATGTATGGCCCCATGGCTACTCAGGCTGGCTTCTGTGTGTAGCACATAAGGTTTAGATGGATCAGCATAGGCAAGCACAGGTGCGTGAGTGAGCTGATAAATCATCTCTTGGAAAGCTGTGTCACATTCAAGAGTTCACCTTGAGCCGAAAGGTTCATTAGGTCTGAAGTAGATTTTTTTTTCAGTCTCTTTGTAAGTGCCCTTTTTGAACTTTTTCTGAGTAGGTGGGTAGAGTACCCTTGCGTTAAGTTCAGCAATAGACACATTACCTCGGTGTAGCCTTTAATGAAATGGTGGTAATAACCACAGAATCCAAGGAACCTCTGCAGTTCTTTTAAGTTATTAGGCTGGGGTCAGTCGGTTAGAGCTTCCTCTTTACTGGGGTTAGTCTGGATACCCTCAGGAGACACAATGTGGTCTACATATTCTATGGTGCTTTGAAAAAACTGACATTTGTCTATTGACAGTTTCAAGCTAAACTCCTCCAGCCTGTCAAGTACTTTAAATAGGCAAGTCTCATACTCCTCAAGAGTCTTTCCAAAGACAATTACATCATCGAGGTATACCAGACACTCAACAAGGTTCTTATCTCCCACAGCATGCTCCATAAGTCTTTGAAACGTGGCAGGTGCACCTGAAATTTCTTGTGGAATGTGGAGAAATTCGTAGAACCCTGAGGAATAGATAAATGTCATCTCCTCTCCCTGTCTTCTGGATCCATTGGGTTCTGATAATATCCGCTACATAGATCTAGGACAGAAAAACACTTGCTCCCATTCAGATAGTCTAATACATTTTGTATGAGTGGCATGGTATATTGATCGGGTATAATTCTCTTGTTAAGGGTTCTGTAATCTATGCACATTCAGACGGAGCCATTCTTCTTTCGCACTACAATGATTGGGGAGGCGTATGGACTGCGATTCCTGTATTACTCCAGCTGCCAGCATTTCTTGCAAATGGTGTCTTACATCGTCAATGTCAGCAGGAGCTTGACATCTGGACCTTTCACTGAAGGGTCTCTCATCATGCAGGTGGATATGATGTTCAGCACCGGTAAGATAGCCAACGTTCCATTCTTTAAGGGAGAATACTTTGGTTCACTGAGCCAACTTCTGGCTGATTCTGTCCCTCCATCTATTCAGGGATGGGAGACTCCCTGAAATTAAACATGTCAGGTGATACTTGCTCCATTCTGGCATTTGGACGGCAACACGGCAGTATCAGCGCAATAGACTTTGGCCAAGGTGCAACCACAGTTAACTTTGATGTCCCAGTCTATAACATTTTGAATTTGGACCACAGCTTTCCAAGCATAGGTGTGAGCATGGACAGGCAACACATTCGGTTTAGCCAGGAGTCCTTCAGGCACTTTCCCCACTTCCTGTGTACCCAGCACCAATATTTTGTTGGTCACATCCTTGTGCAGTTGTACTTCTCCACTGATGCTACATTGTGCATTTGGGGGAAGAACAAGAGTTGAAGAATCTTTTTCCAAACAAATCCCACATGCTCATCTCAGTCGTCCTCTTCTGGGTGCATCTGCATCTCATATGCCTTTTGAACCATAGCATGAATACATAGAGCTCTTCCAGGCTTTTGTGCTTATCTCTGTTGGCACATTTGAGCAAGGCAGCCAAACATATGCATGCTGGTACTAATTAACACTGGAATCCTATTGTACAGACCAGAGGGAGGACATACCAAGGCTAGTGTTTCTACAGGATCTCCTACTCCTGCTACAGAGAACGGAAAAGAGAGCCATACCTGCAAATATCCAAGGTATGGGTATGACTTGTCACTCAACCCCCACACATGCAGTCCATCAAGAGGTTGTAAGGGATGGTCAGATAGATGCTGGTCATACCAATTTGCAGAATATGATCGTAACTTGGGACCTGCTATCTAGAATGGCTTGGGCCGGGATGCCATCTACTGTATATGTACAATAGTCTCCATGGACGGACCCACCATCTCTGTCCAGTCAGGGGGAGCAGTATTTACAGGGTGCCTGACAGCAGACCGTCCAACATAAGGCTTGTAGGGAGATTTAGACTGAGGCTTTAAACCACACTGTCTTACTTGGTTAAGCAGCTCAGCTGTTACTTTCTGCAAATCTTCAGGAGCCCGACAGGCACTTAGTGTACCCATCTTCTCCACAATGGTAGCAGAAGACATTTGCTCTGGGGCTGTGAGGTCGAGCAGGTTCTTCAACCTGATTGTGGCTAGGGGGAGGACCAGATTTGTAATCATCTTTAGGCCTGGATCCAGGTCAGTTTCATTGGGCCTTCTCGAGGACGAAGGCTGGTCTCTCACTGAGCAGTGGCTTGATTTGGTGCAGGAACAGTCTTTTGGGGCTGAAGCTGACAAAGGCCCCTCGGTTGCATTTTTTTTTTATGTGGTTTGACTGAACAAACCCATGGCGGTCTCCCCTTCTTGGCATGTGGCAGGAGACAGTTTTTACAGTTGCAGGCTCCACTTTCTTTAGGAGTCTCTGGAGCAATCTCTTTACTTCATTCAGTTTCACTGGAGACAATTTAGAAACAGTACCTCTTTCAGTTTTCGAAAACAGGATTCCCCGATCTGTATTTATGGCTGGGACCATTCTGTCTGCTTCTAGGCAGTCTCTGTTTCTGTTGATCCCCTCAGGATTCACAGTCTCTCACACAAAGGCAAAACTGGCCTTCTCCTGCGAGGTGTAGGTACAATACACAGGCTCTCTTCAGCATAAAAACTCTAGATGAACTGCCCTTTCTTCCTTTTAAGTACTCCACACCTGTTTGAGTCCTGCAAGGAGGCAAAACGAGCCTTTTTCCTGTGATTCCTATCAGCCCTAATTCAGGCTGCTTATTTCTCGGTAGCTCGAGCTGGACTGACTGCCTCCTCTCTCTCTGGAGGCTCGAGATAAACTAAACTCGCTGTTTCAAAACAGTCCCAGATTAATCCTGGATTCTGGTTGGCTACCTTTGCTGTCAATCACAGTCCAAGGACCCTCCATTGGTTAATTTAGGTGCCAACAAGAAAGTTCACAGTTTTCCCACGTCACTGTAATTAGGACCCCTTGAGGATCCCTTGGTTCCGACTGGTCCAACCACTGAGTCCAGGGCCAAACGTGGTGGCTCCCATAGTGGAGGAACAGATAAGGCAAAGTAAACAACTCATTTATTTAGTAACAGTAAGGATTTAGAAATAAATAGTTGCAGTGCTTTGAAGGGCTCCATCAGCACTGCTAAGCGACTACTAAATGGAATAGATCAGGACTGAGCCTGGCCAGTGGCAAGCTCTATTTCAATTGCGCCCAGCCCAGGCTATGTATGCTATACACTAGCTGGAGCTCTTAAAGAGATAACATGGATCTGCACACTCATGCAGGAGAACATCAGAACATTACTGCACATGGATTTACATTCCCTTTCTGGATGTCTACCAGGCAGTGGGCATTACTGGAGCCCAGGGAGTACCCAAGGTAAGCCCCCCAATTCGGGGGAATTACAATTAGCATAAATAAATCACCCAAATCATGTTAGACTCTAAGTCTTATGTAAGTTTCTTTACATGTGACTAATATCAAGGAAACAGTAATGGTGATCGTGAATGTTATCCTAGCAAATGGATTAGCTTGCCCTCACTTTGAAAACAGACACTAAAGATACAACAATCTTTTCAACTGTGAGAGCTTCTTCACGGGTGAGCTTTTGTGAAAAATTATAAAAACAAGAAAATGCTGCCAGTGACTACAAAGGGATTCAAATGTGCAAGCAGACTTACCAAAATATAAGATATGAAAATGTAACCAAATGCCTGACTTTGTAGGGAAAAGTGCCTTCCAAGAGCTTCCAAAAGAAGTTCAGTAAAGTGTGCAGTTCCACAGACAGTGAAGTTAAATGCAACCTCAACAACTGTACACAGTCTTAAACTTAAATAGCTAGTGTACTACATGGAAACTGCCTGGAATTAATTGTAACTTTCAGATGTAGTCAGCTATCACTTCTTATATCTCAAGTATTTTTTTTTCTTTTCTTTCTACTAATTAGAAGATTTTCCACCTGGCAGTACTGGGGTGATGTGTGGAGCAGCACTCTGTCTGGAGACAAAAAAAAAGTCAGTTCTGTTCTTCTCACTACAACAACACTGAGACCACACTGACTGTGACATCACAAGCCCCTGGCTGCATTACTCTGCTTCTCTCTCACTTCCCTCCCTACCCTATTCCCCTTCTGTCCCCTGCCTGCTGCTCAACAATGCCTGATTAACTAATTTACTGACCACATCCTTGCTTTGCTTCCCTCTCACTTGTGTGTTTTATGGTCTGGCATACATTGTACAATGCCAGTATAGTTTTAAGCAGTATACCACAAGAGTGTGTTGGTGATGCCAGGATTTACCCACGCCTGGTGTGTTGTTTGGTCATGAGGCACAGCCGAATGGCCAATACACACCAGGCGTGGGTAAATCCTGGCATCACCAACACCCTCAAGTGGGATATTGCGATTATACAATGTTTGAATTGTATGTTTAGTAAACTGAATTATAATTTTTTTTTTTTTTTTTAGATATGAGAAATAGTGAAAGTGTTACTATGCCACACAAAGTAGTCCATTTCAAGTTGTGTGCCGGGGGAGTCACTTGAAGAATGGGGAGGAGGCGCCATTTGCATTGCGGCTTGTTTGATGTAGCGCTGCGGTGCCGCGTTGGAGAGGAGGAGTGTTTGCAGAGTGTGAGGACGGCATTGGTAGTAGGAGAGCCATGGAGTTTTGTGGAGACTTTTGTAAGTGTTTTAAAGGGTAGTGATCATTTTTTCTAGCTCCGTTTCATTGAGCAAGTGAAAGGAGCTATTCATTTTGATGCTTTTTTTTTTTTTTTTCTGAAGTTTGCCGTTTTGGCCAAAAGCAAGTGGTTAAGATGGTGGCTCGTATGTTGTGAAATGGGGCTCTCAGAGATTTTTTTTGGGGGTGATGCCTTCGAGAGACTGCCTGGTACCTCTTCCCATGGAGTGATTGTAGGACTTACAATGGCAGAGGTGTTCCAGGTAGCCACTGAGAACACAGGATTTGCTCTCCTTTTACTGCCCATTGAATAATCTGTTATATACACTGTGTTTATGGCCTGGCATACACTGTACAAATCCTGTATAGTTACTTTTTTACTGTTTTATGCACTCTTGTTTCTCCTTCTTCTATGTACATCCTGCTTGTGTATCTTCCTGTGACGTGGAACCTATGTAAAATAGCTCCTGCTCATAGGTGTTAATCCAAGAGCTTAATAAACAAATAAAATAGTAACCAGGTAGGGTTGTCACCTTTGGATGTGGCAAAAACCAGATCCTAAGCTCTGCCCCTACACTGCCCCTTTTCTTGACTCATCATACTTGTTATATCAATAAAAGACGACACTTAAAGCAGCAGTTCAACAAAATGTGAAGATACTGTGCTGTCCCAGGTTCTTCCTGGTTATTTTTTTTACCCAAGTATGTATATATTTATTTATTGACATTGGTTTACCAGTTAAACATAGAGAGATAAAATAAATCTCATTTACAGATATGATCTGGGGAGAGACAAGGGAAATACTGAAATAGCATGCAACAGTACATATGGTATATAATACATAATGAAGAAAGTATTTCCTATAATGTATACTTTGTATATTTTTCTGGCTCATTTCATGTCCACCATACTATTTAAAAGCCAAAGAAGTGACCATACTTTTTTCTTGAAGAAAAAAATAATTTAAAACATTTAAAATGCCTAAATTATGTTAGAGATGAAAATGTTTACCAGCAAATGAAAGTGGAAGACAACTGGCTGTGTTGCTGTTACAAAAGGTGGGGGCAGCTTTGCTGCTATGCCACTTTAAGATGCAGTGGAAAAGATTACGTTAAGAAAGTGCTAATGATGATAACGGCAATACTTTACACCTCCCAGGTTGACTGCTTTCACAAACAAAAGGCTATATTGACAACAGAACTTGTTTTTAACCTGGACATGTAGCTGAAACAATGAATGAGATGACAAAATCTGTTTCAAAAGAATGTGAGCACTTAAAATGGCTTAAAAACCTGACCAGCACAGAGCAAAACCAGATTACCTGATAGGGACCCTGAAAACCTAATCACCAGGTAAAAAACCTGACAGGTGGCAACCTTATAGGGAGAAACATTTTTATGTTTGCTTGCACGCATGTGCAAGAAACATTGTGCTATCATCCGAGTTTTTGTAGGTGTGGCAACCTGTCTTCCAATTCAGTCAGTGTGTTTGCAGGCAAGGACACAGTTCACCAATGAATGCTGCAGCTGTCTATGACAGCAGTTGAAAATGCAGTGGCGTACAGTTGAAAGGGAGAGACTGCTTCAGTGAGCAGCAATAAGTCGGACCCCCTCCTTCCCCAAATCGGACACGGACTTTGGGCACTGTACTCTCCCGAGGGGCTCCTGCTGTGAGGAGTTGGACCGTGGAGAGAGATTTTCGAATAAAAAAAAGGCGCCAACTTTAAACTGCTGGTGCAGTCTAAATAGCAGCGCTTCAGCACCAGTCGCTGCAGTCGGAACTTTGGCATCAGGGTTGGAGGTGTGGACTGGTCCTTGCTGGGACTCCCTCCTTCCCCAAATCAGACACGGACTTTGGACACTGTACTCTCCTGAGGGGCTCCTGCTGCAAGAAGTTGGACCGCGGAGAGACAGTTTCGAATAAAAAAAAAAAGGAACCAACTTTAAACTGCTGGTGCAGTTTAAATAGCAGTGCTTCAGCACCAGTCGCTGCAGTCGGAACTTTGGCATCAGGGTTGGAGGTGAGGTCTGGTCTTTGCTGGGACTCCCTCCTTCCCAAAATCGGACACAGACTTTGGGCGCTGTACTCTCCCGAGGGGCTCCTGCTGCAAGAAGTTGGACCGCGGAGAGAGAGTTTCAAATAAAAAAAAAAGGCGTCAACTTTAAACTGCTGGTGCAGTTTAAATAGGAGCGCTTCAGCAACAGTTGCTGCAGTCGGAACTTTGGCATCGAGGTTGGAAGTGTGGACTGGTCCTCGCTGGGACCCCCTCCTTCCCCAAATCGAACACGGACTTTGGGCGCTGAATTTTCTTCCCGCCCATCCACCCCGTTCCCTCCTCCCCTTAAATGCTTGTAAACCCCTCCCTTAAATGACAATTGACCCTATTAGCAGGATAGGGGTGTGACTGGAAAATCTGTGTTTCTGTCTTAGACTTTTTTTTCACTAGCTTTTGGCATCTCACATTGCATGGGGTTTGTTGCACTGTGTGGCTTACTATTTCTTGTACCATTTGATTATGGCACACTCCTGCCTACTCTCTTAAATGACCCTGGGATGTTGCTTTGGGTGTTTTGCTGGGCTTTCAACAGCAAATGTTAGTGTTCTCAAGGTTTCCTGATAGCATATACCTAACTGTCTGTAATCTCCTAGGTGAGTGTTTTTGCAATACTTCTGGGTCACTGTTTGACTGTCTACGCTGAATGCTTATACACCCTCAGGCAGTTCCTGTCCTTCCAGCTGCGCTGGTGCACTATGAACTCTAGCCTGACTCCTCTCTTGTTGCCCCTCCAGTCCCTGCTGTCACCTGAGTTGGGGTCACTGGCCACTGCTGAGCTCATATCTGTAATGGAGACTCCCAGGTCTACCAGGGAAGGTGCCATGCCCTCCTCACCTCATGCTGTTCTCTGCATTGGTCTCCTCTCTCAACTTTCTCTCTCTCCCTAATGGTCATTGACTCTTCTAGGTTGTCTGGGGATCAATGGGGTCATACTGTCCTCCATGAGGTGTTTGATTTCACCTTCTCTAACCTCATAGCTCATGATAGACTGCCTCCCTGTTCTACCTGCTGTCTTGACCTCAGACGCCTTCTCTGTACTGCCAGGGTGAGAAGATGACCAGCCCGCAGGCACTTGGTCAGAGCTACCTTCCCCCCGTAAGTTATCTCCTCTGGCTCTTCCTGGTAATACTGGCCCTTGCTGGTGACATCGAGCTGAACCCAGGTCCAGCTTATCAGGCATCTTCACTCCCTGAGTGTTGGAAGTTGAGCAAGGGGTTAAAAATTGCTCATCTTAACATTCAAAGTCTACTGCCCAGCCTTGACGAACTTTCAGCCTGGGCCATGCACTATAAGCCTGACATACTTGGCATTACAGAGACCTGGCTGAAACCCTCAGTTCCTGACTTGGCATGTGTGCTCCCTGGCTATGAATTTATTAGACAAGATCGGCCGGGTAAAAAGAGGGGGGGGGGGTGTATTCTAATTTACTATAAGAGTCAACTTAAAGTGTCTGTGGTAACCCATCAGCAGTCCTCCCTGTCTTCCAGTGAGTTGCTGCACACTGTGCTGTTACTAGGAAATACAAAGAAGCTGCATGTTGTATGCACATACAATCCCCCCAAGGGTGGTCTGCCTGGGCTTACCCACCTCCTGGATACCACTGGTCCTTATGTTGGGGATAATGAACTTTTGATCCTGGGTGATGTGAACTTAAACTGGAATGGAGGTAATTCCAAGCAGTTTGAACATCTGCTGGTGAGTCTTGCCCTGACTCGGCTTATCCAGGAGCCCACTAGATGGTCTGCTAATGGAGGAACTAGCTCTCTACTAGACTGGGTCCTAACAAATCATCCTGAGAGGATCAGTTCCGCTGGAACCCTACCTGACTCCATCTCAGATCACACCCCGGTGTTTTGTGTGTGGAAAGTCCCCTCACCAAAAATTCCCCACAAAATCATTCATGTTAGGGATTTTTCTAGGTTTGATCTGGGGTCATTTCATGAGGATCTGAGGATCACTGACTGGTCAGGGGTACTTAGTGCCTATGACCCCTCTACTGCTGTCTCCCAGTTTCTCACTGTTTTTGATGCCTTGCAGGACAAGCACGCCCCCCTTATTATGCAGAGAGTAAGGGTGTCTGCCACAAAATGGTTGCACAGGAGCCTCTTAGCCCTCATGCGGGCTACAGACAAGTGTTGGGCTCACTTCAAAGGTATGCTGGATCAGTCCATCTTCCAACAGTATAGGAAGCTCAGAAATGAGTGCAAAAAAGCCACCAGGGTGGCAAAAAGTGAATACTGTAAATCTGCCCTGCTTAGCTCTGCTAGGGACCCACGAAGGTTCTGGAAGAACATAAAAAACAGTCAGCGACTCCTCCAACTCTGGGGTATCTGATATGATCATTGGTGGGTCAAGCTGTAATAATTCACTTACGATTGCAAATGCTTTTGATTCCCACTTTTTGGACTTGTCGGCACTTACCTCCCTTTTCCCTGCTGAAGAGAATATCAGTGACCCCTCAGCCTCTGTCCCTCAAGAGGTACACTCCTCTCGTCCATTGTTTTATCTTGGGGCTTTGTCTGTCATGGAGACGCAGAGACTTCTCTTGTGTCTCTCCCCTCACTCCAGTGCTGGCCATGATAACATGGAGCCCAAGCTTCTGAATCTGGGTGCTCCCCATGTTGCCTTACCAGTGGCACATATCTTTAACCTGTCCCTTGCCACTGATGTTATCCCTAACATTTGGAAAGTGGTGAGGATTGTCCCCATTCTGAAGCAAGGTAACCCCAAAGTCCTGGGCAACTACCATCCAACTGCCATCCTATCGGCCATTAGCAAACTACTAGTGAAAGTTGTGGCCGAACAGTTCACAGAGTACATCCAAGCTCATAAGTTGCTGTCCCCTGCACAGCACGGCTATTGTAAAGGGTATGGCACATCCATGGCCCTTGTCTCTGTCTCAACTAGCATCAGAGCGGCCATGGATCAGGGCGAACTCTCTGGAGCCATATTCATAGACTTATCCAAGGCATTTGACCTTGTGGACCATGCATTACTTTGTACTCAGATGCAGTCCCTTGGCCTGTCCCATCCTGCTTTGAGTTGGATTAGAAACTACCTCCAAGGCAGAATACAGCACACCAATTTCAACAAGGTCCTCTCTGACCACACTCCGGTGACCTCAGGTGTCCCACAGGGATCAGTTCCAGGGCCCCTTCTCATTTCTGCATTTGTTAACAACCTCCCTGCTGCTGCTTCCAACTGTAGCGCCACCCTGTATGCAGATGATCTAGTCATCCTTGCACATTCCTGGGACATTGGGGTTCTCAACCTTCAGCTAAGTGACGAGTTTAGGAAAATTCAGTCCTGGGTAACATCTCACAAGCTGGTCATTAACCTAAAAAAAACTCAGGCCATGCCTTTTGGGTCAGCAGCCAAGATCAAGGCCTTCCCTACCCCTCTTTGTGTCAGTGGTGTGGATGGCGCTCTCCTCCTTACCACGGTTTCTATAAAATACCTTGGAGTAACACTTGACCCCCAACTCGACCTTGGGAGTCACATCTTAAATGTTTGCAGAGCCGTAAACTGCAAACTGGGTCTTGCCTACAGGGCAAAGAAAAATCTGACATCTGCCGCCTGCTTGGCATTGGCCAGAGGTGTGCTGTTCCCTTCACTTAGCTACAGCCTTCTCCTGTTCACAAATACCTCCAAGGTCCACCTCGCTCGGTGGAACACAACCTACAATAACATCTGTCGTTTTGCCCTGACAGCCCCTCGCCTCACCCATCATTGTAAATTATACGACAAACTTGGCTGGCTTTCTCCGGCCAGTCACATGAACTATGGGTTGGGCTGCTTCATAGGAAAGGTGCTCAGAACCAGCACCCCTCCGGGGCTAGTGCAGCTTCTCAAGCCTACTGAATCTTCCTCCTACTCCCTCAGGTCTCAGGGTCCTGGGGTGCTCAAAGTTCCTTATACTCATACCCTAATGGGGGATAGGGACTTTGCTAAGTGTGCTCCAAGGCTATGGAACTCCCTTCCTGACCACATTCGTTCCTCCCCCTCACCTGAGTCTCTGGACTTCCCTGTGGGAGCACCTGAAACTGGCCTGTGTGTGGGTGTCCCAAGCCACCTTAACCAGGTCTCTAAACTGGACTCTCCCAACCCTGGGATCCCTCTTGCAGGCTCTACTGACACTGCCTACTGTCCTTTAACTCGGGGAAGCATGTGACTTACTTCTTTATCCATTCAGGAATTATGTGGCTATGGTAAAAGAGTCACTTGCACAATGTTATTACCATTGAATGTCTTAGCCTATTTATTCTGTATGTAAATATTTTAACCTATTACTGCTTACTGTAGACTATCTATGTTCACCTGGCTCTTCTGTTACTCTGTACATCGCTCTTCTTGTTGTTATTGTACCTTGTTTGAACCTGTATTTTCATTGTACTCTCCCGGATCGTACCTGAAAACAGGCATATAGCTTGTCTAGTGTACCTACCTGGTCAACAAAAGCTAAATAAATAAAGGTAGTGTTGATTAGCACATTGCCGGCAATCCTGCTTGTATATGTCTCTGCTTTCTCTTCCTGGAACATAAATTCAGTTTGAAGTGAACTTTTCCTAGGACTATCTTTCCGGGAGGAGGCAAGGGACTAAAATGACATCCTTGGAATGTTTCAAAAAAAAAAGATCTAATTGCCATCCTTGGAATGTTGAGTCAGAGTTCAGGGTAGGAGCGGCATTGACAAAAGCAGGAAAACAGAACCCCAAAGAGACTGAAAAAGTAGACATAGTTTTTGTCTGTTGGCACACCTGATCAGTATTGTAATAATATTCCCCAACCCTCTGAGTGTCTCTGAATAGCGCTCCCCCACCCGCCGCACACAGTATGGCTGACAGGGTGCCCAATCCCTGTCAGCTCCTAGCCCCCACAGAGTTCTAGATGCCATGCTGGGAGCCAACCCCAGCGCCGTATAAGTGAGAATGGCGACGGGTGCCCAACTCTGCCAGCTCAATTAAACCCTCCCAAAAGAAACAGACTTCCAGTTGCCACTCTGGGAGCCCACCCCAATGTGGCACACGTCTGTATGGCTGGTGGGGGTGCCCAATTCCCCGTCGGCTCCACTGACCACCCCCCAAAAAAATCTTCCAGCTGCCACACTGGGAGCTCACCCCAGCATGGCACAAGTCCCGCATCGTCTTCCAAAAAAGAAAATAAACACCTGAAAAAAAAAACAGTCCCTTGTTGATTGTCTTGCCCCCCAACCAGCACCCACCCTCTGCGCATCCACCTCCCCACACCCCAAACATACCTCCGGAGGCTGGCGCAATGATCTTCGTTGGACCGGGAAAAAGTCTGCACTCTTCAAAGCCGAACGTGAACTGAAGAAATGCCGGTAAGTTGTATAATGGAATAAATAGGGTTTTTTCAATTTTGATGCACATCTCAGGCATTTTTTGGAATTTTGGCACCAAATTTTCAACATGGGGTTTTTGGGACCCCTCCTCATGAATTCTGGCACTGTCATGGCATTAATCGGCCCCAAAAGCTGATTTTGCAGTCACTGCGCAGAACCACCTTTCAGGACTGATTTACGAAACGACAGTATCACAGTTCATGAGGTAGGCCCCCAAAACCCTATGCTGAAAATTTGGTGAAAAATTCCCCAAAATAACTGATTTACAAGCGTACGTTGCACAGTTCCTACACACGCTTGTAAGTTTGCAAATTTTTATTATTTTCACTCCAGATTTTCAATATTGCTATTTTACCACACCTCCTTATGAGCAGTACAGCTGTCATTTTTCACATCTCGCCCAAAATGTGTTTCTGTGCATGAAGCACACAATGGTGCAGTCGGTGTGAGAAATCAATGTTCAGGACAGATTAAGAAAATCACAGTGACACTGTTCATGAGCAGAGGTCTTAAAATGGCTATGTTGAAAATTTGGTGACAAAAGTCCATAAAATGACTGTGTTACGAGCAAGCATTGTGCAGTTTCCATACACCCTCGTAAGTTCATGAATTTGTAATATTTTCAGTCCAGATTTTCACCACTGGCATTTTTCCCCACTTCCTTATGAATAGTACAGCTGTCATTTTTCACACCATGGCTAAAATGTTTTCTGACTTTCAGCGCAGAAATGCGTGGTCGCTGTGGGAAATCACTGTTCGGGACAGATTAAGAAAATCACAGTGACACTGTTCATGAGCGGAGGTTCCAGAATGCCTGTATTGACAATCTGCTGTAAAAAATCCCCAAACTAATTACATTACGGGTGTACGTTGCGCAGTTTCTATGCATGCTCGTGACTTCACCAGTTTTTTTAATATTTTCATTGCAGATTTTCAATATTGCCATTTTTTACACCTCCCCATAAGCAGTACAGCTGTCATTTTTCACATCCTGTTCAAAATGTGTTTTCGCACCTGTGGTGCCAAATGGTGTAGTCGCTGTACAAAATCAGCTTTCAGCTAACAAACTGATATTGGCACTGTTCATGAGGTGGGGGGGGGTCACAAAAAAAATATGTTGAAAATTTGGAGTGAAAATACCAACGAACGCCTGAGGCGTGAGGGTTTCCGACCATAACATCCCACCCTGTAGAGACTGACAGGCATCAGGGTGTGACTTGGGATTCTTGCCTGTCATGCTCATACCCACCCCACCCACACCCTGCAGCCAGTGAGAGAGCCGACGTGTGCCTTGGACTCTTTGGCCCCAAAGTTCACCCAATTCTCCTATACAGCACCCATCTCACCATATTTCCTGATGGAATGGGGTGAACATAAGAGCCAAAGACCCCAAGGCACACCGTGACACTTGTCAGTGTCTGCAGGGTAGTGTGTGGTGAAATGGCGTGGCTGTTATGCCTGACAACCCAAAGGCACACCCCAATGCCTGTCAGTATCTGCTGTGTGGTGGTGGGGTTGGCTTCAGTTCAATATTTCACTGCCATTCCTATTATGCAGCTCTGTAACTCCTACACTACCAATGCCAATGCCAGCAAGCAAACAGTCAGCATTGACAAATGCTTTTTTTATTGCCAGATTGTTCTCTGTCACATGAAGCAGCAGGGACTGGCTCTTCTTGGTTACTAATGATGTCACAATTTCCTGCATTTTGATTGGTAACTTGTGAAAGTCAGTGCTCAGACTGCAAGGACTGTGGTGTGTGTTTGGTCACATTTCTGACCATACAGTGGGAGGAACAAAACTGACTTTTTGAAACCTCCAGAGTGCTGCTCCACACGTCAGCCCAGTACTGACAGTCCAAGTGGAAAATCTTTTAATTTGCAAACAGAAATTAAAAAAAAAATACATCAGAGAGGAACAGAACTGAGTTTTTTAGCCTTCAGAGTGCTGCTTCACACATCAGCCCAGTACTGCTGGTGGAAAATGTTCTAATTAGCAAAGAGAAATTAAAAACATACTTCAGATATAGGAAGTGATAGCTGATTGCATGTGAAAATTTAAGCAATATACCCCGACAGGGAGTGGGTATATGGGTGGATTTACCACGGCTGGTGTGGTTCAGTCACGAGGTGCAGCCGAGTGACTTTTTTTCCCCCCAAATTCTATTTTTTGCTGCCACCTGGGGAACTCTCTCGGCCATCCACCGGACCCCCAGCTCTACCTCCAAGCCTGAAACTCCTCCTGTGTCCTAGCACCAGCCTGGCTATCCCCTGGCTCTGAGCCCCCTGAGGTAGGGCTGCCATATCTGCCCAGGGTGCTCTATCTATAATTCGGGCCGGACTGGGCTTGGCCCAGGACAGGAGAGAGTCTGACTGATGGAGTGTGGCTGGTGGGAGCTGGTGCCATTGCCTATTCCCTGGGGCAGGGTTTTTCCTTGATGTTATGCCCTAGCCCCCACCCCCCAGGTGGAGCACGAGCATGCAATGACGCCCAAGGACGTCCGTCGCGGTTCCACTTCCCCTCTACCAATGCCCTGGAGCATGGCAGTGCCTCCGGTCTCCATCAGGGGCCACTGCAGTGCCAGGCATGCCCCTGGATCCCCCTGAGAGAGGAGAGCAGTCCTCCGGATGCTCAATCCTCCCTCTCCCCTGCCGACCCTTGATGACCCGGGCTCAATCCCGAACTCAGGTCACTGATGTGGCACGAGGTGTGGCGTCCAGCACCTCAATCCTCAGTGCCACCTGGCTGGCTGCAGTTGAGTGACTTAACCACACCAGAAGTGGTAAATACACCCATATACCCACTCCCTGGAGGGGTATGTTGCTATTATGCAATGGTAAACATTTTTTTATCATTTTGTTAGTTTTTATTGTTTTGTTTTTATACATTTTGTCAAATTATTGTATGTATTGTTATGCCTATAAAAGTAGACTGAAGCAGGGGAGAGTCCATGAAGACTGGCTGGCAGTTGGTCATGAGCACCTGGGCTGGCTTGAGCTGTGGTGTCCTTCTTTACTGCAGCGTGTTTGAAGCAGGAGTCTGAGTCGTGGTGCCGATGGAGGACCTACAACTGTATGTGGAGGTAAGATTTTAGTATCAGATGGCTCATTTTGGTCACTGAATATTGTTTTTAGCTCATCCGTATATGTTAGATGGAACACAATGTTTATTTTGTTTGAATTTCCTGGGGCACTGTCAGGTAAGTGATGAATGGAAATGGTGGCAGTCTGTTTGTTTTGCCGTCAGAGTGATTTTTTTAAGCGTGGTACGCATTTTGGGTTAGCTGGCACCTTTTCCAGTGGGTACACTGGAGAATTTATCATGCTGAAATGGTGCCAGCCAACCAATCAGAATGCAGCATTTTGTGTTTTGTAGTGTACCCATTGTATAATAAAGGATGTACCCCAACCAGATGTGGGTGATGGCTGGATTTACCCACGCCTGGTGTGATTTGTTCACGAGATGCAGCCGAATGAGGAAACCGCACCAGAAGTAGGCAAATCTTGCCATTATCCATACCTGATAGTGGTATATTACTACTACACAATGTGGAAAAAACAAGAAAGAAGTTTTTTCTTTTTTTTGTTTGTTTTTTCACGTCCACTTACCGGGTGAAACTCAATCTGGCTGGCAGCTCGAGTCAGTACTGGTGTATTTGACACACTTCTACTGTGGGGTGATAGCACAATTTACAACGTGTAAATCGTGTCAGCCAGCCAATCAGGAACCAGAATTTTCTTGCCCATTATATAATTACTATTAATTCCAGGCATTACACTAGCTCTTTAAATATCCCAACAACTAATGTTCCAATCAGTGGAGTCTCGTGAAGAGTTACACTACAGTACACCTCTTACTCGGGATAGTAAGGACAGAGTAAGCATACTCATCACCACAGCAGCAAATTGTGTCCAAAATCCTGTATCAATATGTATATTAAAACTGGGAAGAATTATTAAAAGGAAAGTATGTTTTCAATTGGAATTAAAAGAAACTTGATAGGAAATATCGGTCATTCACCTTACAGGAGTGAAGTGTGAAGAAAGGGAGACTGTGACCTTGTATATGAGGAAGAGGTGTTTATGAAGCTGTTTGCGAAATTGGGCACATGTCACTTTTACAGCAGAAATAAAGGCTTGTATCTTGTTTTACAGTTTTACTGCTTACATATTACTGCTTGACCCAACACAAACTAGTTGTCCAACAAACTTTGAGTTGGGACACAGTAAAAAACATTAGCATGTGAGAGATTGTCTGACCATATCGATCTTTATGAGGATGTTTTTGACACTGACTGGAGAATGATTCTTTTTTATGTTGATTGTGCGTATGCGCAAGGAACATATTGCAGCAGGTTGCCGGAAGCAGGTTGTGGAGTCGCGGCACTGTTGTGGCCAGTTCCCCCACAGCCTTTAAAGACTTGGCCCGCTTTCCCCAATTGGTTGGCACACTGCTGCTGACACTAGTTCAGCCAGCATGCCACCACCTTGAAATGTTTCAGCCGCTGCAATCAGGGGCCGCCTCATCACTGCAGCATCAGCCATTCGCTGCAATGAGGGAGCGACCCGTCATTGCAGGGCAGAACGCTGGTACTGTAATATTGTTTGTGAACATGGCAGCGGCTTGCCGCCGTGTTCACAAACAACATTCATGAGCCCCCAGTGTCGAGGGGGTGCCCAATCTGCCTTGGCAGCATGTGCCCCCCCCACAACTGTGTTTTTGCCGACAGGGGCCCCAATCCCCGTCGGCTTCAGTCCCCCTCATAGTGAAAGCTGCCAATGGAGAGCCCACTCCCCGTCAGCATTATGTCCCCCCTCCCAGTTTGTTTTGCCGATGGGGGAGCCCACTCCCCGTCGGCATAAAGCCCCATCAAGAAAACCCGGTAGAGCTGTACTGAGGGGGTGCCCAATCCTCCTTGGCTCTTGCACCCCCTCCTTTTGTGCCGACGGTGGCGCCCACCCCCGTCAGCAGCTGCCCCCAAAACTCCATTGGCACGTTGAAGCCCACCCCAGCATGCCACATGTCCCTGTTAAAAAAGTCCTGCAATTTTTTTTTTTTTTGTAACCTGTGAAAGGAAACGGTCCCTCGTGGTCTCTGCGCCCCCTCCCACAATCCGTGCCCACCCACTGCACACCCTGCCTCCCACCCCCTTCAGCCCATACTTACCTCCAGAGTTTGGCACAACGATCTTCAGTGGACCGGGAACATTTCTGCACTCTTTAAAGCCGACCGTGAACTGAGGAAATGCCGGTAAGCTGTATAATGGTATAAATAGGGGTTTTCAACTTTGATGCATATCTCTGGCATTTTTTGGAATTTTAGCACCAAATTGTTTACATTGGGTTTTTGGGACCCCTCCTCATGAATTCAGGCACTGTCATGGCGTTATTCGGTCCCGAAAGGTGATTTTGCAGTCACTGTGCGGAATCACCTTTCGGGACCGATTAAGGAAACGACAGTACCAGTGTTCATGAGGTGGGGTCTCAAAAGGTGTATGTTGCAAATTTGGTGGGAAAAATCCAAAAAATGACTATTTTATGAGCGTGCGTTGTGCAGTTGCTATGCACGCTCGTAGCTGCTCTTCTGGCACAGAATTGCACAGTCGCTGTGGAAAATCAGTGTTTGGGATACATTAAGAAAATCACAGTGACACTGTTCATGAGCAGAGGTCCTAAAATGCCTATGTTGAAAATTTTGTGATGAAACTCCATAAAATAACTGTGGTACGAGTGTGCATTATGCAGTTTCCACGCACCCTTTAACTTCACAAATTAGTAATATTATCATGCCACATTTTCAACAGAGGCATTTTTTCACACCTCCTTATGAACAGTACAGCTGTCATTTTTCACATCCTGGCCGAAATGTGTTTTCGCGCTTTCATCGCAGAATACCGCAGTCGCTGTCAGAAATCAGTGTTTGGGACAGATTAGGATTGAGTGAGTGAGTGAGTGAGAGAGGGGGAGTGACCGAGCTCAACTGAGCTCTGTTGGGACTGCTGCAGATTTCTTTGTGGGCAGGAAAAGGCACCAACGCAGGCAGGAACCCAGGACAAAACGGCAGACTGCAGCGCCAGGAGACACAGAACGAGCGAGTGAGGGAGGGGGAGTGAGTGAGCTCAATGGAGCTCTGTTGGGACTGCTGAGGATTTCTTTGTGGGCAGAAAAAGGCAGCAATGCACGCGGGGGCCCAGTACAAAAGGGCAGCCTGCAGCGGTGGGAGAAAAAGAACAAGCGAGTGAGACGGGGGAGTGAGTGAGCTCAACAGAGCTCTATCGTGACTGCTGCAGGTTTCTTTGTGGGCAGAAAAAGGCGGCAACACAGGCAGAAGCCCAGTACAAAAGGGCAGCCTGCAGCATGGCCAGAAATGGAACAAGCGAGTGAGAGAGCGGCAGTGAGCGAGCTCAACGGATCTGTGTTGGGACTGCTGCAGATTTCTTTCTGGGCAGAAAGAAAAAATTACTCACCTTAGTAATGTTGTTTCTTCTAATGGAGTCTTGCTATATTCTGACATATGCAGTGATGTCCAACCTTTGAACTGCCCCGGAGAGGAAAGAGTTAACTTTCCATGCCAGGCATGGAACGCTGAGCTCGAGCTTGGTTGAAACTCTGTCTGTTGTTCTTCAAACTCAAACCGTCAGATCTTTACGAGCTAAACTCACTGAGGTCCTGTGTGGAAGCTGTAAACCTACACTAGCTAACTGGCTACTAAACATAAGAACACATTTTTTTGGTCCCAAAACAAAGACTCAAGTCAGGAGACCCCAAAAATGAAAAACACAACACCAAGTCACCCCAATAAAGGAGGGGTGAAAACAACAAGGTGGTCACCTACTAAGTGCCAACACTGCACTGCCCACCCACATCCCAAAAACAGAGGTTCTGAGAGGGGCAGGCAGGGGGAGGTCAGAATATAGCAAGACTCCATTAGAAGAAACAACATTACTAAGGTGAGTAATTTTTTCTTCAAACAACATGAAGTCTGCTATATTCTATTATATGCAGACTATCAAAGCAGTACCTCCATGGAGGAGGACAGAACCTACTTAGAAATAGGCTCTGAAGCACAGCTGTCTAAACCGAGCATCACTCCTAGCCTGGATGTCCAGGGAGTAATGCTTGGTAAAAGTGTGAACTGTTTTCCAGGTAGCTGCTTGACATATCTCTAGAATAGGGATGTCCCTGGCAGCAGCCAGGAAGCAGCTGTACCTCTGGTAGAGTGAGCCCTCAGGCCTGAGGAGGAACCTTACCCAGTTTTTCATAGCAAAATTGGATACAAGAGACAATCCACCTGGCAATGGATCTTTTAGTGGCAGGTTTCCTTTACCAACCTCCCCATAAGTGAGGAACAGTTGGAGGGAGTCAAACCTGTGACCCTTGGTACGCTCTATGTAGTAACTAAGGGCTCTCTTCACATCTAAGCTGTGCAGCCTCCTCTCGCCAGAGGAGGAATGGTCAGTGAAGTAAACTGGAAGAGATATAGATTGATTAAGGTGGAAATCTGTGGCAGTCACAGAAACATGGTACACAGAGAACCATGAATGGGATGTCAACATACCAGGATACGCAATCTACAGAAGGGACAGGGAGGGTAAAAGAGGAGGAGGAGTAGCTCTCTATGTAAAGGAAGGGATCAAAGCAACAGAACTAAAGAGTAAACAGGGAGCAGATGAGGCACTTTGGGTCACCCTGGAGACAGGAAATGGCACCACAATCCGCATGGGGGTTGTATACAGACCCCCATCTCAGGGGAGGGAATGGACAAGGAAATGATAGAAGGCTTTCTTAGAATGGCAGCAAAGGGAGATATTGTTGATGGGGACCTGAATATGCCAGATGTTAACTGGAGCACCTTTGCTGCAGGCACATCCAAGAGCAGGGTCATTCTTGATGCCCTACAGGGGCATGTCTCAGACAGCTCGTTGGAACCAACTCGGGAGGAGCAATCTTAGACCTGGTACTTTCAAATGGGGATGGAGAAAGAATCTCAGATTTAGAAGTGGGTAGCCATCTGGGAACAAGTGACCACCAAACAGTGTGGTTCACGATAAACACAGCCATACAATCAAGCCATACGAAAGCAAGAGTACTAGACTTTAGGAGGGCTGACTTTGGGAAAATGAGAGAGTGCCTCAGAAAAACACTAGCAAACAGGCAAGAAGGAGGGGTGGAGGAACAATGGGAAGTGATCAAAACAGCCATCACAGAGGCAACAAGCCTTTGCGTAAAAAAAATCAATAAAACACAACGAAGGAAAAAACCACTATGGTTCACAAAAGAGGTGGCAGGGAAAGTTAAGGAGAAAAGGGCAGCATTCAGGAAATATAAGGAAACACAGAAGGAGCAGGACAGAGAACTTTATCAGTTAAAGCAGAAAGAGGCTGGGAAGGTAGTCAGAATAGCAAAGGCCCAAACCGAAGAAAGGATAGCCAATTCTGTTAAGAAGAGAATAAGACCTTTATAGGTACATTAGGGAAGAAAGACCAAAGGAGGGATACTGAAGCTTAATAAAGGAGAGGAATGTGGGTAGAGGGTGACAGTGAAAAGGAGGGATACTGAACGAATATTTCTGCTCAGTATTCACAAAGGAAGAGGAGGGGGAGGTACCTAAACCAAACAAGAGAAACACTCTGAAGACAGGGGTCGATACCAGTCCATTTACAGAAGAAAGGGTTCTGAATGAACTAATAAAATTGAAGGTGGACAAAGCAATGGGGCCTGATGGGATTCACCCAAGAATTCTAAAAGAACTAAGGGTAGAACTAGTGACATCGCTGACTACTCTCTTTAACAAATCATGGGAGGATGGGGTGGTACCCAAGGACTGGAGGAGGGCAGATGTAATTCCTCTTCACAAAAGTGGGAGCAGGACAGAGGCAGGAAACTACAGACCAGTTAGTTTGACCTCAGTGGTAGGGAAAATGATGGAATCACTTCTGAAGGAAAGAATTGTTGAGTACCTTGAGGCCAGTGGGGCACAGGACCCTAGGCAGCATGGATTCACGATGGGAAGGTCATGTCAGACGAATCTAATAGATTTCTTTGACTGGGTGACCAAAGTAGTAGATCAGGGAGGGGCTGTGGACATGGCTCACCTAGATTTTAGCAAGGCATTTGATACAGTCCCCACAAAGATTAATACACAAGATAGACAGCCTTGGAATGGGTCCCAAGGTGGTAGCCTGGATAAAAATTGGCTAGACAACAGGACATAAAGGGTAGTAGTAAATGGAGTACACAGTGAAGAAAGGAGGGTTACTAGTGGGGTACCACAGGGTTGGTACTGGGACCAGTCCTTTTAATGTCTTTATAAGTGACATTGCAGAGGAACTGGAAGGAAAAGTATGTCTCTTTGCAGATGACACAAAGATCTGCAACAGGGTTGATACACAGGATGGAGTGGAAAGGATGAGAAGGATTTGGCAAGGTTGGAGGAATGGTCAAATGTATGGCAGCTCAGATTCAATGCAAAGTAGCAAGATAATGCACCTGGGAAACAAAAACCAGGAAGCGTACACAATGGGGTGAGATACTGACAACAGTAAAATGGAAAGGGACCTGGGGGTAATTATATCAGATGACCTAAAGGTGGGCAAGCAATGTGAGAAGGCAGTAAGGAAGGCTGGAGGGATACTGGGATGCATAGGAAGAGGCATCAATAGTAGAAAACAGGAAGTTGTTATCCCTCTGTACAGACAGTTGGTGAGACCCCATCTGAGTACTGTGTACAGTTCTGGAGACCCCATCTCCATAAAGACATAGACAGAGTGGAGGCTGTCCAGAGAGGGCAACCAAAATGGTGCAGGGTCTGCACCAGAAGACATACGAAGAAAGACTAAAGGAGCTTAATATGTATACTCTTGAGGAAAGAAGGGAGAGAGGGGACATGATAGAAACTTTCAAGTACCTCAAGGGAATTAACAAAGTCCAAGAGGGTAGCATCTTCCAGAAAAAGAGATGTGCAAGAACAAGGGGGCACAATTTGAAGATAGAGGGGGGACGGCTCAGGGGTAATGTGAGGAAGTATTTTTTCACTGAGAGGGTTGTGGATGCATGGAACAGCCTCCCTGAGGAGGTCGTGGAGTCAAGAACAGTGGTGGACTTCAAGAATGCATGGGATAGGCATAAGGCAGTCCAAGGGGCGGGTAAGAGGAAGTAAGCTGTTGGTTAACTAGGATCTGCAGCTTATCTGTTAGGTAGGGAAATGGGCAGACTAGGTGGGCCAAGCGGTCCTTATCTGCCGTCAAATTCTATGTTTCTATGTTTTCTATGTTTCTATGTTTCACCTTAGGCAAGAACTTCCTGTTAGTCCTGAGGACCACCTTATCTCTATGAAAGGAGATAAAATCAGGCTCCACTGACAAAGCTTGTAATTCACTTATGTGTCTGGCAGAAGTGATGGCTACCAGAAACACAGTCTTCCAAGTCAAGTACTTAAGTTCTGCTGAAGACAAGGGCTCAAAGGGGGGTTGCATAAGCTGAGCAATGCAAACATTAAGATCCCAGGCGGGGGCAGGGTCCCTGAATGGAGGGTTGGTGTGAAGCAATCCCTTGAAAAACTTGGAGAATACAGGGTGAGCTGAAAGAGAAGAGGGCTTACCTGCTGAAATAAAAGCAGACACAGCTGCCAGATGCACGTTTAAGGTAGCTGGCCTCAGCCCCAAGGTATTTAAGTGGACCATATAATCCAGGACTGTGGGTAAATCAGCAGATTCTGGGGAAATATGCTTTCCAGAGCACCATATGGAAAACCTTTTCCATTTGGAATTATAGGTAGCCCTGGTGGAAGGTTTTCTAGAAGCCTTCAGGATATCCATTACACCTTGGAAGAGGTGTACATTAGCAAATTCTAACTCTTCAAGAGCCAGGCCTTGAGATTGAGAGATTTGAGATTCTGGTACCAAACCCTCCCCTGAGCACAGGTTAACAGGTTGTAATTCCTGGGGAGACACAGGGGGAAGATGGACTGCTAAGGACAGTAGGAGTGGATACCAGGGTTGTCTGGCCCAATCTGGAGCAATCAGGATCATTTTGCAGGGTTGAGATCTGATTTTGACTAGCACTTTGAACAGGAGAGGGAAGGGGGGAAAAGCATAGAGAAACTTCCCTTCCCAGTTGAGAACTAAGGCATCCAGAGGGACTGAGCCCAACACTGGGGGCCTGCAGCAAAAAAGGGGAAGTTGGTGATTGTCTGGGGCTGCAAAAAGATCTATCTGCGGGGTGCCCCATCTGGAAAATATTACTTGCAATACCAGGAGGTCCAGTGACCACTCGTGATGGCCCTGGGAAATCCTGCTGAGAGCATCTGCCAGGACATTGTCCTTGCCTGGGAGGTGAACTGCCATCAGGGAGGTGTTCAGGGAGTAAGCCAGAGATCACAACTTCATTGCTTTGGTGCACAAGGCCGTAGACCGAGTGCCCCCTTGCTTGTCGCTGTACCACATTGTGGTGGTGTTGTCTCTTCTGACCTGTACAACTTTGTTCTGAACAGATTTGGAAAAAGCTTGAAGTGCTAGAAAAACTGCTCTGAGTTCCAACAGGTTGATGTGGAGCAGAGATTCCTGAGGGGACCACAACCCCTGGGTGGTGAGGTCGCCCATTTGAGCTCCCCACCCCAAGAGGGATGCATCTGTAGTAAGGATTAAGGAGTGAGACTGAGTGACAAAAGGAACTCCTTGTCTCAGATTGCTCTGATCCTGCCACCACTGTAGGGCCTGGATCAGGGTTCGAGTAACTGGGATCAATTTGGTTAGCAGGTCTTTCCTTTGAGACCAAAAGGCTCTCAAATGGAACAGAATGTCCCTAATCTGAAACCTAGCTCCCTGCACTACTGCTGTAGAAGCAGCCATGTGCCCCAGGAGCTGTAGAAAATGCCTTGCTGGTCGAGACACCTGCAGGGTGAATGAGGAGGCCAGAGAGACCAGGGTCCTTGCCCTGTCCAAAGGAAGGAAGGCTCTGGCTTTTTCTGTGTTCAGCTCTGCACCTATGAAGGTGAGGAGCTGGACAGGCTCTAGAACTGACTTTGAAAGATCCAGAAGGAAACCTAGAGAGGTGAGCAGTTGCTGGGTTTTCTGTAGGTGTAACTTGACTTGGTCTGGGGACTGGCCTACTATGAGCCAGTCATCCACGTAAGGGAAAATGGCAATTTTCTGCCTTCTTAGAGAAGCAACTACTACTGCCAGGCATTTTGTGAATACCCTTGGAGCAGAGGTGAGGCCAAAGGGCATTGCTCTGAACTGGTAATGGCCTGAGGGCAGCTCGAACCTGAGGTACTTTCGATGGGAGCTCTGATGAGAATATGAAAGTAGGCATCCTTGAGATCCAGGGACACTAGCCAGTCCCCTGGCCTTAGAGAGGGTAGAATAATTCCCAGAGTCACCATTTTGAATTTTGGTTTTAAAAGGTGCTTGTTTAAGTATCTGAGATCCAGCATGGGCCGCCATTCTCCTGTCTTTTTTAGGGTAAGGAAGTACCTGGAGTACAATCCTTTGCCCTGGTGTAGGGGTGGAATCCTTTCCATAGCTCTGAGATCTAGGAGGGAAGAAACCTCTGTCTCTAGGGCAAGTGCCTCTGAGGGATTTGCAGGTGGAAAGGATCTGATTTTCAGCTTTGGAAATTTTTTGAAGCTGAGAACCAGTCCCTGGCTTACTACTTCCAGGACCCACCTGTCTGATGTTAAAGACTCCCAGTCCTGGACAAAGTAAGCCAGCCTTCCCCCTACAGGTAGCTGAGAATTGGCCCTGGCAATCCCATCAGGGTGCCTGCTTGGCAGGGGCTTTGGGCTGAGGGGTGGAAGGAAGCCTGCTTCTACCCTGTCTGCCTCTCCCTCTAAAGAACCCCCTCTGGGCAAAAGCACAAGAGGATGCCTGGGCTTGGTAAAAAGGCCTATGAAAAGGCCTGCCCCTGCCCCTGGGAAGCTGCCTTTAAGGAGTGGCCTGCCGCTCCTTGGCCTGTGCACTCCTATAGGTGGTCCTATACTCATCCATTTTCTTCATGTAATTCTCTGTCTGCTCCCCAAACAGGGAATTACCCACAACAGGAAAATCCATGGCCTTAGTCTGGGTATCCTGTGACAGGCTAGTACATCTGAGTCAAGCCATTCTGCGAAGTGCCACAGATGTAGCCATGACTCTTGAAGACACATCATTTGAGTCCACTGCAGCATGGAATTGCACATTGGATGCCTCAATACCATCAGCAGCCACCTGCTCCAGCTCCTTGGCAAGCTGGCCAGGGACCTGTTTTGCTAGAGCCATAACTGTGCCCCATCTAGATTTCTGATATCTAGCAACATAAGCCATATAATTTGCCTGTCTGAGTCCCAAGGATGCTGCCATGTACTGTTTCTTTGCCATGGCATCAATCCTCCTGGAGTCCTTGTCCGGGGGGGGGTGTGAAGCCAAGGGAATATTTGCCTTGTCACAGGCTGCAGCCTGCACTACCTCAACATGGCTGCATTGTTGTGTAAGGAACTCCGTATCAGAGCCTGACAATGTGTACCTCTTTTCCATTCTCTTATCCACAGGAGGTATAGTGTGAGGAGTTTTTAGCATTTTAAATGTCTGTTTCCCAAAAGATTTATGCAGGGGAATAGACAGTCTCCTAGACTCTGGGATATCCATCATTTCCACATAGTCAGGCTCCTCTTGATCATCCACAGCTTCCTCCATAGGGAGCTGGAGGCTTTCAGCCACTTTTTTATAGAACATAAAATGAGAAGGGGACTCAGAAAGCCTAGGAGGAGACACTCCTGAAGGTCTGTCTGGGGAGATGTCCGGGTCAATGGGCACATCCAGACTTTCAAATCCACACTCACTCTCCTCATACTCCTCTTCCCCCTCCTCCGGTTCATAATATTCCTCTAAATCATACTCTTGAACTGGTGGAACCGGCCGAACCGGGTGCTTACCTGATGGTGCCGGTTCAGTCGGAACCGGGGAAAGTGACTGGACAATTTTAATCGCTTTGGCTATTTCTTCAGTGGTTGGAGAGGAAAGTTTTGGCTCCACACCAGCTGATTTCCTAGTCCTTTTTGCTGGAACCGAGCCCTCAGAGTCGGATCTCCTTTTGCCTGAGGAAGTCTCGCCCTGGTCAGAGGGCACTCCCTCTGGTTCGGTTGGAACCGAACCGGGTTGGCCATCCGGTTCAGCAAACTTTTTGGCCTCCCTTTCCCTGAGCCTACCGACTCTCTTTTCCAGGGTAGCTGCAGGAAAATTTTTACAAATCTGGCAGTCTGCATTGAGGTGGTCAAACCCCAGACAATAAACACAGGTGGTGTGGGGATCAGCCTTGGGTTTCTCAGACATAGTGCCAGTCCTATCCAAACTTACCCGTTTATGGCAATCCGCCAAGTAAGACACTCTTATCGGTTCCCAACCGTGTCACGGGTCATGGAAAAAACTGTAATAAAATCCGTTTTTTTTAGAACAGATAAGAACCGGTAACCACACTCTAAATCACAGATTAAGATATTTTAAATAACCTGATCGGTTCAAACCGAACCGATAAGCCGTTTACAAGTTCCACACAGAAGAGAATTAATGTAAAACCTATCTAGTACTCACAATACCACAGACAGAGCTTGAACCGACAGGTTACGGTTTAAATTCGGTCGAAAACCGAGAAAAAACAATACTTTAACCGACAAAATGAACCGAGCAGAAGGAGAAATCTCCGGAGCGACTGTTCAGTGAGGCGCAGTAAAGAATCTGACGGTTTGAGTTTGAAGAACAACAGACAGAGTTTCAACCGAGCTCAAGCTCAGCGTTCTATGCCTGGCATGGAAAGTTAACTCTTTCCTCTCCAGGGCAGTTCAAAGGTTGGACATCACTGCATATGTCAGAATATAGCAAGACTTCATGTTGTTTGAAAAGGTGCCAACAGAGGCAGGAGCCCAGTACAGAAGGTCAGCCTGCAGTGCCTGGAGAAGCAGAATGAGTAAGTGAGAAAGGGGAAGTGAGCGAGCTCAACAGAGCTTTATCGTGACTGCTGTGGATTTCTTTATGGGCAGAAAAAAGCAGCAATGCAAGCAGGAGCCCAGTACAAAAGGGCAGCCTGCAGTGCTGGCAGAACCGGAATGAATGAGTGAGAGATGGGGAGTGAGCGAGCTCAATGGGGCTGTGTTGGGACTGCTGCAGATTTCTATGTGGGCAGAAAAAGCCACCAATGCAGGCAGGAGCCCAGTACAAAAGGCCAGCCTACAGCGCCGAGAGACACAGAACAAGCGAGTGAGGGAGCGGGACTGAGTGAGCTCAACGGAGCTCTGTTGGGACTGCTGCAGAGTTCTTTGTGGGCAGAAAAAGGCACCAATGCATGCAGGGACCCAGCACAAAAGGGCAGCCTGCAGCGGCGGGAGAAACAGAACGAGCGAGTGAGAGAGTGGGAGTGAGCGACCTCAATGGAGGTCTATCGTGACTGCTTCAGATTTCTTTCTGGGCAGAAAACAGCGGAAACACAGGCAAGAGCCCAGTACAAAAGGGCAGCATGCAGCGCCAGGAGAAACAGAATGAGCGAGTGAGACAGGAGGAGTGAGCGACCTCAATGGAGCTCTGTCGGGACAGCTGCGGAGTTCTTAGTGGCCAGAAAAAGGTGCCAGTGCAGGCAGGAACCTAGTCCAAAAGGGTGCAGCGCTGGGACAAACACAACCCAGTTGAAAGGACAGAGGGCAAGTGAGCAGCTCCAGCCCATCATGACTGCTGCAGATTTCTTTGTGGGCAGAAAGGTGGCAATGCAAGCAGGAGCCCAATACAAAAGGCCAGCCTGCAGCACCTACAGAAATGGAACAAGCAAGTGGGGGGGGGGGTGAGTGAGCTCAACCGAGCTGTGTTGGGACTGCTGCAGATTTGAGGCCAGAAAAAGTCGCCAGCAGAGGCAGGAACCCAGTACAAAAGGGCAGTCTGCAGCACCAGGAGAAACAGAATGAGCGAGTGAGAGAGGGGGAGAGTGAACCACCTCAACGAAGCTCTGTCGGGACAGCTGCGGATTTCTTTGTGGGCAGAAAAAGGTACCAACGCAAGCAGGGGCCCAGTACAAAAGGGCAGCCTGCAGCAGCAGGAGAAACAGAACGAGCGAGTGAGAGAGTGGGAGTGGGACAGTGGGAGTGAGCGACCTCAACGGAGGTCTATCGTGACTGCTTCAGATTTCTTTCTGGGCAGAAAACAATGGAAACACAGGCAGGAGCCCAGTATAAAAGGGCAGCCTGCAGCGCCGGCAGAAATGGAATGAGCGAGTGACAGAGGGGGAGTGAGCGAGCTCAACGGAGCTCTGTTGGGACTGCTGCAGATTTCTTTGTGGGCAGAAAAAGGTGCCAACAGAGTCAGCAGCCCAGTACAAAAGGGCAGCCTGCAGCACCGGGAGAAACAGAACAAGCGAGTGACAGAGGGCCAGTAAGCGACCTCAACAAAGCAAAGCAATCAACATTCGGCACTGACAAATGCGTGTTTTATTTTGAAATTCTGATTTTTCTCCCCTGCGGGTCAGCTCTGGTGTGCTCTCAACCCTGTCCCTGCCACCTCCACCTGGCATCTATGACCAACCACCCAATGAGGTGGTGGTCACATGATGATGTGCGAGTGGGGGAAGGCAGGCAGGCCTTAACAAAGCTGGAGTCTTCCCTTTTCCATTTTCATCCCTGTTTCCCATGCTGGGGGGTGCACATAGACGCATGCGTGTGGAGGTGCATGCACACCACAGAGTCCTGCAACCCTCCCTTCCAGTGCCCTCCTAGACCTGCACCGCCATCTGGCCTCCACTGGGTGGCAGTCATTCGGCAAAGCATGCAAGTCCTCCCCCACCCCCCCCGGGAAGAAGAGTAGCCATTGGGTCTTCAATCCCTTCCCGGCCAACCCCCAGCAACCCATGTTCATGACCAAACACAGGTCAACAGTGCAGCAGGGGGTAAGGAACCAGTGCCTCAGCCCTCCACAACACTGCCCCAGCTCTGGAGACTGATAAATGTATTACCTCCACTCCTACAAATGCCTGGTCCCTTTAGCTTCTAAATATTAGAGCACATAATGGTGTACAGTTTCTGTTCCTAAAGTTGTTGATGCAGTGCATTAAACCAATATAGACACAATATTCAGGATCAACTATTATATGCTCTATTAGTGCTTATTGTGTATTATTGTATTACCCCTGATCTGCATTGTATCTTCTTTTAAAACGTAATGCAAATTTTTTTTTGGGGGGGGGAGAGTTGGGTGCAGTAGAGCATGTTTAGATCCCAATGTTTCCAGTGAATGTTAGGTTGAGAGAAAGACTCCTGTACAAACAAGAGAAGCTGTGAATTGGTGCTGCAGTATTAGCCACTGCTAAGTGCTTGATACCCAAACTGTAATAAGAAATGAATAATGTGACCTGCAGTAACTAGGAATTGAAGCCAGACACTGTAAATGTTGTCTTGGTGCTCTTCCAGCTGATGGGTCTGAAGTTAGTTAACCCAAGTCCCCATGCACAGTCACTCACTCTCTTTCTCGAACTGGAAATCCTGCATTTAGGATTGATTCAGATCATCAGGAATTGTTGAATAAGTGTTAGTCACCACTGATAAACATTGGATTGGTGCCAGGTGGTCTAGAACATGCCACAACCACGTGTGAGCATGTGGCCAAGTTACGAGCAGGGCATATTGTGAGTCACTGACCAATACACAAATAACAAGCATTTGTCGATGCCGAACGTTCGCTTGCAAGTATTTGCAGTGGTATTTGGCACTTGGACATGGCTTAAAAAAATCAGTGACAAAGAAGTACAAGCATTGGTCAATGCCGAATGTTGCTTGCTTCTATGTGCTGTTTAGGTATCTGGAAGTCATTGGAGTGCAAATATTGAAAATTCGCGAACTTACGAGCGTGCGTAGGAGCTGCGCAACGCACGCTTGTAAAACAGGCATTTTTAGGAATTTTTTCATCAAAATTTCAACATAGCCATTTTAAGACCTCTGCTAATGAACAGTGTCACTGTGATTTTCTTAATTGGTCCCATACATTGAGTTCGCACACCGACTGCGCCATTGTGCACTACATGGGCGGAAACACGCTTTGGGCAGGATGTGAAAATGACAGCTGTACTGCTCATGAGAGGTGGGTAAATGGCAATGTTGAAAATCTGGAGGAAAATATTGAAAATTTGAAACATACGAAGCAAGGAACAGCGCAACCCATCGCCGTAAAACAGTTTATAGGAATTTTTCACCAAATTTTCAACATAGCCATTTTAAGACCCTCTGCTCATGAACAGTGTCACTGTGATTTTCTTAATGTGTCCCATACATTGATTTTCGACACCGACTGCGCCATTGTGCGCTACATGGGCGGAAACACGTTTTGGGTGAGATGTGAAAAATGACAGCTGTACTACTCATAAGAAGGTGTGGTAAAATGGCAATGTTGAAAATCTGCAGTGGAAATATTGAAAATTGCAAACCTACGAAAGGCCATGAGCTGCAGAATGCACCGTAAAACAGTCATTTTAGAATTTTCACCAAATTTTCAAATAGCCATTTCAAGATCTCTGACAATGAACAGTGTCACTGTGATTTTCTTAATGTGTCCCATACATTGATTTCACACCGACTGCACCATTGTGCGCTACATGGGCGAGAACACATTTTGGGCAGGATGTGAAAATGACAGCTGTACTGCTCATAAGAAGGTGTGGCAAAATGGCAATGTTGAAAATCTGGGTGAAAATATTGAAGGTCGAACTTACGAGCCTGCGTAGGAACTGACAGCATGCGCTAGTAAACAGTCATTTTTGGAATTTTGTACCAAATTTTCAACATGGGTTTTAGGACCCTTCTCGATGAATAATATCACTGTCATGGTGTTACTCAGGCCCAAAGGGTGATTTCACGCAGTGACCGCGCAGTGATCGAGAAATCACCCTCGGCCCGAATAACGCCATGACAGTGACATCATTCATGAAAAGGGGTCCCAAAAACCCCATGTTGAAAATTTGGTGCAAAAATTCCAAAAAATGCCTGAGATATGCAATAAAGTTGAAAACCCCTATCTAGCCCATTATACAGCTTACCGGCATTTCCTCAGTTCGCGGACGGCTTTGAAGAGTGCAGACGTGTTCCCGGTCCACCGATGATCATCGTGCCAAGCTCCAGAGGTAAGTATGGGGTGATGGGGGGGGCAGGGTGCACAGTGGGTGGGTGTGTGGGTTGTGGGAGGGGTGGGAGAAGTGCTGGGGACCATTTTCATTTACAGGTTTTCAAAAAAAAAAACTGACGTGGACGCTTGCCATGCTGGGGTGGGCCCCAGCGTGCAGAAGGATGGCTGGGGGCCGTGAGTCGACGCGGGATTGGGCACCCCATCGGCAGACAACGTGGACGCTTGCCACGCTGGGTGGGGCTCCCAGCGTGGCAGCAAAGTTTGGGTGGCAGGATTGGTGTTGTATGACAGTGGTGGCTTTTTGAAGAGAAGACCACCGCTGTCATACACAGCACCAGCGTCCGATTGTGCAGGACTGCCACCCTGCTCAATGGAGCAGGGGATTGCAGAGGAGGGGCACACTTCCAAAATGTCCCATTCTCCCAAGACGTTCCTTGCGCGTGCATGCAAGCGAACGTAAAAATGGGAAGTTAATGTCAGTGGACAAACCAAAGTATCATATACAAACTTCATGCACTACACAGTCTTTCTGTGGATCTGTGTTTCACTGGCTTTGAAGTGAAACAAACAGGAAAAAATGTGATCACAACCGGAACCTCCAGTGTAAAAGATTATCCAATGGACATCAGAAATTCCACAGCACTTCGAGGGCTCACGCTCTTCATCAGGCGTGATGAAGAGGGTGAGCCCTCAAAATGCCGGGCAATTTCTGATGTCTGTTGAATACATTTTTACACGGGAGGCTTCTGTTGTGATCGCGACAAACCAAGGTATCCAAGAGGGTCAACCAAGTCCTGCCAAACATTTTCAGACTTGACACACTTGCTATATAGCCAGCTATTTCCAGTTGATATTCACTGCTTTTCATCAGGGTCTGCCAGCAAAACAACCAACCACCCACCCACAGCTTTCTTCAGTCAACATCTTCTGGAAATCTAGAAGTTGAATCTAATAACATAAAAAAAAAATTCATGAGCCTGCCTGTGTGTTGCTTCTACTGATGTGCCTGCTGTTTGTTCAAAATATTGAACTTTTTTATTCCATGAAAAATATCACATAGAATGCATATAGTACTGGTGAACTTTTATTACAACCAGCTTTCATTATCTGTGAAAGGCCATAATGCATGGGTTTTGTCATAATACACAAGTGTGACATTACACCCATGTATTATGGCAACCAGGTGCTAACAAAATCAGAACTACAGTCAACATACTTGTGGTCACATCCTAATAGCTGAAGTACTTTATGTCACAAACACTCTCCGCAGGTCAGGCCCTCTGCTCCCACAGTGCAAACCTCAGAGTGCAATAGTGTGAACAGGTAACAGACAGGGTAACCCTCCTGTCTGCTTTGGGTCCGAATCACCTATTAGCCTCAAATTCTGGAGGGATTCAAACTGTGAACCTTATGCTAGCATACCCAATTACAGGCTCAGATATGTACCCTCTTCTGGACTGCAGTACAATCTTTTGCCAGGGGCACCCAGCCAGGTCTCCAAAATGAACCCTTAAAACTCTATAAGAGACCTTAGGTATACTCTTACCATTTAGCTTAGTAGCACAATCAAGATTTTAACAGCTGTCAGACTTAAAACCAGGGTTTCAGCATCACATGCAAAAGGAAGACTGAGAAGACGCATTAGGCAGTATTTCAAAGAAAAGGTTGTTTACTAAACTGGTAAAAACAGGAAAAATCAAACACAGAACAATTATATCACGAATTTTACAGCCATATAAAACAAGCATTTGTCAATGCCAAATGTTGTCGCGCTGGCATTGGCTTTGGTAGTGCAGTGCGGAAACACATTTTTGGCAGAATGTGACAAATGACAGCTGTACTGTTCATAAGGAGGTGTAAAAAATGGCAGAGGTGAAAATGTGGCATGTAGGTATTGCAAATTTGCAAAGTTACAAGGGTGCGTGGGAAATGCGCAATGCACACTTGTAACACAGTCATTTTATTGAGTTTCGGGTACCAAATTTTCAACATAGGCATTTTAGCACCTCTGCTCATGTACAGTGTCACTGTCATTTCCTCAAACTGTCCCAAAAAGTGATTTTGCACAGCAACCGCGGTATTCTGTGCCGGACATATGAAAACACATTTTGGGCAGGATATGTAAAATGACAGCTGTATTGTTCATCAAGAGGTGTGGAAAAATGCCAGTGGTGAAAATCCAGAGTGAAAATATTACAAATGCACAACGTTACGAGCGTGCGTGCAAACTGCGCAACGCACGCTCGTAACACAGTCATTTTATGGAGTATCATCACCAAATTTTCAACATAGGCATTTTAGGACCACTGCTCATGAACAGTGTCACTGTCATTTTTGTAATCTGCCCCAAACACTGATTTCCCACAGCGACCATGTATTTTGCACCGAAGTCGCGGAAACACATTTCGCCAGGATGTGAAAAATGACAGCTGTATTGTTCACAAGGAGGTGTAGAAAAATGACAATGTTGAAAATCTGGCATGAAAATATTGTGAATTCATTGAAGATTCTGGCGTGCATATCAACTGCACAATGCACGCTTTAAAACAAGCCATTTTTGAGTTGTTCCTGAAATTTTGCAACTTAGGCTTTTGAGAGCCCACCTCATGAACACTGCCACCGTTCTTGCATTAATCGGTCCCAAAAGGTGATTCCGTGCAGTGACTGCAAAATCACCTTTCAGGACCGAGTAACATCATAACGGTGACAGAATTCATGAAGAGGGGTCCCAAAAACCCCATGTTGAAAATTTGGTGCAAAAATTCCAAAAAATGCCCGCGATATGCATCAAAGTCGAAAAAACCCTAATGATTCCATTATATAGCATTTCCTCAGTTCGCGGTCGGCTTTGAAGAGTGAAGACGTGTTCCTGGTCCACCGAAGATCATCACGCCAAGCTCCGGAGGTAAGTATGGGGTGAGGGGGGTGTGGGGAGGTAGGGTGCGCAGTGGGTGGGTGCAGGTGGTAGGTAGGGAGACTACGAGGGACCGTTTTTGGTTTACAGGTACTGAAAAAACAACATCGCGGACAGTTTTCTTTTTTACAGGTGGATTCTTTTTTGGGGGGGTACAGTAGCTGATGGATTGGGCACCCCGTAGGCATAGAAGAAGAGGGGGACATCATGCTGATGGGGAGTGGGCTCCCCCGTTGGCACATTAAAGTGGGAAGGGGAGACAGATAGCGACGGGGATTGGGCACCCTCGTCAGCAAACAATGAAAGTGGGGGGACACATTCTGCCAATGGGAGTGGGCTCCCCGTGTTTAATACTTTGAGGGCAGGAGTAAGCCGACCAGGAATTGGCACCCAAAGTAGGCAGTTCGCGGTCACTGTGCCGCCATGTTACTAGCTGGCAAGCACGCAGGAAGGGTCCACTGCGTGTGACGAGCTTTGCTCGCATTGCAGCAGACCTTTCCTTAGATATGCTCGCCACATTAGTATGCATGGCGTGGCGCCGGCATGCAGGCTGATTGCGGAATGAGGGACGCACCTACTAGTGCGTGCCCTGCATTCACCCAACAGCGACCACGCCTCCAAATCTGCACTACCACAAGATGTTGGCTGCGCAAACGTGCCAACATAAAAATGGGAAGTTACAGAATATAAACTCCTACCACGATCACTTAATATCTTTTCTATTCAGATGTTACCCTTGAGTGCTTTTCAACAGTCCAGAGAACTTAAGTCTCTCTCAGAGTCCAAAAATCATATGTCACATATTCACCAGATGCTGGATCATTTCAGGAGATATCTCCCCACCCCTTTTGTGACGTCAGCTAGACCCTCCCTTAGAGTTAATTCTTTATAATTTTCAACAAGGAGGTATTTTAAAAATGTGAACAGCAGAAAAAAAAAAAAAACATTTCCCAAATATGCCAGTCTTTCATCAGACATTTCTCTTTGATCTGGTTGTTGGTTCATGTTCCCAAGGAAGATCAAAGGGTTTACGACTTTTAAACACATTACTGTTATCAAATAGCCTATTCCTCTAGGAAATCATAATAGTTTATGAGACTTATTCTCTGGTCAGAGCGTTAATTAAGAATAGAACAGAAAACTCTAGGTTTTCCCTTCACTAGTCTATTTCACACATAACAATCTTTTGTGGTCAGAGGTCAAGTCTCATCACTCACTGCTTGTGACAAATTTCATACACAGATCATTGATTTATAATACAAATATCATACAATAATCATAAGCAGATGGTAGCATCACAATCCTCCCCACCTAGACTGAATTTGGGGGCTCTATCCCCTGCATGGGATGAGCTCCCCAAGTCAGTTCATTCCTCATAAAGACATGACAAGCCATCAGCAATTTTATTTGTTATCCCTGCCCTGTGTGAGACCATCATGTCATACTCTTGCAAGGCAAGACTCCATCTTAATAGTCTATCATTTGTTTTACCCATTTGTGCCAGCCAAACCAGGGGGTTGTGGTCAGTTTGTACCTCAAAATGCTGTCTGTATCAGTATGGCTCTAACTTCTTTAAGGCCCACACCATGGCAAGACACTCCTTTTCCACAGTAGAGTAAGCCTGTTCCCTGGGAAGTAACTTTTTACTCAGGTACACTACAGGGTGATCTTTCCCTTGGTCGGATGTCTGACTCAGTCTGCCCCAATACCCATGTGTGAGGCATCAGTCTGGACTATAAAGGATCTGCTATAGTCAGGAATTGTCAATACAGGAGCACTGCACAGTGCCTCCTTCAGTCTGGTAAAGGCTTTTTCACAGGCTGGTTCCCAGGTAACTTTCTCAGGCATCCTTTTCTTTACCAGATCAGATAGGGGAGCGGCCAGGGCACTGTAATTGGGTACAAATTTTCTATAGTATCCTGCTGTCCCCAGAAAACTCCTGATCTGCTTCTGCATTTCTGGTCTGGGCCATGCCTTGATCATCTCTATTTTCACTTGGTTAGGACGGAGCTGTCCCTGGCCTACAACATGCCCGAGGTATGCCACTTCAGCCATGGCCACCTGGCACTTCTCAACTTTGACAGTGAGCCCGGCCCTCTATATTCTGCCCAGCACTTCCCTAAGGTGGGACAGTTATTCCTCCCAGTTGGCAATAAAGATGACAAAGTCATCCAGGTACACCATGGCGTACTCCTCAGCACCATTTAACACCTGGTTCACCAACCTTTGGAAAGTGGCCGGGGCATTCTTCATTCTGAAAGGCATTACTTTAAATTCAAATAACCCTATCGGAGTGATGAAGGCCAACCTCTCCATAGCTCTGTCAGTTAACTCTACCTGCTAATACCCCTTTGTCAGGTCAATAGTTGTAATGCATATCACCCCTCCCAAATTGTCCAGGAGTTCGTCCATTCATGGCATCGGGTGGGCATCTAACTTCGTGACTGCATTCAGTCCATGATAGTCCACACAAAAATGAAGAGAGCTATCTGGCTTGGGCAGAAAGACTATGGGTGAGGCCCAAGGGCTGTGGGATTTCTGGATTACCCCTAAATACAGCATTTCCTCCACCTCCCTCCTAATGTCCTTTTGGACAGCCTCTGACACTTGATATGCTGTCCACCGTATGGGTGTCTATGTTTCTGTCTCCACATTGTGCATCGCTAAGGGGGTTAGTCCAGGCTTGGCACTAAACAGTGGGGAAAAGTCTGCTAAAACCTCCCTTACTTCCTGGATCTGATCCGGGGCCAGCTGGGGTGACAATTTAATTGCCTACACAGAGGACTCCTGCTTGCTATCTTCCAACAAGTCCAGAAGGGGGTCTCCTTCATCCGTCCCTTCCCCAGGACTACATACTGCAAACACCATGTCAGCCCTATTAGCATATGGCTTCATCATACTGGGGAGGCAGTATAGCGCAGGGGTTTAAGGCTCTGAGCTGCAAATCTGGTGACATCCAGCAGAACAAACCTGGGTTTGAATCCCACAGCTTCCATTTACTTACTGTGTGACCCTAAGCAAGTCACTTAACTTCCCTGTGCTCCCAGGTCGCACCTGTAAAAAAGCTTCCAGCTTAGCGTGCTACTCCTGGCTAAACAACTAAACAAAAAAAAAATTTGTTGACATGGGACATTCTTTGTGTATGTCTTCTGTCAAGTAACTCTATAATATAGTTTACGTTATTTACCTTTCTAACTACTTTGTACGGTTCTGCCCACTCAGCCTGCAGCTTGTCTTTCTGGACTGGGATTAGGACCATGATTTCCTGACCCTCCATGTACAAGTGAGTGCTGGCTCTGCAGTCATACCACCCTTTTTGTTTTTGCTGGGCAGCTCCCAAGTTGCTCTGGGCTGTCCCTATAAGCTCCTTCAGCTTTTCGCTAAACCTAAGGACATAATCCACTATGAGAGTTCCCTAGGTGGCGTGTTTGCCTTCCCAGTCCTCCCAGATCAAGTCTAGGGGACCACGTACCCAGCGTCCATATGAACATACGAAATTTGCCAGCAGATAAAGGCCTAGAGGTCTATCAAGTCTGCTCGAATGTGCAGCTAGCACCCCTTATTCTGCAGCTGCCCCTCCCTTCCACCCTTCCCCTTCATTAACCCTCCCCCTTGTCCTGTCCCATCCTCGTTTGAAGCAGTCCACTGTTCTACTGCATACCACTTCTGCAGGTAACGCATTCCACCCAGCCACCACCCTCTCTGTAAAAAAGTGTCTCCTCATCTCCTCCTGAACCTTCCTCGCTCCAGTCTCATATCATGGCCCTGGTGGCCCTCCCTCCCTTACTTTGAACAGCCCTCTGTACCTGTCTTGTTTATTCCTTTCATGTATTTAAAGGTTTCAATCATGTCCCCGTCTCTCCTCTCCTCCAGTGAGTACATGTTCAACTCCTTCAACCTCTCTCATATGATAAGTCCCCAGACCCTTGATCATCTTTGTCGCCCTGCGCTGCACTCCCTCCAGTAACTAATGTCCTCTTCAGATACGGACGCCAGTACTGCACGAGTACCCAGGTGTGGTCTAACCAATGACCCATACAGTGGCAGAATCACCCTCCTCCTCGAGGATATCCCCTTGCAATGCAACCCAGCATTTTGTTGGCCTTTGCAGCTGCCTTCCTACACTGTGCCGAGTTGTTCATTGACCCTGTGATGAGCACACCAGATCCTTCTCCTCCTCTGTCTGGGCTAGCTGCACTCCCCCTAGCTGGTAAGTCCTCCTTGGGTTCTTCATCCCAAAATGCATCACCTTGCACTTTTGGCATTAAAGCCAGTTGCCAGGTCTGACCAGGTTTCAAGCTTTGCCAGATCATCCTGCAACCCCTGCCATCCCCTAGGTCATCCACCACCGCGCCAACCTTGGTATCATCAGCAAACAGACTGATTTTGCTCTTGATGTCCCATGATATGTCTGCAATGAATATCCCAAACAACACTGGTCCCAACACCGAGCCCTGTGGGACACCGCTCGTCACTGCCCTTGGGTGTGAGAGCTCCCCACTGACCACCACCCTCTGTTGCCTTCCCTGCAGCCAGTTTCCTACCCATCTCACCAGCATTGCACCTGCCCCTGTGCCTACTAACTTCCTTCCCAGCCTTCCATGTGGCACTGAGTCAAATGCCTTACTGAAGTCCAGATACAGGACATCCACTGCATGTCCCCTGTCCAGTTGCCTAGTTACCCAGTCATAGAACTCGACCAGGTTGGTTTGGCAGGATCGGCCACGATGAGTAGCCATGCTGTCTGCTGTCCTGTAGTCCTTTGGCCTCTAAGGCCACCAGCCCTCCTTCAGGATAGTCTCCATTAGCTTACCCACGATGGATGTGAGGCTCACTGGTCTGTAGTTTCCGGTTCATCCTTGGGGCCACTCTTATGGAGGCGCACCATGAGCCATCCTCCAGTCCTGAGGTACACACCCGAGATGTAGTGAGGCATTAAATAGGTCTGCCAAAGGTCCTGCAAGGACCTCTGTCAGCTCCTTCAGTACCCTGGGGTGGATGCCATCTGGGCCTGGCGCCTTGTCCACCCTCAGTGCCTTCAAACCCTCTCGAACTCTGCCTCCATGATTTCCCCATCTGTCATCACTTCCCCCTCGTCGCCATTTCTCCCATCTTGGGTGTCACCCCATCTTCTCTTTAGTAAATACTGAGCAGAAGTACTCATTTAGTGCTTCCGCCTTATTCATCCCTGCTTCCACCACCCCTCCTTCCTAATCCTTACTATGTGGTCCTTACAGCTCCTTTTCTCCTGATGTACTTAAAGAAGTCCTTCTCCCCTTCTTAATGCCTTGTGCCAGCCTGAGTTCGTAGATGCTTTGGCTCCCCTTACTGCCCTTGTCACCTCCTTCGATTCTGTCAAGTACTCCTCTCTGTCCTCCCCTCCCTGTTTTCTTGTATTTCCTAAAGGCAGCTCTTTTCCTCCTTACCTTTCCATGACCTCCTTGCTCAACCAGCTCGGTTTCTTAGCCCTAGCCTTCTTGCTCTGGGCTTTGCAGCAGGTTTTGTGCTCCACTATCCCCAACTTATGAGCTCCCATCTCTGGTTAGTATCCATACTAGATTGAATTCTGGCCAGGTACCCTTTACCACTTCCCATCCTCCCAAGTCGGCCCTCCTGAAGTCCAGCACTATTGTGCCAGATTCCACTCCTTCCTTGCCCATATCCAATGTGAGCCATACTGAGTGGTGGTCACTCCCTGACAGCGGTTCCTCCACTGTAAGTTCTCTCACAAAGTCCCCATTTGCCAGCACAAGGTCAAGGGTATTCCTAACCTGGTTGGTTCACTGACCATTGCAGCAGGAAGCTGTCCTGAAGGCATCCAGCAGTACCTGCTCCCTTCTGTTCCTGGTTGTTGGGGTGCTCCAGTCCACTCCTGGCATGTTGAAGTCCCCACAATCACCACTACCCTTCTCACAGGTCCTCCTGATCTGTCCCACTAGTTCCCTGTCTAACTCCTCCATCTGAGATGGTGGCCTGTACACCACTCCCATTCTAAGACTCCTATTCTTGGAATCCTGGATTTGCACCCAAAGTGACTCTGTACTACCCTCCTCCCCTTCCTCCCTTACACACTTCAGTCCTTCCTTCACATATAGTGCAACCCCCCCCTCCTTTCCCAGTCACCCTGTCCCTATGAAATAACCTGTACCCTGGTACAGACCGGTCCCAGTCATTATATTGGTGGCCCATGTTTCCATGATGGCTGCAATGTCCACCTCTCCCTCTGCCATGAGAACCCGTAACTCTGCGGCTTTCTCCCAAGGCTCCTCGACATAAGGTAACCACCTTCCACCCTTTCCCCCCTCCTCCCATCCTGCCCTCCTTTCCTAGCATCACCAATAGTACTTGCCATTTGTCCTTTGTCACTGTTATGGGGGGTAAGCTCATATGATTTCTCAACCTGTGGTCTCTGCATATCTCTTCCCCAACTGCCACCCCCCACTCCTAGTTTAAACTCCCAACTTCCTCTATATATTCTTCCATATAAGAGCTAGAAGGGGGAAAACCCTGTCGACTCTTGGGGCACCTCCCTGTATGCGAACAACAGGTGGGGAAGGCATTTCTCCCAGTTCCTCCCATGCTGTTCAGGAAATGCTTGGAGCATTGACTTAAGGGTACCATTAAATCTTTCCACAAGCCCATTGGCTTGCAGGTGTTAAGGTGCCGTGCATCTCTGCACCACCCCACACTTCTCCCACAAACGTTTCATCAGGTCCAACATGAAGGAACCCCCTCAATCGGTGACAACCTCCTGTGGAAATCCAACACGGGGGAAAATCCCAAGTAAGGCATCTGCCACTTTGTCCTCAGCGAGGATAGGGCGACTGCCTCTGGATACCGGGTGGCATAATCTACCACAATCAGGATGAACCTCTTCCCAGAGGAGCTAGGGGTATTTAAAGGCTCAACAAGATCCATTCCCACCCTCTGGAATGGCTCCTCCACTATGGGCAATCGAATTAGGGTGGCTTAGGTTTTCTTTCCTGCCTTCCCTATTTCTTGGCACCGGTGACAAGACCTGCAATACTCCTTCACCTGCTGGGTGAAGTTGGGCCAACAGAACTTCTGGGCCAACCGCTTTGTAGTGCATGCGATTCCCAGATGACCACACATGGGAATATCGTGTGAAATCCTGAGCAACTGCTCACAGTACTCCTGGGGAATGACAAGCTGCCTGCCTATCACCCCTCCCTCTGTCTTAGCAACCTGCATATACATCAGTCCATTGTCCCAATAAATTTTGTGCTTCCCGTCACCTCCCTGTGCTCCATCAGAGTCTGCCCAAGCCCTCAGCTTCTCTAGACTAAGGTCACTTTTCTTAGCAGCTGCAAACTCCTTGCACATTCCCAAGGCATAGGACAGGTCCCCTTCGATGTCTAAACTAGGGTCCCTATCTCTAGCATCAGGGCACTCAGGATCACTGCCATCCCTAACCCTTTGACAATGTGTCACCCCTCCTTCTTCAGAGTAACCCTCTGTAGCTGTTTGGTTAACTGCTACCAGGGAAATTTCTACCCCCCTTTCATTATTCTCCATATCAGGAAACACAGGCTGGGGAACTAGCCTCTCAGTGGTTTTCACAGGGGCTCCTACGGGGTCCAAGGAACTACACTTTTCCCTTGCCGCTTGGCTATGGGTAACTGCACACACCATTCTGTTTGAGATTTTTGCTGAGAATTACATCAACTGCTAAAGTTTCAGCTACAGCAACCTGTTGCACAGTTCCCCGTCTCACCCCAGTCTAGGAGAACACTAGTGAGTGGCAATGTTTTCTCCTCCCCAGTGAATCCCTGTACAGTTACAAATTGACTGGGTATAAGCTGACCAGGCTCTACCAGATCCCCTTTTACCAAAGTCAAGGATGCTCCCATGTCTCTTAACCCTTGTGTCTGTACACCATTCACAGTGACTGGGTGCATGTGTTCCCTCATGTTGACTGGCATGCTTTCAGGGACACACAAACAACCCACTTCTTTTTTAGCACCACTTTGTGTACTGCTTGTCCTTTTGGGACACTGTCTGGCAATATGACCAGTTTCTTTGCAAACCCAACATTCATGTCTTTTTCTCAGTTGAATCTTTCCTTTGAAACTGGGGCTACCTGGTTTCAGTGGAGGCAGTGAGGGTTTTAGCTGCCTTGAAGATGCGCTTTTCCCTTCCTGCGCTGCCACGCCAGCCCCATTTGCTCTCAGTGCAGGTCTGCTCCTGGCATAGTGGTCCAAGCATTCAGCAGCCTCTTGTACTGTTTTGGGATCTCAATCCTCCAGCCAGGTTTTCAGTTCTGCTGGGCATGCCCAAAAAACCTGCTCTAACAATACAGCATTTTTAATTTTATTTACAGAGTTTGCTTCAATTCCTTCCCACCAACATTTTAAAAACGGACGTTCTTTCATGGCTAGCTCCTCAGAGCTCATGTCAGGGCTTCTCCTAAGCTTACAGAATTTAGCTCTGTATGCTTCTGCAGTTAAATCATACTTTTTTAAAAGTGCAGTTTTCAGTTTACTGTAATCATTAATGTCTTCATTGTCCATTTGACCCAATGCATCCTGAACTTTCCCGGTAAGTAGTGGGGATAGCCAGAAGCTCCAGGACCCTCTAGGAATATTTGCCTGAATACCAAACTTTTTCAAAGGAATTTAAAAAGGCATCCATATCCTCCCCCTTTTTAAATTCAGCTATGAATTTGGAATTTAATTTGTAACCCAGTCCTGAAGTTCCAGTTAAACCCAGGCCACTTACCTGATCTGGTGCTGGTGGTTGGAGTCGTAGCTTCTCCAGTTCATGTTGCCTCTGGTGCTCACGTTCTTCACGGTCAGTTTCTCGCTGATCTCACTCCCTCTTCTCTTCTGCGGCTCACTGTTCTCACCTCTCTTCTGTCTGGAATTCCAGCTCCATTCTCCGCAACTCCATCTGCAGCCTGATTGCTTCTGGCTCCAGAATGCTGGTGACCTTCCCCTGCTGCTGTGGCCCTTAGCTTGCACTGGCCTTGCTGTCCTCCTCACCAGATCTGGACACTGTACTGGACACTGGCCCCTCCATGCCCAAGGTTCTGTCCTTTTCAATCACGGACTGTGACTCGATGCTGTAAGCATCAGCGGCCATCAAAGTGTCCATGAAGTTCTATTTGTCGGCTTTCCCCGTGTATTGAACTCCTCTGTCCTGGCACAACTGCCTCAAGTAGTCTGCAGTGTACCTGTTGTAGTTGAAAGCCATCTTCTTCCCTAACTACGGCTACTCTAACTTGCACTCGGGGGAAAAAAAATAAAACAGGTAGAAACTTTGACTGTAAGCAAAATGATATAGTTCTGTTTACTTTTTAAAAATAAATCACTGCCTTCTTTTGCAAGTGAGCTGTACAGTATTAAGTTGACACACTGAACTGTTAAAGCTTGTGTTACCAATACTTTCAAAATCGCACCACTGCCAACCAAATCTGTCACAAATGCACTCTGCAGGTCAGGCCCTCTGCTCCCACAGTACCAACCTCGGAGTGCAATAGTGTGAATAGGTAACAGACAGGGTAACCTTTCTGCCTGCTTTGGGTCTGAGTCACCTATTATCCTCAAGTTGTGGAGGGATTCAAACTGTGAACCTCATGCTAGTATACCTAATTACAGGCTCAGATATGTACCCTCTTTGGGACTACAGTACAATCTGTCACCGGGGTACCCAGCCAGGTCTCTAAAATGAATCCTCAAAACTCTATAAGAGACCTTAGGTATATTCTTACCTTTTAGCTTAGTAACACAAGCAAAATTTTAACAGCTGTCAGACTTAAAACCAGGGTTTCAGCATCACGTACAAAAGGAAGACTGAGAAGACACACAAGCAGTATTTCAAAGAAAAGGTTATTTACTAAAATGGTAAAAACAGGAAAAATCAAACACAGAACAATTATATCACAAATCTTACAGCCATATAAAAAAAGGAAGTTACAGAATATAAACTCCTATCACAATCATTTAATATATTTTCTATCCAGATGTTACCCTTGAGTGCTTTTCAACAGTCCAGAGAACTTAAGTCTCTCTCAGAATCCAAAAATCATATGTCACCGGATGCTGGATCATTTCAGGAGGCATCTCCCAACCCCTTTTGTGACATCAGCTAGACCCTCCCTTAGAGTTAATTCTTTATAATTTTCAACAAGGATATATTTTAAAAATGTGAACAGCAGCAACAACAGCAAAAAAAAAAAATTCCCAAATATGCCAGTCTTTGATTAGACATTTCTCTTTGATCTGGTTGTTGGTTTGTGTTCCCAAGGAAGATCAAAGGGTTTATGACTTTTAACATATTGCTGTTATCAAATAGCCTATTCCCCTAGAAAATCATAAAAGTTTATGAGACTTATCCTCTGGCAGATGGCCAGAGCCTTAATTAAGAAGAGAACAGGAAACTCTAGGTTTTCCCTTCACTAGTCAATTTCACACATAGAAAACTTTTGTGGTCAGAGGTCAAGTCTCATCACTCACTGCCTGCCTGTGTGTGACAAATTTCATACACAGACCACCAATTTATAATACAAATATCATACAATAATCTTAAGCAGATGGCAGCGTCACACTTCATTCACGACCACAGTAAATTTTATTACATAAAATATTGAAAGTCCATTTTTAAAAAAACAATTAATATTGTGAATCATTCAGTATTACCATTGTGCTCACGTCAACAGGAAAGCATCTAAAGAAAATTTCAGTCTCCTATAGTAGCGCTGCGAATGGTGTTCCTTTTCATTCTACCAGTAAATATATCAAATAAAATATGGAGAGATGTAAATACTTAAAGCACTAATCCACAACAAGATGTGGATTAGGTGTGATTTACCCATGCCTAGTATGGCTCAGTCACAAGATCACAGGCCAAGTGAGTGAACCACATCAGATATGGGTAAATCCCACATAACCCATACCCTGGAGTGGATTATTGCAATCATACAATGTCTTCTAATAAAATAATTTTAAAAGTTAAAAATTATTTTTGTATTTTTTATGAGTTTTTTTAGTGATTGTCCTTCCTCCCTATTATATAGTATCTTGTTGGTAGGTAGATCATGGGTGAAGTAGCCCTCCCCCCCCAAACTCCCTACACATACAAAGAGACGAAGTTGCTGGTATTTTTCTGTTTTTTAAACACAGAGCATGGTGGAGTTTTGAATGGGTTTCACTGTTTCCGAATAGTGTGCTGTGAGCCGTGATGGTACTTTGTATGGTTTGGTGAGAGAACATGTTGCAAGCACTGACAGGTGCCATACCTCAGGGTTTGACTGCTCTAGTGGAAAGTAATGGTCGTAGTCAGGATAATTTTTTTTTCTTTTCTCTTGTTGTCATTGGGAAGGCAGTGTTCTGTTTTGTTTTTATGGAGGACATCGGGGCTCTTATTATGATCAAGGAGCGCACAGTGTGGACTTGTAGTAATGATCTTGTGGGGACTGCAGAAGGAAGCCAAGCCAACAGCAGAATAAAATGAGAGGTGAGGCAAGTACAAGCTGTAACTAAAAATGTTTTGGCTCCCTGATATGGGTTTTAGGACTTTCGTGGAGTTTTCACTTCTTAAGTGTTGCACCGGGAGTTCTCAGTAAGCAACAATCAAGATGGCAGTGGTTTTGGTTTTGAAAACTGGAGACAGCAATTTTTTTTCTGTTTTGTTTTTATTATCAGGTTCTTGTGGTAACCGGAATTTTATATGTGGGTTATTGCAGGATATACCCATGAGTAAAGACCCTAATTAGCCAATGAGATTGCTAGAAATCCAGAGTCTGTTGCTTAATTAAGCAATATACCCTTCCAGGGTTTGGGTATGCTGATGGATTTACCACGCCTGGTGTGGATCAGTCATGATGCGCAGCCGAGTTACTTAACCACACCAGAAATGGTAAATCCACCGCTATACCCACTCCCTGGAGGGGTATACTGCTATTATATAACGTCTGTTTTTTGTGTGTGTTAAAAAAACTGAAAGAAATGTTTTCCACGTTTTAAATTATTTTTGTTGTTATTTGGTGTGTGAGAAAAAAATAGTACCCTGTTGTTCAGTTTGCAGTACTGTATCTGATAATTTTCATTTTCAAAGTCCCATGGTGCCGCTGCAGACCAAACCATTTAATGTGGCAGTGTTGCTTGTAGAAGACACTGTGGAGCAGGAACAAAAGGGTTGTTTTTTTACGCATTTTCTGCGTGTGAAAAATTGAGAGGCTGGCTGGTGCACATGGCTAACTGTCACAGTTGTGAAATGTGGAGCTTCCATAGGGTTTTGGTGGTTTGGGGCTGTGAGAGGAAGTGTTTGGGACACAGAGGATGAGGGACAGTTCCGTTAAAAGGGGGCTCTTAAAAAAATAATTTTAAGTGGGAATAGAAAATAGAAGAAGGGGTAGTTTTTGTGTGTGTGGTCAGGTTAATTTGGGTTGCTGGACTAAAGAGGGAGCAGCATTGGAGTAGTTTCTTACTGTGAGTGGGTACTGTGACAGAGCCTCTCGCTGTCAGTCGCAGTCTTTCCTAGGCTTGCATTCGGCATGTTTGGAGTGATTTCGGGTCCAGTTCATGATGCAGTCGACTGGTGGCTATCACCTTTTCCTGTGGGTACACTGAAGGATTTATCACAGTGATAAGGTGCCAGCCAACCAATCAGGTTGCAGGGATAGGGCTCTTGGATCTAGCCCATTGTATAGTTACTTGTATAAACCCCTCAAGTTTTGTTTTCATGGTATATGTGACATCAGACACCTCGAATGTGTAAAAAAAACCTCATAATGTGCAACTCCCCATACATTATTCTATAATATAAAACGGACAGAAATCTGGAAGCTGAAACAATCTTTGACCCATGATAATATTGTATTTGATTGTATTTGATTCTGCACTGTACTGTATGAAAACACACTGCTGTATTAATTACAACCCATGTTTTATTGGACATAATTTATGTACACTTGCACAATTTTCCCTTCCCCCCACGACGCATCTGGAAAAAAAGCACTTGTCTGCTCAGTATGCTTTCCTAGTAAAACTTTTAAATAAATAAATATCTCAGTATATCGCCACAATTCAAAAATGATTAGCAAGATCAGACGTGTACTAACATTTTGGGGTCATTTTATAGTTGCAATAATACACTCCTCGATGTGGTATATTATAGCATATTGCCACTTCTTGGGTTGTTAAAAGCATTCAGTGTTGCCTCATCCCTCGCATCAAACCCAAGGCATGACAGTATCTCATGATTTACTTTTGGGAGGGTGGCGGATTGTCAGAGGATATAGGCAGAACAAAATGGCTGCGATGCAAGGTGCATGGCAGAGTTGTTTTATTTAAAAGCAAAAACAAAGAAAAAAACTGAAAGTGACTAATGCAGAAAACTCTATTACCTGTACAGAGCATTTGGTAGTCTTTTAGTAGGCAGATCACCTGTTCACTAGACTTGCATTTAATTCCCAATCTTAGTTTCAAGGAGTTTCTCAAATTAAAAGCCCTAGTTTCAAAGTTCTGAGCCTGCTGATCTGGTAAGCTATGTACATTTTCAAAGGCTCAGCTTACTTACATTACCAGTTTGCTACAGCAGTCTCCTCTCAGAACTGAGAACACACCCTTCTTTCACCAACTCCTGGCTGGACTGGATTGAACTAATCTGCTTCTAATCCGAACTCAGCCAATCTCCCTCTGCTGTCTCCACAAGGGCTTTTTATAGAGGAGCCCTGTGAGCATGTGATCCAGCCCTTTAACTTCCTACTGTACATTTTATCAGCATGCAAGTTTGATTTTATTAAAGATATTAGATATAGATTATAAATACATTAAAGAGGACCAGTCCCAGTACTGAACCCTGTGCTACCCCGCTAGTAACCCCCCTTTCTTTGGAGTGGACTCTGTTTACTATTGTCCTGTTCCTGTGTCCTGTTGTCCAGACAATTTTTGCCAGACTACTGTCACAAACGCACTCCGCAGGTCAGGCCCTCTACTCCCACAGTGTCAACATCATAGTGCAATAGGGTGAACAGGTAACAGACAGGGTAACCCTCCTGTCTGCTTTGGGTCAAAATCACCTGTTAGCCTTGAGTTCTGGAGGGATTCAAATTGTGAACCTTATGCTAACATACCCAATTAACAGACTTGGATACGTACCCTCTTCGGGGGATGCGGTACAATCCTTCGCCCAGGGGCACCCAGCCAAGTTTTCCAAAATGTACCCTTAGAACTCTATATGAGACCTAGGTATTTCTTACCTTTTAAGTAAGCTTAGTAACACCATGCAAGCCCTACACCTGTCAGACTTAATACAGGCTCACGCAATTACAAGCAAAAAGGACTGAGAAGGCAGAGGCAGTATAATAAAGAAAATGTTGTTTACTAAAAAAAAGTTTTGAAACAGGTAAAATAAAAGTACAGAACAAATTATATCACAAATCTTACAGTCATATAAAAAAATGGAAAGTTACAGAATATAAACTCCTACCACAAACACTTAATTCTGCTCTGTTATCTTTCTAAGTGCTTTCCAAGTCAGAGAAAGTCTGAGTCCAAAATGATATGATGCTTTTTCCCCAGATGGATGATCATTTGAAACTCCATCTCCCTTCCCCTTGTGAGATCACAGCCTACACCCTCCCATAAGTCCAATTTCTAACATAGTTATCTACAAGGATGTATTTTATATAATGTGAACATCAGCAAAAAGCCATTTCCCAAATATTACAGACTGGGACCAATCATTTCTTTGAACTGGTTGTGGTTCCTGTTCCCAGGAAGATCATAGGGTTTACAACTTTTAAGATGTTGTTATCAAATAGCCCATTCCTCTAGGAAATCATAAATGTTTATGAGTCCTATATCCTCTGGCAGATGGCCAGAGCCTTAACTAAGAACAGAATATGAAATTCTAGATTAGGATTTCCCTTCACTAGTCAGTTTCACACATCCTGTGGTTTTCCTCACACTGACATCTTTTGTGGTCAGAGGTCACTCACTGCAGCCTGGGTGTCAGGCAATCACATATTATATATTTTATATTACAAATATCATACATATAACCATAAACTGAGGGCAGAACGTCACAGCTACCACTTTGGGACCCACGCCAAGGCTGGCTAACTTTTATATTAATCTTTTGTGTGGGACTGTGTCAAATGCCTTGCTAAAGTCTAGGCAGGCCATGTCCACAGCCCATCCCTGGTCTACTACTTTGGTCACCTAGTCAAAGAAATCCATTAGATTTGTCTGACACAACCTTCCTGCTGTGAATCCATGCTGCCTTGGGTCCTGTGCCCCGCTGGCCTCTAGGCACTCAACGATTCTTTCCATCAGAAGTGATTCCATCATTTTCCCTACCACTGAGGTCAAACTAACATGTTTGTAGTTTTCTGCCTTTGCCTTGCTCCCACTTTTGTGAAGTGGAATCACATCCGCCCCCCTCCTCCTCCTCCTCAGGTACCAGCCCAACCTCCCATGATTTGTTAAAGAGGGTAGTTAGTGGTGTCACTAGTTCTACCCTTAGTTCTTTTATAATTCTTGGGTGAATCCCATCAGGCCCCATTGCTTTGTCCACTTTCAGTTTTAAGAGTTCTTTCAGAACCATTTCTTCTGTGAATGGACTGGTATAGACACCCCCTATCCAGAGTGTTTCTATTCTTTGGTTTACGTCCCTCTCCTTCCTCTTCTTTTGTGAATACTGAGCAGAAGTATTCATTCAGTATCCCTGCTTTTTCACTGTCACCCTCTGCCCATATTCCCTCCCCTTTATTAAGCCTCAGCATCCCCCCTTGTTCTTTCTTCACTCCCTAATGCACCTATAAAAGGTTTTATCCCCCTTCTTAACAGAGTTGGCTTTCTTTTCCTCAGTTTGGGCCTTTGCCATTCTGACTGCCTTTCCTGCCTTGTTCTGCTTTAACTGATACAGTTCTTTCTCCTGCTCCTTCTGTGTTTCCTTACATTTCCTGAATGCTATACTTTTCTCCTTAATGTTTCCTGCCACCTCTTTTGAGAACCACAGTGGCATTTTCCTTCACTTTGTTTTGTTGATTTCCTTTACACAAAGGCTTGTTGCCTCTGTGATGGCAGTTTTGATTTTTCCCCATTGCTCTTCCACCCCTCCTTCTTGCCTGTTTGCTAGTGCTTTTCTGAGGCACTCTCCCATTTTGCCAAAATCAGCCCTCCTAAAGTCCAACACCCTTGCTTTTGTATGGTTTGACTCTACAGCTGTGTTTATTGTGAACCACATTGTAAGGTAGTCGCTTGTTCTCAGATGGCTACCCACTTCTACATCTGAGATCCTCTCTACAACCTTGTTTGAGAGTACCAGGTCTAAGACTGCTCCCTCCTGAGTGGATTCCAACACTAGCTGTCTGAGGCATGCCCCCTGTAGGGCATCAAGAATGACCCTGCGCTTGGATGTGGCTGCAGTAAAGGTGCTCTAGTTAACATCTGGCATATTCAGGTCCCCCATCAACAATATCCCTCCTTTTTCTGCCATTCTAAGGATTCCTTCTGTCATTTCCTTGTCCATTGCCTCCCCGAGACGGGGGTCTGTAAACAACCCCTGTGCGGATTGTATTGCCACTTCCTGTCTCCAGGGTGACCCACAGTGCCTCCTCCCTTCCCTGTTTACCCTTTAGTTCTGTTGTTTTGATTCCTTCCCTTATGTAGAGAGCTACTCCTCCTCCTCTTTTACCCTCCCTGTCCCTCCTGTATATTGTGTACCCTGGTTTGCTGACATCCCAGTCATGGTTCTCTGTGTACCATGTTTATGTGGCTGTCACGATATCCAGGCATCCCTCTTCCAGCAAAACTTTTGGGACGTACTAAGAAAACATAGAAATAAATTAATTAGGAGTGGATTCTATCTTGTTTCCACCTTCAACTCCTCCTACAGATCAGCATAGCCCTACCTGTCTACCTTGATTGCATTTAAAAGCAACAATGAGGGCCAACCAGACCTCTACAGATCACTGCAGCTTGAGGATTTCTGAACAGCCGTGAGGCCTACCTGGCCTCAGGTAAATGAATCTTGTTTGAGTTCTTACTTCATTTCATCTTCACATCACAGTACGCCCATTAACATTTCTCCTCTTTTATGTCCTTAGTTCAGTCACCTTTTAAACAAGTACATATCTTGTCACTAAAAGACTGCATTCTCAAATAATTGTCTTTTTGCATCTGTGATTTTTGCTTGCATTTGCATTCAGTCCTTCCCTGTTTCACTTCTACTATGTCAGGGATTTCTTACTGATAAACAGATTAGATAAAGGGCACTGTTATGTACTGTACATGACTTTATCTGTTTCATTTTAAACAGGGTTGCTGGGTTTGAAGGAATTGTCCACTAGTTCAGTCCCCTCTGCCACTTGTACTGCAGTTTTAGGTGGGAAGGGAGGATTGAAAGCTGCAAGAAAGCCCTACTTCTGGGCAGCAACTTTGGCTATGCATGTAAAATGGTCTAGTAAATTGTACTTTGGCTTACAACGGAGCTCTTGAATATATGCAAGGAAAGGCACCAAAGTGCTTCAGGGGACAGCACCAAAAAGCAGCATGTCTGCTTCTTGTTCTGTTAAAGTGTTAGTGATTATAGCAAACAATATCTAGTGCATATAACATTATAACCAACCCTGTTACAAGGCTTGTAACTGACAGGAGCAGGCGAATGCACCACACATAAGGGAAAAGCATAACAAACAGCTACTCTGGCTTTAGAGTCGGAATCTGCTTGCCTTCCAACACAATGTGGAGTTTTCTTTAGAGCTCCCCCATGTAACACTTACCACTAGGATGGCCATGGGCCTGATTCAAAATCAGGAAAATCCTATTATGAACGAGATAAGGAAAACAGAAGGCCAGAGAGCCAAAAGAAAGGACTTGAGGATGGCAGAAAGAAATGCTGGGGGCTTTGTTTCCGAGTGTCCAGCACAGAAACTAGACAGAGAGAGACAAGACAGAGGAATAAAGAAATAGCAAAGAAGATCAGACAAGTAGAAGCATCTATCTATAGTTTATTATGTATTCAGATCAGTGTTCCCGTTTACCCCCATCTGTACTTGATTCAAGTACAAATTATGAAATTCAAGTACATTTTTGTGTGAAGGGGGTACACTGTACCCCCATAATTCTGTTTGAAGTATATGTACCCCACAAAAATGTTGTACAAATGGTAGAATGAACCCTTACAATTTATTTTTGTACCCTGGAAATTTCTGGAGAGGGTGCAATGCACCCCCAGATCTGCAGCCTTAATGGGAACACTGATTCAGATGCAGTGTCGGGGCAGGGGCCTGAAGGGACAACACCACTTTTTACCAGCATCCCCCTGTAATTTGCAAAAAAAATTCTTGGCAGGGTCTAACCATGCCACAGTACCACACCCAGTTATGCATTACCTTACTCACTGCACGTGCCTTCTATATGGGTTCCTAACTGTAGTTTAAGGAACTCTGTTACTCAGGCTTTGCATTATTTATTTCTTATTAATTCATTTTCAAATATTTAGCCAGGAGGGACACACAGCTGAGAAGAGCTTATTTCCCGTTGCATCCTGGAGAAAAGGGGAACAATACATACAAAATTACTGAAATAAAAAGAAAATCTGTACAACATACTGTACAAAGACATAGCCTAGTAGTTGGAATACATTTTGCGAGCCTTTCTCTTCGCCCAAGCACGAGGCGGGTTCCTAGTGAGCACTTGAAGGATTAAGGTATACCCTGAGAGGTGCTCTCTAGTGGGCCCCAGCTAGGAGACAGGGCATCTGGAGTTTGTGTTCTGTGCTTCCTGGCTTAACCTGCCAGAAGCCTGGGCATGAATATTCATGGTCCTCCCCTCCCCTTTTTTCTATAAAGAGGGGAGGCTAACTGAGGAGGGCTGAACTACAGCTCGGGAATCAGATCTAGAGAGGTCTGGGGCACTTGGGGAATCAGAGTTTAGAGACAAGAAGAGCAAGGGACCCCATAAGGGAGATAGGGTTTTCCAAAAGTGTAACTATCTATGTAGCAGTGCCCAATCAGTTCAAGTGGCAACAGTGATGGTACTGATCATGCCAGCAGTAATGATGAATTCATGTGTGAAAGTAAAAGGACTGGTGAGGGTGATGCTATTTTAAGCTGTGCATCACCAGAAATCGTCAGTGTCGGTGGCTCAGTAGGTAGCACACTCGCCTCTGAGGCTGGGAGATCAGAGGGCTGTGGGTTCAGTTCTCACATCTGGCACTTGGGTTAATATCCCAGTACTGACACTGTAGTGCAGCATGAGAGGGGTGCTGCACTTCTGAGGTGCCGTCTTTCGGATGAGATGTTAAACCGAGGTCCCATCTGCCTGGATTGGTGGTAGTTCAGGTGGATGTTAAAGATCCCATGGCACTTCTCGAAAAGAGTAGGGGAAATTCTCCGGTGTCCTGGCCAAATTTCCCTCATTCACTAAAAATACCACCAACAGCTTAATCTGGTTCAAGGTCAGTTGGCATTCATCTGCATCCCCTGGGTCGTGCCTGAAAATAGGCAGGATTTGTCTAGTGCACTTACCTGGTCAACAAAAACTAAATAAAAAAGTAGCAATAAAGATACAACTTGCCTGACCCCAGCTCCCTAGTCTGGACAATAGTTTTGCGGGTGGTCTCATGTTCTTGGTGCCCCTGTGTATGGGCTTGGTGCACCTGGTTCCTATCTGCCAGACCCATGGTGCCTCAGTGAGGTGAGGTTCTGAGTGTTACTGGCTCTGAGCTGCCCCCTCCCAGGAGAGAAATGCCACCTTATACCCCATGCCACATGGAGGAGGGCAGGCCTTACATAAGTATTACACTGAAATACAAAAGAAAGTATGGGGCAAAACGTATCACAAGGAGAATGGAGGGTGTCCTGCAGAAGCACAGCTACACTATTTGATTAACTAGCTAGAACAGGAGCAGCTGGGTCTAGTCTGCTCATGCAGCAACATTTTATAGTCAAACCAAGACACGGAGGATTCAGTATGTGTGGGAGGTTGTTGCACAAGTTAGGAATCCTCCATGAGAAAGCAGACTGACCTACATGTATTCGACATCTAGCAGTAATGAATGTTTGCAGAATGGTGTTTTCAAGTGAGTAAGGAGTGGAATGGAAGGAGGGAATAGATAGCGGGGGAGGTTAATTTGATCAGTATTTAAAGATTTTCAATACATCATGCATGCGCCACCTCTCATTCAGCAAGAGCTAGCCCAATAACTACGGCACATGACACAGTGGTGAGTGTGAGGGGGGCACATAAAAGAGTAAACCAGCAAAGGCTATTCAAGAGGGGGTCCAGTCTGACTAGCAGGTTTTGAAAACAGTATCAAGATTTGTGTGTGTTTGGGGGGGGGTCACTGCATCCCAGACACAAACAGTGCTGGCCCTAGCTATTCCGGAGCCCTGTGTGAACCTCCTTGCTGGGGACCCATATCAGAAGTCACAAAGCCCCCAAGAAACATTCTCATCCCTATCATGGCTTCCCTGTAGCTTCATTTTTAGCTAGTTTTCTGCCATGTTTGCACTTTTCTTAAATTAGTACATACAGGACCAGGAGAGCAGGCCAACTGGACAGCTGAGTTTTTTTTGGGGGGGGCACCTCTGCTCTTGGGGCCCTGTGTGAGTGTACAGTTTGCAACCCCCCTGAGGCCAGCTCTGGACACAAATCTAATGTTCTCAGTACTACAGGAGTTTCATGGGTCACTCCGATGGGGTGCCTCTTCGCCCCATTTTGTGGTCAATCTGAACTGCAACTGAGAATTTGGTCCCTTATGTGTATTATCAAAATTAACAGAAAAGGATGAATAAACTTAGTAACCACTGAGTTGAAGTACTGAGTATCTATCTGTAAAAGAGCCCTATTTTTAAGGAATTTAAAACTGCAAGAAACCCAAACAAATCCCAGAGGTCAGCCAGTATAGAAACTTTCAAAGTTAGCTAAAAGGAACTTGTACACTACCCACACTGCAGAGTCAATGTCTGATTAAACCCACATTGTAAACCACAGGTATTAAAGCAGCCACTCAAAATGCAGTTTTAGCTGGTTTTGTCCCATGATGAAGCCCGCTGTCGCATTTAGAATATCAGGAAGTGATCATTTTAAAAGTTCAGCACTTTCAATTTCCTGTTTTTTCTTTAGATTTTAAGTTACTTCATACTTTTATTCTTACTATACAATCTGGTTTATAATTGTAGGGGCTTTGGTTACCAGGTAAAGTCCTTTAGGGGTTGCTAGGCCCCCCTCACCTGCAGCAAAGGCTCTTAATTTCCCAGACTAAGTGTCAGACTGCCCTGCCTGGATGCCTGTGCTAAGGAACGGGTTCCAAGTTGATCAGTCCTCTTGTGATACGAGGAAAATAGTTTAGTTCAGAGGAGCTTTTTAGGCAACCATAAATACACAAAAGTAAATCAGATGCTCCAAGTCTATGGATTTTTCTGACAATTCATCTTTTTATTTTATTACTTTCTGCACACAAATGCTGTGTAACCACCCCCCAGCCCCGGGGCAGGGGGCTTACCTGAAGTCCTGTGTGCCACCCCTGAACTTTGCTGCCCATTTTCCACTTGCTCCCGCCCCAAGACTGCCACTGGAAAGGGTGCCAGAGGAGCAACAACTCAAGAGCATTGCAGAGCCAGTATGTGTATGATCAAGCTACAGCCTGCTCGAACACGCAAGCCGTCTCAGCCAGCTTGAATGTTTTTCGGTGCTGGAAGTGCCTGCCCGCCAAAAGCCCAGAGAGCCACATCAGCAGCCAGCCTGCAAGTTCCCTAGTGTGCTCTAGTCCCAGGAACAGCAGTGGACAATCAGGGGCTCTGAGGCACGGGGGAACGGGGAACAAAGAATGGAGCTCCAGATGAGGAGCACAAAAGACATGCCCTCTCCACACCACCACCGGATAACATCCCAGGGGGGCTGCCACCAAACCAGGGACAGCACATCCTGAAGGGGCTATCTGCAAACAAAGTCAATAGAGACTTTTGGAGCACGGGGCTCCATTGAAGCAAGGGGTTGCCATCTTTGTGACCCCTCACCCGGACAGTCACCAATTAGACAGCAGCAAGGCAAGTGATGGATTGTGGGAATTTCATGCAAGAGGTTCTTCCCAAATGGACCGCTGGCTGCCGTCAGAGCTCTGTGTAAAACATATGACCCAGTAGAGGAGCTAGACTCCAGTTCCACACTTTGCTTGGTAGATAGTTAGGGCACTCCCTCAGATTGCATATCGGTGGCCTGTTGCAGTGGTGTGTCTCTCAGTAAAAGCACTTTGCCACAGATGAACCCTCAGAACTGGAGGGAAGAGCAGATGAAAGATCCTGTAATCTGAGATGTTGTCAATCCTCTCTGATGAGGGTGCTGCCCAGAATTCATCCAAGTAAATCATCCCAACACCTCCCTGCTATTGAGAGAATGGAATAAACTAAAAGTGCATGATGGTGTGATTTACAGTGAACCCCAAAGCAATGTGGATCAACTCTAAAACAGTTGTTGCTACCAGCCAAGTTCAGAAAGGGGTCTCTCAAAGCCCTGCAAGATGAGATGGGACATTTGGGGGTGGACAGAATGCTGGATTACATTAGCAGGAGGTTCCATTGGCCTCAGAATTACTACAAAGGTGGAGAACTATTGCAACCAGTGTATGAGATGCACCAGCAGAAAACTCTGCCCACTTGAGCAATTCCTTTGGTGAACATTACCACAAGTGCCCCCGTGGACTTGGTTTATATTGACTTTTTGAGTTTGGAACCAGATAACAAGAATATTGCTAAAATCCATTTGGTGACCAACCACTACTCCTGGTATGCCCAAACTTTTCCAGCCAAAGACAAAAGGGCCACCACTGTAGCTAAGATTCTGGTCAAGAAATACTTTGTTTATTAGGATTTACCAAGAAAATCTCGACATGTACTCTGCCTAATGCCAACTTTGTAACTTGAGAACTGCATTGCTGATTTCACTTGTAACTTCATGGTTGATTCTCAACCCCGGGTCGACCCTGAAAAAGGGACTGTAAGTGTCTCAGTGGACTTACCCAGTTACCAAAACTCAAATAAATAAAATAAATAAATAAATAAATAAATAAAATCCATTCCCACCAGGGTCGGGATTTCGAAAGTCGACTGATCAAAGAGTTGCTGTCTCTGTGGAGAATTAGGAAGTGCAGAACCACTCCCTACCACCCCCAGGGTGACCCTCAAACTGAAAGATTTGATAGGACTCTACTAGATATGTTGGGCATGTTGGACACTCCCAAAGAAGCAAATGTGTCAGCAAGTGAGTATGCTGGTCCATGCCTACAACTGCATTTGCAATGATGTTATGGGGCAAGCTCCATATTTGTTATGTTTGGGAGGGAGGCCAGGTTTCCAGTAGACCTTGCATCTGGAGTGTCATCTGATGGGGACAAGTTAGAGACTTATAGCAAATACAGTATGTCCAAAGACTGAAATAGCAGTTGGATGATGCTTACCAGCTAGCTGCAGACTTGTCTAACAAAATAAATTTGTCAAATAAAACCCGATATGACTGTGTCAGAGCTCATGAGTTACTCCCTGGGGACAGAGTTCTGGTCCAAAATTTGGGGTTGCACAGAAAGTATAAAATTGCAGACTGGTGGGGCAACATCCCCTATGTGGTTACAGAAAAGCTAGCAGACTTGCCAGTGTATGGAGTTTGTCCAGAATGGGTGCCTCAGAGAAGTAAAACACTGCATTGCAACCATTTGCTCCCCACTGGACAATTAGATGTTCCAGAGCAAGAAAATGGTCCCGTACAACCTCAAAGAATGAAAACTAGGGGTCCTCGCAGACACAACAACCAGACTACTCAACCTGACTCCCAACTGGATAACGGTCCACCTGGGTCTCCCGAAAGGCCTGCATCAGTCCCAGCACCCAATGGCATAGACTCTTCTAATAAGGAAGATGACCTTGTGAGGTATTATTCCACAGTGGACATTACCCAGCTGTTGAATGATTCTGATGAGTGGAGGATGCAAATACTCCACTCACGCTGTTAAACCCTGGGACAGAGCCCTTTGAACCCTCACTTGGGCTAGAGCATGTGGAAGATCCTGTAGACACTGACCAGGAGCCAGACATTGTATTTGAGCCAGCTTACGATAAACAGCCCCATTTGCCTCCCATACAGGAGGGTCATGCTCCCTCAGTTGCCCCTGAAACTGAAGATGTCCATTTGAGACAGTCAAAAAGGCCTGTAAAACCCCTCTTGAAACTCAGTTATGATTCCCTGGGTGCCCCCACTGACCTGCCTCTTTATGTGGTGCACCATAGCATCTATGTGACTCCCCACTCACTGCCAGTACTGTATTTAATAGCCCTGAGGTGTAGTGTGGGATGCAATATACTGGGCGTGTTGATTAGACAGGAACCAATTGTCTAGCTAAAACTGCCAATAGGAATACATCGAAACATAGAAATTGTCAGCAGATAAGGACCACCAGGCCCATCCAATCTGCCCAAAAGCCCTACACTAGTTTGTTTCCATTGACCCTACCCAGTCAATGGCTTTTACGCCCTCCTTCCCACCACCAATGTACTCTTATGCCTGTCCCATGCATGTTTAAAACCCTCCAATGTGTTTGCACCCACCACCCCTGTGGCAGTTTATTCCATGAGTCCACCACCCTCTCTGTGAAGAAAACTTTTCTCACATTTCCCCTCAACCTGCCACCCTCATGTCATGCCCTCTTGGTCTTGTACATCTCTTATATTGGAAGATGTCTCCCCCCTGCACCTTGTTTATTCCCTTAAGGTACTTGAATATTTCTATCATGTCCCCCGATCCCCCCTCTCCTCCAGTGAGCATATATTGAGCTCCTTTAGTCTCTCCTCATATGTTTTCTGGTGCAATCCTTGTACCATCTTAGTCGCCCTTCTCTGGACTGTCTCCACCCTGTCAATGTCCTTACAAAGGTGCGGCCTCCAGAACTGCAAACAGTACTCTAGGTGAGGCCTCACTAGCATTTTGTACAATGGCATAATCACCTCCCACCTTCTGCTTGTGATATCTCTACCTATGCATCCCAGCATGCCAGTGACCTTCCCTGCAGCCTTTGTACTATGCTTAGACACCTTTAGGTAGTCAGAAATGATAACCCTCAGGTCCCTTTCTTCCTTTGTAATAGTCAGCAACTCCACCCCCCCCAATCCTGTAGCACTCCCAAGGGTTCCCTCTTCCCAGATGCATTCTTTTGTACATCTTGGAATTGAATCTTAGTTGCCATGCTTCCGACCATTTTTCAAGCTTCTCCAGGTCCCTCCTCATTCTCTCTACTCTGTCCAGAGTATCTACCCTGTTGCAGATCTTGGTGTCATCTGCAAACAGGCAGACCTTTCCCTCCAGTCCTACCACAATGTCATTAATGAAAACATTAAACAGGACTGGCCCAAGGACTGATCCCTGAGGTACCCCACTGATTATCCCCCTCTCCCATAATTGGATCCCATTTACCACCACCCTCTAGCCAGTTCCTAACCCAGTTTACCACCTTCTGCCCCATGCCCAGACTACTCATTTTGTTGACCAGCCTTTTGTGTGGGACAGTGTGGAAGGCTTTGCTGAAATTGAGGTAGGCAACATCCACCCCCCCCCAAGATTTACTTACTTTGTAACCTAATCAAAAAGTCTATCAGATTTGTCTGACACGACCATCCTGCTGTAAATCCATGCTGCCACGGATCCTGGGCCCCGATGGACTCCAGGTGCTCCACTATCTTTTCTTTAAGCAGTGCTTCCATTACCTTGCCCACTACGGAGGTGAGGCTGATGGGTCTATAGTTCCCCACATCCTCCCCACTACCACTTTTGTGTAGAGGGGCTATATGTGCCCTCTTCCAGTCCTCTGGAACCACACATGTGTTAAGTGACTCGGTGAACAAAGCCACCAGTGGCCCCACTTACTCCCCTCTCAGTTCCCTTAATATCCTGGGATGTATGCCATCTGGACCCATTGCCTTGTCCACCCTTAATTTTGTGAGCTCCTTCAGAACTCTCTCCACCATGAATGGACTAATGTTTACCTCTCCTTCCTCTTTGTTTCTGCTACTCAGTTGTGGTCCCTGATCCTCACCCTCCTCAGTGAATACTGAGCAGAATTTATTCAGCAATTCCACCTTTTCTAGGTCTCCCTCTCTGCACTCTCCTGTCTCCCCTATGGGCCTTACATCTGCACCCCCCCCCCGGCCTTCCTTCTTTTGTTGAAGTACCTAAAAAAAAGTCTTGTCCCCTTTCATCACTGTCTCCGACAATCTTTCTTCAGTCTATGCCTTTGCTCTCCTTACAGCCTTTCCTGCTTCTCTGAGATTCTTTAGGTACTCCTCCCTGTCTGGCTCCCTTTGAGTTTCCTTGCATTCCCTGAAACTCATCATTTTGGCCCTTACTTTGCCTGCTACCTCTCTCGAGAACCATAGTGATGAATAGTGATATATCATATCATAGTGATAGTGATGAATGATGATGAATAGTTAAGAATGGTTTTAATTATGCTACTGCTTATTATGTGGATTGGAATCTGAAACTAGCCTAGCTAGGAAGCATAGTCTAGATAGAACTGTCAGTGTTATTGTTGTCCGCTTGTTTTTTCAGATATGCACTGGACTGAACTCATGCAATTGTCGGGACAACAATTCATGACCCAGCGGAAAAGTGCAACCCCTCTCTGGGGCGGGTGGCTCACCTGGAGTCCCATGTACCACCCCTGAACTCTGCTGCCTAGCTTTCTGCTTGCTCTGGCCTCAGGATTGCTGCAGTAAAGGGGACCAGAGGAGCAGCAACTCAGAGCATCGCACAGCCATTGTGTGCATGTTCAAACTGCAGCCTGCTTGAATGTGCGAGCTGCCTCAGCCAGCTTGAAAGTTTTTCAGTGCTGGATGTGCCCACCTACCAGAAGCTCTGCCAGCTGCATCGGTGGCCAGCCAGCAAGTCCACTAGTGTGCTCCAGCCCCAGGAACAACAGTACAAACTAGGGGGCTCAGAGGCACGGGGGGGAAGAAGACGAACCAGGACATTTGGCATGCTGTGCCTACAAGAGAGGGAGAGTGACTCCCTGCCACATGGAGAGACTGCAGCGTTAGTGGGGGGGGGAGCAGTGAACGGAGTTCTTAACGAGATGTACAAAAGACATACCCTCTTCACATCACCATCAGCTAACAGCCCAGGGGGGCTGCAACCAAACAAGGGACAACACATCTTGAAGGGAACATCTGCAAGCAAAATAAATAGAGCCTTTTGGAGCACGGAGCTCCATCGAAACAAGGGGGGTGCCATTTTTGTGACCCTTCACCCAGACAGTCACCAATCAGACAGCAGCAAGGCAAAGTGATGGATTGTGGGAACATGATGCAAGAGGTTCCTGACAAATGGACCGGCAGTTGTTTAAGCCAACCAGAGGGCAGGACAGGGCAGAAGGAATGATGGACAACCTTGTCTGCCCAATTACAGACAAACTGGAGGAAAAGAGATTGCTGGGTTTTGAAGGAGCTTGGAGTCAGTCTGAGAGAGACAGAGAGATTGAGAAGAGTGCAGACTTGCTGCTAGCAAGAGAGAGCCAGAGGCCTGCCAGGCCAGTAATTCCTGTCAGCCCTCCCCAGGGCTTAATCCTACTGCTTCCTGTGAACATTTCCTGGGCTCACCAGAGTCAGAGATGGATCCTGAGAGCCTGGTGTGGAAGCAATTGCTGAAAGCGTGAACCGGAAGGACACGGTTGCTTCCAAAAGCTCTGCATCGTTCTACAGGCTAGAGATACCTGCACTCCTTCCTAGCCTGTTTCAGAGTCAGGTAGAAGGCCTGCTAGCCTTTACCCAGGGAGGTGTTTCGGGAAACAGGAAGTCATGGGTGTGTGCCTGAGTACGGATGTACAAATACAATGACTGGGACCTGTCTGTACCAGAGTACAGGTTATTTTGTAGGGACAGGGTGATTGGGAAAGGGGGGGTGGCACTATATATGAAGGAAGGACTGAAGTGTGTAAGGGAGGAGGGTAGTATGGAGTCACTTTGGATGCAAATCCAGGATCCCAAGAATCGGATTCTCAGAATCGGAGTGGTGTACAGGCCACCCTCTCAGATGGAGGACTTTGGCAGGGAACTAGCCGGACAGATCAGGAGGACCTGTGAGAAGGGTAGTGTGGTGACTGTGGGGGGACTTCAACATGCCAGAAGTGGACTGGAATACCCCAACAACCAGAAATAGAAGGAAGCAGGTACTGCTGGATGCCTTCCAGGACAGCTTCCTGCTGCAAATGTTCAGTGAACCAAATAGGTTAGGGAATACCCTTGACCTTGTGCTGGAAAATGGTGAGTTTGTGAGAGAACTTACAGTGGAAAAACCACTGTCAGGGAGTGACCACCACTCAGTATGGCTCACACTGGATATGGGCAAGGAAGGAGTGGAATCTGGCACAAGAGTCCTGGACTTCAGGAGGGCCAACTTTGGAAGGATGGCAGAAGTGGCAAAAGGGTACCTGGCCAGAATTCAACCTAGTACGGGCACTAACCAGAGTTGGGAGCTCATAAAGCTGGGGATAGTGAAGGCAACCAAAACCTGCTGCAAGGCCCAGAGCAAGAAGGCTAGGGCTAAGAAACCGAGCTGGTTGAGCAAGGAGGTCATGGAAAAGGTAAAGAGGAAAAGAGCTGCCTTTAGGAGGTACAAGAGAACAGGGAGTGGGGAGGACAGGGAGGAGTACTTGATGGAATCGAAGGAAGTGACATGGGCAGTAAGGGGAACCAAGGCATCTACGGAGCCCAGGCTGATACAAGGCATTAAGAAGGGGAGGAGGACTTCTTTAGGTACATCAGGGAGAAAAGGAGCTATAAGGACCACATAGTAAGGGTTAGGAAGAAGGGGGGTTGGGTGGAAGCAGGGTGCAATAAGGCAGACGTGCTAAATAATTACTTATACTCAGTATTTACTAAGGAGAAGAGGGGGTGATACCCAAGGGGGGAGGGACGGCAGAAACAGGGGGGAGGGGGTGACAGATGGGGAAATCATGGAGGGAAGAGTTCCGAAGAGTTTGAAGGCACTGAGGGTGGACAAGACACCAGGTCCAGATGGCATCCACCCCAGGGTACTGAAGGAGCTGGCAGAGGATCTTGCAGGACCTTTGGCAGACCTATTTAATGCCTCACTACACTCAGGGTATGTACCTCAAGATTGGAGGATGGCTCATGTGGTGCCCCTCCACAAGAGTGGCCCCAAGAATGAACTGGGGAACTACAGACCGGTGAGCCTCACATCCATCGTGGGTAAGCTGATGGAGACTATCCTGAAGGAGAGACTGGTGGCCCTCCTAGAGGCCAAAGGACTACAGGACAGCAGACGGCATGGCTTCATACGTGGCAGATCCTGCCAAACCAACCTGGTGGAGTTCTGTGACTGGGTAACTAGGCAACTGGACAGGGGCCATGCAGTGGATGCCCTGTATCTGGACTTCAGTAAGGCATTCGACTCAGTGCCGCATGGGAGGCTGGGAAGTAAGTCAGAAGGCATAGGGGCGGGTGCACAGCTGGTGAGATGGGTAGGGAACTGGCTTCAGGGAAAGCAACAGAGGGTGGTGGTGGGTGGGGAGCTCTCACACCCAAGGGTAGTGACAAGCGGTGTTCCACAGGGCTCGGTGTTGGGACCAGTGTTATTTGGGATATTCATTGCAGACATATCATTGGACATCAAGAGCAAGATCAGTCTGTTTGCTGATGATACCAAGATGGGAGCAGTGGTGAACAACCTAGAGGGATGGCAGGGGTTGCAGGATGATCTGGCAAAGCTTGAAACCTGGTCAGACACCTGGCAACTGGGGTTTAATGCCAAAACGTGCAAGGTGCTGCATTTTAGGGTGAAGAATCCAGGAGGAGTTACCAGCTGGGGAGTGCAGCTAGCCCAGACAGGAGGAGGAGAAGGATCTGGGGTGCTCATTACAGGGTCAGTGAACAACTCTGCACAATGTAGGAAGGCAGCCGCAAAGGCCAACACAATGCTGGGTTGCATTGCAAGGGGTATATCCTCAAGGAGGGAGGAGGTGATTCTGCCACTGTATAGGTCATTAGTTAGACCACACCTGGACAACTGCCTGCAGTACAGGCACCCGTATCTGAAGAGGGGCATTAAATTACTGGAGGGGTGCAGAGCAGGGTAACAAAGATGATCAAGGGGCTGAGGGACTTATCATACAAGAGGAGGCTGAGGGAGTTGAACATGTACTCGCTGGAGGAGAGGAGGGTCGGGGGGGACATGATTGAAACCTTTAAGTAAATGAAAGGAATAAACAAGACAGGTACAGAGGGGCTGTTCAGAGTAAGGAAGGGGAGGGACAGCAGGGGCCATGATATAAAACTGGAGTGAGGAAGGTTCAGGAGGGAGATGAGGAGACACTTTTTTACAGAGAGGGTGGTAGCTGGGTGGCATGCATTACCTGCAGAAGTGGTATCCAGTAGAACAGTGGACTGCTTCAAAAAGGGATGGGGCAGGACAAGGGGGAGGGTCAATAGAGGGGAAGGGTGCACGGGAGGGGCAGCTGCAGAATAAGGGGTGCTAGCTGCATATTCGAGCAGACTTGATAAACCTCTAGGCCTTTATCTGCTGGCAAATTTTGTATGTTTGTACTCTCAACCAGTTGGGGGAGTTGGACTATGGGGTCGCTGTTGGGATCTGGGCTCCTTGGGAACCAGGAAGCCACTGTGTAGTGCTTCTGCTTCGTTTATTTATTTATTTATTTATTTAGCTTTTGTTTACCAGGTAAGCACACTAGACAGTCAAGTGCCTGTTTTCAGGTGTGACCCGGGAGAGTTACAAAGATACAGGCAATAACAGTACAGAGGCTAGCAACAATTTAAACAAGGTACAGTCAGAACACAAGCCAGAAGGACCAGCAGAAACAAAGTACAGAGACTTGGGTGCAACTGTCAGGCATGGTACAGACAGGTAGCCAGAAAGACCATTCCAGAGAAGTGTGAGCCAGAAGGGCCCAGCTGTTGTCACATGTTCGAAAGAATCCACCTGGGCTGCCATTCTGCTCCTGTGTGCAGCTCCCTGCATCTTTTGAACTGTTTCCCTGCTCCTGTGTGCTGCTCCCTGCATCTTTTGAACTGTTTCCCTGCTCCTGTGTGCTGCTCCCTGCTTCTTCTGAGTTGCTACCCTGCTTCTGGTTTGCTGCATCAGAGGATCATATGAGTGCTGGCATTGCTGGCTGAAATTTCTGTTCTACCTGTTTGGATTACAATTAGGATTTTCACACTTTTCCTTTGAAATTTCTTTACAAATTATCAATTTGTGCGAACACATTTTGGCCTGTTGGGGGGTTAAAAGACAAGCTTGCTAAGTTTCTTCAAGTGCACCACAGAAAGTTTCCAGGCAACGTAATATCCAGGCCTGCACCAGGACTCAAATACAGTAACTCTTGGGTACCCAGGGTCTTTTAGTAGTGTTTATACTTAGATCTATAGTTCTACTACTGGTACCAGTCACAGAGTATTCCGCACCCTGTGTAATCTAGTCCATCCTAGTGGGCCTCTTGCTTGGGTGGGTGCATTTATTGTTTTATGTATGGTGCACTGCTATATGAGGGACGTGTTTATTGATGACTTGCAAGTGCTCAACCTATTCATCCTTCTCCAGCTGCCCAGGCCTGGGCTAGTCAATAAACCACTGTTAACTGTTTGTATTTCTGTGTGCCCTCAGTTTGTACAGTCTGACTGAATTATTAGTATCAGGTAACAGCTGTTGGTGGTCCCCAGGGGGTGGTTTTGGCCAGTGTAAGGAGGTGGGTAGGTACTGCATCCCAGAGGGCGGTACTACACACAACATCTGGCCCACTATTTCTCTCTAGGTAGAGGCACCATGCTATTTATTATTTTAGGGTGAACCCCCTACTGCAGGAGAACGAATGCAACCACCTGAACCAGGTGTGCCCCATCAGTCACCAGGCAGTGGTGTGAACATGATCACCACACCAACCAGGGGGTCATGGCTACAAGGGCTGACATTTTGTGGCCAGGATGCCACTTCATCCCAATCATGTGGTGCTCTCCTTTTCTCTTCTTTTGTGCAATTAAATCTTTATGTTGGTTTCTTTGGGCTTTATGCACCCTTTTAAAAGAATTCTGCTTCCTGAACAGGCTGCTGCCTTTCTTGTTTTTAGCTACCATTAGTTCCATAGGCTGTTTACTGAACTTCCAGGGTAGCCAGCTGCTCCTAATGACAGAGGGAGTTCTGGCCCTTATAGTTTCAGTGGCTTGAACGTAATGAAACAAAGAGAAGAATTGTCATAAAAATCAACAAGAGGAGAGGCTCTAATCAATTTTTGTTTTCTGCCACCTGGATGGTGTATCGTATCTCTCTTTTCAAATTAAATGTGATTCTTCTGATCTCTTTAAGTAAACACTAAATGAGGAGGTAATGAATTGTACTAAATTGAAGTGCTATGTTGACCTGAGTATGACAGCCCTGGGCCCTTTGTACTAATTTTCCCGGTGGGTCCCTTGTACCACAATTCAACCACAGTAGGTATTATCTGGAGATTAGGGATGTACATGGGGTCAGATATTTGCTTTGGTTTCAGGGGCCTGATATTCTGTCTTCAAGACTACGGAGGTTTCCCTTCCTGGAGGAAGTCCTCTCCTTATAGCTTGATTTCTCCAGTCAAATAGATGCCATCCACGCCAAACTCCTCCCCAAACCAGGTGTACTGTACCAGATCGAATACTGTATCCTGCTCCCTGCCTGCCACGAGATGATGCCATCCATGCCAAACTCCTCCCCAAACTGGGTGCACTGCACCAGATCAAATACTGCATCCTGCTCCCTGCCTGCCATGAGATGATGCCATCCATGCCAAACTCCTCCCCAAACTGGGTGCACTGCATCGGATCAAATACTGTATCCTGCTCCTTGCCTGCCATGAGATGATGCCATCCATGCCAAACTCCTTCCCACACTGGGTGCACTGTACCAGATCAAATACTGTATCCGGCTCCCTGCCTGCCATGAGATAATGCCATCCATGCTGAACTCTTCCCCAAACTGGGTGCACTGTACCAGATCGAATACTGTATCCCACTCCCTGCTTGCCATAAGATGATGCCATCCATGCCAAACTCCTCCCCAAACTGGGTGCACTGTACCAGATCAAATACTGCATCCTGCTCCCTGCCTGCCATGAGATGATGCCATCCATGCTGAATTCTTCCCCAAACTGGGTGCACTGTACCAGATCAAATACTGTATCCTGCTCTCTGCCTGCCATGAGATGATGCCATCCATGCCAAACTCCTCCCCAAACTGGGTGCACTCACCGGATCAAATATTGCATCCTGCTCCCTGCCTGCCAGGAGATGATGCCATCCATGCCAAACTCTTCCCCAAACTGGGTGCACTGCACCGGATCAAACACTGCATCCTGCTCCCTGCCTGCCATGAGATGATGCCATCCATGCCAAACTCTTCCCAAACTGGGTGCACTGTACCGGATCAAATACTGCATCCTGCTCCCTGCCTGCCATGAGATGATGCCATCCATGCTGAACTCCTCCCCAAACTGGGTGCACTGTACCAGATCAAATACTGTATCCTGCTCCCTGCCTGCCATGAGATGATGCCACCCATGCCAAACTCCTTCCCACACTGAGTGCACTGTATCGGATCAAATACTGCATCCTGCTCCCTGCCTGCCATGAGATGATGCCATCCATGCTGAACTCCTCCCCAAACTGGGTGCACTGTACCAGATCGAATCCTGTATCCTGCTCCTTGCCTGCCATGAGATGATGCCATCCATGCTGAATTCTTCCCCAAACTGGGTGCACTGTACCAGATCGAATACTGTATCCTGCTCCCTGCCTGCCATGAGATGATGCCATCCATGCCAAACTCCTCCCCAAACTGGGTGCACTGCACCAGATCAAATATTGCATCCTGCTCCTGCCTGCCATGAGATGATGCCATCCATGCCAAACTCCTTCCACACTGAGTGCACTGTATCGGATCAAATACTGCATCCTGCTCCATGCCTGCCATGAGATGATGCCATCCATGCTGAACTCCTCCCCAAACTGGGTGCACTGTACCAGATCAAATACTGTATCCTGCTCCCTGTCTGCCATGAGATGATGCCACCCATGCCAAACTCCTTCCCACACTGAGTGCACTGTATCGGATCAAATACTGCATCCTGCTCCCTGCCTGTCATGAGATGATGCCATCCATGCTGAACTCCTCCCCAAACTGGGTGCACTGTACCAGATCGAATACTGTATCCTGCTCCCTGCCTGCCATGAGATGATGCCATCCATGCCAAACTCCTCCCCAAACTGGGTGCACTCACCGGATCAAATATTGCATCCTGCTCCCTGCCTGCCAGGAGATGATGCCATCCATGCCAAACTCTTCCCCAAACTGGGTGCACTGCACCGGATCAAACACTGCATCCTGCTCCCTGCCTGCCATGAGATGATGCCATCCATGCCAAACTCTTCCCAAACTGGGTGCACTGTACCGGATCAAATACTGCATCCTGCTCCCTGCCTGCCATGAGATGATGCCATCCATGCTGAACTCCTCCCCAAACTGGGTGCTGTACCAGATCAAATACTGTATCCTGCTCCCTGCCTGCCATGAGATGATGCCACCCATGCCAAACTCCTTCCCACACTGAGTGCACTGTATCGGATCAAATACTGCATCCTGCTCCCTGCCTGCCATGAGATGATGCCATCCATGCTGAACTCCTCCCCAAACTGGGTGCACTGTACCAGATCGAATCCTGTATCCTGCTCCTTGCCTGCCATGAGATGATGCCATCCATGCTGAATTCTTCCCCAAACTGGGTGCACTGTACCAGATCGAATACTGTATCCTGCTCCCTGCCTGCCATGAGATGATGCCATCCATGCCAAACTCCTCCCCAAACTGGGTGCACTGCACCAGATCAAATATTGCATCCTGCTCCCTGCCTGCCATGAGATGATGCCATCCATGCCAAACTCCTTCCCACACTGAGTGCACTGTATCGGATCAAATACTGCATCCTGCTCCATGCCTGCCATGAGATGATGCCATCCATGCTGAACTCCTCCCCAAACTGGGTGCACTGTACCAGATCAAATACTGTATCCTGCTCCCTGCCTGCCATGAGATGATGCCACCCATGCCAAACTCCTTCCCACACTGAGTGCACTGTATCGGATCAAATACTGCATCCTGCTCCCTGCCTGTCATGAGATGATGCCATCCATGCTGAACTCCTCCCCAAACTGGGTGCACTGTACCAGATCGAATACTGTATCCTGCTCCCTGCCTGCCATGAGATGATGCCATCCATGCTGAATTCTTCCCCAAACTGGGTGCACTGTACCAGATCGAATACTGTATCCTGCTCCCTGCCTGCCATGAGATGATGCCATCCATGCCAAACTCCTCCCCAAACTGGTGGCACTGCACCGGATCAAATATTGCATCCTGCTCCCTGCCTGCCATGAGATGATGCCATCCATGCCAAACTCTTCCCAAACTGGGTGCACTGTACCGGATCAAATACTGCATCCTGTTCCCTGCCTGCCATGAGATGATGCCATCCATGCTGAACTCCTCCCCAAACTGGGTGCACTGTACCAGATCAAATACTGTATCCTGCTCCCTGCCTGCCATGAGATGATGCCACCCATGCCAAACTCCTTCCCACACTGAGTGCACTGTATCGGATCAAATACTGCATCCTGCTCCCTGCCTGCCATGAGATGATGCCACCCATGCTGAACTCCTCCCCAAACTGGGTGCACTGTACCGGATCAAATACTGCATCCTGCTCCCTGCCTGCCATGAGATGATGCCATCCATGCTGAACTCCTCCCCAAACTGGGTGCACTGTACCAGATTGAATACTACATCCTGCTCCCTGCCTGCCATGAGATTATGCCATCCATGCCAAACTCCTCCCCAAACTGGGTGCACTGTACCAGATCAAATACTGCATCCCTCTCCCTGCCTGCCATGAGATGATGCCATCCATGCCAAACTGGGTGCACTGTACTGGATCAAATACTGCATCCTGCTCCCTGCCTGCCATGAGATGATACCATCCATGCCAAACTCCTCCCCAAACTGGGTGCACTGCACCAGATCAAATACTGTATCCTGCTCCCTGCCTGCCATGAGATGATGCCATCCATGCTGAACTCTTCCCAAACTGGGTGCACTGTACCAGATTGAATACTGCATCCTGCTCCCTGCCTGCCATGAGATTATGCTCAAAATGACCCTTCCATCATTTAATTATTGGGATCTGGTTTACAGTGTTTTCTCTAAGTATGCCTGTGCCATAGTGAACCCCATCACTCTTACTGTTGTTTTGCCCTAAACTGTGTCTCCCCCCCCCCGTACCCACTATGGCTCCTTATATGCCTACCTACCTCCCCTCTTCATGGAAGGTAGTAGTAGCAGTGTTGATCTTTACTGCAGCCAATCCAGGGTTGAGGTAATACAATATGTAGCACATACATAAACATGATATATACCACAAGGACCACGTGAAACGCAAATAACACAATATAAGCATATTACATACACAGAAAACAATATATGTATGCAAATTTAAAATTATTACAGACATACTGTATAATACTAAGCACAAATAACATAACAGTTCAAAATCCCAGAAATCAAATAGCTCATGAAGATCTAATGAATGAGATTGGTTAGATTAGCTAAAACATCGAGGATAATGTATGGTCATCGATGGTTAACCGGTTTAACCACTGAGAGGTTGCCAGGGTGACCATGTAAACCTCACGAGTGAAGCTCGAGAGGTTTATGTCACCGTGCGCAAACTGAAAGTTTGGATAACAAAATGGTTAATCCATCGCTGTACCATACATTAGCTTTTATAGTGTATGGTACCATTTCATTTTTTTAGAAAAGAAAGCAGTTCCTTACTGCTGGTTTTTTTTATGTCTCCACTGCTCTGCCCTCACCACTGCGGCAGTTTCAAGGTCGTTCGATCCAGCTGCATGTATGCCCAGACTGTTCCCGGTTGTTAACCCATCGATGTGACGTACCATCGATGGGTTAACAACAACATGATGTCACATCGATGGTAAAACGCTGTTATAAAAAGGTAGATTTCTACCTATAACAACATTCTACCATACATTATAATTAATATCATGATAGCCTTTATCCAGTTTCAGATGGAACACATTCATACATTAAAACCTAATACTCTTGACTTCAACACACGAGATACATTTCTAATAGTAAACACTGCACAATTGAATTAATTAACCTGAGAAATTATACCAGTTACCAGACAGGTTTATTATGCCAGTACAACCTATCATGACCCCAGCATGATTCCAAATACAAAACTATATTCCTGATAGGTTAACATTATTAATAACCTGGAAATATACCAGGTAATACTCAGCTGCTCACTGGTTAGTCAGTACAATGAACCCAGTTTAGCTACATATTTCGAATGTGACCACAAGCCCACGGTACAAAGCTATTTTGAATATTATAGTCTTTTTTTCTGGTTCTAACCAAACTTTATCTATTCCTGTTTAGTTAATTCTCTTGTGGGTTTGTCAAAGGAAGTAACTTATCATCAGGGAGTTGCACTGACTTGAAAAATTTAAACACATCCATTCTCATCCTTTTCTCTTTACCAGTGATTCTAACCTCAACACTCCCTTTCTTTAGTAAAAGAAGGTTCATTTGGAATTCTTCTCAGTGCTTAGTTTTGCACTGATTCTATTTGTTCGTATTTCTTCTTTGTCAGACTGAAATGCCAATCTATACCACAGTGTTCAAGGACAGGTTTATTTGTGTTTCATACATCAGCAACTCATTTGTCATCCCCCGCCTGCTTTAACACTGAAAGAAAAAAGATTCCTTTGTTAGACATACTGCAGATTTCATCAATATGGAAACCCTGCTTCAGAATACCTGAAACTGTGACACCCAGTAGTTTGGCAGTATCTAAGAACTGCAACTCTTCCATATAAAAGACACACGCTCCTCATCCTTTGTTCTTTTCAAAAGCCACTGGGAGCAGCCAGGTCTTACTATTATCAGTCCTCAAACTTCATGGCTATCTCTTGCCCATATTATCATCTAGTCTAAATCTTTCTGTAGATTCCCAGCCCCCAATTCTGTGGCTACTAAATAAGATACTGTTGTGTCATCAATGTAAAAAAAACAGAGGTCCCAATTTAGTACCTTGTGAAACGGAGGACTGCTCTCCCTTCCCAGGGAGGGTTCCAGGGCGTGCGCTGCTCCTGGATGGCCCCTGACAGTGGTCGGGGGCAGCACAAGGAACTTGCAGCATAAGCAGATGCGGGGCAGAGCTGCAGCAGATGTCAGCACATATGTGCCACTGACATCATTGCACGTCCATGCTCCGGGGACAATAAGCAAGTGAACCCCCCCCCCCGGAACCGGAGGCGATGAGGGGTCCAGTGGACTACACCCACATCCCCAATGCTGGGCCGACTCCCCAACAGCTGGCCGAGCCCCTCACCAGATGGACCTCTAATTTCAGAAAGGCTGCCAGGTAGGAGAGGCGGGCAGTCCGTGGGGCTGGAATGTCCAGTTGGGGGGTGCTGGAGTGGAGGAGGCTTCAGGCAGGGGAGTAGTGGCGTCAGTCCAAGTGACCACCTCTGAGAGATGCCCAGTCCTTGTGGGGAGCATAAAAAAAGTTGGAAGAACTATTTCCAGTGTCATTATTGTTAATTGCTCTAGCTCCTTTGGCACTGAGCAGAACAAATGTTTATCTCATTACACTTTTTTACAATTTCCGGTGTCATTGCTGTCTATAATACCTTGCACAATGGCATGCTCCCTTTACTATCTCCCAAAATATTTCTGATTTCTCACCACCACCACATTCTGGAGTCACCTGTCAATAAAGTCAGCACCTTTGTTAACAACACTTAATTCTTTCTCAAGGTTTTTGTCATTCTATTTACCCTGTTCCTATAAAGCTTATACAAATTCTGATTTACATTGTTCCTTGGCTGGCCTCTTGCCTCATCCCAACACGTTTTTGGAATTCCGATGTATTCCATGGTTTATCTGTTCCTGTCTTATTGATTTACAGTTTCGGAATTGCTGACCACCATGTTCTTTTAATCTCTTTTATCTCCCCTGCTGGCTTCTGGGGATATCCCCCATCAGATCCTCTTGCTGAGACACTAATTGGGGGGTGGGGGTGGGGTGAAATATCAATCTAAAAGGCTGCTCAGACATCTGGGTATAGGGCCTATAGGTGTTCCAGCACACACTGTGCAGCTAAAGTTTTTTTTTTGCCTCTTAGCTTTCTCCCTGCCTCGAGGCTGTGCTGTTGTGGTCATTATGGCAGCTAAGTACACACAGCATGGGCAAGCATTGCAATGACCGGCTCAAGCCTCTCCCTCCAGCACTGCAGGCTCCTTCTAACTGCACTGCCACCTGCGGTCACCCAGGTGGCAGTAACGCAGCAGGGGAAGCTGACCTCCCTCTCCGGAGAAGAAAAGCATCCCCCCTGGCATGCTCAATTCTTCTCCCTTCAGCTGGCACCTTACAATAAGAGCTTCTTTATGAACCCTGGCTGCTGGCGACACAGACACTATAGCTTTCATTGTGCTGATTGGTCAGATGCTAGCACTGTTTTCTTAATCTCATCATTAACTCTACTCCAGATTTCTTCAGAAGGCCCTTGACAAACTGCACATATTTCAGACTTTTTGTTACAAACCAATTGACCAACAATTTCTTGTTTCTTGGGGACTAAAATTTTTCATTTTAAAAATGTACGTCTTACCATCTCTTATGAAGGTGTGGAATTAAAGAGTACCTCATTATGATCAGATAGTCCAACAGTAGTCACTGCATCGAGGTTCTGATAGTATTCAGGCAAACTGGTCAGCATCGAATCCATAATAGATTTATTTCTCATTAGTTTGTCCACTAATTATTCCAAACCTTGAAAAGACCTCAACAAACCTACACGTAATCTGTTGAAGTCACACAAGGCAACTGGTTGTCCAGTTTTCCCCCTTCCCCCTCTCCGTTCATACCCTTTGAGACAATAATCACACCAGTTTTTTGGATTTAAATGGCCACAACCATATGTTTGTTCAATCTCAATTATTCCTAATACAGACTAGACGTGCGTCGAAGGGCGTCTCTCAGGCCACTGGTTAATTCATGAGGTCCAGACCCTCCAGGTAAGAGGCCTTGTGCCGTCCATGCTGGGCGAGGCCCTCTGCCTCCCCACCCAGTGTCTGACCCCCAGAGATTGTGGACTTCCACCGTGGGAAACCAGCCCTCAGGGGCTTGACACGGCAGACCCGCCTGCAGGCCTGGTGAGTTCCGGGGCATTTCCCAGTGACCTTGGCCATTCTGTATTGGGCGATGGCCAGGGTCCCCCTCCGAGAACACCAGTGTGAGAGGCCCCCATTCCATGCTGGGCATTGGAGGGCCCCCTTTTTCCCATTCCTGAGCTGGGCTAACCCAGCTCGCCCTTAAGCAACCTTGGAGAAACTCCCTATCCACCACAAACCCAATCTGTGTTCAGATTGGGTCCCCCAAAGCACATCATATCCCTTCCCCTTACCTCCCAGACTCCATACTGCCCCAACAGGCCCTTCCCTTGATCTCTAGGCCCCTTCTTCCATCTCTCCCAATAATGTGGCTAAAACCATTTGAATATTCTCACAAAATAAATCAATCCCCTTATCTGACAAACGAGTCCCATCTGGGTAGTACAGGTCCTTTGACTTCAGTGTAATGTGGTCATGTTTCACCACTTCAACAAGTAGTCGGCTCATGAAAGTCCCCATTTCATCCTTCAGTTTCATCCGTGTCATGTCCAGTCCCTTGCCTCTGGTCGTTTCCACCCACTGCTGTCTCTGTATGATGTGGGACCATATGATCCTGGTTGCCGGCATGCTGCACTGGATGGTGGCTATGTTGTCCTTCATTGCGTGTAGTAGTGTTATAGACTTCACTGCCCCCAGGTCATTTCCTGGATGACCAGGATATATGGGCATGTTTCCCTCCAGCACTCTTCCCTCATCCAGGGAATAAGCTGCTCCCAGTGCATGCCCCTGTGCCCCATTCAGTGTAACTCAACAGGTACATGGTGGAAGCTCAGGACTGGTCCCCTCACCCAGGACAGCTCATGAGCCGCTGCCCAGTGGATGAAAGAGCGCCCGCATATCCACACCCATTTCTGAGTTCCCTACTGATCTGTTTAATAGAACAAAAATATGTTAGAACACATGGGGGCAGTTATACCTTCTTACCACCTGTGACTTCCATCTCCCCAAACCCTTAATCTCTGCCTGTGACATTCCTCAGTTAGCTGCCCCTATCCATAAGGAATGTGTCCCATAATCGCCTGGCTCCTTATCTATTACCCCATATGTCTTCTGAAACATCCTGGTGAACTGAAACTGTGTCAGTGGTGAGCCATCCCTATGCCTGAAATATGCCCACCCTTCCCTCCGTGTCCCCGCCTCATACCTAGCAACACCCTTCTGATCCTCGACCCCATCCCCCCCCAGTCGCAGAAAGTCACTCATGTGCCCCTTGCCCATTGGTCAGTTTTAGACCTCCAGATCTGCACCAGGGCGCCCGCCCCCAACATCACATCTTCTGTATGTAAGCCCCGCCTCATTGGGTCCTGTCTGGAGGCTGCCGTGATCTCCAAGGTCCTGAAGGCCCCACAATATGCCAACAGGAAGGTCTCCCTGAACAGATGCCCCTCTTGCTGGCTTGAGCAAAGCGACGGCAAGACCCCCACCATGCATTCCAGAGTTTGAGGCCTCAATGGTCTCCTCTTATCTAGAACTCTTGGCTGTGACCTACCCCAGCCTTCCACTAACTTCCAGACCCTAAACACCTGAGTATAGTCCACCAACTCTAATGCCCTGCTAAACCACCCGACGCCCGATAGGTGGTGGCTTGCTGCCCCTACTGAGCTACCCTCCTCTTTAAGAGCCACCACAAACCAGCGCAGCTGCCTCTCCGGGATGGGTCACAACTAGTCCCAGCCATGGGCTTCCAAATCCTCAGGAACTCCTCCACTCCTCTCTTGTATGATTTCCATGTGCTGGGTGCCAGGGCCTGCTGCTGGGCTGTCATCTGCTCCCGGTGCCAAGGTCCTAAAATGCTGCCACTGCAAACGAGATAAAGCATCAGCTATACTGTTGTATTCCCTCGGCACATGCCAGGCCCTAAGCTGTATATTATTCAGCAAACACCATAGCACAAACACCCGGAGCAAGTCCCCAATTGGCCCAATTGCCCCCGTTGCCGAATGAATATGTGGACTATTCTTGTATTGTCTGACCTGAAAAGAACCCTCTTATCCCTCAGTCTCTCCCCCCACACTAGCAGGGATAACACTATTGGAAAACATTCCAAGAACATAACGTTCTTGGTTAAGCCCTGCTCGGCCCATGATTCCGGCCACCTCCCCATTAACCATGCACCCTGTAAAAACGCCGCAAATCCCTGACTCCCCCAAAGCATCAGTAAAGAGCTCCAGGTCTGCATTTGACACTTCCTCTTCGGGTCATGTAGTAACCCCATTAAATTCCTCCAGGAAAGTAGACCAGACCACCAGGTCCTCCTTCACCATAGGAGGGATTCTAACCCTATGATGAGAACGGCGGATCCCTGCAGTAATCTTCACCAGATGCCGCATGAAGGCCTGCCCCAATGGGATGGTCTGGCATGCAAAGTTAAGATGACCTAGCAGCTGTTGCGCCTGCCGCAGCATCATCTTCCTTGCCTGTCTAGCCTGAGTCACCAATAATCACAGAGCGTCTATCTTGTCCCTTGGCAACCTGCACACCATCTCCCCTGAGTCTATCTCTATTCCCAGGAAGGACAACACCTACATTGGGCCCACTGTCTTGTCCTCAGCGAGAGGTACAAGAAATCTCTGGCACACCCCTTGCAATCCCTGTAGCAGCCTTCCACAAAAGTATTACTCCCACAGGACCCAATGACCAAAAAATTGTCCAAATAGTGGACTATTGCCCCTTCCTGAAACCTCTGTTCTACAACCCACTGCAGGAAGGTGCCAAATTTCTCAAAGTAGGCGTAGGCGATAGAGCACCCCATAGGCATGCATTTGTCTATGTAATATGCCCCATTCACCTTCAGACCCAGCAGACTGTAGTTGTCTGGGTGGATGGGCAGAAGTTGAAAGGCAGATTCGATATCCACCTTTGCCATCTGAGCCCCCTGACCAGACCTTGCCACTTCACTCCCCGCTCTATCAAAAGATACGCAATGAACCGTGGTCAAGGCCCCCTTCTGGGAATGATACGTGAGTGATCATTCGATACTCACCCGGAGTGCTCTTTGGTACTACCCCCACTGGTGAGACCTGGAGATCCTCCAATGGGGGATGCTCGAATGAGCCTGCGATCTGTCCCAGCCTCCTCTCCTTTTTCAACTTATCCCAAACCACCTCTTGGTTCTCCCTTGTTGATTTCAAATTAGGAGCCTCGAAGCTCCTGCCTGGACCCGTCTATGGGATCCTAAACCCCTCGGTGAACTCTTCCCACAGTATACGTGCATCTTCCCTGATGGAGTGTCTCTCTAGCCACTCCTGCATTTCATCTGCCCTTATTGGTGTTACCACCTGATCCCGAGGTACCTTTTTTAACAAATCCCCCCTTTTTGTCCAGTGTTAATCCCTCCCCGGAGCTTTGGGTGAATGGATGAGGCCTCCCACATGCCAAGCATTCGTGGGCGAATTTGCACTTCGCCTGGGAGCATGCCCCCCTATTAAATTGATAGCACTGATTCCCCCCTTAACTTGTCCTACCCTGCTCCTTAATCCTTCCCCCCCGATCCCCCTTCACTGGGAGGCCCCAATCCATGCGTTGCACGTATGCCTTATCTGTGATGATATCCGCCCACAGTGGTATGTCCACCTGATTCCACTTCCTCCCTCCCAGGGTTCTTGGCAGCCGTAACCTGAAAACCTCATCATAATGTAACCAAGCCCCCCCCCGGGCAGTATGCATCCTCATGACCCACGCCCAATGGCTGAGCAGGCCACACCTGAGTTCTGGCTTCTCTCAACATAATACATACGTGTATATCAAATAGCCTGCTGACCAATTCTCAAAATTATTCTCTACCTGGGGGTTCTTTTCTTTGCCCATCTCTTTTTGTCCCCCTCCTTCTTCTCCTCATTCTCCCCTCTATGCAACAATCTAAATATGTCAACAAATTCCCACTTACGTATCACTGCCCTTGTCTTGTCCGACAAATGGGCCCCCACTTCTTCCACGCTGGAGTATGGGTGCTTAGGCACCTTTCCGGTTTTCCCAGCATCTACCCCTGTGCTATCTCCCTTACCCGAGCCCACCAAAATACTGGCCAGGTTCTTTAAGTCCCCTAGCACCTCATCCATTTTGGTGCCCCCTTACCCTGTGTTACCTGCACCCCCATCTTCCTCAGAGTCAGACAGGATAACTGGATTCCTTGGCCGCTGGTCTTTGCCCCCCCGTAGTCTCAGTTTCTGAATCACTACTTGACTATGGCAACCGGCAAATCCTATTGAATTTCGGAGGAGCCGACCACAGGGCCTTCCCCCTCGGCCGTTTCCCTACTCCCACAGGCAGGGTGAACCACCCTGATCTTCCTCAGACGATGACCCCGGCCCGTTCCTTGGCTTCTTAGAAAATGGGGGCTCGTGCCATGTCCGGACCCTGCTGGGCCTGAAAAGCACCCGACTGGGCCACCACCTTCCTTGCCTGGAACACCCAGTTCACCCCCATCCTCCTCAGAGGATGACTGGTATTCCCTTCTGGGCCTCTTGGGCAAAGAGGGTCCCGGTCATGGCCGAACCCCCCTTCCTGCCCGGCCTCGGTTGATGCCCTCTGAGCCTTGACCCCCACCTTGGCCCCTGAGGGTCTCTTTTCTTCACCTTCGGAGAATTCATACAATACCCTGGGCTTCTTAGGTTTTGGGTGCCTTGGTCCCCTGTATGCTCCTGACCCTCTAGGGTTCCAATTCAGCTGCTCCCCCCGGGATCCTCCTCAGGGTTCTCAGGCTTCTGCCCTCCAAGCTGCTCTTGTGGTGGGTCAATGGGAGCCTGGCCAGTACCCTCAACCTATCCCTAATGGTGCTACTTCCCACGTGTCTCTTACCTTTTGGCTGTGCCTTCAGCCAAGGATTCTGATTCCTGTGGTCCTCTGGTGTGTTCAGGCTCGCCTCCAGCCAAGCTGTTCCTCGCTTCCTCGCCATCCTCTCAAGTTGTGCTAGGAGAGCCTGCCTGCTACTGCTTAGTCTGTCGCCCAGGCCCACCATTCTCCACCTCCCAATCTTTACCTGGCTGAAGCAGGGTGAAGTATAGCCGTTTCTTTTTTTTTTTTTTTTAAATCGGACTTGGTTTACTGGACCAGAAAAAACCTGGAGTTAACGGATTAGTTCAAGATCCACCCGTATCAAATAAGGGCTGATGAATTCAAACCTTGGTCTCCGGGTTTGCAGCTCTGGGCCTTTAATCACTACACTATCCTGTCTCCAGAGGGGAAATTGTTTAATCAGGAAAGGCTCGCACAGCCAGAGCTTGTTCCCAGGTACAATCCGGGAGCCCCAGAAAATTGAGTGACTTGCTCAGGAACACATAGTACACTCAACTTGTAAGTGTGCAGCTCAGAGCCCTAACTTACTGTGTTCTGCTGCAGAGTCTCAAACCTTTAGCTCTCTGGGACACATCTATATTTATTTATTTTAAATCTGTCTGACACCCATAAAGTTACCACCTCCCTGGGGGCTTATTCCCTCAGGCACGGTGCCAGCCAGCCACCAGACCCAAGGACCTTCTCTGTCTCTCTCTCTCTCGGTCCCCACTGCTGCCAGCCCAAAACACTGCTGCCTACCAAACAACCCTGATCCCTGGGCCCCTTTGACTCCTTCGCTTTTTTTTTTTTTTTTTTTTTTTTTTTTTAAGTATTCTCACTCTGCCCAGTGTGACTCAGGAGAATCACTCTACATAAGCTGGGGAAAACCCCAGAACCTCCCAGTCGACTTATCTCCGGTAAGCTTTCTTCTTCTTTCTTTTTTTTTTAAACCTGAAGCAAGAGTTGGGGGAGGGCCTACCTCTCCTAGCTCCCCAGACTTGTGCTGTGCAGATGGACCAGCTGACTTCCCGCTGCAATTCACTGTTCCGACTCTCACCCGACTCCTGTATGCCACATGGCTCCTTCAGTGATCCTGGCGTGGTTCCTTCCTCAGAAGGTGCAGAAAAAAGAGACCACGGCTACCCTGGTGACTCTTTAAACTCGCCCTGCACCACTCTGCCCCTGCCTGTGGCCACCCAATCCCTTCTTTCATGGCCACCAGGACCACCCCCCCCCATCGCCTCACCTCACCGCCGACGGGGTCGCCAACCCCGGCCACCTGTATCACAGGAAACAGGATGGCAGGGGCTTGCCCAATCAGCCCAGGTGGTCCCGATCTCCGCCGACCATCTCGGGACATCCTTACAGGGAGGGGGGAAGCACGGACACCAATCCCCCTCACCCTGTCAATGCCTCAGGGAAGGCCCATTATGCCACAAGATAGGAATTTGGATTTGAACCTGTCCAGTGTTGAATTTAGGTAGTCTCACATACTTCTGTTGTCATTTCCTGGGGGTGATAAACAGCATCCAGCAATAAGGGTTTGACACCTCTCAGTGCTTGTTCCAAATTGATTTTTACTCACATAATTACCCCTGATCCATTTCCAATTCATCCATTTTGAAAAACAATTAATATAGTAATCTAATAATAATTAACATAATCTACTTAAAAAATGCTTAACCGCCTACTGCTAAGCATTTCTGGAAACGGTTAGTATTACCTTCTGATTTGCATGGCATTTTGCTATGCTATACCAGCTATTTAATTCCTTGCGCTTATTGGGAAGTGAACGTAAACTGTTTGCAAAGATATTTTTTGAAAGCCTGTTGCATTTATAATTTGCTTGTTGGCAATGCCAAAGACCTAGGTTCAGAAATAAGTCGAGATCAATAGGGGCCAGCTGCAGTGTCGACACTGATGCGCATGCTTGGAGTCACAGTTTTACTTTTCAAAGGCCATTTGTACCTAAAATAACCCTACTGTTTTTCCTTTTTTGTTGTTGTAATAAACTACTTTACTGAGATCAGTGTGCAATATAGAACAGATTTTAATGTTTACATGACATGGCTCAAAAACTACTATTTGTATCATGTACAAGTGCACTGGGTCATTGGCACATTTGATAGCTGGGGACATGCAGCAGCAACGGACTTCTGAAGAAAAGCTTGGCCTGAACAACAGTCACTTCATTTACAGAAAAAAACAGATTTATTAGCAAAACGTGATGAACCACTTGACCAGATATGCCATAACTGATAATACAGCTGGCAACAGGTACCAGTTTTAATCCTTGCTGTGCCATGGACTGATATATCAGTCCAGAATTACTATACGTTGTAATTCTGTAGGCAGCCTAAGGGTTAATTCATCTTCTTCCAAGTTGTGTTAACAGGGTGTGCTTTGAAACAACTGAGAAGCTGCATGGGATATACTATATTGGACTAGATATCTGCAACAAATCTCTCTCTTGCTTACATCTGAGGGAAATTGTCCTTATTTTACAGTCTTACATTGGTATTGCTTTGTGTTTAATTATTTTAGTTTTTAATTCAGGAAGGAGGTTTTCAAAACTGCTTATCTTGTGAGCATCTTCAGAAGGGTTGAAATAACTGCATATTTGATTTTCCTTTGTGGTTAACAAACCATCAGGCTGTTTTGGGGCTGGGGAGGTTTACCTGTGTCTGACTTGGATGTCTGGATTTTTCTCTGTTTAATTAGCAGCGTATTTTCTCCGTCAAATTGTTGTGTAGGGCATCTTTCTGACAGGAAGGCACTCATCGCAGCGGTGGGTCAGAGCTTTTAGCTGATTGTTTCGTGAGGGCACAGTTTAGGCCCAACCCCTTCCCACCCTCACCCCACCCACCCTGGAAATAGTTCCTTTATACTTGGGGTTCTGATATCATTTCCTCAAAGAGTGCAAGGTGCATATCACTGTCATATCCTCTCTAGCACACTGCACTGACAATATAAGCATACACATTGTATAATATATATATTTCTATATAACAAACCAATCACACACACACACAAAACAACAACAAAAAAGTAGATAAACATGTGGGAGTAGTGCAATGTAATGGCTGTGGGGCAGCAGTCTTCGGGAGTCCTTCTGGAGGCTGAGATGCTGCCCTATTTGCGAGACAACTCTCCTGCCCTGAGGGAGGAAGTTGCCAGTCTTCAGGCCACACTGGACAGTAGTAAGGAACCTTCCCCAGGCCACACTGGACAGTAGGAAGGAACATCCCCATCCAGGGAGCACCAGAGCCACCACCACTATCTCAGAGGTTGGAGAAAGCACAGCAGTTGGACCACAGTGGGCTCAGGGAGGGTGAGGATGGTGGAACAGAGGCACACCAATCAGTTGTTCCACTCCACAATCCATACACCATTCTGGGGAGCATAGCTCCCCTATGGATACACAGAGAGACTAAGAGGCTGAGACAACTTTCACAAGGGAGGCCCACAGGAAGGAGGCAGAGGACACCCCAGGAAAGGAAGCAGCTCCTGGTGGGAGACTCAATTATTAGGGGGATAGAACTGGGGGGAGCAGGGAAAACTGAAGTAAGGTGCCTGGCTGGTGCCATGGCTTGGAGGGACAGGAAGCGCATCCTCAGGATCACGAGAACAGCTGCACGGGAGTCTGAGCTGGATGTCATTGTCCACCTAGGGACAAATGACTTGGCTCATCATGAGATTAAAGCAGTGCAGAAGGACTTTGTAGAGTTGGGAGGGTCTAAGACAAGTAGCACACACAGTATCCTTCTCAGAGGTGCTGCCTGTCAATGGCATGGGGAGGAGAGGTACTTTGCACCATGCAGTTTAATGAATGGTTGAAAAAATGGTGTGAGCACAGGGTTTGGCTTCACTGGGGACTGGGGTTCCACCTGAGGGACACCAGCCTATACTGGCAGGATGGTCTGCATCTGTCCAGGAAGGAACAAGTCTTTTGAGCAATCGGTTTAAATGCTTCATGGCAAGCTTTTAAACTAGTCAAGGGAGGCACTGATAAGCAGCAGGAAAATCCCAGCCTCTCCCTAAAACAGGGTACTAAATGAGAAAAGACGAGGTAGAAAGGTCTGTGGGGATGCTGCAACAGAAGGTAAAGCCATCAAAAATGGAGAGCAATGAGTACCAATGCCCATAGTCTGGGTAACAAACTTCCTGAATTAGTGGCCTTGATGGAGGAGGAACATCTGGATATCATGGCAGTCACAGAAACATGGTACACAAAACCATGACTGGGACGTAAACATACCAGGATACACTATCTACAGGGGGACAGGGAGGGTAAAAGAGGAGGAGGAGTAGGTCTTTACATAAGGAAGGAATCAAAGCAACAGAACAAAAGGGTAAACAGGGAGGAGGAGAAGAAGCACTGTGGGTAAATTTGGAGACGGGCAATGGCACCACAATCCGCACAGGGGTTGTATACAGACCCCCTTCTCAGGGGGAGGAAATGGATAAGGAAATGATAGAAAGTATACTTAGAATGGCAGAAAAAGGGGAGATATTGCTGATGGGTGATCTGAATATGCCAGATGTTAACGACTGCAGTTGCAGCAGCCACTTCGAAGAGTGGGGTTATTCTAGATGCCCTACAGGAGGCATGCCTTAGACAACTAGCATTGGAGCCCACTCGAGAGGGAGCAATCTTAGACCTGGTTCTCTCAAATGGAGATGGAGAGAGGATCACAGATGTAGAAGTGGGTAGCCATCTGGGAACTAGCGACCATTGAACAGTATGGTTCACAATAAACACAGCAATAGAGTCAAGCCATACAAAGGCAAAAGTACTGGACTTTAGGAGGGCTGACTTTGCCTAAAATGGTGCGTGCCTAAGGAATGCACTAGCAAATGAGCAGGAAGGAGGGTGGAAGAACAATGGAGAATAATAAAAACTGCCATCACAGAGGTAACGAGCCTTTGTGTGAAGCAAATAAACAAAACAAAACGATGTAAGAAACCACTATGGTTCTCAAAGGAAGTGGCAGTGAATGTTCAAGAGAAAAAGAAAGCATTCAGGAAGTACAAGGAATCACAGAAGGAGCAGGACAGAGAACTGTATCAGTTAAAGCAAAAGGATGCTGGGAAGGCAGTCAGAACAGCAAAGGCCCAAACCGAGGAAAAAATAGCCAACTCAGTTAAGAGGGATAAACCTTTATAGTACATCAGGGAGCGAAGGAAGACCAAGGGAGGATAGTGAGGCTTAATAAAGGGAGGGAGGGTGGGCAGAGGAGACTGTGAAAGGCAGAGATACTAAACAAATATTTTTGCTCAGTACTTACAAATGAAGAGGGGGAGGTACCTAAAACAAACAGTAGAGACACTCTGGATACAGAAGATGATACCAGCCCATTTACAGAAGAAAGGGTTCTGAAAGAACTCTTAAAACTGAAGGTGGACAAAACAATGGGGCCTAATGGGATTCATCCCAGAATTCTAAAAGAACTAAGGGTAGAACTAGTGACACCACTGACTACCCTCTTTAACAAATCATGGGAGGATGGGGTGGTACCCGAGGACTGGAGGAGGGCAGATGTGATTCCCTTCACAAAGTGGGAGCAAGGCAGAAGCAGGAAACTACAGACCTGTTGGTTTAACCTCAGTGATAGGAAAATGGTGGAATCACTTCTGAAGGAAAGAACTGTCCAGTATCTAGAGAGGCCAGAGGGCACAAGACCCAAGGCAGCATGGATTCACAGCGGAAGGTCATGCCAGGCCGAATCTGATAGATTTCTTTGACTGGGTGACCAAAGTAGTAGATCAGGGAGGGCTGTGGACATGGCCTACCTAGACTTTAGCAAGGCATTTGACACAGTCCCACACAAAGATTAATATACAAGTTAGCCAGCCTGGGAGTGGGTCCCACGATGACAGCCTGGGTAAAGAATTGGCTGGAGAATAGGACACAGAGAGTAATAGTAAATGGAGTCCACTCCGAAGAGGGGTTACTAATTGGGGTACCGCAGGGGTTCAGATATTAGGACGGTCCTCTTCAATGTCTTTACAAGCGACATTGCAGAGGGACTGGAAGGAAAGTATGTCTCTTTGCAGATGACACAAAGATCTGCAACAGAGTTGATGCACAAGGTGGGGTGGAAAGGATGAGAAGGACTTGGCAAAGTTAGAGGAATGGTCAAATGTATAGCAGCTTAGATTCAATGCTAAGAAGTGCAAGGTAATGCACCTGGGAAACAAAAACCCAGGGGAAGAGTACACAATGGGGGGTGAGATACTAACAACAACAAAAATGGAAAGGGACCTGGGGGTAGTCATATCAGATGACCTAAAGGTGGGCAAGCAATGTGAGAGGGCAGCAAGGAGGGCTGGGGGATACTGGGATGCATAGGGAGAGGCATCACCAGTAGAAAACAATAAGTTATTATCCCTCTGTACAGACAGCTGGTGAGACCCCATCTGGAGTACTGCGTGCAGTTCTGGAGACCCAATCTCCACAAACACATAGACAGGATGGAAGCTGTCCAGAGGAGGGCAACTAAAATGGTGCAGGGTCTGCACCGGAAGACATATGAAGAGAGACTAAAGGAGCTTAATATGTATAGCCTCGAGGAAAGGAGAGAGAGGGGGACATGATAGAAACTTTCAAGTACCTCAAGGAATCAACAAAGTCCAAGAGGGTAGCATCTTTCAAAAAGAGGTGTGCAAGAACAAGGGGCACAATTTGAAGATAGAGGGGCAGCTCAGAGGTAATTTAAGTATTTTTTTCACAGAGAGGGTTGTGGATGCATGGAGCGGCCTTCGGAGGAAGGTTGTGGAGTCAAAAACAGTGGTGGAATTCAAGCATGCATGGGACAGTCATAAGGCCATTCTAGGGGGTGGGGGTAGAAAGAAGTAGGCTGCTGGTTAACTAGGATCTGCAGCTTATCCAGTAGGTAGGGAAATGGGCAGACTGGGTGGGCCGAGCGGTCCTTATCTGCCATCAAATTCTATGTTTCTATGTAAGGTAACACAATTCCCCAAAAAGTTGATGTCACTTCAAGTGAATTATTTTTGTCAGTCTGCTACTACTATATAGTAAATGTCGTTTTTTTTTAGTTTATTTATTTATTTGAGTTTTGGTAGCCAGGTAAGTCCACTGAGACAACTGCAATCCCTTTTCGGAGGTGACCCGAAAGTGCAGTATGTATACAGTATGGTGCTTTAACATAGCAATGACAGTTATAATGGAAAAATTGATATACAGTGTTCAGTGATCCACAGAATTATGATATAGACAGATACAACCATAGGTTTATGAAATAACAAGCAGGCAGGTTACACAGTAGTGCGACAAATACATGACACAATCAAGAGAAAATTGTTAGCTAATGATATTAGCTGCAAGAGGGTTAACCAACAGCAGTTATGTTTAAAGGTGAAGCACAGAGGGCAAGGTAAGAAGCCAGGGTTAGGGGAAGATCAAGGACGAGAAATAGACAGAGCTGTTGGGGTTTAATGTTACCGGTAGCAGGAGCAAAGTGTAGAGACAGAGAGAAAAGAAAGCAAGTTGGATTGGAACTTAGGGAGGGTGCAGCATGACAGAATGGATGGAGGAAGGGAGTTCCAGTCAGACACAGCTGCGCAGGTGAATGATTTACGGGCCACAGCTAATCGCAGTTTGGGCATTATGAGAAGGGGGAGGGAGGCAGGTCTCAGGGTTCGTTAAGGTTGTCTTAGATGAATAGACTCACTGAGGCAAGGAGGAGTATGTTTGTGGTCTAGCTTGTGCAGAAAACTCAGGGTGGCATACCCTAGTTTAGATTCATATGATAATCAACCCAGGGAAGAGAGAGTACATCACAGTGGTGGTGACGGGCACTGACCCCCAGGACAAACCTATCCACCCTATGGTAAGTCTGTTTGAGAAGCAATAAAGTAGTAGTGTTAGTTGTGAGCAGAAACAGAGCACCATAAGATAGAAGTGGGAGAAGAGAGGAGGATGCAATCTTACGACAAGAGGCTGAGGTGAGAAAGGGGCGGATATGATAGAGAAGGCCTAGCTTTCGGTTCAGAGATTTGATTAGGATAGAGACATGAGCATTAAGGGATAGCGAGGTATCCAAGGTGATGCCCAGGTATTTAAAGGTATGGACAAGTTGAATCACCATTGAGGGAAGTATTCCTGAGAGGGGGGGATGTTAGAGGAGGAAGAGGATGGATGGGAGAATAGCATACTTTTTGTTTTCTTGGTGTTAAGAACAAGATGATTTCATATAAACCATCCTTCAAGAGCAGCAAAGTCAGATACTAGCTTCAAACAACATGAAGTCTTGCTATATTATGACAATTGCAGTTTGTCCCACCATTAGAACTGCCCCGGAGGTGAAATAGTTAAATTCCATGCCAGGCATGGAACTTGGAGCGCGAGCTCGGTTAGAGAAGCTCTGTCTGTGTAGTTTCAAACTGAAACTGTCAGATTCTTTACTCCGCCTCACTGAACAGTCGCTCCGGAGTTTCTCCTACTGCTTGGTTCATTTCTCAGTTTAAACAGTGTTTTCTCGGTTAAATTCAACCGCAGTATTATTATTTTAACACAAACCGATCGGTTCAAGCTCTGTCTGTGGTATTGTAAGTAATAGACAGGTTTATTTCTGTGTGGAACTTAAATGTTTATCGGTTTGGTTTGAACCGATCAGGTTGTTTTAAAACTTTAAAATCAAGCATCTAAAAGCTTTAGAGTGCGGTTCCCAGTTCTTATCGGTTCTACAAAAGCAGTTTCATTACGTTTTTTCCCGCGACCAGTGACACGGTTGGGAACTGATAAAGTGTCTTGCCTGGCACTGCGTTAAAAGGGAAGTTTTTGGTTAGCTGGCATTATGTCTGGAGAAACCCAAAAGAAAAACCGGGCCCACTGGGTTTCAACACTGTGTGTCTGTGGGGAAGCCTTTGCCAAGGCTGACCCACACACCACATGTGTATATTGTCTGGGGTTTGACCACCTCAGTTCAGACTGCCAGATTTGTAAGAATTTCCCTGCAGCCACCCTGGATAAGAGAGTTGGCAGGCTCAGGGAACGAGAGGCCAAAAAGTCCACTGACCCGGATGGGCAGTCCGGTTCGGTGCCAACCGAACCGGAGGGAGTGCCCTCTGACCAGGGCGAGACTTCCTCGGCCAAACGTAAAGCTGACTCTGAGGAGCCAGTTCCAGCAAAGAAAAATAGGAAATCAGCAGGTGTGGAGTCTAAAATTCCTTCTCCAACTGCTGCTGAGATAACAAGAGCTATACAAATTGTCCAGTCACTTTCTCCGGTTCCGTCCGAACCGCCACTGTCTGGTAAAAGGTCGGTTCGGCCGGTTCCACCAGTTCAAGAATATGATGTAGAAGAGTTTTACGAACCAGAGGAGGGGGAGGATGACTATGAACAGTATGAATGTGACTTTGAGAGTCTGGGTGTGCCCATTGAACCGGACATCTCCCCAGACAGACCTTTAGAATCTCCCCCTACACTTTCTGAGTCCCCTTCTCACTTTATGTTTTATAAAAAGGTTGCTGAAACCCTCCAGCTCCCATTGGAGGAAGTTGTGGATGAGCAAGAGGAACCTGATTTTGTAGAAATGATGGATATCCCAGAGTCTAGGAGATTGTCTGTCCCCTTACATAAGTCATTTAGGAAACAAACAATAAAAATTTTAAAAGCTCCTAATTCTGTGCCTCCTGTGGACAAGAAGATGGACAGGAGATACACTTTGTCAGGTCCTGATACAGAATTCCTGTCACAGCAATGCAGTCATGTTGGAGTAGTTCAGGCTGCAGCCTGTGATAAGGCTAATATTCCCTTGGCTTCACATCCTCCTGACAAGGATTCCAGGAAGATTGATGCCATGGCTAAAAAACAATACATGGCAGCGTCCTTGGGACTCAGGCAAGCAAATTACATGGCTTATGTGGCAAGATACCAAAAATCTAGATGGGACACTGTCATGGCTTTGGCCAAACAGGCCCTTGGCCAGCTTGCTAGGAGCTGGAACAAGTGGCTGCTGATGGTATTGAGGCATCCAAGGTGCAGTTCCATGCTGCTGTGGATTTTAATGATGTATCCTCTAGAGTCATGGCTACATCTGTGGCTTTTGAGGTTGGCTTGGCTCAGGTGTACTAGCTTGTCACAGGATACCCAGACTAAGGCTATGGATTTTCCTGTGGTAGGAAATTCTCTGTTTGGGGAGCAGACAGAGAATTATATGAAGAAAATGGATGAATATAGGACAACCTATAAGAGTGCTCAGACCAAGGAGCGGCAAGCCATTCCTCAGAGGCAGACCCCCAGGGGTAGAGGTAGGCCTTTTCACAGGCCTTTTTACCAAACCCAGGCCTCCTCTGCTTATGCTCAGAGGAGGTTCTTCAGAGGGAGAGGCAGACGGGGTGCAAGCAGGCCTGCTCCCACCCCTCAGCCTAAAGCCCCTGCCAAACAGGCACCCTGATGGGGTGCCCAGGGCAGATTCTCCATTACCTGTAGGGGGCAGGTTGGCTTACTTCGTTCAGAACTGGGAGTCCTAACATCAGACAAGTGGGTCCTGGAAGTAGTAAGCCGGGGTCTGGTTCTCAGCTTCAAAAAATTTCCAAAGATGAGAATCAGATCTTTTCCACCTGCAAACCCTCTAGAGACCTTTGCCTTAGAAACAGAAGTCTCAACCCTCCTGGCTCTCAGAGCTGTAGAAATGGTTTCTCCCCTACACCAGGGCAAGGGTCTGTACTCCAGGTACTTCCTTACCCCAAAAAAGACAGGCGAATGGCGGCCCATCTTGGACCTAACATATCTAAACAAGCACCAAACCAAAATTCAAAATGGTGACCCTGGCAATGATTTTACCTTCTCTAAGGCCAGGGGACTGGCTAGCTTCCCTGGACCTCAAGGATGCCTATTTCCATGTTCTCATCAGAAGCTCCCACCGAAAGTACCTCAGATTCGAACTGCCCTCAGGCCATTACCAGTTCAGAGCAATGCCCTTCGGCCTTACCTCTGCCCCAAGGGTATTCACAAAATGTCTAGCAGTAGCAGTTGCTCATTTAAGAAGGCAAAAAATTGCCATCTTTCCCTACCTAGACGACTGGCTCATTGTAGGTCAGTCTCAGACCAGGTCAAATCACACCTGCAAGTTACCCAGCAGCTGCTCACCTCTCTGGTTTTCTTCTCAACCTTCCAAAGTCAGTTCTGGAACCTGTCCAGGTGCTCACCTTTATAGGTGCAGAATTGGACACAAAGCAGGCCAGAGCCTTCCTGCCCCTAGAAAGGGTAAGGAACCTAGTGGCCCTGGCCTCCTGCTTCACCCTGCAGGTCTCTGACCAGCAAGGCTTCTTACAGCTACTAGGACACATGGCTGCTTCCACAGCTGTAGTGCAGAGCAGGTTTCAGATGAGGGACATTCAGTTTCATTTGAGAGCCTTCTGGTCCCAAAGGAAAGATCCCTTTCCAAGTTGATCCCAGTGACTCGAACCCTGATCCAGGCCCTTCAGTGGTGGCAGGATCAGAGCAATTTGAGACTAGGGTCCCTTCATCCCCCTATCTCACTCCTTGACCCTTACTACAGATGCGTCCCTTCTGGGTTGGGGAGCTCACATGGGCGACCTCTCCACCCAGGGAGTGTGGTCCCCTCAGGAATCTCTGCTCCACATCAATTTGCTGGAACTCAGAGCTGTTTTTCTAGCACTTCAGGTGTTTTCTGCATCTGTTCAGAACAAAGTGGTACAAGTCAGAACAGACAACACCACTACAATGTGGTACATCAACAAAGAAGGGGGCACTCGGTCTTCGGCCTTGTGCACCGAGGCAATGAAGTTGTGGTCTCTGGCTTATTCCCTGAACACTTCCCTCATAGCAGTTCACCTCCCAGGAAAGGACAATGTCCTGGCAGATGCTCTCAGCAGGATTTCCCAGGGCCATCACGAATGGTCTCTGGATCCCCAAGTACTGGGGATAGTTTTTGCCAGATGGGGCACCCCTCAGATAGATCTTTTCGCAGCCCCAGACAATCACCAACTTCCACTGTTTTGTTGCAGGCCCCCAGTGATGGGCTCAGTCCCCCTGGATGCCTTTCTCCTAGATTGGGAAGGGAAGTTTCTATACGCCTTTCCCCCCTTCCCTCTCCTATTCAAGGTGCTAGTCAAAATCAGATCCCAGCCTTGCAGGATGATTCTGATTGCTCCAGATTGGGCCAGACAGCCCTGGTACCCACTCCTTCTGTCTTTAGCAGTCCATCTTCCCCTGTGTCTCCCCAGGAATCACAACCTGTTAACCTGTGCCCAGGGGAGAGTTTGGTATCCGTATCTTAAATCCCTCAACCTCAAGGCCTGGCTCTTGAGGAGTTAAAATTTGCTGACCTACACCTTTCTCAGGGTGTTCTTGAAATCCTGAAGGCTTCTTGGAAGCCTTCCACTAGGGCTACTTATAACTCTAAATGGAAAAGGTTTTCCATCTGGTGTTCTAGAAACATATTTCCCGGAATCTGCTGACTTGCCCATTGTTTTGGACTACATGGTCCATCTTAATTCTTTGGGTCTGAGACCAGCTACCCTGAAAGTACATTTGGCAGCTGTCTCTGCCTTTATTTCACAGGAAACCCTCCTCTCTTTCCGCTCACCCTGTATTCTCCAAGTTTTTAAAGGATTACTTCATACTAATCCACCTTTCAGGGACCCGGCCCTGCCTGGGATCTTAATGTTTGCATTGCCCAGTTGATGCAACCCCTTTGAACCTCTGTCTTCTGCAGAGCTTAAGTACTTGACTTGGAAAACTGTTTTCCTAGTAGCTATCACTTCTGCCAGGCGCATAAGTGAGTTACAAGCTTTGTCAGTAGAGACTGACTTTATTTCCTTCCACAGGATAAGGTAGTCCTTAGGACTAACAGGAAGTTTTGCCTAAGGTAGTTTCAGATTTCCATCTTAATCAATCTATCTCCTTCCAGTGTTCTTCATTGACCATTCCTCCTCTGGTGAGAGGAGGTTGCACAGATTTAGATGTTAAGAGGGCCCTAAGTTACTATATAGGCGTACCAAGGGTCACAGGTTCGAATCCTCCAACTTTCTCACTTATGGTGAGGTTGGGAAAGGAAACCTGCCACTAAGAGATCCATTGCCAGGTGGATTGTCTCTTGTATCCAATTTTGTTATCAAAAACTGGGAAGGTTCCCCTTCAGGCCTGAGGGGCTCACTCTACCAGAGGTACAGCTGCGTCTCTAGCTGCTGCCAGAGACATCCTATCTTAGAGATATGTCAAGCAGCTACTTGGAAAAGCGGTACACACTTTCACCAAGCATTACTCCCTGGATGTCCAGGCCAGGAGGGATGCTCGGTTTTGACAACCCATGCTTCAGAGCCTATTCCTAAGTAGGTTCTGTCCCTCCTCCATGGAGGTACTGCTGTGTAGTCTGCAATTGTCATAATATAGCAAGACTTCATGTTGTTTGAAGAAAAATTACTCACCTTAGTAATGTTGTTTCTTCTAATGGAGTCTTGCTATATTATGACCTCCCAACCTGCCCTCTTAGAACTTCTACTTGGGTATGGGGTGGGCTGTCCAGTGTGGGCACTTGGTTATGCCCATTTTATATTTTCCACCCCTTTTTCTTGGGGTTTTGGGGTGTTGTGTTTTGTTTTACCTTATCTTATCTTATTTTCTGGCCCCTGACTTGAGTCTTTGTGTTGGGACCAGGAATATGTGTTAATATTTAGGTAGCCAGTTGGCTAGTGTAGGTTACAGCTTCCACACAGAAACTTAGTGAGTTTTTGCTCGTAAAGATCTGACAGTTTCAGTTTGAAACTACACAGACAGAGCTTCTCTAACCGAGCTCGCGCTCCAAGTTCCATGCCTGGCATGGAATTTAACTGTTTCACCTCCGGGGCAGTTCTAATGGTGGGACAAACTGCAATTGTCATAATATAGCAAGACTCCATTAGAAGAAACAACATTACTAAGGGGAGTGATTTTTTCATACTGTTGATCCAATCAACATCAGAAGAGGAATGATATATGATTGCGTCATCCGCATAGAGGTGCACGGAAGCCTCTCCACAGTTATTTGGCAGATCATTAATAAATAGGGAGAACAGCAGTGGCCCAGTATGGAACCCTGCAGTACTCCGTGAGTTATTGATCTAAGGCCCGAAAGAGAACCAGCCCACTTGATCCTTTGTGAGCAGCAGGTGAGATAACTTTGGACCCATGCTAAGGCACTGGCATCAAGGCTGAGAACTTATAGCTGCTGAAGCAGGAGACTGTGGTTGACCTAACCGGGTCAAGTGTTTTTGTGAGGTCGACGAAGATGGTGCCAGTGGCAAAGCCCTGGCCCATAGCCTGTAGCAGCTCAGAAGTGACTTTGATTAAGGCAGTGAGGGCACTATGGTTCTTTCTGAACCCATGCTGGTAGGGAGATAGTAGGTTATGGTGTTACAGGTAGTTCTGGAAGTGATTGTATATGGTACACGCCTGAATTTTTGCCAATGGACAGAAAATGGAGATGGGTCTGAAATTTTCGACAACAGTGTTAGGCCCACCCTTATGAATGGGCACCACCATGGCAATCTTCCATTTGTCTGGGACAGTGCTTGATAGGAAGGACTGGCTGAACAGATCATGAACAAGGCGAGCAAGGGCAGGCGTTCCCAACTTGAGAAACTCAGGCTCAAGGGTGTCATGATCTGGTAAGCCATCAGGCTTCAGCTTAGCAAGGAGACATCGGACCTCACTGAGGGAAGCCAACTTCAGCTGGAATGTGGGTCAAGCCCCAGTGTCATCAGAAGACAGTGGGGCTGAGAGGGGTAAGGATGAGTTGGGAAAGAGCGAAGTGTATTTGTGGAGCTCAGTAAAAAATTCATTGTATCCAGCAGTGATAGATGGGAGGTCTGTTAGGACAGAGCCCTGGGCAGTGAGGGGGCTAGCAAGTTCGGCAGCCTTCCCCTTGATAAGAGAATTAACCTACTTCCAGAACTCCTTGGGATTACAGAGGTGCTCAGTTTGGAGCATTTTGTAGTGTAGGCATTTGGCTTTCAGGAGGGAGTTTTTGCAATTATTTCTAAGTTGTATTTAGACTTGCCAGTCGGAGAGGGCAGCCCACTACCTTTGTAAGTCAACCAGGCACAGTCTTGAGAGGACGTAAGCTTCTTAAGGTACTTTGTGAGCCAAGGCGCCTTTATATCCTTAGATTTTCACCTTTTTAGGGGAGCATGACTATCAACTATTCGGGAGAAAGCGGATATAAAGAAATCCAGGGCTGAGTTGATGTCAGTGTTAATTGGGCCTCAGTCAGCATCATTGACAGAGGCAAGAAAGCTACTAGTGTCAAATCTGGACATATCCCTGACCAGAGTGATCTTGGGGGGGGGGGTTGGGGAGGTTATTCCTCCAGATGCAGAGAGCAGAAGAATGGTCACTGATGCTCTCCGAGAGAACTCCTATGGATTTAACCTTAAGAGGGCAGTTAGTAACCACCCACTCAAGCACAGTGTGTTTTCCAGACTTTGTATTAATACGCATGGGATCATGAATGACCTGAACCAGGTTAGAATCTGCAAGAGATGCATGCACCTTATCAGCGGAGAGGTTTAGTCAATCAGTATTAAAGTTGTTGCAAAGTACGAGGTCATGATGAGGGAGATTGGCAAGGGAGGTAATGAAGGGAGAGAGACAGATGGAGGCTTTTTTGGGGGACAGGTAGGCACCTCCACCGATTAGCTTTCTGACACTACCAAGAGTCAGGGAAAGGAATGGGGATTCCATGGCAGGAGACCCAGTGTCAGGCTCAGGGAGTTCAGTGGCATCCACATCAGACTGAGTATACATAAGAACGCCTCCTCCCCTTTTACCCAACCTATCCTTCCTGAAGCAGTTATAGCCAGGTAATGCCACCTCATGCTGTTTGATGGCAGGCTTAAGCCAAGATTCTGAGATGCATAGAATGCCCAGAATTTTCTGAGCATTCCTGGCTTCTAATTTGGCCATTTTAGGGTGGAGACTCCGTACATTCAAATGTGCTATTTTCAGGCCTTTGGGAGGGGGTTGAGCACCAATTGTAGGGACAGGTAAAGAGGTGGAGTATGAGAGCCTGTGGTTAAGCTCAATATCCCCCACTCGAACTAAGAGAAGGAGAACAGATATGCAAATCCAGAAAGAAGTATGAAGAAGTTGCACACTAAAAGCAGCTGGAGGGATAGATGCACACAGCCGTTTGCGAACCCAAAGATAACAGCGCCTGGCATAGGAAGACACGGGATACATAAGAATAAGCTTAAAGGATCCAGAGTAATGTGACATGGTGGGGCAAGAATACTGTCCCGAGGGGAGTGCTTTAAAGATACAGCAATAAAATGGTCTGCACATTAGAGGAATATGAGGCAGGGCAAGGTAACTAGCCAGCCAAAGTTGCCCATGATAGAGGGTTTTAGGTATGAAATTAAAGAGAGATAAAGGTGTATGGTATGGGGACCTGGAGGAAGACAGTGGGATAAATTAGACGTAAAGTGGGGTCAGACGGAGGTCAGAATATAACACCAAATAGGATTTAGAGTGGAGGATAGAGATCACGTTGAGGCTAAAATAAGATGGTCAAGATGGGGTGAAAAAAATCTTGACCGTATGCTGGCAGGACTAAAGAGCAGTCAGCCTTTACATATATTTAATAAAACCGTTAACATTCAGTATGAGATCATCCTGACAGCATTAATTGAAGTAGCAAGTAATCAGCAATTAACCTAGTCAGAAAAAGATGTTGTCACAGTGCCCTCAAGTGGTAGAGATGTATAACTTAAAGTTGGTTATTGAAATGACTGTTACTTACATACTTTTAGTTTCGGACTAACCCTGTCTTGTCAAGATGTGTGTCTTTATAATTCTTGCCACGTTAAAAAAAAAAAAAATGTGTGGTGTTTTTACTGTAGCTACTGTGTTCTGTAAACTAGTCCGTTGTGATTAAGATCACACCGCTCTGGTGACATGTTGTAGTGTGTATGCTGTGTATTTACTTTTAAAATATCCAAAATAATAGGAAAGAGATGCTGGACTTGTAAAGTGAGAGTTGCCAGACATGTGGCCACGAACAATGTAGGTTCTGTGGGTCAAAAGGAAGTTGCACCTAAGAAAAATACCTCTGCAATAACTTCATCTGGGACTGGTAGTAATAGTAGCAAAGGAGTAGTTGGTTGAAGTGGTAGTGCCGTTAGTGTGGCCAAATTTTTCTCTGCCGCATGTGGCATCCATGCTATTGGGCGCTGGGAGTGGGGGAGATGGTGACAAGATGATCAGTACAAGAAGTAGAAAAATGTCTGGCTCTGGAACAGTGGCCAAGTAGGTTGCTGCTGTTGTCCCCATGACTACTGGCAGTGGCGCTAAGCCTGATCTGGATGATAGGTTCCCATTTCCTAATGAGACTGCTGGACATGACTATGACTCAGAGTCTGAGAAGAAAGATTGGACTGTTGCATGCAAAGATGATGAGAAGCAAAGGGAGGGTGGAAAGAGTAAGAAGAAGGAAGAGGAGGATGGATCTCAGGAGGAAGAGGTTATCAGCCTTGGTCGGGATGATGAGAAAGAAATAGAGGGTGGAGAAAGGAAGGAGGTGGAGGGCAGATCTCAGAAGGATCTGATCAGCCAAAATGGGGATGATGATTTGGACTCCCTATTGGGACCTGAAAAAAAAGAGTAAATGTCTTGCTACTGAACCTGTGGTTCTCTGTTCTCCACAATTAGTTAATGGTATTACCCAAGCCTCCTCCTCCCCCCAATCCTCCAACTGTTGTTCCTGTTAGGACTCTTGATCCAATCACACACTCTGTGAGTCACACACCACTGCAGTGCAGACATCATCCCCAAGACACCCACTGCCACCCCTCCACTGCTCCAGTACTGCCACAATGTAAAATCAATGGTTACAAAATCCCGGGTATGGGATTTTTACACACTACAAACAGCTGATGAAACAGTGACTATCTGCCAGCTGTGTTAAGCATGAGTTAGTTGTGGAAAACGGGGAGCCACCTAGGCACTGCTGGCTAACACAAACACACACACACACTTCATATCCAGGCACCTGTTATGCTGGACTCAGCACCAAAGGGAAGCTGGTGTAGGGGGGCCCTCTCCTTCAACATTTTCATTCTGCAAGGCATCCCCAACTGTCAGGAAAACAGCCACCGTGGGTGCAGGGTTGACTTCAGAGAACAGCTACAGAGATGAGAAGGACTTTGCAGGATAGCCTAGCAGAGGCCATAGTAGCGGTGGAGGGTTGAGTGGCAGCAGCCAGAGGCACCAAAGCATATTAATCTAGTCCAGAAAATACCCCAAATCACTGCTTTCTTTTGAGCAGCACCTATGAATACCCCCCAAGTCAAATGCTACCCCACTAGCCATGCCGCCATGCTGAGTCCTACTCTTTTGTATCCCAACACCCACAAAAGATGTAGCCTACACTGCATAGCATGTTGAGCATAATACAAAAGGCCCACCCAATCATGCTGTTGCATGGGAATGGAATGCAGCAACCGCAGAAATGTTGGCAATTGACCTACTACCATTTACCTTTGTGGAGAATGTCAGATTCAGAAGGCTGATGGTGTGTGCTTGTCCCAAATGGAAGATTCCATCCTGAGCCTACTTCTCCACACGTGCCATTCCTGAACTTTATGGGACTGTGTCACTCACAGTAATACAGGCCCTGCTGCATTCAGCATCCCCATATGTGCATCTTAGTATGGATATGTGACAGCTGGTAGCTCCTGTCCGTGCATTACAGCCCACTAGGCATAGGCACCTGGGCTAGTATTTGGCTGTAGGCATGGGAAAAAGTGTGCTAAGTCCAACTGCAGTGGTAGCAACACTCCAGGTATTCGCCAACATACCATACTGGCAATAAAGAGTATAACTGGATCACACACGGACTAGAACATGCTAGGATTAATTGTTCCTGACTGAGACTGAGGAGTGGCTGTATCCCCATGCACTGAAAGTGGGTTTCACTATGAGAGATAATGGTTCAAATGTAGTGAAATGTATCGATGATGGGGGTATTCTCAGACTACCATGCCTGGCATACTATTAATCTCATTGTGCAGGAGTTTCTATCATATCTTCATATCAAGTCCATACTGACCGTGGCCCGTTGCATCTGTGCCCACTTTGCCCTTTCCAGAAAGGCCCATGATCAACTGAGGCACCTGCAGATCCAGAACAAATTGCCTCAGCACTGCATGAAGCAGAAAGTCATCATTAGATGGAACCTGACACTGGACATGATGGAACACTTGTACGAGCAGCACAAGGCCACATCTGAATATTTGCTGTTGCATACAAGTCCTCACAGTGCTGTAGTATCCATGTCTTTGACAACAGACCTGTGGCAAACAATGGATGACCTGATCATGATTCTAAGGCCACTTTAACACACAACCCAGGCAGTAAGTGGGGACACTGCCTGCATCAATCAAACCATCCCACTTCTACAGCCGCTGAAACAGATGCTCTTGAATGCAAAGCAGGTTCTGGAGGCAGGTGATGATACTGGCAGCTGTGCCTTAATGGAACACATACTCCATGTATTGGACAGCTATACCAATATCTCCAGCATTCTGAAGATTTTGGGAATCCCCCATGCTTGATCCATGACATAAACCTGGCCTGTCATCAATACTTAAAGGTGGGCATGATCAGGTCCAAAATTTCACTGATCTAGTAAAATGGGGTACAGATGCTAAAGCCACAGTTATCTAAGGCACAACATGAAACTCAAAGACCAGGTGTTGCTACCACCTTGCACGGTAACCAGGTTAACAAAACATGCAAGGTACAAAATAAAATCCTAACAACTCCACTTCCTTTTTTTTTTTTTTAATTTTTAGCCAGGAAGTGAACTGGGCACAGCCCTTTTTAATCACACCTAACAAAAAACATTCAGACAACAACTGAAAATAAATAATTACAAACATTACAGACAATAATAAATAATAAATACCAACAAGAACATTTCAAATTTGTAAAAGTATAATTTCAGGAAGTTTCTTACCAGGCAGGTACAGAAGACATTGAGGAAAAGGAGGCGGATAAGGCTGACGATGAGGCAGCAGGACTGTGTGCAGCGCAACAGGGTGGATGCAGATGCATATGCAGCAGACATGAGACACCTTGTCATCACAAAAGAGCCCTTGGAGTACTGGGGTAGCAAGGTTACTGTTGCGCACTGACCTCAGTAGCCATCAAATACCTGAACTGTCCAACTTCGAGTGTCAGTGTGGAGCGTGTATTCAGTTCTGTGGGTGCAATTCTGCCTGACCGGCATACAGATCTGTCATCTAGAAATGTTGGCATGCTAACATTTATTAAAGACGATTGTGGGGCACATTCCATGCAGCACAATCATGTCTGTGTTTCTACCGCATGAAGGTGGCAGTGGTGGTGAAGATATACCAGAAGAGCATGAGGTTGTCGGCATTGGAAAACTACCTACTACTGAGGTCGACGAAGCATGGATGGAGAAAGAATTTCCATGTGGGGACAACTCCAGTCTGGAAGACTCAGAGGGCTGCTTCCTTGATGGAGATGATTAAAGCATAACAGTTATGTTCTGTTCAGACTTTCTCCTCATCAGTTGAATCATTTTCGAAATGATTCAGTTTTGTTTTCCTTTCAGTTTTTCCCCAAGTTGTGATACTGTTCCTGATATACATTATGTCTTTCCATTCAAATGACTCCTCCTCCAGCAAGCAAGCCATCACCATATTTTCAACTAGGAAAGGCAAGGAAAGGGGAAATTATTTAACCAGGAAAGGCACACTAAGCCAGAGCTTGTCTCCAGGTGCAACCTGGGAGCACAGGGAAGTTAAGTGACTTGCTCAGTGTCACACAGTATGCAAGTGGGCACTGATAGGATTCAAACCCAGGCCTCCAGATTTGCAGCTCAGTGCCCTTAACCACTACGCTCTACTGCCTCCTAGATCGCAACTAGGCTGATATGGTCAACGTTGCCACCTCTTGGTCAAAAAATTGCTGAACAGTAACAGAAAAAAGAGAAACAGGAGCAGAAGACTGTTAGAGAGTAGAGTGGCAGATATGAGATGAATAATATTTAAGTATTTAAAAAAAAAACAATAAATGAAAAAAGAATACTTACCTTCCCTGGCCAGTAACATTGCTAAATTCCAAAACCAGATCTGGGCTAGACCTATGCAGCAACAGAATTTCATCACCCTTGTGATAATACCTGAAAAAAGAGAAACATTAACAAAAGATGGTTAGAAGTACAATGACTAACAACCCCCCCCCACTCCCTACAGCCACGAAAAGTAAAAAATAAATAAATTAACATTGCTGGTAGGTCACAACAAAGCAATACTCGAGTTGATGATCATCATCTTGTTTGATGGACTTTCTGGGCTGATGATTTCTTGTTTTAAAAAAGACATTTCTTAAAAATATTTTTGAGCTAGAATCAGGCTGTTGCTAAGAAACAGCTTTCCTGGCATCATGTTCTTGTTCTGATAAAACATCTGAAGTAGCAGCCCACTGAATTTGAGAATATTGAGATTTGCTATTACATTTGGCTGATAAAAGTGAGATAGAAATGTGTATATTTTTTAATTTTATATGTATAACTGGAGGCTAGCAGAAGCTGGGCTGGGAGGACATGGGGGAACAGGTACATGTATGGGAAGCAGGAGAGTGGTAAACTGTAATAGTTGTAGGGCAGCAGTCTTACTGGGGGTGATGTGGAAGAAAGGAGGCTGTCCAGTGTGTAACAGCCTGGAGCAGCTAAGGGCTGAAATAAGGCTGCTGAGATGGGAGCTGGGGAGGATGGTGTGGGAAGTCAGAGGAGCAGAGCAGTGGAGGGAAAGGCAGAGGGGTGGTGCCCAGGAGAGCGAGGGCATCAGGCAGGAGATGGGAGCAGGTAGAAACACCCAGTTTACAGGAATATCTCTTCCTCAGAGGATGAGGGATCCCAGGATGGAGGAATGACAAGTGGTAAAAGGGAGGGGTGGAAATGTGAGGGTAGCATCGGGGTGGGAACTTCTGAAGGGGTGCCTTTATTGAATAGATTTGCACCACTTTCTGGAAGGAGGGAGAGGGCAGCAGGAGGTGAGGTAGGTGGTCGGGTTGAACCAGAGCTGAGAGTAGGAGTACAGGGAAGGGGACAGGGAACTAGACAGGGAGGGCAGGGAAGAGGAGGCAGACAAAACAGAGTGGAGAATGGGGGGGGGAGAGAAAAGGAAAGGAAGAGGGGAGGGGAGGGAAAAGCTGAAACAGATACAGATAGTCAGAAGGGGAGTGGCAGAGTGGGAGATGGAAAACAGTTAGGGAGATAAACAGTGGATGCGGAGATATGTTCACTAGAGTGTAGGGGAAGCAGTTCGGTGGGGGAGCGGCTCGTACCAAAGGTAACAAAGGAAGGGCGGGTACCACGGGTACAAGGGATGGAAGGGTGGCAATCATAGGAGACTCCATAATTAAGGTTATTCACTGGGGAAGCAAAGGGGACCCAAATGCAAGCAGAAGAGTGGTTTGTATGCCAGGCACGACAGCGGGGAAAGTGGGCCTAAGAATAAGGGAAATAGTAAGGGAGGTTGAAGGAAAGCCTAATTTAGTTATACATGTGGGAACCAATGACCCAGCTGGGAAGGAGGCTGAGGTAGTGCAAAATAGGTTTAGGGAGTTAGAGAAGATTTGCAGGGAAGAAGTGAGTTCACTGGCCTTCTCAGAGGTGATACCAGTACCCAACCAGGAAAAGAAGAATAGAGGATTTTAATGACTGGCTGAGGAAATGGTGCAGAGAGGAAATGTTCATCTGTATTGGGGACTGGGAAGGGACCTGGTCAAACAAAGCACTTTTTTTTACAAGACAGGCTACACCTCAGCAGAGAGGATTCTAGGGTACTCAGGGACAAACTGGGGGAACAGATAACAACTACACTTAATTTAAGCTACTAAGGGGGCAGCAGGCATGCTGGCCCAAAGATTCAGAGAGGAGGAAGTCAATGAGCCTCCAACCCGCTGTGATGGAAGAGATCTGGAGGAAGGAGGTGGAAGGGGTAAGAAAGGTAGCAAAGGATGGAGAGGTTGAGGAACACATAACAAGGTGGGGGTGCACACAGAGAGGAGAAATGTGAAGAGGAGAATAGAGGGAAAGGAAGGAAAGGGAAGGAAGGTCAGATTCTAGGTAGAGAGTGGTGTCTCTGAATGAGTAGAGTCATGGAGACAAGATGGATGACCTGCAGGCACTATTAGCAGACATGAGGGTGGACATAATAGCAGTAACTGAAACTTGGGCAACACCACACCATGACTGGGACCATCAATCCCAGAATACAAACTATACAGGAGGGACAAGCTAGTCAAGAAGGGGAAGGGGTGGAAGTTTACATCAGGGTGGGAATAACTTGCAAGAGGGAGGAGTCTGAGGAAGGTGGAGACAATAGGTTCAGTTACAGTCCAATAGAAGGAGAAAAGTGAGGTTGGGGGTGGTTTACAGACCACCCAATCGGGATGAGGAGAGGGGCAGGGGAACTGAGCTCGCAAATATTGGAAGTTGCGGGAAAAAGGAGAGGTGGTATATGTGGGGGACTTCAACCTGCCCAAGGTAGACTGGAATGTACCATCTATAACATGTGTTAGGAGTCAAGTGATCCTGGAAGGATTGCAAAATGGGTTCCTGACTCACGGTGTCACATAACTAACAAGAGCAGAGGCAATTCTTGATCTGGTGCTCACAAATGGGTAGCATGTACAGGAAATAACAGTTAAGGAGCCCCTGGGTGGGACTGACCACTGCACAGTGTGGTTACAGTTGGATATGGGCAGGGAAAGCATCCTGACTAAGACCAAAATCTTGGATTTTAGGAGGGCAAACTTCAGGAAGGTGGGTGAAGTGCTAAGGAGCTGCTTGGCAAGCATCAGAGCATATATGGGGGTGGACCAAAGGTGGTTAATCATTAAGGAAGGAATACTGGTTGCCACAGAGGAGTATGTTAGGCTAAGGGTGAAGAACACAAGGGCCAAAGTGCCCAGCTGGTTCAGTTCTGGGGTCACCCAGGCAGTAAGGGAAAAGAGGTTAGTGTATAGAAAATTTAGGAAGACCAAGAGAGAGGTGGATAGGGAAAATTACCCAAGGTTGGCTAGTGAGGCAAGTAAGAAAATGTGGTGAGCTAAGGCACAGAAGGAGCTGCAGACAGCTGAAGGAATTAAGAAAGAGAAGGCCTTCTTTCACTACATAAGTGAGAAAAGGGACAAGAAGGACAGGATTGTTAGGCTTAAGAAAGGTGTGGAGTGGGTGGAGGATAACGGAGGAAAAGCAGAGATACTAAATTAATACTTCTGTTCTGCCTTTACCAGGGAGGAGGATGGACCAGTGCCTTCAGGAGGAAGAAGAGGAGCAGGGGGAAGAGGGAGGGGAACACAGATGTAATGATAAAGGAGGACAGAGTGAGGGAGGGTCTGCTAGCATTGAAGGTAGACAAATCACTGGACAGAATACATCCAAGGGTACTAAGTGAATGCCTAAGGAATTGGCAGGGCCACTGGCAGCCCTGTTTAATAGTTCACTAGAGTCAGGCATGGTACCGCAGGACTGGAGAACAGCACACGTGGTGCCCCTCCACAAAAGCAGTCCCAAGAATGACCCAGAGAATTACCGACCAGTCAGTCTGACCTCAATCGTGTGCAAGCTCATGGAGACCATACTTAAGGAAAGGTTGATAGAATATCTAGAGGAACATGGTCTCCAAGACATGAGGCAGCACAGGTTCATGGGGGGTGGGGATTGTGTCAAATTAATCTAATTGACTTCTTTGACTGGGTCACTAATACAGTAGATAGGGGCCAAGCGGTATACATCCTCTGTCTGGATTTCAGCAAGGCCTTTGACTCTTTGCCCCATAAAAGGTTGATCAGAAAGTTGGTGGATCTCGGAGTTGGGGATGAGATGTCCAAACGGGTGGAAAACTGGCTGAGGGACAGAACCCAGAAGGTAGTTGTTGGGGGGAAGAGTTATCTGGCCCCAGAGAGGTCACCAGTGGGGTCCTGCAGGGCTCGGTGCTGGGGCCGGTGTTGTTCAATGTCTTCATCAATGATGCTGGGAATGGCATTAAGGGCAAATGTGCCTATTAATGGATGACACAAAGCTCTGCGAGAGAGTGGACACAGCTGAAGGGATACAAGACCTACAGGATGATCTGGAAAAGCTGGAGAGGTGGTCCAGGATCTGGCAGCTTGGCTTTAATGCCAAGAAATGCAAAGTTATTCACACTGGAGCCAAGAATCCCAGAACAAAGTACTGCCTGGGTGGAGCCCAGGTATCTGCACCAGAGGAGGAGATGGACCTGGGAGTGATGATCACTAGTGACTAGAAGCACTCCACACAGTGCAAGAAAGCAGCAGCAAGGGCAAACAAGATGCTGGGGTGCATAGCTGGGGGGATCAGTAGGAGAGAGGAGGTTATACTACCCTTGTACAGGTCACTGGTGAGGCCTTATCTAGAGTATGGAGTTCAGTACTGGTGCCCACATCTCAAAAAGGACATTAACCTGCTGGAGAAGGTCCAGAGGATGGCTACAAAGATGATAGCAGGTCAGCAGGGTAAGGCATATGAGGAGAGGTTGAGGACATTGAACATGTACTCCCTGAAGGAAAGCAGAAGGAGAAGGGGACATGATTGAGACCTTCAGGTACTTGAAAGGGATAAATAAGGTGGATAAGGAGGGTTTCGTTAAGCTGAGTGGCAGCCATAACACGAGGGGGGCACAGTCTTAAGCTGGGGGGGTTAGGAGGGAAGTCAGGAAGCACTTTTTCACAGAGAGGGTGGTGGACACTTGGAATGCACTATGAGAAGTTGTCTCACTGAAGACAGTGGGTCGTTTCAAGAAAGGCTGAGATAGGCATAGGGCGAATGTAAGGTTCATGGGTAGGAGTGGAGAGAGGGACAGTGACAGTAGCTCAAGCTGTGCACCCTGCAATATGAGCAGACTAGATAGACCAACTGGCCTTCCTGTGCTGGTTTCTTTGTATGTTTGTATGTTCATCCAGATCTGGGGAACAATGCAACCATATAAGTTTGTTCATTTAGTAATTGTTGACTAGGTTCACAAAGTGCAGCAGCAGCAGCAGCAGCATAAGATAGGAGTTCCAGGTTCCCATTTCATTTTAAGGAGTCATAAGAAAAATTTCAGCCATGAGAATTTACTCTGATTTTAAGTGCATCAAAGTGCATCACGATAGTTGCTGTGGTTAGAGACTTGCAGCTCAGCAGCTAGTAGCATATATAAACTGGGGGACTCCATCTCATTTTCAGGCATCATGAGAGTATTTGCAGCCATGAGAATTTATTAGACTTTGAATTTCTGAGAACCAAGATGCATCCTGCTATGGAAAAATACAGGGAAATGAGAAAATAAGTTATTATGCTTTAGTACTTACTGGCTGTAGCACCTGTACAGACTATCCAGGCTGGGAAAGCACAAAACTTTAAAATGGCCCTGCAACAAAATCTCCAACTCCTCTTCTAATTTCTGGCAGACTCTCCACTTCCTCTTTGATCCCCCCCTCCAACCTTTTCCCTCCCACCCTATTGGGTGATAGGTCACCTGTCTCAGACCCCCCGTTGCCTCAATTCTCAACTCCTACTTCACCACTTGTGCCCCCCCCAACCCGGTTCCTATGCCTTCTGCTTCTCCCCCAATAAATGGCTTTTCCTTTTCTTCTGTTTCTTTGTAGGAAGATTTCCATGCACTCCTTTCACTTAACCACCATAAATCCAGCCCGGACAGCCTCAACCCCTACCTCCTCTAGATCTCTGCCCCAGTTGTCACTCTTCCTCTCTCCCATTTGCTGAACCTCTCGTTCACTCTAAACACTGTTCCTCAGGCATGGAAAATTGCCAGAGTGCTTCCCCTTCATCAAGAGGGTGATCCAGCAGTAGACCTATATCACTCCTCCCCTCCCTGGCCAAACTGCAAGAGTCACTCATATTCTCTAGAATTACACACTTCCTTAACTTTGCTGACTTCCTCTCTCAGTTTCAATCTGACTTCAGAAACAAAAATCACTCTACTGTCACCTCCCTCCTCCATGTCACTGACGTTATTCTCACAGACATGGACTGGAGACTCATCACTGCTGCCATATTTCTTGACCTGGCTAAAGCTTTCAATTATATGCCTTATCTTCTTCTTCTAATCAAATTTCTCTCTGCTGGTCTCTCAACCCATGTCGTAGACTGGCTTCAGTCCTATCTTACAGGCTGTATGCAATGTGTCTAGGCAGAAGATGCCCTGTCCCTCCCCTCCCCTTCCCATTCAGGCAGGGGTCCCTCAGGGCTCCATTCTGGGTCCTGTCCTTTTCTCAGCCTTTATAAATGATCTTCCCTCAGTCTGTGTCTCCTCCAGTTTCCACATGTAGGTCGATGATACTGTTCTTTATGCTTCTGGATCTTCAGCTCCTGAAGTGGTATCTCAGCAGCAGAGTGACTTTCTGAAGGGTATACTGTACATTGGTTCCAGGACAACCAACTTAAAGTAAACACCAAGAACACAGTGTCTATGACATTCGGTACTGCACAGAAACTAGCCAAACTCCCCTCCTCCCTTTTCAACCCTTGATGGTTCCATGATGTCGCCACTTTCAAATATCTTGGCATCTGGTTGGATAGTCAACTTGACTTTTCTGCCCATATTGACAATATTCACTACAAGGTTCATCTCAAGCTTGGAGCCATGTATCAGAACAAAGACTTCCTCCCCCTGTTGTCCGCCTTGAGCTGCTCACTAAAATGATCCCCTGTTTTTGATTATGCCGATGTGGTCTTTGGGATCGCCCCAGTGTCATCTATCGCTAGACTGCACTCTCTCTCTCTTTAATTCCTTTTGCCGCTTTGCCTCAAATGTTCCCCCTCGCATACACACCACTGTTCCCTCTATTCCTCCCTCTCCCTTCCCTTTCTTCACTTACGTCAGCAGCACTATGTCACCGCCCGTATCTCTAAATTCTGGCCTGGATCCTTCCCCTCCTACCTCTTCTCTCTCCCCTTCATCCCCCTCCACCTAACCACTACACTCCAGAGACTCCCATACCTTCTCTCTCCCCCGTCCTCTATCCAGTTCGGGGCAGGCAGCCTTCTACTGTCTCCTCTCACTCTGGAAATCTCTTCCTAGCTCCCTCCGTCTTGCTCCTTCTCTGCACTGTTTAAAACATATTCTCTCCCAATCCCCCCATCCCACTTGCTCCTGTCCTTCCTCCTCCTCCTCCCTGTAGTCGAGGTGAGGCTCTCTCTCTATCACTACGCTATTTAACTTGTCTTTTTATGCACTATACTCCCTCCTTACCCGTTTCCTATTTTTGCACATCTCAATTGCCTTGCTCCCCTTTTCACTGGATCCCTCCCGCCTTTCCTGCTTATCTACCCTTCTCATACGGTATCTGCCTATACCATTTAGCCATGTAAAAATCCATGTATTACTTCTATCCTTACTACTTGCTTCATTGTCATTTTCATGCACCTTACGTTTTTATTACCTGTATGCTTTAGTTAAATTGTAATCTGTTTATTATTGCACTACCCCCTTTCCCCTGGGTCACACCTGGAAACAAGCTCTGGCTCAGTGTGCCTCTCCCAGTTACCAACATTTTATATAAATAAATAAATAAATAAGAGGGGCTGTGAGAAGAGACTTACACATCACCCGCAGATAAGTTCTGGGAGCCCACCTCATTTCAGGGCATCATGAGACTATTTCCAGCCATAAAAATTTATCAGGCTGTGAATTTCTGGGCATAAAGGTGCATCCTGCTGTGGAAAAATGCACAAGATTGAGAATTTAATGTATTGTGATTTAACACTAAAGTGTTTTACAGGAAGTGCTGTGGGGCGAGACACACAGCAGCAACAGACAAATTCAGGGAGCCCATCTCATTTCAGGGCATCATAAGAAAAATTTCCACCATAAGAATGTCTTGGACTGTGAATTTCTAGGCAATAAGGTGCATCCTACTAAGGAAAAATGTGGGAATTGAGAATGTAATGTAAATGTTAGCTAGCCACTAAAGTGCTTTACAAGAGGTGGTGTGGAGGGAGACTCACACAACAGTGGCAGCAGATAAATTCTGGAAGCCTATCTCCATTCAGAGCGCTATAGGGAAAATCTCAACCATGAGAATTTACTGTTATTTTCCAGACACTAAAGTGTATTATGACAGTTGCTGTGGTTGGACACTCGCACAGTCCAGCACCTGGCAGCAACAGCATATATTTAGCACATCTCATTTCCGAGCTTCATCAGAAAAACTCACATCAGCATGTGGCAGTCTGACTTACAGTACTTATTCTGTCATTTGCCAAAAACTCTTAGAGTGCAGAATTTAGGTATATTCTGCATTTCACACAATTGTCACTAAAGTGCGTTACAACAACAGCACTGGGGGCAGTAAAACGCAGCGCAGCACCATAAGGTAACATGTAGCAACCGGTCAAATGTATCTGAGTACTTCAGAAAAATGTGATTAACTCAAAATTTAACACAAACTGCATTACAATAGTGTTGGGACAGTGACACACAGCAGAGAACCATGTGGCACTATTACCGACCTTTAGCGGCACGATATATTTATTCTGGTAGTTGGGAAAATTCAGGAGATAGAAATAGAGTGAAAGGAAACATATGACATACGAGAGCGTCATTACACAAAATATAGATAGGATTTTAAGATAGTATCGAAATAGTACAGAAATACAGACAAGAAACAGTGGAGTGAAAACGTACAGACAGAGTCAGTTATTTTGTATTGCTATAACTTTTTTTTTCATTTTTAACAAACAAATGAGTAGGAAAGTTTGAAGGAAAACCTAGAAACAGCATAGAAAGAAATACAAATTATACAAAAAAATGCTGTCCCGGTGGTGCAAAAGACTGAGGCACTATGTGCCTTACCTCTTCCAATGCTGACAACCCCAGTTCAGGAATGAGCTCGGGTTGCTAGGGATCAGCTGGGGGGAGGGCCTGAGATGACGAGTCAGCTATAGCCTCCCTCCTCCGGGAGTGGGAGGTGAAGCCTTTCCAGCACTTGGCTGCCATCAAGTGGAGACTTGGTGGTGGGGCCCTGAGCTGTAAGGGAGAAAAGCCAGTGGAAAAATGGTAGAACCATGGTATTAATGAAGCCCTGCCTGGAGTGCCAAGACCCACTTGACAGACTGCCGGAATGGAGGACAGGAGGAGGTGGACAAGGTAGGTGGCTGGCCTTTGGCACCAGGGGATAGAGCTGATAGCCTGCCCAGTTTCAGCCATGGGAGGATAAAAAACCTTTATGAAAAAAACAAAAACAAAAAAATTAATTGTCAGTTATTTCCCAAACTCACTGCCCACAGCACCCACACCATCATGGCTCGGCCATGCCTTCAAACCACCTTTCCTGATTTGAGAGGTTCCATTGTATCACCTCCATTGAGAGCACGCTCCGCCAGCGGCCCCCCATTTCCTACCCAAGACTGGCAAGCCCCTCTGTTGTTCTGCTCCCTGGCAGTGGTGCAGGTGCTGCTGGAACCATGGCAGGTTCACATGCATCTACCAAGTTTGCATGCTGCCCCTCCATGCATCCTGAATACTGGAGACGCCCAGTACGCAGCACCTCTATCAGCACAGAGGAGGGACCACTACCACTACAACTTTCCTTTGCAACAACTCCCACTGCTCCTGGTGCCATATTTTCAGGTGAGTTCACTGCCTACCAGTATGCAAGTGGGTGCCTTTTTTGCCCCAGCTGATCTTGACCTTACAAAGCTTGCAAGTGACAAAGCTGTCATCACTTGCATCAGCTTCAAAAAATTCCCACACAAGGGAAGATCTCTGGTACTGGTGGCTCTTGTGTCGAGCTGGTGGTGGAGGAGGAACAGAGAAGCTTGAGGATGACAACAGGGCTCCTCTACTGGGGAGGGGGCTGGGGCAGTGATGTTACCACAGTGGGGGGCACAGGGAGTTCTGGCTGCTCAACCTCAAGGGGAACTGACAGCTGCTGTTCCTTCGTAATATCAGTAGTTTCCTGCTGCTTCTGGTATGGGGTCTGCTGCACGTTTTCACTCTCCTCCTGCTGCAGACAATGGCCTATTGGAGAATCGTGGGGGGGCTGCTGCTACTGCTGCTACTGCTAGGTTGGGAGTACCTCTAAAGAAAAGCGATGCTGAGGAGATATAGGGAGATCTGGATCCTTAAAAAAGCCCGGCTGATGCAGCTGTGTGGCACACCTACGAATGCGAACCCATCATCGCTTCTCTATCACCAAAAACAAACAAAGAGAGAGAAAGAGAGATAAAGACAAAAAATACTCAAGACAAAACAGGAAAATAAAACACATAAGTAAAACAAATTTCAGAATAGATATTAACTAAAACAAGAGTGTTCCCCAACAAAAGAAATAAAATAAGACACAACAAACAGTAAAGAAAGTTCTGGAAACTAGCTTTTTTTTAAGCAATTCATCTGTTTTGAGTCTCTACTAGTAGACAGTCACCTTCTCTTCTCTGTGTCTGGTAATGCAAACCTGAAAGTAAGGCACAGTCAGTATACAGAGATGTACCATGTGACCTGCAGAAGCTATTCCATGTGACTGTTGAGGCAAGCTATTTACCACAAGCCTCATTTTCACAAAACTTTGCCTTTGGTACCACCAAAAGCGGACTTAATGCAAAACTGATATACAAAGTTGGGGAAAAAAAAAGTTAACTTTAAATGTGGGGCCAGAATTTGAAAAATTATCCATTTGTGCCATCTGCCTTACATTTGCCGGTATTATTTAAACATCACAACATCTCTAATCACCCAGCTTAACCACTACTCTGTGACTCTTGTTTTTGACAACTGCCAGTCTGGATGCATGTAAGGCTAATTTTTTGTGCATAAATTGCACAGACTGTGTTAACTCAGTGACCTTTTTATGTACTGAGTCTAGTGTGGCAGTCATCTCACCTACTTTGCCTGCGGGGTTTTCCAGTGTGCCTGGTGCTGTTGATGGTTCCGGAACTGAAGAGCCTATTTTGCTAAGGTTTCATGAATGCCCCACTGTCTACTGATTTCACTAAATTCTATTTCTTGGTCATACTTTTACTCTCATTGGGTTGCGGATTTTACATTTAAATCTGATTTTATGACCACAGCGTCAGAAGTTCAAGGGAGAAGTTGCTTCTTGCTGTGTTGCTAGCTCCACCCCCAACCCCGGACTAGTATTCTTAAGTATTGTATGCTGCTTTCTCCCATTCATTGTAGTGTGTGCAACTGTTTTCACAATAATCTCTCAGGTCATACCTGAGAGCCCTTTCCAGGCAACAACATAACCTCACCACTCACCCCTGAAGCCAAACGTATTGTTGTATACAGCACAATCCTCCAGATACTTGATTACAGTCTACCAGTATATGGAGCGGCCACTGATTCTGTTCTTAATAGGGTCAGGCTGGTTTTAAATAAGGCCTATTGTTTCATACTAGGGGCTACTTGGGGGAAAAAGCTCTCCTGGGCCTCACCCCACCTGCAGTTCAAAACATTCTACACCTTGTCTTCAACCAATATTCTTCCAGGAATATGACCAGGAATGCCCTATCTGTGCCTTTCCAAACAACAAGTCAGGCTGTGTGTTCCTTCGCCATCAGAGCTCCACAGTGGTTGAATGACCTACCCGAATCCCTGAAGGGCCTCCCTACAATAGCCCAATTCAAGAGGGAACTAAGAAAGGCTCTCTCACTCAGTTCCAAATCCAACCGCTACAACTGATTTTTTTGACAGCTGATAACCTTACATTAGTTAATTGCACAGTGTTCATTTTGAACTGCTCCTGCCCATGCTCTTTTGTATTGTTACTATTTGAATACACTTACGCTGCAGGTACGGCTCTTGATTATGCTCTTGACAATGCTCCTATGTGTACCACCTTAGACAATCATCCGCTGGGTCTGCATTCTCTTGTCTTATTGTTACATCGTCCTGTATCCATTTGTTGACATCTCTGCACCTCCTTAGTGACATAGCTCTGATGACCTGCATTCCCTTGTATTCTATTTGTTGAAGTCTCTGTCACTATTCAGTGACGTGGAACCTTTGTAAAAGAACACTTGTGCTCAAAGGTGTATTTCCGAATAAATAACTAAATACCTGAAGATAAGTACGTACTTGTCTAGTGCACTTACCAGGTCAAAAACTGTATGAGCACTGTGGTTGGATTTAAACATGCATGGGACAGGCATAGGGGAACCACAGAGGTTAAGCAGGGGGAGGGTCAAAAGCTGTAATAAAGTACAGAACTTACGAGCAGACTGGATGGGCCTAGCGGTCCTTATCTCCCGATAATTTCTATGTTTCTATGAAAAAATCTTAATAAATGATAAGATAACATAAATATTGTTTTGCCATTTGTGACAGAATCCCACCCTCTTAAACTCTTTTCTACCCCAATGGGTGCCTGCATCAAAGATACACAAAATTATCACAACTCAAAATGGATTTTAAAAATGTAACCTAGACCTTGTACTGATCAATGGAGTCAGGATCAAGGAAGTCAGGGTGGATGGGCACCTAGGGTCCAGTGACCACCATACAGTGTGGTTTAACATCAGTACAATGTCACAGGAGAGCCACACAAAGATGAAGTTTTGGATTTCAGGAGGGTGGACTTTGTATAGCTGGGGAGAGGGATCAAAGAAGCCCTGGCGAGACGGGAACTGGGGGAGGGGTTGAGGAACAGTAGGCATACCTTAAGAAAGCTATTGTGGAAGTGACAAATCAGTGCATTAGACTGAGTAAAAAGGGAAAAAGAAGGAACAAATCACCATGGTTTACAAAGGAGATGGCAAAGAAAGTGAGGGACAAAAAGGGGGCTTAAAGAAAATGCAAGTGGACTCAGAAGGATGAGGACAGGGCAGTGCACCTAGAGAGACAGATTGAGGCAGGAAAAGCAGTTAGGAGTGCAAAGGTACAAACAGCGAAGAGACTAGCACAGACGATAAATAAGGGGGACAAGACATTTTATAGATACATTAGCGATAGAAGGAAGGCCAGGGGAAGAATTGTAAGGCTCTAAAGGGCGGAAAGGGTGTGTGTAGAGTGTGACCTAGAAAAAGCATCAATACTGAATGAATACTTCTGTTTAATATTCATGGTAGAGGGGGAGAGACACGGACCACAATTAGGCATCAGAAATAATGGAGAAGAGAGGTAAACACCAGTCCTTTTACAGAAGAGAGAGTCCTGGAGGAACTCAGAAAACTGAGGGTGGACAAAGCGATGGGACCAGATGATATATACCCCAGGATAGTAAAGGAATTACAGACAGTGCTAGCAGCACCGCTGGTGTCCCTTTTTAGTGAGTCGCTCAATACAGAGGTGGTTCCAGAGGACTGGAAGGGGGCAAATGTGGTACCTATTCACTAGAGTGGGAGCAGTGAGGAGGCAAGAAACTATAGGCCAGTCAGCCTCACCTCAGCTGTGGGCAAGATCATGGAGGTACTGCTTAAGGAAAGGATTATGGAACACCTGGTAACCACGGGAGCACAGCATCTGTGACAGCATTGATTCATGGCAGGAAGGTCATGTCAAACAAATCTGACAGACTTTTTTAACTGGGTGATGGAGGTGGATCAGGGAGAAGTGGTGGATATCGCCTACCTCTAGTTCAGCAAGGCCTTCAACGCCAAACCACACAGAAGACTGGTTAACAAGCTAGGTAGCCTGGGGGTGGGCCAAAAAGTGGAAAACTGGGTTAGTAACTGGTTGATGAACAGGAAGCAGAGAGTGGTAGTAAATGGGATCAAATCCGAGGAAAGGAGAGTGACCAGTGGGGTGCCTCAGGGATCAATCCTAGGGCCAGTCCTTTTTCATGTCTCTATCAGTGACATTGCTGAAAGGCTGGAGGGGAAGGTTTGCCTATTTGCTGATGACACAAAGATCTGCAACAGAAGGGGTCATTAGAATGAGGAGGGATCTCGGAAGGCTGGAAAGATGGTCCAGAGGGTGGCAATAAAAAGTCAATGCAAAGAAGTGCAAAATCATGTACCTGGAGGCGAAGAAATCCTGCAGAGAGTTATAGGATCGGGGGGGGGGAGAGATTACTGGCAGTTACCAGGAAGAAAGGGATCTAGGTACAATCATCTCAGATGACTTAAAGGAGGCCAAACAGTGTAATAAGGCTGTGTGGAGGGCCGTTGGGATGTATAGGAAGGGGTGATTGGAGGGACGGGCATGGCTTCCTTTTCAGAGACAGGAAGGGGAGGTGTAGCCACTACCTCTACACTCCATCAGGTGGGGAAGGAAACCAGTGCTGAGGACACTCTTAACCTTAAGTCTCAGGTAGGAATAGCAACACAGCACAGTTAGGCTGTGATAGGCCACTTACAAAACATGTGGTAGAATAGGAGTTTCTATAGTCAGAAGAAAAGGGAGGGGGGAGAGGTGGAAGTAAGCAAGGGTGGAAGGAAGTAAGAGGGCATACTAAACAGGTCAGCAGGGGAAGGATTGGGAGCTATAATGGATGTGGGGCCACAGTATTCATGGAGTTACTATGGAAGATGGGGGAATGCCCAGTGTGCAGAAGCCTGGAGCAGTTAAGTAAAGAAATAAGGTGGCTTCATTGGGAATTGGACTGCATGAGAGTGGGAAGCAGGGAGGATCAGCGGAGGCTGACGGGACAGGGAGCACATAAATAAGGGCACAGTAATAGCAGTCACAGGGCAGGCAAGGAGGAAATTACACAGGGTCCATGGGTGAACCACCAAAAAAGGATTATACCAAACTTATAGATTCAAGGAGGAGGTTTGGCAGGTGGTAAGGAACAGGGGACAGGGAAGATTTACTCTGGGAAGGAGCAGGGGAAACACAAGATGGGCCCCTGGTTGCGGTACCTACATCTAATAAATATGTAGTACCGGCAGAAGGGAAGCAAGGGGCCACAACAGGGATAATGGATGGGGAACCACAGGGAAGTAGCAAGGAAACAGGGCAGGTGCAGCAGGTGGCAGGGGGGGGAGCAGGGGGTATCTCAGGTAAATCAAAGAACAGATGCCAAGAAGGAGGGGAGTAGCACAAGAGGGCTGGGGAGGGGGATTCAGAAGGGGGAAGGGTGTGACAACGGAGGTAATGTTAAAACAACCTGGTTAGACAACTAAAAAAAAAAGTGGGAAGGGAGAGGGAATAACAGAAGGAGCAGGGAATCGGGGGAGAGGGGATCAAAGGGGAGAAAGGAAGCAAGAAAGGGGAGAGTTGCTGATGCACACGGAGAAGCTACAGTAAGGGACATGGGGAGACGGATGAGGAGGAGGAGAGATAGTTTAAGAGGAAAAGAAAGGGAATCAGGGCATGGACACACTAGCAACAGAAAAATAGTGGTCTTTGGGGATTCGATAATAAAAGGTATACATTGGGGAAGAAGAGAGGACCCTCGCAATAAGACAATAGTAGCTTGCATACCAGGAATGGAGGCAGGGAGAGTGTCACTTAAAATCAAGGAGGTGATAAGTGAGGCAGCAGGAAAGCCCAACTTGATTTTACACATAGGAACCAATGATCTAGCAGGAGAGGAGGAGGCAGTGGTGCAAAATAGATTCAGAGAAATAGCAAGATCATGCAAGGATTCTGCGAACTCGCTGGCCTTTTCAGAAGTAGTTACAGTCCCCAGCGCCAGCACAGCTAGGAAAAGGAGGAGAGCAGAATTCAATGAGTGGCTGGGGGCTTGGTGTAATGAAGAGGGGTACAGTCTTATAGGGAAGTGGGGAGACACATGGTCAAACAAGGGGCTCTATAGCCCAGGCAGATTACATCTTAGTTGAGAAGGGAAAACAACACTGAAGGATAGGCTGGGGAGTATATGAGAAGGGAACTGGAGTGGGTGTAAACTGCTAAGGGGGGAGGTGAGGGCCTAAAAGCCTAAACAGATCAAAAAGGGTAGGACAGAGGATTCCCCCCCGAACACACACACACACAAAGGCAGGGATAGCAAAAAGGGAAGGGAGAGAAGGGACCAGTCAAGAAGAGGAGGAAAGGGGGGACAGGGAGGCAAGCAAGGAAAATCTTATTAAACAAAAGAACATGAATAATGCAGGGACAAAGTGGAGTGTGGTGTCGCTGAATGCCCGCAGTCTCGGAAACAAGATGGCAGAAATGCATGCCCTCTTAGCAGAGGGTAAGGTGGACATAGCAGCAGTTACAGAGACCTGGGCCACAGCACACCATGACTGGGATCTCTCAATCCTAGGTTACAAACTGTACAGAAGGGACAGGGAGACAGGCAGGGGGGTAGCAGCATACATCAGGGAGGCAATAATCTGCATGAGAAAGGAAGAAAAGGAAAAGGGAACCATTGAAACAGTGTGACTCCAGCTACAGAATAACAGAGGAAGGGAGATCAGAATAGGGGTGGTATATAGACTGCCCAACCAGATTGGGGACAAGGACAGAGGGCTGTGCTCACAGTTGAGGAATGCAGCAGGGAAGGGGACGTGGTAGTGGTGAGGGATTTCAACCTACCTCAAGTGGACTGGGCCACCCCAACCGCATCCTGCACCAGAAGTCTGGAAATCCTAAATGCAATCCAGGATGGCTTCATGATGCAGTATGTAACTGGCTCTACCAGGGAGGGTGCAATCCTGCACCTAGTGCTCACCAATGGGAAGCACGTACAGTCGGTAGATATTAGGGAACCCCTGAGTGGAAGTGACCACAGCATAGTGTGGTTCAGTTTAGACATGGGTAAGGAGGACATCCCCACCAAGACCAGAGCATTAGATTTCAAGAGAGAAAATTTTAAAAGGATTATGGAATTGATTAGGGATGACCTGAGAAGCACAGAAGAGGGAATGGGGGTGGACAGACTATGGGATACCATTGGGGGACCATTCAGAAGGCCACAAGCAGCTGCATCAAACTGAGGGGCAGAAATTGAGAGCTAGACAACCAAGCTGGTTTAACAGGGAGGTGGCCAGAGTAGTAAGGGGAAAAGAGGGCAGCCTACAGGAAATTCCAAAGAACAGCAAGGGATGAGGGTGAGGAAGAATATCAGATGCTAGCTAAGTTGGAAAAAAGGGAAGTACGGCAGGCAAAGGCACAAAAGGAGCTCCAAATAGCACAGGGGATAAAGAAAGTAGAAAATGCCTTTTTTCACTACATAAGTGAAAGGATGAACAAGAAGGAGGGCATTGTCAGGCTGAGGAAGGGGCATGGCTGGGTTGATGAAGATGGGAGCAAAGTGGAGGTATTAAATTAATACTTCTGCTCTGTCTTTACAAAGGAAAAGGAGGGACCAGTACCACATGCAAGGAATGGGGGGGGAGGAAACGGGACGGGGGACACAATAGGGGTCATCGAGATTGAAAGGGTGAGGGAGGGGCTGATGGCACTGAGGGGAGACAAATCCCCAAGGCTGGATAAATTACACCCCAGGCTGCTGAAGGAGTTAGCGGAGGAGCTGGCGGGGGCCGCTGATTGTTCTCTTCAATAAATCTCTGGAGTCACGAGTAATACCACTAAAATGGAAAACAGCACATGTGGTGCCACCCCACAAGAGCGGAACCAAGGAAGACCCAGGCAACTACAGGCCAGTCAACCTGATCTTGTCAGTATGTAAGCTCACGGAGACAATACTGAAGGAAAGGCTGATGAGGTACATGGAGGAGAGTGGTCTGCAGAACAACAGACAGCATGGATTTGTGGCAGACAGATCATAGCAAACGAACCTGATCAAGTTCTTTGACTGGGTCACTAAGGTGGTGGACAAGAGCCAGGAGACGAACATCATATACCTGGACTTTAGCAAGGCCTTCGATTCTGTGCCATACAGGCAGTTGATAGTGAAACTGAGGGACCTAGGGGTGGAGGAGAAGATGGAAAGATGGGTTGAAAACTGGTTGAGTGGCAGAACACATCATAGTGGTAGGGGGTGAGTTCTCAAGCACCAAGGAGGACACCAGCAGGGTCCCGCAAGGGTAGGGGTCACCCCTTGAAAGCCCTTCCAAAGAGAGTTACAGGTAAGGGATCAACGGTGGTCAAGCTGGGAAGAGGCCAAGCAGGTAGAAGGAGCCGTTCCTGGCAAGTAGTAGGGGAAAACATAATATGTATGCATGTACTGTATATATATATATATATATATATATATATATATATATATATATAAATAATCTGCACTAGTAATGCATTCTTCTCCTGTCCCAGTTACTGGGCTCCCAGATCTACACAGATTCCTGTATTTTACAAGGATTTGGAGCCATTTACAGGGAAATTCTTCCAGAACACTTGAATTGCATTATACAGGAAAACAGAGCAATTTGGCTTCCATAGGAAATGATGTAGATTATGAAATGGGTAGAGAGAGTCCCCGAATCTGACTGGCTGCCTGCCCTTGTCCACTATACTCATTTTTTAGCTTATATCACACAAAATAAAAAGTGCCCATACCTGTGCCTGAAGTCCTGTACAGATCCCTCCAATGCCACCACAAACTCAATTTCGATGCCATTTTTTTAGTTTACTGAGCGAAATTGGAAGCAGCAAAAGTAAATAGTAACACATTTTAAAAGGTGCTGTTTCTAGTCCAGAAATCCTCCCACTGTCCCTCCCAAGCTGCTCCCATCACATCTTGAGCCCCACGTATCGAGAAGTTATAAACTCTCTCCTGACTCGCAAACAAAGGGAGACCGTCGGAACTTTTGTAAACAGTGTTACTACAGATGGTAGTGAGCGGCTGGCAAGACAGTCAGGAAACTGTGATCCTGCTTGTGGGCACATATTAGTGACCCACAGCACACCACAGGACCCCTAGTGACACCAGCAAGTGGAATAGCACCCCAAGGAACAGCAGAGTGACTATTTTAAATAAAATAACTCTTACTTTTTTTTTTTTATAAACACTAGTTTCTCAACATATACGTGTTTTATAAGCGCAATAACACATTCCAGAGTATGGGTTACACGCTGATAAATGCACTTCTATGGGCAGTAAAGCACCTGGCCTGCAGCCTCATTACACCCCTAGGCATGCGTTTATCACAGTATATTTATTTTTTATTTATTTGAATCTCGGATTAGTACCTTTGAGCTAAGAGCTCATTTACAAAGGTTTCACGCCATTGAGTACAATACATATAACATAGAGGGTTATACATCAATTCAAGATATTATAACAGAGTTATGAAAGTTCAACATAGTGGGTTAACAGAATCTGCAGAGTTTGAATACAAGTTGCACTTGTTGAGAGTTATACAGTAGTTCATAGGTAACTACAACAATGAATACAAAAGTCTGGCGTTGCAGTGCCAATAGCTTAGTAATGCTGAATTGAGTTGCCACATTAGGAGTTAGAGTAGGAGGTAAGGGGCAGATGGAACAGGGAGAAGAGGTAGGCAGAGGTGGGAAAGGCTAGAGCTGAGTGGAAGGTAACAGTGGAGAGGAGGACAAAACAAGAGGCTGGCTGAGGAATGATGATGGAGGAACCACCCGAAGAGCTTTGTCTGGTGAGTGGTGAGAGAAGGGGCAGAGGAAAGCAGGAGAGAGGGTAGGGAGGGAGTGAGGGAGTGAAGACCTGGGGAGGTGGGTTGGGAGAGTAGTAGAGAAGAGGTTGGTGAGTAAGTGCTGAGGACTGGACAGTGGGGGTAGGGGGTATGGCTGCGTGAGAGGGAAGAGGAAAGCAGGAGATGCCGTGGGGAGGTTAAGATGCAGGGGAAGGGAGGGATGAGGAGGGGGGCTAATGGGGGAGAGAGAATGGGGGCAAAGGAGAGGTGAGAGGCTAAGTGCTGCAGTTGGATATTGCCAGAGGTGGGGAGAGTTGCCGGGAGGGGGTAATTGGGCCTAGGAGAGGGTGAGAGAGCTAGGTACTACAGTCGCACGAACTTGTGGCAACTAGGTGCTCCCGAAGTTGGGATTTGAATTGGCTAATTCTGTGCATAGCTTGCAGGTCAGCACTGAGAGAGTTGATCCATTTAGGGGCTTGGTAGGTAAATGATCATTGTCCCAGGCATGTTCTACAGAAAGGGACTTCCAGCATACTTTCACTTGTACCCCTGGTATTCCTAGGTCGGGAGGATTGGCTGAGGAGGTTCTGGACCCCAGGGAGAGTAAGGCCCAGGGTGGCCTTCTTGCCAAGTAGGCATGCATGGTATTGGATCCAATTATGTAAGTTGAGCCACCCTGATTGAGCATAGAGCTCACAGGTGTGGGTATGTCAATGGGCTACAAGTACTAGCCTGCAGGCTTTGTTCAGTGTAGTTTTTATCTTCTTAAGTAAGGATTCGTTGGCCGTGCCATATACTACAAGTCGCAGTCAATGACTGACAGTACAAACCTAGTCACAGCAAACTTGAGGGCAACATCATTTAGACAGTGTCTATGTCTGTATAATTGGCCGATTCTTGCATTGGCTACCTTGGCTACTTGATCAACGTGGGCAGAAGATGTGAGGGCACTATTGAGTGTGATGCCAAGATATTTAAAGCTGCTCACCATCTCGAGTACAGTGTTCTGGTAGTTTTGGATATTGAGACTGTATAACCTATACTTGTTCTACATCGAGGCGAAGAGCACTGTCTTGGTCTTTTTGTAGTTAGGTAAAAGCTTGGAGCTGGTAAACCATTATTCAGTGTCGGTAAAGTCATCCTGCATTAGTTTCTCTAGGGCATGGGGGTTGCGGTGGCTTGAAAATAGTACTGCGTCATCTGCATACAACAGGACATTGCCATGGCAGGCCTTGAGGAGGTTGTTGAGAAACAGACTGAACAGAAGGGGACCCAAGATTGAGCCTTGTGGGACTCCAGTAGTAACACTGCAATGATCAGACAGGATATTGTAAATTTTTACTTTTGGGCCATATCCTGTCAGGTAGCTCTGGAACCATTTCACGGATTCAGGGGAACGTCTGATGTTTGTCAGTTGGCTTAGCAGTAGCTTGTGGTTGACTGTGTTGAAGGCCTTGGTGAGGTCAATGTAAGTAGCCCCCACCAATAGCCCACGGTCAACAGCTTCATGGATATAGCCAGTAAATTCCACAAGCGCTGTATTTGTGCTGTGAAGCTTCCGAAAACCGTGTTGTTCATGGTATTGAAGGTTGTATTTATCAAGATAGTCTAAGAGTTGGTCATAGACGATCCTCTCCATCACTTTTGAGAGTGGTGGAATGATTGAGATAGGTCGGTAGTTTGAATGACTAGATCTATCCCTGTTTTTGAATACTGGAGTGACCAACACAGCTTTCCAGGATAAGGGAAAATTCCCAGTTATGAAGGACAGGTTTAGGATCCTTGTTAGTGGGGAAAGGACCTCGTCAAGGGTGCAGGCAAGTAGTTTGTAACTTAGGGAGCTGCTGGCTGTTTAAGATTTCCTTAGTGCTTGTTGGAGATATTTCTTGGCTTTGGATTTAGAGACGATCTTGAGGTAGAACGAGGGGACAGGATTATCCGTCTGGATAGTCATACTAGAAAGGATGAAACTGGTTTTCGGTGCTAGAAAGTCCGGAGGGAGTATTCCACTTAGGTCGGTGAATGCCTTATTGAAGTGGTTGGTGATTTCAATAGGGTCCTGAGTAGTATCTCCACTGATATTGAGCACTGTGGGTGGAGATATGTTTGCTTTACCAGTAAGGGGTTTTATGTTGTCCCACAATTTACAGCTGTCTCCCCAGGAGTTGTCAAGCTGAGTTTTGAAGTAGTGGCTTTTTGCTCTATAGATTGCCCTGGTGCATTCATTGTGGGCTGTTTTGTATTTTTGAAAGTCTTGGGGGGACCCAGAACTTTTGGCTTTAAACCACAGATTGTCCGTAACATTCATTAAATTAAGCAGTACCGGGGAGATCCAGGATTTACTTGACCCTTTGAGTTTCCTTGTCTTGAAAGGTGTGAATATATCACAGGAGGAGTTGAACAGGCTGGTAAAGTCTGCAAGGGCAGTGTCTACATTATCAGCACTGTAGACAGATGACCAGTCCTGATTCAGGAGATGTGCTTTAAGCAAGTCAAGTTGACCTTTTTTTAGCATACGGGTAGTGATAATTATGGGTGGGATTTTTGGAGATTTGTTTGACCAGGTGCAGATGATAGGGGAGAGGTCACTGATGACATCAGGGAGTATCACAGCACTGGAAATTCTGTCAGGTCTATTGGTTAGTAGCTAGTCAATAAGCATACTTGATCCAGTGCAGTAGTTCACATGGGTGGGGTTCTCTATTAATTTGGGTTATGTTGAGAGCAGCGAGGGCATCTTTGTGGGTTGTCACCTCTGGGGATAACCAATTTATATTGAAGTCCCCAAGTAGCAGAACTTCAGAGGTGAGGTTGTGCTCCGATAGGAAGTCTAGTACTGAACTGAAGCCGGTGACTTGTTCTTTAGGGGGTATGTAGACAGAAACTATGGTGAGGGAGTGTGTCATTGCTTACTTATACAATGGGATCTAGAAATTCATTATTTTGATTAGTCAGCTGCTACTTTATGTCGTGGAGTAATTTTTGCATAACTACCGGATAAAGTACCAGCCAACTGCACATTAAAAAAAAAAAGTAAAAATCACTCCACACAGACCTCTTAGCGTTCCAATACAGTCTTTTTCTCCCGCTAACCATGCCATTCCGCAAAATCAAAAGCCATTCAGGAAAAGTGAAAACCAAAGCAAAGTCAGATCTAAGCTGCATACAACACTGGCAACAGGTGATGCCCTGAATGTAGCACATACATCACTGGCAACAGATGCTGCCCTGGAGGTAGCAGATCCACAATTGGCAATAGGTGCTGCCCCGGAAGTAGCACATGCACTACTGGAAGCTTATACAGCACTGGCAACAGTTGCTGCCCTGGAGGTAGCAGAAACCCCATTGGCAATAGGTGCTGCCCTGGAAGTAGCATATGCACTACTGGAAGCTGATACAGCACTGGCAACAGGTGCTGCTCTGGAGGTATCAGAGACACCATTGGCAATAGGTGCTGCCCTGGAGGTAGCATATGCACTACTGGAAGCTCATGCAGCACTGGCAACAGGTGCTGCCCTGGAGGTACAGCAGCAGATGAGCTACTGACAGCAAGTGTTGCCCTAGAGTTACACATACAACATTGGCAATAGGTGCTTCCCTGGAAGTAGTATATACAGCATCCATGGACTTGGGAGAGACAGGATTATCACTGGGTGCTGCCCTAGAGGTAGCACATATAGCACTGGCAATAGGTGCTGCCCTGGAGGTAGCACATTCAGTATTGCAAACAGATGCACTAATGGCAATAGGTGCTGTGCCGGAGGTAGCACATACAGTATTGCAAACAGATGCACTAATGGCAATAGATGCTGCCCTGGAGGTAGCACATACAGTATTGCAAACAGATGCACTAATGGCAATAGATGCTGCCTTGGAGGTAGCACATACAGTATTGCAAACAGATGCACTAATGGCAATAGATGCTGCCCTGGAGAAAGCCTAACCACAACAGCCTGGCAATAGTCGAAGCCCTGGACAACCCCTAACAGTAACCCTAAAGCCAGACTTCGCACAACAAGTAACGCACTAAAATCTGGCCAATGGAAAATCACGTACACAAATGCCCGCAGTCTGGAAAATGAGACCTAGACCAGGAGGCAACAATGACAGAGGCTAAACTGGACATAGTAGCCATTAGCGAGACATGGTTCACCAATAACCACACTTGGGAGACTTTAGTACCCGTCTATGTATTGTTCAGAAGAGACCGAGCTGCAAAAATGGGGTGTGGAGTGGCCCTTTATGTCAATGAAAATATCAAACCTACAGAAATTCAGAATACACATAAGGAGCCAGAAGAGCTGTGGGTCACCCTGGAAACAGGAAATGGGACAACCATACGAACTGGGGTTGTTTACAGGCTTCCAGACCAGAGGGAGGACACAGACACATTACTGTTAGAAGATATACTAAACATGACAGCTAAAGGGGAGGTTCTGCTAATGGGAGACTTCCAACATGCCAGATACAGATTGGTCAATACCAGCAGGAACATCCACCAGAGCTAGACACATAGTGGATTCCCTGCAGGGAGAGGGCCTCAAACAATTGGTGCAACAACCCACGACAGACAGGGCTATCCTGATCTAGTACTGCCTAACAGGGAAAGGATCACAGATCTCCAGGTAGGTCATCTGGGGGCCAGTGACCATCACATGGTATGGTTCAATTTGGCCACTAGAACTAAATCATCCCATTCCAAGGCAAACATATGGGACTTCAAAGGAGCTGACTTTGATAAGATGGCCAACAGAGTTAAGCTAGCCCTGGCAAGATGAAATACAGGTGAGTGGGTACAGGCAAAGTGGACAAGCATTAAGGATGCAATACTTGAAGCAACATCCCATTGTGTTAGGGAGAAAAGCAAGACCAAAAGAAGAGGGAAATCACTGGTTCTCAAAAACAGTAGCAGAAAAGATCAGAGCCAAAAGGTTGGCTTTCAGGAAATATAAGGGAACACAGCAGGACGAAGATAGGGAGGTATACCAAACTTTCCCAAGGGAAGCAGAAAAGGCTGCTAGCTTTTGGAAGACAGAAATCTTGCTTGTAGAGCAGAAAGTAGCTAACTAAAAAAAACTACTGTTTTTCTTACTAATTTAACACTTCTATATCAGCAGGAGTCAGTGCCTGTAGAGATTAAGCAGACAATTTATTAGAAGTAGAGGAGGTCTCATTTAGGGTTAAAAACAAGAAAAGAAAGAAAGTCAGTGAGTGTTCTGTGCTGGGAAGGGTACTGTATCAACTTACTTTGCTAAATCAGTAGGAGGGGAAAGAGCTTAATTGGGTGTGTGGCTTAGGCAGTATAAAAGCAGGTGACTCCAATTACAATTTTCTGCTGCTAACTTTTGGAAGACAGAAATCTTGTTTGTAGAGCAGAAAGCAGCTAACTAAAAAAGCTACCATTTTTCTTACTAATTTAACACTTCTATCTCAGCAGGAGTCAATGCCTGTTGAGATTAAGCAGACATATACTTTATTAGAAGTAGAGGTGGTCTCATTTAGGGTTAAAAAAAAAAGAAAAGAAAAGAAAGAAAGCCAGTGTGTGTTCTGTGCTGGAAAGGGTACTGTATCAACTTACTTTGCTAAATCAGTATGAGGGGAGAGCCCACTCGAGAGGGAGCAATCTTAGACCTGGTTTTCTCAAATGGAGATGAAGAGAGGATCACAGATGTAGAAGTGGGTAGCCATCTGGGAACTAGCGACCATCGAACAGTATGGTTCACAATAAACACAGCAATTGAGTCAAGCCATACAAAGGCAAAAGTACTGACTTTAGGAGGGCTGACTTTGCCAAAATAGGTGAGTGCCTAAGGAATGCACTAGCAAATGGGCAGAAAGGAGGGGTGGAAGAACAATGGGGAATAAAAACTGCCATCACAGAGGTAACAAGCCTTTGTGTGAAGCAAATAAACAAAATGAAACGATGTAAGAAACCACTATGGTTCTCAAAGGAAGTGGCAGTGAAGGTTCAAGAGAAAAGAAAGCATTCAGGAAGTACAAGGAATCACAGATGGAGCAGGACAGAGAACTGTATCAGTTAAAGCAAAGGAAGCTGGGAAGGCAGTCAGAACAGCAAAGACCCAAACCGAGGAAAAGATAGCCAACTCCAGTTAAGAAGGGCTAAAACCTTTATAGGTACATCAGGGAGGTCAAGGAAGACCCAAGGGAGGGATAGTGAGGTTTAATAAAGGAGAGAGGAGGGTGGGCAGAGGGTGACTGTGAAAAGACAGAGATACTAAACAAATATTTTGCTCAGTATTTACAAACGAAGAGGGGAGGTACCTAAAACAAACAGTAGAAACACTCTGGATACAGAAGTTGATACCAGTCCATTTACAGAAGAAAGGGTTCTGAAAGAACTCTAAAACTGAAGGTGGACAAAGCAATGAGGCCTGATGGATTCATCCCAGAATTCTAAAAGAACTAAGGGTAGAACTAGTGACACCACTGACTATCCTCTTTAACAAATCATGGGAGGATGGGGTGGTACCGAGGACTGGAGGATGGCAGATGTGATTCCCCTTCACAAAAGTGGGAGCAAGGCAGAAGCAGGAAACTACAGATCTGTTAGTTTAACCTCAGTGGTAGGGAAAATGATGGAATCACTTCTGAAGGAAAGAACTGTCGAGTATCTAGAGGCCAGAGAGGCACAGGACCCAAGGCAGCATGGATTCACAGTGGGAAGGTCATGCCAGACAAATCTGATAGATTTCTTTGACTGGATGACCAACGTAGTAGATCAGGGAGGGGCTGTGGACATGGTCTACCTAGACTTTAGCAAGGCATTTGACACAGTCCCACACAAAAGATTAATATACAAGTTAGCCAGCCTGGGAGTGGGTCCCAAGATGACAGCCTGGGTAAAGAATTGGCTGGAGAATAGTACACAGAGAGTAATAGTAAATGGAGTCCACTCTGAAGAAAGGGGGGTTAATAGTGGGGTACCGCAGGGTTCAGTATTAGGACCGGTCCTCTTCAATGTCTTTATAAGCAACATTGCAGAGGGACTGGAAGGAAAAGTATGTCTCTTTGCAGATGACACAAAGATCTGCAACAGAGTTGATGCACAAGGTGGGGTGGAAAGGATGAGAAGGGACTTGGCAAGGTTAAAGGAATGGTCAAATGTATGGCAGCTTAGATTCAATGCTAAGAAGTGCAAGGTAATGCACCTGGGAAACAAAAACCCAGGGGAAGAGTACACAATGGGGGGTGAGATACTAACAACAACAAAAATGGAAAGGGACCTGGGGATAGTCATATCAGATGACCTAAAGGTAGGCGAGCAATGTGAGAGGGCAACAAGGAGGGTTGGGGGGATACTGGGATGCATAGGGAGAGGCATCACCAGTAGAAAACAGGAAGTTATTATCCCTCTGTACAGATAGCTGGTGAGACCCCATCTGGAGTACTGCGTGCAGTTCTGGAGACCAATCTCTGCAAAGACATAGACAGGATGGAAGCTGTCAGAGGAGGGCCTAAAATGGTGCAGGGTCTGCACGGAAAACATATGAAGAGAGACTTAAGGAGCTTAATATGTATAGCCTCGAGGAAAGGAGGGAGAGGGGACATGATAGAAACTTTCAAGTACCTCAAGGGAATCAACAAAGTCCAAGAGGGTAGCATGTTTCAAAAAGAGGTATGCAAGAACAAGGGGCACAATTTGAAGATGGGGAGCAGCTCAGAGGTAATTTAAGGAAGTATTTTTCACAGAGAGGTTGTGGATGCATGGAATGGCCTTCCGGAGGAGGTTGTGGAGTCAAAAACAGTGATGGAATTCAAGCATGCATGGGACAGTCATAAGACAATTCTAGGGGATGGGGTAGGAAGAAGTAGGCTGCTGGTTAACTAGGATCTGCAGCTTATCCATTAGGTAGGGAAATGGGCAGACTGGGTGGGCCAAGTGGTCCTTATCTGCCGTCAACTTCTATGTTTCTATGAGAGAGCTTAATTGCGGGTGTGGCTTAGGCAGTGTAAAAGCAGGTGACTCCAATTATAACTTTCTGCTGCTAGCCTTAGGAAGACAGAAATCTTGCTTGTAGAGCAGAAAGCAGCTAACTAAAAAAGCTACCACTTTTCTTACTAATTTAACACTTCTGTCTCAGCAGGAGTTAGTGCCTGTTGAGATTAAGCAGACAGATACTTTATTAGAAGTTGAGATCTCATTTAAGCTTAAAAGAAAGAAAGTTAGTGTGTGTTCTGTGCTGGGAAGGGTACTGTATCAACTTACTTTGCTAAATCAGTAGGAGGGGAGAGAGCTTAATTAGGGGTGTGGCTTAGGTGGTATAAAAGCAGGTGACTCCAATTACAACTTCCTGCTGCTAGCTTTTGGGAGACAGAAATCTTGCTTGTAGAGCAGAAAGCAGCTAACTAAAAAAGCTACCATTTTTCTTACTAATTTAACACTTCTATCTCAGCAGGAGTCAGTGCCTGTTGAGATTAATCAATCAGTCAATCAAGTCTTTATTTATCCAGGAGAACACCACTGAACAAGCTCATTTACAGGGTGGACCTGCATCACACAGGGTCAAAGAAAAAATACATACAATTGTATACATGCAATAAATAGGCATTATTATACAAGGCACTGAAAGGGAAAAAATATATACAATCAAGGTAATATGATCATGTGATATCTTGGCTGTAGGAAAACTAGAAAAGGTAAGAGGAAGGGAAGCAGTAGCAGGAGCAACAGAAGTAGGCCAGTTGTAGTATCAGAACTTTGATGGACGCAAACCAGGCTTTAGAAGGTGTGTATACAGAGCAAAGCACTGCCAAGGGTGGGAAGAATAGTGCAGACACTCTGTGGTGACCACTAGGGAGGTGGTCTGAGGGCACTTTTAGGGGAGGGAGGGAGTCGGAAAGGGCAGTAAAACAGCATGGGGATAAATTTAGTAAGGATGAGGAGGTCAGGGAAAAGTGGTAAAGCACAGGGCACGGAAAGGAGTAGGCATAAGAGCATTTAGACTCGAGGAAAGCAATTACATAACTCCTTAACAGTTTTTGCAAACAAGATTTTAAAAGCTGCGAGACTAACAGGGGTGCTCAGTTCCATTGATTTCTGCTTATTAGTCCAGAGTGAAGGCAGCGCAAAGCTTATGGCCGCTTTTCCAATCCGTGTGTTGACCCTAGGCACTTTCAATGAAATAAGAGAGGAACTCCTCAGTGCATAATTACCTATCAAACTTAGAGGCAGACAGACAGTCAGCAATATACTGGGGGAGTTTGTTGGAGATAGCTCTGATAGTCCAAAGGACCGCGTGCCTATTCCACCTATACTTGAGGGAAGACCATCCCAGAAGTAGAGGAGGTCTCATTTAGGGTTAAAAAAAACAAGAAAAGAAAGTCAGTGTATGTTTTGTGCTGGGAAGGGTACTGTATCAACTTTGCTAAATCAGTATGAGGAGAGAGAGCTTAATCAAGGGTGTGGCTTAGGCAGTATAAAAGCAGGTGACTCCAATTATAACTTCCTGCTGCTAGCTTTTGGAAGACAGAAATCTTGCTTGTAGAGCAGAAAATAGCTAACTAAAAAAGCTACCATTTTTCTTACTAATTTAACACTTCTATCTCAGCAGGAGTCAGTGCCTGTTTCGATTAATCAGATATATACTTTATTAGAAGTAGAGGAGGTCTCATTTAGGCTTAAAAAAAAGAAAAGAAAGAAAGTCAGTGTGCTCTGTACTGGGAAGGGTACTGTATCAACTTACTTTGCTAAATCAGTATAAGGGGAGAGAGGTTAACTGGGGGTGTGGCTTAGGCAGTATAAAAGCAGGTGACTCCAATTACAACTTCCTGCTGCTAGCTTTTACAAGTCAGAAATCTTGCTTGTACAACAGAAAGTGGCTAACTAAAAAAAAGTTACAGTTTTTCTTACTAATTTAACACTTCTATCTCAGCAGGAGTCAGTGCCTGTTGAGATTAAGCAGACAGATACTTTATTAGAATTAGAGGAGGTCTCATTTAGGGTTAAAAAAAGAAAAGAAAGAAAGAAAGTCAGTGTGTTCTGTGCTGGGAAGGGCACTGCATCAACTTACTTTGCTAAATCAGTAGGAGGGGAGAGAGCTTAATTGGGGGTATGGCTTAGGCAGTATAAAAGCAGGTGACTCCAATGATAACTTCCTGCTGCTAGCGTTTGGAAGATAGAAATCTTGCTTGTAAAGCAGAAAGCAGCTAACTAAAAAAAGCTACAATTTTTCTTACTAATTTAACACTTCTATCTCAGCAGGGGTCAGTGCCTGTTGAGGTTAAGCCGACAAGGTATTTTATTAGAAGTAGAGGAGGTCTCATTTAGGGTTAAAAAACATGAAAAGAAAGTCAGTGTATGTTTTGTGCTGGGAAGGGAACTGTATCAACTTTGCTAAATCAGTATGAGGGGAGAGAGCTCAATCGGGGGTGTGGCTTAGGCAGTATAAAAGTAGGTGACTCCAATTATAACTTCCTGCTGCTAGCTTTTGGAAGACAGAAATCTTGCTTGTAGAGCAGAAAACAGCTAACCAAAAAAGCTACCATTTTGCTTACTAATTTAATACTTTTATCTCAGCAGGAGTCAGTGCCTGTTGAGATTAACCAGACAGATACTTTATTAGAAATAGAAAAGGTCTCATTTAGGGTTAAAAAAAGAAAAGAAAGAAAGTGTGTTCTGTGCTGGGAAGGGTACTGTATCAACTTACTTTGCTAAATCAGTAGGAGGGGAGAGAGGTTAATTGGGGTGTGGCTTAGGCAGTATAAAAGCAGGTGACTCCAATTACAACTTCCTGCTGATAGCTTTTGGAAGTCAGAAATCTTGCTTGTACAGCAGAAAGCAGCTAACTAAAAAAAAAAAAGCTACTATTTTTCTTACTAATTTAACACTTCTATCTCAGCAGGCGTCAGTGCCTATTGAGATTAAGCAGACAGATACTTTATTAGAAGTAGAGAAGGTCTCATTTAGGGTTAAAAAAAGAAAAGAAAGTCAGTGTATGTTCTGTGCTGGGAAGGGCACTGTATCAACTTACTTTGCTAAATCAATAGGAGGGGAGCGAGAGCTTAATTGGGGGTGTGGCTTAGGCAGTATAAAAGCAGGTGACTCCAATTACAACTTCCTGCTGCTAGCTTTTGGAATTCAGAAATCATGCTTGTACAGCAGAAAGCGGCTAACTAAAAAAAAGCTACCATTTTTCTTACTAATTTAACACTTCTATCTCAGCAGGAGTCAGTGCCTGTTGAGATTAAGCAGACAGATTCTTTACTAGAAGAAGAGGAGGTCTCATTTAGGGTTAAAAAAAAGAAAAGAAAAGAAAAGAAAGTCAGTGTATGTTCTGTGCTGGGAAGGGCACTGCATCAATTTACTTTTCTAAATCAGTAGGAGGGGAGAGAGCTTAATTGGGGGTGTGGCTTACGCAGTATAAAAGCAGGTGACTCCAATTATAACTTCCTGCTGCTAGCTTTTGGAAGACAGAAATCTTGTTTGTAGAGCAGAAAGCAGCTAACTAAAAAAAGATACAGTTTTTCTCAAAAATTTAACACTTCTATCTCAGCAGGAGTCAGAGCCTGTTGTGATTAAGCAGACACTTCATTAGAAGTAGAGGAGGTCTCACTTAGGGTTAAAAAAGAAAAGAAAGAAAGTCAGTGTGTGTTCTGTGCTGTGAAGGGTACTGTATCAACTTACTTTGCTAAATCAGTAGAAGGGGGAGAGCTTAACTGGGGATGTGGCTTAGGCAGTATAAAAGCAGGTGACTCAAATTACAATGTCCTGCTGCTAGCTTTTTGGAAGACAGACCTCTTGCTTGCTGAGCAGAAAGCAGCTAACTAAAGAAAGCTACAATTTTTCTTACTAATTTAACAGTTCTATCTCAGCAGGAGTCAGTGCCTGTTGAGATTAAATAGACAGATATTTTATTAGAAGTAGAGGAGGTCTCATTTAGGGTTAAAAAAGAAGAAAATAAAATAAAGTCAGTGTACGTTTTGTGCTGGAAAGGGTTCTGTATCAACTTTGCTAAATCAATGGGAGGGGAGAGAGCTTAATTGGGGATGTGGCTTAGATAGTATAAAAGCAGGTGACTCCAATTACAACTTCATGCTGCTAGCTTTTGGAAGACAGAAATCTTGCTTGTAGAGCAGAAAGCAGCTAACTAAAAAAGCTACAGTTTTTCTTACTAATTTAACACTTCTATCTCAGCAGGAGTCAGTGCCTCTTGAGATTAAGCAGATACTTTATTAAAAGTAGAGGTGGTCTCATTGAGGGTTAAAAAAAGAAAAGAAAGAAAGAAAGTCAGTGTGTGTTCTGTGCTGGGAAGAGTACTGTATCAACTTACTTTGCTAAATCAGTAGGAGGGGAGAGAGCTTAATTACAGGTGTGGCTTAAGCAGTATAAAAGCAGGTGACTCCAATTACAACTTCCTGCTGCTAGCTTTTGGAAGACAGAAATCTTGCTTGCAGAGCAGAATGCAGATAACTAAAAAAAAGCTACCATTTTTCTTACTAATTTCCCTCCATACCACCCCTGCACCCTCCCACCCTAAGCCAGTTCTACATTTATAGCCACTGGATTTGACTGACAACAGGAACTTCCTGTTTGGCAGTAGGAAGGGAAGGATCATAGAGAAACATTAGTTTTTGTCAACCCTAAAGGAAAAAAGTAGCTCTTTCTCCCCCCTCCCAGCTGCTGGTGGTCTGACTCTGAGCAAGGAAGAAGGAGGCTACTGAAGAATATAGGAAGTTGCTGTCCCAGAACAGGAAGGGTGAGAGTTGTAAGGAGAGGACAGAGTAAGTGTAACTCCTAGGTGGCGCTATCCCAAGGGCTACTACCCCTGCCTGCTTGGCTAGTAGCACGTTAAGGGGCCTGAGTTCTGAAACGGGTGCCTCCACCCGGAGATCAGGATTGGTAGTGGTCAAGCTACCCTGGGCACAGCCCTCCGGGACACTGTAACCCCCCTCTTTCCCCTTTAGTGGCTTGAACACTGTACAATAATCACTTTCACAATACCTCTGGTACACCACACAAGAACCCACATTGTTTGCACTTACCACCAAGGCTGGTTCCTCGGGCTCGACCCTGGGGACCCCTGTAAAATAAGGTTATGCACAGCAAATACCAACAGTACAGTACTTTGAACACAAACTGGAACCACAGTCAGATTACATGCAGAAAAAGTTAGATTAGATTTATTCAGGGGACTTGAACAAAGGAGGGGCAAAATCAGGTTAATTAGCTTAAAGGTTTTATCAATCAAGCAGTTATACATGCGCTTTGAGTCCCCCCACACAGTCACACCTCTGGGTACCCAGGTGGAGAAGAGATGGGCTAGCCAGGACTGTTGCCCGGGGTTGGCCAGCGTCACAGCTGGTTGGTGTCCTGTGATGGAAAACACAACATGCACAGTACACAATATTTGTAATCCGGATCCAGAGGGCTCAGTTTGTAAAGGAAACGAAACAACAAGACAATCAGATGACACACTTAGATTAAGCTGCTGTTGCAGGGAGCTACCCTGGTATTTACGCACGATACCAAAGACTAGACACAGGCTGGATGAAAATCGAGACTGCAGGTGGTTGATCTGGAATGCTAGGAGAAGCAGGGCCCACATGAGTCGCAGAGGTGTTGTTCCTGTTCAAGCATAGAGCAGGGGGCTGATCCCCAAGCAGGTCTCTCGTCGATGACTTCTCTGTGCAGTGGGTAGTCTGACTGGGCCAGTCTGGCAAGGCCCAGACCACATGGAGACAAATTCGGATACAGTCTGTTTTGGGCTGGATACAGCTTCTAGCAATCAGAACACAGTTCACACAGTGGGGGACCAACTCACAACCCACTAGCAGCTCATAGCACATTTACATGTAAGGGAATTCTACTGTACCAGGCAAAGCGCTCCCCGGTCACAATCGCAAAGTCTCTGCACACACCAGGAGCTTAGGGGTAGCTGGAACTCCTGACAGGCCGATCGCATTCAGCAAAATCTTCAGTCTTCTTCAGGTTGAGCCTGGCCCCCTTCAGTAGCTTACTTTAGTCACACAAACTTGGATTTAGTCCAAAATAATTTTCTTCTCTCCCTCTCAGGAGCAACAGGCAGACGTGTAAGCCAAACTCGGCCCTTTCACAGTTTTCCCATGCGAATCCACTCAGGATTGCTGCCCAAAATACACTTGAGCTCTTCTCATTTCACTTCCCAGCTCAGAACTAACTGAAGACTGCAAGCAGCCCGGGACTTCTCCAAGATCCAAAATATTTGGTTGGCTGATTTGGCTGTCAGTCAAAGCAAGAGCTCCCCCTTCAGTTGCAAAAAAGGTGCAAAAAAACCTCCGAACTACAGTTCCTACAGATTTTGAATTCAGACAGCTCCTGTAGTACGGCTACATTTTAGGTCCCACCAGTACTGTTTGGTCCAATTTGCAGTCCAGGACCAAGATAGTGGAGACAAACAAAACAGTCCTTGCTACAAAGAAAGCAGGTTAGACAAACGACATTATCATTATCACTCTAAATGATTTTCAGTAAATAGTTACATCTTTCAACAGAGCTCCCTCTCAGATTACTTAAGCTGCAATCAGGCAGCTCTTAAAGAGACAGTACACAAAGGCTATACAGTCTCTGGTAATCACATTTAAACTGCTAAAATGCAGGACACCAGCCTTGCAGTTAGCATTTAGGCAGGCTCAAGGAAGACTTTTTGGGAACCGTCATTTGTAGGGGGGTTACACCCTTCCCTGCCTGGGAAAACTTGGGATCCGCGTCAAGTCTGTACCATCATAACACTGAAATACAACATATACAAGACATTTATACCATCAGCATGCTATATATGTACTATCTGATTCATCAATTGGCATAATGTGTCACTTTACTATACATTTCAATGTACTCCACTATATTATTTCCATTCTGACAATATATTATGCATATTTCACATACGTAAATTGAACATTACTATACAGAATCATGTAAGAACTTCTTGTACTCTAAACAATGCAAAAAGGGGCCCTTCCCTATCAGCTAACAGGGGGCTGGATGGGGCAGGGGCACCTTGGTGAGAGGGCAGAACAAGTAACCTGGAATGGGCCGTCAAGCTCAATTTGGGCAGTGAGCTCCGAGAGACATAAACACCTTTGTGGACTACATTGAGAGGCAAATCCACTGGCCTCCCAGGGGAATCGTAACTGAAGCGCACCACTGGCTTGACAGCTCGGCCAGTCTTTCTGGGGTGAACAACCACAGTCTCTGTACTTTCAGCAATGGTCTTGGGAGCTTTCATCACTTGTGAGGTATGCCTCTGCATGAAGGGGAATGTCCAAGCTGGGAGCACTGTCAGCCCCTTGCTCTGTAGTGTCTGTTTCTACAACATCTGGCTCATTTTGAAGACACTCTGGCACTGAAGGGGGGTTGTCAGCACTCTCATAGTGTTCCTCAAGTTCTGGCATATCACCAGAAAGACTCATACCATCAGCCTCTCCTTCAGGCAAATCATACAATTCCACAATACACAAAGACTCAGCATCCTTAGACGTGACACTTTGCACTTCACCTTCAGGGAGCATTGGCTCCAAGGATGATGCCAGGGCATTAGGTAGTCCAGAAGGCCCAGCTTCATCTCCATAATTCAACATAGAATTTCCACAAAACAACTGACTCATCTCATATGAGGAGTAATAGGCATTATCACACTCACTGTCATCCGAGTTAAACTGGCAGTCACTATTATTCTGGGCCTGCTGCGGGGGGGGGTCTTAAATTGGCAACCACAGGGGCAGGCTGAGTCTGTTTCTTTCTTGCAGCAGCACAAGTCACTGGTCCAGGGGAATCAACCTCGGCAGGTTCGGCCTCAATTATAACTTGACTAATAGGTAGCAAGTGGTTATGGTGCATGGTCTTGACAGCTTTGGAGTTATTCTCTGGGTGCACTTACTACACTGGCAAATCATCCAACTTTCCAACTACGACATGGGGAAGATGGTGCCATCGATCAGCAATTTTGTGTTTATCATGCAATCCTAAATCTTGCAACAACACACGGTCTCCAGGCCTAAGTTCTTGAGCCTTTACTTTTCTATCATGTCTCTCTTTGTTGGCTAGATTTCTTTTGGCGGCCATTGTCTGGGCCAGCTGATAGTCATTGTTCAACTGAGCTTTCAGTTTTTGTACATATTGCAGGTAATCTTTGGCTCGGACCCCATCGGGAGAAACCCCAAAACAGACATTAACAGGCAGCCGGGCCTCTCTCTCTCCCGAACCTATGGCAGTAGGGAGAGAACCCGGTGGCATCATTCTTCATGCAACTGTATGCGTGTACCAAGGTGCTAATCTGTTGGCTCCATTTATGCTTATCTTTTGAGTGGAGGGTGCCTAGCATGTCTAGCAGGGTGTGGTTAAAGTATTCTGGTTGAGGATCCCCTGCAGGTGATAAGGGGTGGTTCTTGACTTTCGCACCCCCCCCATAGAGAGAGCATTTCTTTGATTAGCCGACTCTCAAAGTCCCAGCCCTGATCAGAGTGAATTCACTGGGGGGCACCACAGTGGACGAAGAAATTTTCCACTACCACCTTGGCCACGGTAGATGCTTTTTGATCTTTGGTGGGAAAACCTTGTGCATACCGTGTGAAATGGTCTGTAACCACTAACACATCGCCAATATTTCGCTGATCAGGCTCTAAACTCAAGAAGTCTATGTAGACTAGTTCCATTGGGGTGCTGGTAGTAATGTTGACAAGAGAAGCAGCCCTCTGAGGCAGGGCTTTTCTCTGCAGGCAGTGACTACAAGTCCTTACATGGTGCTCAACATCGGCCCCCATCTTGGGCCAGTAGAATCAAGATCGTACTAGGTCAAGGGTCCCTTCGATACAGAGATGGCCCATATGATTGTGGAGGGACTGCAGTACCAAATCTTTGAAGGCTGTGGGCAGGACCAGTTGTTGCTTGTCTATTTGGCCATCCCAACCTACTGTCTCTCTATACAACAACTGATTAAGCAGCTTCAACCTGGGGCCTCCTTTAAACAATAAAGTGGTTCGTAGATCAGAGGAATGCAACTTGGACACATCTTTTCCTGCACAAGGGGTGTCAAGTGCTGGCTGAATCATAGGATCTTGGGATTGAGCCCATTGCATGCTGTCATTGTCAAACTGAGGTACTGCACTAATATCTAGAGCAGAAAAGTGGCACTACGCAGCCAGTATGCAGGTGTCAGAGAGGCCCAAGCAATCTGCTAAGCAGTCCACTGTGTCCGTAGACATCTGTTCATTTCTATCAAACTTCTGGCATGATGCTCGGATATCAGGTTCAGACAGCCTGCCCCAGTCGCTCTTGGAAATGGGCCTCCGGGATAGGGCGTCAGCATCAATATGATTCAGGCCCAGTCTGTATTCGACAGCATAATCATATGTTGACAATGCAGAAAGCCACTGGTGCCCCATGGCATCTAACTTCCCTGAAGTCCGTATATAGGTCAACGGATTATTGTCAGCCCTCACCAATATTTTCGCCCCATAGAGGTAATCATGAAACTGGTCAACAATGGCCCATTTTAACTCAAGGAACTCCAACTTGTGCACAGGGTAGTTTTGCTCTGACGGGGTCAAGCTCCTACTGGCAAATGCCACTGGTCTCAAGCCATCCTCATGGTTTTGATACAGTACAGCTCCTAGACCCTGCAGACTGGTGTCAGTATGCAGCACATAGGGTTTGGTGGGGTCAGCATAAGCGAGAATGGGGGCGTGGGTGAGCTGATATATGACTTCGTGGAAAGCTGCTTCACTGTCAGGCATACAACGGGACCTGAAAAGTTCACCTGGGTGGAAATATGCTTTATCTGGTTCTTTGACGGACCCTTTTTGTATTTCTGATTGGTAGGAGGGTAACTCGGGGTAAGATTCAAGAGTGGCTGAATCACTTTGGAATAGTCCTTTATGAACCAGCGGTAGTAGCCACAGAATCCCAGGAAACATTGTAGTTCTTTCAAATTGTGGGGATGGGGCCAAGTAGTCAAGGCTTCAACTTTACTAGGGTCAGGCTCTATCCCCTCTGTAGACACTATGTGCCCCACATACTTCACAGAGGTTTGGAAAAACTGGCACTTGTCGATGGACAGCTTGAGGCCGAAATCTTCCAGTCGGTCTAGTACTTTGAATAGTCGACTCTCATGTTCCTCTAGGGAGCTTCTGAACACAATGACATTGTCAAAGTACACCAGGCATGCTAGCAAATTCATATCTTCCACTGCTCGTTCCATCAGTCGCTGGAAGGTGGCTGGGGCGCCCGATATCCCCTGTGGCATTCTTAGGAATTCATAGAACCCCAAAGGACAGATGAGGGCTGTTTTCTCATGGTCTTCCAGAGCCATCAGAATCTGGTAATATCCACTGCGAAGATCCAACACCGAGAACCATTTGCTCCCATTCAAACAATCCAGAGCACCTTGAATACAAGGCATGGTGTATTGATCGGGGATGGTCCGCCGATTCAGAGTTCGATAATCAACACACATTCTCACAGATTCATTTTTCTTACACACAACCACAATGGGAGAAGCATATGGGCTCCTGGATTCTTGTATCACACCAGCCATGAGTATTTCCTGCAAGTGTCTTCTCACATCGTCTGTCTGCAGGGGCTAGGCGTCAAGACGTCCTTCGAAATGGCCATTCATCGTGCAGGCGTATGTGATGCTCCGCACCCTGGACACATCCCATGTTCCATTCCTTCAACGAAAATACTTGATCTCTCTGGGCAAGATTCTGACTAATTCTAGTCTTCCATTCAGCTGACAACGGGGAGTCACCAAAATCAAACAAGTCGGGAGTCGCTCTATCTGTCTTGCCAGGGTGCTTGTTGCTGGGCAACACTGCAGTGCCTGCGCAGTGTACTATAGCTAGGGTGCATCCTCTGTTCACCCAGATCTCCCCATCTGACGCATTATGAATCTGGACCATCACTTGTCATGCATAGGCATGAGCACGAGCTGGCAAGATGCTGGGCTTAACCAATAATCCTTCCAGCAATTTTCCATCGTCTGGCGTGTCCAACATCAGTATTTTGTTCTTGGCATCTTTGCGAAGGCGGACCTCCCCTTGAATGGTACACTGGGTGTTAGGAGCTAGTACCATTGAATCAGGATCCTTCTTCCACACGACCCCTACCGGTTCATCCTGGTCCACTCCCTTGGGGTTCTGTTGCAAATCATAGGCTCTCTTGATCACAGCGGGAATTCTTAGGGCCCTCCCAGTCCGTCACCCTTGTTTCTCGCGACAGAGTTGTGCCAGTCTCCCAAACATATGGGTGTTGGTCCCAATTAACAGGGGAACCCCATCATACAGTCCAGTAGCGGGACACACTAAGGCCAGTGTCTCGACTTGCTCCTCTACACCAGTTACAGCTGCAGGAAATGACAACCAGAGGCGGACATATCCTAGGTAGGGATAAGACTTGTCGCTCAGCTCCCACACATGTAAGCCTTCCAGGGATTGTAAGGGCATAGCAGATAAGTGTTTGTCATACCAGTCCTTAAATACAATGGTCACTTGCAACCCACTGTCCAGCACAGCCTGAGTAGGAATACCATTCACAGCCACGGTAGTCTCCACTGAAGGGCCCACTATTTTGGACCAGTCTGGAGGGACAGCAGCAGGGGCCTGGACAGATGATTTAGCCACATAGGGCTTTGAATTACTACTTCTTGAACCCTCACTGCAGTCATTTTGGGCACTCCTTGACTGCTGATTTGTTCACCGAAGCTCTCCTTGAAGCCTGTATACAACTTTATGTAGGTCTTTTGTGGACCGGCATTCTCTCTTCATGTGCCCATCCTTCCCGCAATTATGGCAAAATATGATATCTGGGATTTGGGGTGGCCAAGGCATCACACTGGGAGCTGGGGTGGTGGTACTACCAACTGAAAACCTTGGTGCCATCTCTGTCTGCTGTGTGATGAGCATTGGGAGACATCTCCTCAATTCTCTTACTTTCATAGTGAAGACATCGAGTTTCGAGCTGCTGTCAGCAGGAGATGCCTGGGTGGACACCCCAACCCCCATAGCAGATGCAGTTGGATAAAGGTCGGTGCCTGTACTTGCAGGAGCAGCCTTCATAAAGAGACTGTTTTTTGTTTCCCTGAACTCCCTCACCAGTTCATCCCATGGAGGCACACCCTCATTGGTCCCCACTTCGGAAGGGCCTTCCAATGCCGTGATCACTTGAGCTGCACTCACCCTAGAATTACAATCCCTTCATCTTCAACCTCCCGGAGTTCTTTTATCAAGTCACAATAGTCCGGTGGGTTACCCCTTCTATCTGGGAGCCTTAATTGAAGGAGCTGCAATTTAGAATGCTTTGCATGTTGCAGTATGTGCCCCAACCTCACATGGTTTAAGTCACTGGCGGCTATCCACCTTTTCGGTAAGCCTTCTACAGTGCTCTTTCCAGACAAGTAACATATGCAGACAAACTTTCCCCTGGCCATTGTTTTGTACCTTGAAATTTCCACATCAAGTTCTCCCCTGACTCAATGCTCCCACAATTGCCTTCGAGTGCAGATAGGTACTTCTGGGCAGATGCATTGGGGTTTGTGGACCTCAGAAATGTAATGGCCTCTAGGGTGGGACCCCTCAAACTTTCTATGATCCTTTTCCATTTCTCAGCCTCCGCACACTGCCATTCAGGTACCAAAGGGGCAACACAATCTATTTAGGTCTCCCAATCATCCTCCCTTTGGGGGGGTGGGAAGGGTGCCAGAGAAGATTCTCAACCTTCGGTAACAGTCGTGACTAATGGCAGGTACAGACATAGGAGCCAGCATTGGCAAGGGCACAGAAGGGGGGGCAATAATGGGTGCTGGAGCGGGAGGGAGTGTTGGGGGAGCAACACCCCCAGGTGGCAGGAACAGTTTTTTTAAGTCCACCACAGTTTTCCCTTCCTCTAGCAACAACTTAGCAAATTTCTCCTCAAAAGTCTCAGATAGTGGGGCAGCTCATCCTCCCCAGGGTCTTTACTGTCTTTAGTTATCACTCTCCAGGCAGCGAGAGCTCCTTCGGGGGTAATAGTCCGTGGCACTTTGGAACTGTCTACTGGGTCCTTACACTCTACTAAGGCCGTGAAACGTTGGGCGAGCAGATTAGCCTGTCGACCCACCACGATAGAGTTTTGTAAACATTCAACCTTGGAAAGTACTCCCTCTACAGTGTCATTGGTACCCAGGGGAATATCCAGGATAAGTATAGCATTTTGGGGGTTGATCTCTTGCTCAGTACACCACCCCACTAACTGGTGTACAGCTACTTCTGTTGGGGTAGCCATTTATTTTTAACAGCAATTCGCAAATTTGGCCGCTAGAAGACACAAAATCCCAGCAGTGAGCCTCCAGGATGTAACCCCTAGGTGGCGCTATCCCAATGGCTACTACCCCTGCCTGCTTGGCTGGTAGCAGGTTAAGGGGCCTGAGTTCTGAAATGGGTGCCTCCACCCAGAGATCAGGGTTGGTAGTGGTCAAGCTAACCTGAGCACAGCCCTCCGGGACACTGTAACCCCCCTGTTTCCCCTCTAGTGGCCTGAACACTGTACAATAATCACTTTCACAATACCCCTGGTACACCACACAAGTACCCACACTGTTTGCACTTACCACTAGGGCTGTTTCCTCTGACCCTGGGGACCCCTGCAAAACAAGGTTATGCACAGCAAATACCAACAGTACAGTACCTTGAGCACAAACTGGAACCACAGTCAGATTACATGCAGAAAAAGTTAGATCGGATTTATTCAGGGGACTTGAACAAGGGAGGGGCAAAATCAGGTTAATTAGCATAAAGGTTATATCAATCAAGCAGTTATACATGTGCTTTGAGTCCCCACACACAGTCACACCTCTGGGGTACCCAGGTGGAGAAGAGATGGGCTAGCCAGGACTGTTGCCCAGGGTTGGCTGGCATCGCAGCTGGTTGGGGCCCTGTGATGGAAAACACAACATGCACTGTACACAATATTTGTAATCCGGAGCCAGAGGGCTCAGTTCGTAAAGGAAATGAAACAACAAGACAATCAGATGACACATTCAGATTAAGCTGTTGTTGCAGGGAGCTACCCTGGTATTTACTCACGATACCAAAGACTGGACACAGGCTGGACGAAAATTGAGACTGCAGGTGGTTGATCTGGAATGCCAGGAGAAGCGGGGCCCACATGAGTCACAGAGGTATTGTTCCTGTTCAAGCATGGAGCAGGGGGCTGATCCTCAGGCAGGTCTCTCGTCGAGGGCTTCTCTGTGCAGTGGGTAGTCTGGCTGGGCCAGTTTGGCAAGGCCCAGACTGTACGGAGACAAATTCGGATGCAGTCCATTTTGGGCTGGATACAGCTTCCAGCAAGCAGAACACAGTTCATACTGTGGGGGACTAACTCACAACCCACTAGCAGCTCATAGCACATTTACATGTAAGGGAATTCTACTGTACCAGGCAAAGCGTTCCCCAGTCACAATCGCAAAGTCTCTGCACACACCGGGAGCTTAGGGGTAGCTGGAACTCCTGAGAGACCGATCACATTCAGCAAAATTTTCATTCTTCTTCAGGTTGAGCCTGGCCCCCTTCAGTAGCTTACTTTAGTCACACAAACTTGGATTTAGTCCAAAATAATTCTCTTCTTTCCTCTCAGGAGCAGCAGGCAGTCATGTAAGCCAAACTCAGCCCTTTCACAGTTTTCCCATGCAAATCCACTCAGGATTGCTGCCCAAAATACACTTGAGCTCTTCTCATTTCACTTCCCAGCTCAGAACTAACTGAAAACTGCAAGCAGACCGGGACTTCCCCAAGATCCAAAAGATTTGGTTGGCTGATTTGGCTGTCAGTCAAAGCAAGAGCTCCCCCTTCAGTTGCAAAAAAGGTGCAAAAAAACTCCAAACTACAGTTCCTACAGATTCTGAATTCAGACAGTTCCTGTAGTCTGGCTACATTTTAGGTCCCACCAGTACTGTTTGGTCCCATTTGCAGTCCAGGACCAAGATAGTGGAGACAAACAAAACAGTCCTTGCTACAAAGAAAGCAGGTTAGACAAACTACATTATCATAGAACACAGAAACATAGAAACATAGAATGTGACGGCAGATAAGGACCGCTTGGCCCACCCAGTCTGCCCATTTCCCTACCTACTGGATAAGCTGCAGATCCTAGTTAACCAGCAGCCTACTTCTTCCTACCCCCACCCCCCAGAATTGCCTTATGACTATCCCATGCATGCTTGAATTCCACCACTGATTTTGACTCCACAAATCCTTCCTCCGGAAGGCCATTCCATGCATCCACAACCTCTCTGTGAAAAATACTTCCTTAAATTACCTCTGAGCCGCCCCATCTATCTTCAAATTGTGCCCTCTTGTTCTTGCACACCTCTTTTTTGAAAGATGCTACCCTCTTGGACTTTGTTGATTCCCTTGAGGTACTTGAAGTTTCTATCATGTCCCCTCTCCCTCCTTTCCTCGAGGCTATACATATTAAGCTCCTTAAGTCTCTCTTCATATGTCCTCCGTGCAGACCCTGCACCATTTTAGTTGCCCTCCTCTGGACAGCTTCCATCCTGTCTATGTCTTTCGGAGATTGGGTCTCCAGAACTGCACACAGTACTCCAGATGGGGTCTCACCAGCTGTCTGTACAGAGGGATAATAACTTCCTGTTTTCTACTGGTGATGCCTCTCCCTATGCATCCCAGTATCCCCCCAGCCCTCCTTGCTGCCTTCTCACATTGCTTGCCCACCTTTAGGTCATCTGATATGACTACCCCTAGGTCCCTTTAAGAATCAAATCGGACCCTCTTAGATAGCAGATAGGTGACAACCGGTGTCCCTCAAGCTTCAATCCTGGACCTGCTCCTATTCAGCCTGTTCCTTAATTCCCTCCCCAGGGCCTGCTTTGACAACATCCTGCTATATGCAGACGATGTGGTTATATTCTCCAGGAGCCCATACCTGCACCTGCTGGAATCCAAGCTTCAAAATAGTTTTACAGTAACAGAGGATTAGTTTACTTAAAATGAGCTTCTCCTGAATTACAAAAAAACAAAGGTTATGTTGTTTACTAACAACCAGAGCAAACACAGAGCCAGTCAGCTGACCATACGGAATAACAAACAGGAGCCAGACGATCAGGTCAACACCTTTAAATATTTAGGTGTTATGCTGGACAGCTCCCTTTCCTTTACCCACCACACAGACAATGTTGTAAAAATAACCAACACCAGAATTGGTCTGCCGTATAGTCACAGACACAATATGACCTCTGCAGCACTGTTTCTGGCCATCAGTAGTTCTATAATCTCTGTGATAGACTATGGGCTAGTTATGCACAGTGTTGCAGTGGACACAGCCCTTAAAAGGGTCAGAACCACCCTAAACAAGTCCTGTAGACTCACCCTAGGTGCACCCAGGCTTACTCACACCTGCAAACTTTATGCCAAATCTAAGTGACTTAATCTCCAGGGGAGGACTAAATACCAGACCTGCCTGTTCGGGAAGAAATCTCTCCTTGCCCTAACTACTCCATCCATCACAAACCTCATTAAACCAGTGTCTAACTTGCACCAGACTAGAGGAAAAATGTGAAATGCCCTACACATCCCTTTCCAGCACACCACACTTACAGAGAGATCATGTCCGTATAAGGTGCCCCTCTGGCTCAATGAACGTCCTCCTGAAGTAGTAAATGTTCCTAAGCTTGGAATTTTCAAGAATTCACTAGTCAAACATCTGACAGCCCTCAGCTCCTGTGACTGCAGGCTCTAACCCACCACCCATTACTGGCCTCCTCCTTGCTGTCTCCCCACTCCCCACCTCCCTGGCCCCACCCTCCCCCGTCTCTATTCACCTTTCCCACTTCTAAGTCCTCCCAACCGCTCCACCCACATATCCTCTTACTCCTACACATTCCTTTACTACCCATCCCACACCTATCACTCATTTCTCAATACTCACCTCTTGCTGACTCCCTCTATCGACAAGGACATCACTGTCTGCTCCATGTAGTCAACCATTAACCCCTTCCCTCCCCCTCTTTAACTACTTGGCAAAGCCAGCTCTGTCTGCTCTACAATCCACCCTCTTCACTCTCCCCACCTTCACTCCAGCTAGTCTCCAGCTTCCTCCTTCCTGTCTTTGACTATGGTTCACTTGTCTCCTTCCCCCGCCTCACCATCAAAAATGTCTCCAGACTTTGAAGCTCCTACCACAATGCTATCCACTTTACCTCTGGTCTCCCTAAGCTCACACTCCACTGTGACCTTTATAAGCTCTCCAGTCAGCCCTTCCTTGAGGCCCGCCTCAACTGCAAGATGGGCACCTTCTTCTTCAAACTCTCCTGTTGACTGGTCCCTGATTGCCCCACTTCTCTCTTCCAGACAGCCACCACCACCAGGACCACTAGACTGTCCTCCACGCTCTCTCTTTCACTGTTACTTTCTGCCAGACCACTCAAGGCCAGAACACACTCTCTTTTATGGGACCCAGGCTCTTCAACTCTCTCCCTCTGGAACTAAAACTCTGTCCCTCCACAAATGCCTTCAAACACAATATCAGGAGACATTTCTCTTCCACCTGCACCTGCTCGCAGCCCTAATCTGGCTCCCCTTCTGAACTCTTTTCCCCTTATTCTCTGGTTATCCACCTCAGGCACTTACCCTATCTTTCTAGCACTTCATCATCGCTCTAAATGATTTTCAGTAAATAGTTACATCTTTCAACAGAGCTCCCTCTCGGATTACTTAAGCTGCAATCAGGCAGCGCTTAAAGAGACAGTACACAGAGGATGTGATATTCAGACTGTGCCAGGCTGTGGCGCAAGCCTGGGTGCAGCGCAACTGGGATGTGTCAGGGCACTGACAGGGTGATATTCAACGGTGCTGCGCCATGACTCAGCACCATTGACTATCACTCTGTGGCCACCCGCACTGTGCATGGCACAGTGGCACTGCACCAGCACAAGTGACCAGAGAGGGGCAGGGGGATGCGGTAACGCAAGTGCCATTGCGCTAGGCGCATCAACCGCGATATTCAAAAGTGCACAAGTGCACATGCAAATGGGGCCATAATGCATGCAAGGTGCAAATGGGGCCATTGCATGTCATTTATTTCTATTGCTGCAGGTGCGCCCGATCCCCGGCGACTTGTGCCTGGCGCCCTGCCAGGCTGCAGCCATTGGGGACCGACGCCCCCTGCACAAGCAGCAAGGTGCCTCACTACCCGATTGCGGGCATAAGTATTGAAATAAAGAGTCCAATATCCCTGGTGGTCCAGTGGACTGCATCCAGCCCGATCGTGGGCAAATGTATAGGAATAAAATGTCCAGTATCCCTGGTGGTCCAGTGAACCATGTCCAGCCCGATCGTGGGCATATGTATAGGAATAAAATGTCCAATATCCCTGGTGGTCCAGTGGACTGCGTCCAGCCCGATCACGGGCATATGTATATCAATAAAAAAAAATGTCCAACATCCCTGGTGGTCCAGTGGACCGCGTCCACCCCAATCATGGGCATATGTACAGGAATAAAATGTCCAATATCCCTGGTGGTCCAGTGGACCGCGTCCAGCCTGATCACAGGCGTAAGTTTTAAAATCGAACATACCAATCCATCCCTGGTGGTTCAGCGGTACCTCACCCGCCCACTGGGCGCCCCCACCACCGACCCCCAGTCAGCGGTGGGCGGCAGCTCCCCACCCGCCCGCTGCCTGCCGACTGACTAAGTACAGTAGGGCTGTCGCCCATGGTCCCTGGCGTGGCTAATGAGGCTACAGACCGTACCACCCCACAGTCAGATATGAATGGATCCATTCACATATTCTGACTGTGTAGTACGATATGGTCTGTATACCCATTGGCACACGCTGTGGACCAATGGGCGTACAGCCCTACTGTACGCAGTCAGTCTGTGGGCAGCGGATTGGTATGTTCTGTTTTAAAACTTACACTCATGATCGGGCTGGACGTGGTCCCCTGGACCACCAGGGATATAGGACTCTATCATTTGATACATATGCCCGTGACCAGGCATGGGGGGGCACTACCAAGGTGCCGCCGGAGCTCGGATGGCCAGCCACAGCTGGCAGCTGCCATGTTGCGCCCAGCAATATGGCAGCTCACCTGTGGGTGGCCAGCTGTTGCTCGTTTTTTTTCTGGCTCAACTGTGTGCAGCACAAGTAGGGGTTGCACCTGCATGGGCTCAGCAAATCCCGGGCTGAATATCGGGATGTGCGGAGCTTGCATGGGCACGCCCCCCCCACTTGCGCCACATACATTACTGATGCGCTCCGGCGCATTGGGATTTGTGCCAGGCACATTCCCCTTTTGAATATCGCACCGGGGTGCATCAGTGGGTTGCGCATGGCGCAATTGTGTTGCGCCATGCGCTACCCTTCTGAATATCCCACCCAGAGGCTATACAGGCTCTGGTAATCACATTTAAACTTCTAAAACACAGGACACCAGCCTGGCAGTGAGCATTTAGGCAAGCTCAAGGAAGACTTTTTTGGGAACCCCCATTTGTAGGGGGGGTCACATAAGCATACAGAGAAACAGGAGAGGGGACACAAAATAAGACATGATGGGAGTGGTACAGTGCAATGGCTGTGGGGCGGCAGTGTTACGGGAGACATTCTGGAGGCTGCGATGCTGCCCTATTTGCAGGCACCTCTCTGGTCTCAGGGAGGAGGTTGCCCATCTCCAGGCTGACCTGGCTAGGATTTGTGAAACCTCCTCCCCCACCCAGGGACCACCAGGGCCACTTCTGCTACCTCAGAGGTTGCCAAGAAAGAGGAGTGGCTGGACCAAGGTGGGCTCAGGGAGGGAGAGGGTGGCGGAACAGAGTTGCATCCCCTACAGCTGTACCTCTCCACAATTCATATGTTGTTCTGGTGGATAGTGGTTCCTCTATTGAGGCACCTGCAGTGGAACCAAGGAGGATGCTGGGAACCTCCACAAAGGAGACCCACAGGAGGGTGGCATGGGACCCCACAGGGGAAGGAAAGAACTCCTGGTGGGGGACTCAATCATGGTGGGGAGAGAAGTGGGGGAGAAAAGGGAGAGGGAGGTAAGGTGCCTGCCTGGCACCACAGCTTGGAGGGACAGGAAATGAATCCTCAGGATCGTGGGAGCAGCTGCATGAGGAAGGGAGCTGGATGTCATTGTCCACCTAGGGACAAATGACCTGGCCAGGAATGAGATCAGAGCAGTGCAAAAGGAGTTTGTAGAGTTGGGGAGGGGCCTTAGACCAGTAGTGCATGCGGTAACCTTCTCGGAGGTGCTGCCTGTCTATGGCAAGGGTGATACTAGGGTACTCCTCACCATGGAATTCAATGAATAGTTGAAAAACTGGTGTGGAGTTCAGCGTTTTGGCTTCATTGGGGACTGGGAAGCCACCTAGAGGGATGCAGGATTATACTGGCGCGATGGTATACATCTGTCCAGGGGGGGAACCAGGATCCTAGGTGAGAGGTTTAAATTCTTCATTGGCAAACATTTAAACTAGCCAAGGGGGGAGGCACTGAAAAGAAGCAGGGAAATCCAAGCCTCCCCCCACAAAACACAGTAATTAGTGAGGTAAACACCAAGGTAGAGAAGTCATTAGGGAACAAGACAGAGATAAATGCCAAAAAAAGGCAAAGGCAGTAAGGACAGGGATGGAGCTAAAAGGGGTAAGGCCATCAAAAATTGGAGGATGATGAGTACCAATGCCCATAGTCTGTGTAACAAGCTCCCTGAACTAGTGGCCTTGATGGAAGAGGGATGCCTGGATATTGTGGCAGTCACAGAAACATGGTACACAAAGAACCATGACTGAGATGTCAACATACCAGGATACACAATCTACAGGAGGGACAGGGAGGATAAAAGAGGAGGAGGAGTTGCTCTCTATGTAAGAGAAGGGATCAAAGCAACAGAACTAAAGAGCAAACAGAGAGCAGATGAGGCACTCTGGGTCACCCTGGAGACAGAAAATGGCACCACAATCCGCATGGGGGTTGTATACAGGCCCCCATCTCAGGGGAAGGGAATGGACAAGGAAATGTTATAGGCATCCTTAGAATGGCAAAAAAAGGGGAGATATTATTGATGGGGACCCGACTATGCCAGATGTTAACTGGAGCACCTTTGCTGCAGCCACATCCAAGAGCAGGGTCATTCTTGATGCCCTACAAGGGGCATGCCTCAGACAGCTAGTATTGGAACCCACTCGGAAGGGAGCAATCTTAGACCTGGTACTCTCAAACGGGGATGGAAAAAGAATCTCAGACTTAGAAGTGGGTAGCCATCTGGGAACAAGCGACCACCAAACAGTGTGGTTCACGATAAACACAGCCATAGAGTCAAGCCATACAAAAGCAAGAGTATTGGACTTTAGGAAAATGAGAAAGTGCCTCAGAAAAGCACTAGCAAATAGACAAGAAGGATGGGTGGAGGAACAATGGGGAGTAATCAAAACAGCCATCACAGAGGCAACAAGTCTTTGTGTGAAGCAAATCAACAAAACACAACGAAGGAAAAAAACACCATGGTTCTCAAAAAAGGTGACAGGAAAGGTTAAGGAGAAAGGTTAGCATTCAGGAAATATAAGGAAACACAGAAGAAGCAGGACAGAAAACTTTATCAGTTACAGCAGAAAGAGGCTGGGAAGGCAGTCAGAATAGCAAAGGCCCAAACTGAGGAAAGGATAGCCAACTCTGTTAAGGAGGGGGATAAGACCTTTTATAGGTACATTAGGGAGCGAAGAAAGAACAAGGCAGGGATACTGAGGCTTAATAAAGGGGAGAGAATGTAGGCAGAGGGTGACAGTGAAAAAGCAGGGATACTGAATGAATATTTCTGCCCAGTATTCAGAAAGGAAGAGGAGGGGGAGATACCTAAACCAAAACAAGAGAAACACTCTGGAGACGGGGGTCAATACCAGTCCATTTACAGAAGAAAGGGTTCTGAAAGAACTAGTAAAACTGAAGGTGGACAAAGCAATGGGGCCTGATGGGATTCACCCAAGAATTCTAAAAGAACTAAGGGTAGACCTAGTGATACTGCTGACTACCCTCTTTAACAAATCATGGGAGGATGGGGTGGTACCTGAGGACTGGAGGAGGGTGGATGTGATTTCCTCTTCACAAAAGTGGGAGCAGGGCAGAGGCAGAAAACTACAGACCTGTTAGTTTGACCTCAGTGGTAGGGAAAAAGATGGAATCACTTCTGAAGGAAAGAACTGTTGAGTACCTAGAGGCCAGTGGGGCACAGGACCCAAAGCAGCATGGATTCACAGTGGGAAGGTCATCTCAGACGAATCTAATGGATTTCTTTGACTGGGTGACCAAAGTAGTAGACCAGGGAGGGGCTGTGGACATGGCCTTCCTAGATTTTAGCAAGGCATTAGATACAGTCCCACACAAAAAAGATTAATACACACGTTAGCCAGCCTTGGAGTGGGTCCCAAGGTGGTAGCCTGGATAACAAAATGGCTGGACAACAAGATGCAAAGGGTAGTAGTAAACGGAGTCCACAGTGAAGAAAGGAGGGCTACTAGCAGGTTACTGCATGGTTTAGTACTGGGACCAGTCCTTTTTAATGTCTTTATAAGTGCCAATGCAGAGGAACTGGAAGGAAAAGTATGTCTCTTTGCTGACAACACAAAGATCTGCAACAGGGTTGATACAAAAGATGGAGTGGAAATGATGAGAAAGGACTTGGCAAGGTTGGAGGAATGGTCAAATGTATGGCAGGTTAGATTCAACGCAAGGAAGTGCAAGGTAATGCACCTGGCAAACAAAAACCCAGGAGAAGAGTATACAATGGGGGTGAGATACTGACAACAGTAAAAATGGAAAGGGACCTGGGGGTAATTATATCAGATGACCTAAAGGTGGGCAAGCAATGTGAGAAGGCAGTAAGAAAGGCTGGGGGGAGTCTGGGATGCACAGGAGAGAGGCATCAACAGTAGAAAACAGGAAGTTGTTATCCCTCTGTACAGACAGTTGGTGAGACCCCATCTGGAGTACTGTGTGCAGTTCTGGAGACCCCATCTCCACAAAGACGTAGACAGAGTGGAGGCTGTCCAGAGGAGGGCAACCAAAATGGTACAGGGTCTGCACCAGAAGACATATGAAGAAAGACTAAAGGAGCTTAATATGTATACCCTTGAGGAAAGAAGGGAAAGGGGGACATGATAAGAACTTTCAATACCTCAAGGGAATCAACAACGTTCAAGAGGGTAGTATCTTTCAGAAAAAGAGATGTACAAGAACAAAGAGGAACAATTTGAAGATAGAGGGTGGACGGCTCAGAGGTAATGTGAGGAAATATTTTTCACGGAGAGAGTTGTGGATGCATGGAACAGCCTTCCTGAGGAGGTCGTGGAGTCTAAGAACAGTGGGGGAATTCAAGAATGCATGGGACAGACATAAGGTAGTCCTAGTGGAGGGTAGGAGGAGGTAGGAGGATATAGATTGTTGGTTAACTAGGATCGGCAGCTTATCCGTTAGGTAGGAACATGAGCAGACTAGGTGGGCCAAGCGGTCCTTATCTGCCATCAAATTCTATGTTTCTAGGCAGTAAGACAGGCAAAGGCCCAAACCAAGGAAACACTAGCATGAACTGTAAAAGAATGGAACAAGACTTTCTATAGATACATTAGTGAAAGGAGACAGTCCAGAGGGAGTATTGCTAAGATCAAAGGGGATAAGGGGGAGTGTGTGGAGGAGGACCAAGGAAAAGCATCTATCCTAAATAGATACTTCTGCTCAGTATTTACTGAGGAGAAGGTAGGGCAGTGCCCACAGCTCAGCACCATGGACACAGGGAGGTGTGCACAAGTCCCTTCACAAAAAGAAAGGGCCCTACAAGAGCTCACTAAACTCAGGGTAGACAAGGCAATGGGATCTGATGGCATACATCCCAGGGTACTAAAGAAGCTAAGGGTGGAACTAGTAGAGCCATTAGCAGAACTGTTTAGTGAGTCTCTGAGCACAGGAGAGGTCCCAGAAGACTGGAGCAGGCTTCACGTGATCCCGCTCCACAAGAGTGGTAGCAGGGAGGAGGCAGGGAACTACAGACCAGTCAGTCTTACCTCAGTAGAGGGCAAGATTATGGAGGCATTCCTTAAGGAAAGGATAGTGTGACACCTGGAATCCATAGGAGCACAGGATCCAAGATAGCATGGATTTACAACAAGAAGGTCCTTTCAAACTAATCTCATAGATTTCTTTAACTGGGTAACCAGAGTGGTGGACCAAGTGGGTGCAGTTGATGTCACCTACCTTGACTTTAGCAAAGCTTTCTATACTGTTCCACATAGAATTTTATTTTAATTTTATTTATTTAGATCTTGGAGTACAAATAACTTTGATCTTAGAGCTCTTTTACAAAGGTTCCACGTCAGCAGCAAAATACAACAGGTTAACAGAACAAAAATTATGGCAAAACAGTATACATAGAGAAAGGAGATCAAAAGGTTTTCGGACTAAACAGGGTATGGTAAAATAATTGTAAATAAGAAAAGAAGCAATAGTTGACATTCACAGTGAATTAAAGAATAGAAACAAGTAATGCTAAGCAGTTTCATGCACAGGAATGCATACAGTAAATTGAAAATCAGCCAAAACAAGCTTTGTCAGTTACTGGTAAAGTCATAAGGTAAGTTGAAATCGGCCAACAGGCCTTGTCAGGACAGACAGGGGGTGGCATTAGGTAGAGGGAGGAAGGAAAGGTGAAGGGGTAGGGTAGCAGGGGGGGGATGTCAGAGATGGTGCTAAGGAGATTTAACAGTAATCAAGTGCTAGGGTTTTAGATTGCCAAAAGGGTTTAGCAGAAACAGTCACAGGAGCGAGTGGCAGAGTAGTCACTGTAACTTGGATTTGAAAGGGCCCAATTTGGATTCAGAGGAGATGTCACAGTTGAGGGCATTCATCCAAAGAGGGGCTCTGTAGGTGAACGATCCTTGTCCCTGGGAGGTACAGCAGCGAGGGACCAGAAAGAACTGGGATTCAGAGCCACGGGTATGGCAGGTATTAAGAGAGGGGCTGAGAAGACCTTGAATTCCAGGTGGTAGGAGGCCTAGGGTTATTTTCTTGGCCATCAGGCATGTTTGATATTGATGCGATCTTTGAGCTGGAACCAACCAGTTTGGGCATAGAAGTCGCGAGAGTGGGTGAGATGGTGGGCTCCTGAGATGAGGCGACACACCTTGTTTAGAGCAGTGGAAATGCACCAGAGGGCAGTTTCAGTGGCAGATCCATGGATTATCAATCCATAGTCAATAATGGAGGCAACACAGCTCTGTACGGCCAACCTTAAGGATTCTGGCGCAAGGGAGTTCCTGTGTCTGTACAGGAGGCTGATGCGAGTATTGACTGCTTTGGCAATGTTGTCAATATGCACCCCATAGGATAAGTTGCTGTCGATGGTAACGCAGAGATACTTAAAATACTGTACCTGCTCAAGAGCCGTCCCAAGATGGTTAGAGATAGTCAGGGGATGATGCCTGTGTTTATTGTGGGAGTTGCTGAAGAGCATGAGCTTAGTTTTTTTTATAGTTTAGCACCAGTCTGTGATCACTGAACCAGTTCTCTACTGATGCAAATCCGAGTTGCAGCTGGCTTTCAAGAGGCGTGGGGTCTGTGTGACTTGTGTAGATAACAGCATCATCCGCATATAGTAGGATTTGTTCGAAGCAAGATCTTGGGAGATTGTTTAAGAAGAAACTAAATAGTAGAGGGCCCAGGATCAGGGGTGTAGCCAGGCATTTCAGATTTGTATACCAACCTGCCCACACTGCTACCCCCTCCACCACTGTTGTTCATGCGTGCCCCCCCATGACTCGAGTCCAAGGTTCCTGTTTCCACTCAGATGATTCCCATACTAGACCTGCTGTCTGTCCGTACTGCTAGTGTGGTGCTCACTGCCCACTAGTAAACACCACTGATTGCACCACGAGTCTACGACCACGGCAGAAATTTCTTCTCTCTCCCCTGCAGGTAGGCAGATTCACTCCTCTTGCCACTCCACATGAAGACTTCATTTTTTTTAGCTGCCTCTGAGTCTGTTCTTCTGCCTGCTGCTTCTCAGTTCTTCTGCTTCTCTCACTCCCAGTACAGCTGAACTAACAGTATGGCTTCTAACTTTGCTGGGGCACTTAAACTCACCGCCCCAGACTTGCCCACACTCCTACCAGATGCCACAGCCAACCACTATGCAGGCGGACCATGGGACCTAATTAAGACTTTTAGCTTCAATGTCTGTGGTCCACTTTGCCCCCAAAAAAAAACAAAGCTGAAAGAGAGAAGAAAAAGCCTGAGAAGCCAAACAAAGGAATTTAAACGTGATGGACTAAAGAGGGCAGAGCAATGCTGGCCAGCTTGTTTGCTACCCCCTGCTACTCAGCTTGGTACGCCATGGCCTACTTGGAGTATCAGTAGCTATGCCCTTGCCCAGGATGGACCCTTGTGGGACACCTGAGTGAACTGGTTTAGAGTCCGAGATGACATCGGCAATTTTGACTTGTTGAATGCGGTTCTCCAGATAGTTTTTAAACCAGGCATTAGAGTTGGTGGCCCCAACTATATGTCCATGGTCTGGAGATTTGTGTATGAAACCAGTGAATTCCATGATAGCTGAGGAGGTGCTGTGTCCTTTTCTGAATCCACGTTGTTGGGTACAGTACATTGGATCTTATGTTTATCAAGATAATCTGTAAACTGGTCAGCTACAATGCTTTCACGTGCCTTGAAGAGTGGTGGAAGTATGGAGATGGGCCGGTAGTTCATGTGGAGAGACCTGTCACCGCTTTTGTATACCAGTGTTACCATGGCTGATTTCCATCTCTTGGGGAACTGGGCAAGGCTAAGTAAAAGATTAAAAATCCAGGTAAGAGGCACTAGAACGTCCTCTAGTGTGAGGGACAACAGTTTAAGATCGGGAATTCCCATTGTGTCTAGATTTATCAATTGCCTTGAGGATGTATTACGGCTTCCTGTGGTAAGATAACTTTAAAGTAGAATGGGGGGGCTAGTAGGTGTGGAAGTGCTATCAGAGGTGGGCAAGCTGACATCTGCATCAAAAACGTCCAGTAGGCGAACACTGCTGAGATCCGTGAATGCATTATTGAAAGTATTGGCAATAGTTACAGGGTCAAGGGTAGTGATCCCAAGTCCAGTATGGTAGGTGGCGATTTCGAGGTTTTACCTGTGATTTCTTTAATATTATCCCAGAAAGCTTTCGCTCTGCCCCAGGTATCAGTAAGCACTTCCTGATAGTGTTTCATTTTTGCTAGATGGATGGACTTAGTGCAGTCATTTCGTGCTCTTTTGTAGTTCTGGATATCAGATTGCGTGCCAGTAGCTTGGGCACAGTGCCAGAGGTGGTCCCTTATTTTCATGTGAGCTAGGAGTTCTACAGAGAGCCAGGGGTTGCAAGGGTCTTTGATTTTCGTGTTTTAGAGTGCGTGAGAGTTGCAGGTAGAATTATAGGTGTTGATGAAGTGTTTGAGTGCTGTGTCAACATCCTTTGCTCTGTAGATTGGAGACCAGTTTTGCACTCTAAGAAGGGATTTAAGAGGTTCCAGGTGACCCCAGGCAAGGACTCTGCTGGTAATTGTCCATTGTGGTGGTTTGCAAAATTTGTTTGTCCACGTGCAGATGACAGGGGAATGATCACTGAGCGTATCCGGGAGGACAGTGATGTTAGTAATGCGGTCTGGATGACTGGTTAGGACCCAGTCCAAAGACTTTAGTCCGATTTTGTAATTGGATCTGGTTGGGAGTCAACCAGCTGGGAACAATTACAGCAGAGATGGCATCATTAATGCTGGATTTTCAGGTGCAAGCCAGTTTATATTGAAGTCTCCGATCAGAACTGACTCCAACCCTATGTAAAGAAAGGGATAAAAGCAACTGAACAAAAGAGTAAACAGGGAGGAGAGGAGGCACTGTGGGTCACCTTGGAGACTGGAAAGGCACCACAATCTGCACAGGGGTTGTGTACAGACCCCCATGTCAGGGAGGAATGGACAAGGATATGATAGAAGGCATTCTTAGAATGGCAGAGAAAGGGAGATACTGTTGATGGAAGACCTGAATATGCCAGATGTTAACTGGAGCACATTTGCTGCAGCCACATCCAAGAGCAGGGCCATTCTTGATGCCCTACAGGTGGCAGGCCTCAGACAGCTAGTTTCGGAACCCACTCGTGAGGGAGCAATTTTAGACCTTGTACTCTCAAACAGGGGCAGTGAGAGGATCTCAGATCTAGAAGTGGGTTGCCATCTGGGAACAAGTGACCATCAAACAGTGTGGTTCACGTTAAACTCAGCTACAGAGTCAAGCCATACAAAAGTGAGGGTACTGGACTTCAGGAGGGCTGACTTTGGCAAGATGGGAGAGTGCCTCAGAAAGCACTAGCAAACAGGCTAGAAGGAGCTGAGGAGCAATAATAGGGAATCATCAAAACTGCCATCACAAAGGCAACAAGCCTTTGTGTGACTCAAATAAACAAATCAAAATGAAAGAAAAAGCCACTATGGTTCTCAAAAGAGGTGGCTGTGAAAGTCAGGAAGAAAAAGATAGCATTCCGGAAGTATAAAGAAACACAGAAGGAGCAGGACAGAGAGCTGTGCCAGTTAAGGTAGAAGGAAGCAGGAAGGGGAGTCAGAATAGCAAAGGCCCAAACTGAGGAAAAGATAGCCAACTCAGTTTAGAAGGGGGATAAAACCTTTTATAGGTACATCAGCGAGTGTAGAAAGACAAAGGAGGATAGTGAGGCTGAACAGAATGAACGGTGGGTGGGCAGAGGGAGACAGTGAAAAAGCAGGGATACTGAATGAATATTTCTGCTCAGTATTCACAAAAGAGGAGGCGGAAGTGCCTAATCCAATTTAACAGAAGCACTCTTGATAGGGGGTCGATCCCAGTCCTTTCACAGAAGAAAGGGTTCTGCAAGAACTCCTAAAACTGAAGGTGGACAAAGCAATGGGGCCTGATGGAATTCACCCCAGAATTCTAAAAGAATTAAGGGGGGAACTAGTGAAACCACTGGCAACTCTTTTTAATAAATCATGGGAGGATGGTGTGGTACCTGAGGACTGGAGGAAGGCGGATCTGATTCCCCTTCACAAAAGTGGGACCAAGACAGAGGCAGGAAACCACAGACCTGTCAGTCTGACCTCTGTGGTAGGGAAAGTGATGGAGTCACTTCTGAAGGAAAGAATATTTGAGTACCTAGAGGCCAGTGGGGCAGCATGGGTTCAGAGCGGGAAGGTCATGTCAGACGAATCTAATAGATTTCTTTGACTGGGTGACCAAAGTAGTAGACCACGTAGGGGCTGTGGACATGGCCTACTTAGACTTTAGCAAGACATTTGACACAGTCCCACACAAAAGATTAATAGTCAAATTAACGAGCCTGGGAGTAGGTCTCAGGGTGGTAGCCTGGGTAAAACATTGGCTGGACAACAGAACACAGAAGGTAATTGTAAATGGAGTCCACTCTGAAGAAAGAGGGGTTACTAGTGGGGTATCGCAGGGTTCAGTATTGGGTCCAGTCCTTTTTAATGTCTTCATAAGTGACACTGCAGAGGGACTGGAAGAAAAAGTATGCCTCTTTACAGATGACACAAAGATCTGCAACAGGGTTGATACACAAGGAGGCATGGAAAAGATGAGAAGGGACTTGGCAAGGTTGGAGGAATGGTCAGAAGTATGGCAGCTAGGATTCAATGCAAAGAAGTGCAAAATAATGCACCTGGGAAACAAGAACCCAGGGGAAGAATACACAATGGGGGGGTAGTAACAACAACAAAAGGAAAGGGACCTGGGGTAATCATATCAGATGACCTTAAGGTTAGCAAGCAATGTGAGAAGGCAGTAGGGAGGGCTGGTGGTATACTGGGATGCATAGGGAGGCATCAGCAGCAGAAAACAGGAAGTTGTTATCCTCTGTACAGACAGTTGGTGAGACCCCATCTGAGTACTGTGTCCAGTTCTGGAGACCCCATCTCCACAAGGACATAGACAGGATAGAGGCAGTCCAGAGGGCAACTAAAATGGTGCAGGGTCTGCAAGAGAAGCCGTATGAGGAGAGACTAAAGGAGCTTAATATGTATCCCTTGAGGAAAGAAGAGAGGGGACATGATAGAAACTTTCAAGTACCTCAAGGGAATCAACAAAGTCCAAGAGGTAGCATCTTTCAGAAAAGAGGCGGCAAGAACAAGGGACACAATTTAAAGATAATGGGGCGGTTCAGGGCGCAATGTGGGAAGTATTTTTCCACAGAGAGGGTGGTGGATGCATGGAACAGCCTTCCTGAGGAGGTTGTGGGGTCTGAAACTGTGAGAGAATTCAAGAATGCATGGGACAGACATAAGGCAATTCTTGTGGGGGTAGGAAAAATAGGCTGTTGGTTAACTAGGATCTGCGGCCTATCCTGTAGGTAGGGAAATGGGCAGACTAGATGGGATGAGCGGTCCTTATCTGCTGTCAAAGTCTATGTTTCTATGACCCAGGTAGCTGGTTACGTGTGAAGTCCAGTACCGAACTGAAACCACTGCCTTTTGGAGGGATGTATACAGATGCCACAGTAAGTGACTTATTTTGGGCATCAAGCAGAATTCTGATGGCAAGTAATTGAGTGGTTGTAGCAGTCACAGGAACAGGCAAGAAGTGGTCCATGAGTGACTCTTTGAGATAAACTGCACATCCACTACCACTTTTGGTTGTCCTGTCTTTAAGGTTACCACCTACTCGTTTTTGACCGAATGGATTCGGTTTCTAAGTCAAGATTCGGTCCTCCTGTTTTCACCATTATAAATGCGTTTTTTATGGTGGGTCAGGCAGTATCTGTGAGGTCCTCCATTAACTCTGTTTCATTTTCTTCTCATCTGACTGTAAGCAAGTGTCTGACATGTCAGTGTGCTTGCTTGCTTGCAGTGCATGCTAATCAGGAAGTGCCTTCAAGTGCAGGGCACATAAAAAAGAGCCCAAATGTGTCCCTGTTTGCCCAGTTATCACCTCTAACTTCACACCAGCAAACTGGAAGGTTATTCCTGGGAAGGGTAAACAATATCATCTTAATTAACACCTTCATTTTTCTGAAACCCTCAGACATTCAAACAGGCACCACATTATGGTTGCCTCCTGTCCCAGTGCGACCTGTATAATCCATGTTTCAGAAACCTTACCTGCTAATCCAGTTTTATTCAGAGGCAGTACTTTTTCAGTCATTTTGAATGCTCACATACTTGTAGAACAGATTCTGTTAAATCCTTCACCATTTTACTTGCATGTTCAGATTACAAACAAATTCTGATGTCATGCAGACCTTTGTTTATATACCAGTAAGTCTGAGAGGTGTAAAATAGGGGCATTAAGACCATTAGCAGCGAATCAACCTAATCCTTTCCAGGCTGCATTGTGATTATGGACTTTGACTGCTGTGATAGGGAATACTTTTATACCTTTAAATGCTCACTGGTTTTTCTTTTAGAGTCTGTTCTATAGTCTAATATTTTACCCTTTTGTTGTTAATTAATAATCTAATATTTTATTCCATTTCAAGCAATACTATACCTCTCTCTCTCTCCCCTCAGTAGTTATTGCTGTCAATTTTCATACTATCTGGATATTCCAGGAAGACCATTCCAGGCCTCTCAGATGAACAGCACAGAATAGTGTGGCTAATGTCATGCTAAGCCACAGAAATGAGAAAAGAGAGAGAGAGAGAGCGCGCAGTAGCTGATGAGGTGAAAGAAACACAATCTAGATTTGATAGCACTACAAATGTAATTTATCAAAAAATTCTCAAAACATTATTATTTTATTTTTTGCCAGGAGAGACACATTAAGCTGAAGCTTGTTTATAGGTGCGACCTAGGAGCACAATGCAGTTAAGTTAGTTGCTCAGGGTCACACAGTATGCAAGTGTGGGCTGTGGGATTCAAACCCAGATCTCCAGGTTTGTAGCTCAGAGCCTTAAACCACTGCATTATACTGCCTCCATGCTACATATCATGCTGTCTGTTATATAGGACTGACATGGAAAAAAATAGGGTTTTAACAGCATAGAATAGGTCCTACCACTTTTAAAAACTTATCTGACATTACAAATAACTTTACAGTAGCAGCAATGGGAGGGACAGTAGCACATCTTAAAATGGCAGATGATATTTGTAATTACATTTCACCCACCATTACTGGTGTAGTTTATTTATTTATTAAAAGAGTTTTACCAGAAAACACCACCTGATCCAAAATAGCCGGTTGTCAGAGGGGTCCTTGTAGTCACTCGATGTGTGAGCTAAGCTGTGTACACAGGATGCAAAGTCCCCTGACCCCCTCTTCTCCCCACCCAGTGTTAACACACACTGAAATTTAAAATATTTAAATCTAAATCAAACTAAAAATAATAATCATGATGTAATTTAAATAAGTTGTACACAATGCAATAGCAGCAATTCTGAATAAATCAAGTGAATCAGCGTCTAAGCAATGCCCTCGTCAGTCATAAAAGGGGCAGAGTTAGGGGTGGGGTTTGGGGGTGTGGTTTAGTATTCGAGTTTTCATCTCATCCAAAGGTGACAACTCTACCTGTCTTGTCTGAAGATGTTGTAGCTTGGTATGGCAATAGCGGAGTCAGGGATTTTTGGTGACAGCCATGTTTCAACAATTGCCAGAACATCCGGATTGTGTAGAGTAGCAAATATTTGCAGAGCGTCCAGCTTTGATAGGAGGCTGCAGATATTTAGGGATGCCAAAGTGAGCGTCCAAAGTTATTTTATGGGAGTTGCAGTATGTGGCAGGCCAGGGCCGGGAGTTGGGTGAATATTACCAGACAACAGTAATAGCAAAAGTAAAAGTTTGAGCAGGCACAGTCGTAACTGCCTGTAGGTGAGTCCAGCCCTCAGCAGGAACAGGTTAGGTTGCATTCTTGATATAGTGGGTGGCAAATCAGTTAGCGGGCAGAAAACAGAGAGTGTTGGTAAACGGTATACAGTCAGAAGAGATGCTAGTCACAAGTGGGGTACCTCAGGGATCGGTCCTGCGGCCAGTCCTCTTCAATATCTTCAATGACATTGCAGATGGACTAGAGGGTAAGGTTTGTCTGTTTGCAGATGACACCAAGATCTGCAACACAGTAGATGATCCAGATGGGGTGGGCAGAATGAGAAGAGATCTAGAAAACTGGCAAAGTGGTCAGAACAGTGGCAAGTGGGATTTAATGCAAAGATGTGCAAGATCATGCATATAGGGAAGAGAAACCCTGAAGCTACCTATAGGTTGGGAGGGGAGTCACTGGCAATCACAAAGGAAGAAAGAGACTTGGGTATTATCATCACAGATGACCTGAAATCATCCAAGCAGATCACTAAAGCAGTAGGTAAGGCTAGAAGGATGTTGGGGTGTATTAGTAGGGGTATCACAAGTCGTAAGAGGGAGGTAATAATCCCTCTTTACAAGACACTGGTTAGGCCTCATCTGGAGTACTGCATGCAGTACTGGAAGTCACACCTGCACAAGAACATTAACAAAATGGAGGCAGTCCAGAGAAGGGCAACCAAAATGGTGCAGGGACTGCATCAGAAAACATATGAGGACAGATTAACGAAGCTCAATATGTATACCCTAGAGCAAAGGAGGAAGAGAAGTAATGCAATCAAACATTCAAACAACTTAATGGCATTAACAAGGTGAAAGTGTCTAACATGTTTCAATGTAAGAAAAATAGCAGGACAAGAGGACACAGCATGAGATTAGAGGGAGGCCAATTAAGGGGTAATGTGAGGAAGTTCTTTTTCACAGAAAGGGTGGTGAATGCATGGAACGGCCTACTTCAGGAAGTGGTGGCTACGAATACAGTGCAGGGCTTCAGACAGGTATGGGATAGGCATAAGGGAGCAATACAGATGAGTATGAATAGATAGGCCATTTGACAGAGTAAAGGCCTATGACACATTCATAAAGTAGAAAACAAGCATTTGTCAATGCCAAGTGTTGCTTGCTGTCATTAGCAGTGGAAATGCAGTATAGGAATGGCAGTGAAGTATTGAACTGATGCCAACTCCACCCCCACCCTGCAGAGATGGACAGGCACTGGGGTGTGCCTTTGGGTCATCGCCCATAACGGTCATGCTATTTCACCTCATCCTACCCTGCAGACACTTACAAGTGTCAAGGTGTGCTTTGAAGTGTTCAGGCTTTACACTCACCTAATTCCATAAGGAGATACACTGAAATGGGTGCAGTATAGGAGAATGGGGTGAACTCTGGGGCCGAAGGGTCCAAGGCGCACCTCGATGCCTGCCACTGGCTGCAGGGTGGGGGTGGAATGGCATGAGCATTACTGTCGACAATTCCAAGTCACATCCCTGACGCCTGTCAGTCCCTACAGGGTAGGGCGTTAAGAGTCAAAAACCCTAACACCCTGGGCGTTTCTTGGTATTTTTATTCCAAGTTTTCAACATGGGCTTTTTGTGACCCCACCACATGAACAGTGACACTATCAGGTTGTTGGCCGAAAGGTGATTTTGCAGTGACTGCACCACTTGGTGCCACAGGTGCGAAAACACATTTCGAACAGGATGTGAAAAATGACAGCTGTACTGTTCATGAGGAGGTGTAAAAAATGGCAATGTTGAAAATCTGGAGTGAAAATAAAAAACTGGTGAAGTCACGAGTGTGCGTAGAAACTGCGTGAAGCACACCCATAATGTAATTAGTTTTGGGATTTTTACAGCAGATTTTCAACATAGGCATTTGGAACCTCCACTCATGAACAGTGTCACTGAGATTTTCTTAATCTATCGAACACTGATTTCCCACAGCGACCGTGCTATTCTCACAGGTCGCCCCTGAAAACAGGCACTTGTGCCTAGTGGTCCTAACCCGGTTACCAGAGACTAAAATAAAAAAAATTAAAAATAAATAAATAAAATAAATTCTGTGCCGGAAGTGCGAAAACACATTTTGGCCAGGATGTGGAAAATGACAGCTGTACTATTCATAAGGAGGTGTGGAAAAATGCCAATGTTGAAAATCTGGACTGAAAAGATTACGAATTCATGAACTTACGAGGGTGCATGGAAATTGCACAATGCACACTCGTAACACAGTCATTTTATGGACTTTTGTCACCAAATTTTCAACACAGCCAGTTTAAGACCTTTGCTCATGAACAGTATCACTGTGATTTTCTTAATTTGTCCAGAACATTGATTTCGCACACTGATCACGCCACTGTACGCTACATGTGCAAAAACACATTTCGGGTGAGATGTGAAAAATGACAGTTGTACTGTTCATCAGGAGGTGTAGTAAAATGGCAATGCTGAAACTGTGGAGTGAAAATATTAAAAATGCTCGAAGTTACGAGCGTGCGTAGGAACTGCGCAACGCATGCGCATAAAACAGTCATTTGTGGGAACTGTTTCACCAAATTTTCAACATAGGGTTTTTTGGGGCCTACATCATGTACTGTGACACTGTAGTTTCGTTGATCGGTTCCGAAAGGTGGTTTCGCGCAGTGACCGCGAAATCACCGTTCGGGACAGAATAACAAAATGATAGTGACTGAATTCATGAGGTGGGGTCCCAAGAACCCAATGTTGAAAATGTGGTGAAAAAATTCCCACAAATGGCCGAGATATGCACCAAAGTTGAAAAAAAAAAAAACATTTATGCCATTATACAGCTTACCGGCATTTCTTCAGTTCGCGGTCGGCTTTGAAGAGTGTCCTATGGACGCTCGTAACACGGTCATTTTTGGGGAATTTATTCGCCAAATTTTCAACATAGGGTTTTTGGGGACCTCATGAACAGTGTCACTGTGATATTCTTAATCTGTCCTGAACATTGATTTCACACACCGACCGCGCCATTGTGCACTACATGTGTGAAAACACATTTCAGGCGAGATGTGAAAAATGACAGCTGTACTGTTTATAAGAAGGTGTGGTAAAATGGCAATGTTAAAAATCTGGAATGAAAACATAAAAAATGCTCGAAGTTACGAGCATGCGTAGGAAGTGCGCAACGCACGTGCGTAAAACAGTCATTTCTGGGAATTTTTTCACCAAATTTTCAACATAGGGTTTTTTGGGGCCTACCTCATTTATTTATTTATTTATTTAGCTTTTGTTAACTGGGTAGGTGCACTAGCCATAAAATTACTATTTTCAGGCACGACCCGGGAGAGTACAACCAAAGTAGAACAGTTGAACAACAGCAACATGGGTACAATAATACAAACAGAGGAACAGTACAGCAGTGCTACAAAAAATGTGGGTACTGTGACACTTTCATAGATTTAGATTAATCAGTCGAAAGGTGGTTTATGCAGTGAGCAAATCACCGTTGGGACAGAATAACAAAATGATAGTGACTGAATTCATGAGGTGGGGGTCCCAAGAACCCCATGTTGAAAATGTGGTGAAAAAATTCCCACAAATGGCCGAGATATGCACCAAAGTTGAAAAAAAAACAAAAACATTTATGCCATTATACAGCTTACCGGCATTTCTTCAGTTCGCAGTCGTCTTTGAAGAGTGCAGACGTGTTCCTGGTCCACCGAAGATCGTCGCCCTGGGCTCCGGAGGTAAGTATGGGAAAGGTGGAGGTGTGGGGAGGTGAGGTGCAGGAGGGTGGGCGGGGGTTGGGGGAGGGCAAGAGAATCAACGAGGGACTTTTTGCTTCTAGGTCTTTTTTTTTTTTAAAGACGATGGAGGACTTTGCCATGCTGGGGTGGGCTCCCAGCATGGCACCAGGCAGTTGTTTAAGGGAGGCAGTGGAGCAGTCAAGGGATTGGGCACCCCCATTGGCCAAGGAGACTTTTACCATGCTGGTGTGGGCTCCCAAGCGTGGCAGATGGAAGTCTGTTTGGGGGCAGTGAAGCCAATGGGGGACTGGGCACCCCAGTCGGCCATACAGTGTGCTGGGGGAGGGGACACATGAGCCATGGGGGGGTGCATTATGCAGATGGAAACTGGGTTATCCGTTGGTAAACGAACTGGGAAGGGGGTCATGCCGACAGGGGGATTGGGCACCCTGTTAGCTTTTTTTATTTTTTTATTATTGAAATGTTTCACCAGGAAGGCACACTGAACGGTGGGTGGCAGCTTTCCGTCTGCTCCTTGGGGACTGTGAGTGGCCAACAGAGAAGCCTTCATCATGGGGACACCATGCAATCAGCTGTTTTGGTAGCTTGTAATGCACCAAACAGGCTGATTGTGTGGTGATGTAGCAGAATTTCTCAACGCATTGTGACCTGCTCCCTAACTGCTGATTGACGCAATGTGTTTCTTGCACATGCGTGCAAGCAACACAGAAATGGGCAGACTGGATGGGCCTTGCGGTCCTTATCTGCCGTCAATGTCTATGTTTCTAATGAACTACTGGCAATAAGTGCTGCCCTGGAGGTAGCACATATAGCACTGGACTGGCAATATGTGCTGCCCTGAACAACCCCAACCCTAATGTGCTGGCAAATGGTGCTGCCACAGGGCAGCACATACAGCACTGGCAATGGGTGACGCCCTGTAAGTACCGCATACACCACCAGCAACTGGTGCTGCTCAGAAGGTAGCACCTGCCACACTGGTCATGGATGCTATCCTTGAGGTAGCACATACTTCACTGGATCGATTTGTTCCTTGGAGGCAGCCTATAGTGCACAAGCAATAGATAATGCCCTGAAGGTAGCATGCAATTCATTGGCCATTGGCAGGGTCAATGGAAAACTGAGCACGCAATTTTTCCACACTCCCTGCAATGTTCAGCGGTTTACTCCAAAATGTTTGCAATTTAGAACATTTTTGACTGATATTCTATAACAATATGTAAATCTCAGGCAATGTACTCAAATATGCTCGGAATCTGATATACAGACTGATTTTTTTTAAACTATACAGTATGTTGCCGGCCCCGTGGTGCTGAAGGTTGAGGCGCTGTGTGACACATCTCGCACCATGCCAGCAACCCGGGGTCGGGAGTGACCTCGGGTGCTGGGGGTTGGCTGGGGAGGAGGAGGATTGAGCATCCCAGGGACTGCTCTCCTTCTCCGAGGAGGGTACGACCACTGCAGTACTGGCTCCTGCCGGCTGGGAGCTGGTGTATGGCGCGTCCACTGTTGGGTCAATGTAAACTAATGCCAGACTCGCTGCGCGGACATGCTGAACGAAGTAGTCTCTGGCATATACTGCACGCCTGTGCCATGGAAGAAACCAGGAAAAATCAATGCCAGTCCCCCGAGCACAATGAAGGAAGGATCTGGTGCTGCTGCGTCAGTCAGCTCCCCTGGTGTGCCTGCCCCTGGTCTTCTGCGGCGTGAGGGGTATGTACCCATCATGACATGGCCAGGGAGGGGCAGGACATAGGGGTTTTAGAGCTCCTGGCTGTGGTTGGGGCAGCAGCCACAGAGATAGCTGGATGGATGGAGGGGGGGACCATATGTACCACCCCAGCCGAGGAACAGCATATAAATGCATACAAAAAAACATACAATATGAGCTGTGAAGGGACCGATGTGATTGTGTTTCATGTAACTCCTTCACTGGCTGGGTTTCAAAATGCTCTGGCTATGCATATGTACACTTCAAGACTTAAGGCTCACTCATGGCCAGTTCTGCGGTGTTCTTGGAGATGCACAGCAGCGAGATCATTGCTGCTGTGCACATCTGAATGCCGCAATTTGGCCATTTCAGGTTCCATTCCATTGTGACTGCGATCCCCGTTTTCTTGGGTTTGCATGGTGGTGCGGGCATTTTGCAGCATTTCACTTTACTGTGTGAACCAACCCGCACCACCTACAACACTGTAGCTGGCTTTTTCCAGCCTGCACTTGTGGTTAACAGTGGCTGCAGTTTAGGAATTTTTCCTACCCAAGTTCAACTAAATGTCCTTTCTGGCTGTGTAAAGAAAGCTGAACTCGGGAAAGTGTTTTTTACTGCAAACCGAGGGCTCAAAATTAAAGATAACATGGGCTCAGAGTTGAGCCCCGACACTGGGCATGTGTATATGTATATTCATAAGCGCATGCCCATGTCACGGCTCAACTCTGAGAATGTTTCTACTTCAATTTGTAGCCCTAGGTTTGCAATAAAACACACTTTCCTGAATTCAGCTCTATTTACAGAGCCAGAAACAAGGTTTAACTGCACTCGGGTCAGAAGACCCATCCTTGAGCTCTGGCACCACCATAGGAGAGTCTGACTTACACCCACGTCCCCTTCCTGGCCAGAACCCTCCTCACCGAAACTTTGATGGGAGCAACTACAGTGCTCCCCTGGCCATGCCGTTGGAATGCTGATCTATAGCGTTTCAGTAAGCATGGCCACAGCGATCTACACGACGGCGATGCCATGTGAACGAGCCTTTAGAATCTGTCGTGAAGCAGACTTGCAGAAAACTTTCTGGTGCCACAGACGTGCAAACTGCCCCAGTTAACTAAATGGAGCATTTAGTACAATGCTTGCTTTTGAGTGGTAGGCTAGGTTTTCCGTCTATACATATTTTCAATATGAATGGATTTTGCTTGAAATGCATGAGGAGTTTGAATGTCCCTACTGATTATAAACCTAAATGTGCTTCTGAGCGGGATGGTAACATGGACCCCTCACTTGTTGCATAAGAAACACATGGTCACATACAAAGCCTACCAAAAACCCAACATTTGTGAACACTCACACTGGGTATGTAGACAGCTTGAAACAGAAAGCAATCATTGGAACATAAGTAAAACAAAAGTGGCATATAGTAAAAAGCATTGCATAATGTAGTGAGAAGGTGTTGGTATGATTTAATACTTTAATAATCAGGTAATTTGAAAATGGTTCTACTTAAAGTACTGATTAAGCACAACAATTATTTAAACCAAATTAGCAGTTTGTTTCTGTACAACTTCAGTAAGCACCCACGTTATCTGTTTACTTTTTTACTGTACCAAATTATTTAGTCGTTAAACAGGCAGCAATAACCCACTCAATGGTATGGTGTTATTGGAGATTAATCAACACCCAGGGTGTGTTGTGGTCCCTCCCCAGCCCAGGGACCACCAAGTCCGCCACTGCTGCCTCAACGGTTGCCAAGGAAGAGGAGCAGCTGGATGATAGTGGGCTCCAGGAAGGTGAGGGTGGTGGGAAGAAACACATTCCCCTGGTGGGGACTCTGTCATCAGGGGGTTGACTTGGGGCCAGGAAGGAAGAGGGTCAAGTGCCTACCCGATCCGGCTTGGAAGAAAGGACAGTGCATCCTAAGGATCACTGGTGCAGCAGGACAGGAGGGTGAGGAGGTGTCATTGTCCACCTGTGGACGAATTACCTGACAAGTGGTGAAGCTAGAGTAGTGCATCAACAGTTCAGGGAGTTGGGAGGGGTCTTAAACCGTGGCACACTCTGTAACTTTTTCATCTGTGTTACCCTTGAGGGCAAGGGGAGAACACAGTACTCTATACAGAGATTCAATACATGGCTTAAGAACTGGTGCAGAGCGGAGGATTTGGCTTCATTTGGGACTGGGGTTCCACATGGAGGGATGCAGGCCTGTACAGGAGATGGCCTGCATCTATCCCAGTATCCTGCGGGGGGACCAGGATCCTTACTAAAAGTTTAAATGTTTAATCAGCAAGCATTTAAACTAGCCAATGAGGGTGGCCAGAAATAAGCTGGGTGAAGCAAACAGCCCCTCACTAAATAGTACAAATGGCAGAGGGCCCTATGGTTGAGAAATCACCATAGATAAACCAAAATAGGTAAAAAGGCAGAATGGGAGCAAGGACAAACGGGGTATGGAGGAAGTACATGTGGATACGAGAGGAGGCAGTCAAATTTGGTAGTCCATGTGCACAAATGCCTGCAGTCTGGGAAACAAAATCCCGGACACAGTGGCCATGATGGCTGAGGTGGACCTGGACATTGTCGCTGTTAACTGAGACATGGTTCACGGAAAACTATGACTGGGATATGGCAATACCAGGTTACACTGTATTCAAGAGGGACAGGGTGGGTTAAAAGGGAGTAGGAGTGGCTATCTACATCAGGGAAGGAATTAAGGTAATTGTGGTACAAGGAATGCAGGGTGAGGTGGAGGCACTGTGCATCACCCTGGAGATGGAATAGACACCGCCATGCACTGGTGTGATCTACAGACCTCCACACAAGGGAAGAGCTGGACAGGGTATCTGTAGAAGCCAGCCACAGAATGACAGCTAAAGGGAGGTGCTGCTGGAAGGAGACTTCAATCTGCCAGATGTGGACTGGAGCAACCAACCGAGCTGCAACCTCAGTCAGGAACACAGACATCCTGGAAGCCCTGCAGCGGGCATGACTTAGACAGCTAGTGATGGAGCCCACACAAGAGGGAGCAACTTTGGACCTAGCACTCACAAATGGGGACAGAATGACAGACGTAAAAGTGGGAAGCCATCTGTGGTCAAGCGATCACAGTACGGTGTGGTTCAATGTGAAAACAGCAGAAGAGACAAACCACACGAAAGAAAGGGTCCTGGATTTCAGGCATGCCGACTTTGCAAAGATGGAGGAATGTCTTAGGAAATCAGGGCAGGGAAGAAGGGAGGTGGAGGAACAATGGGAGAATCTTAAGGGAGCCATAGTGGAGGCGACAAGATACTGCATTAGGAAAGTAAGCAAAACAGAAAAAAAAACACTATGGTTCTCAAAGGAAGTGGCCAAGAAGGTAAGGGCAAAAAGGGTGACATTTAGGAAGTACATGGAAACACAGAAGGAAGAAGACTGGAAACTATCTGGAAAAATGGAAGGAGACAGGGAAAGCAGTCAGGAGCGCAAAGGCACACAAACAGAAGAAAAAATAGCCCAGGTAGTCACAAAAGGGGACAAGAACTTTTTCAGGTATGTTAGTGAAAGAAAAAAGAGGAAAGGTGGGATTATGAGACTAAAAAGGGAAGGAGGGAAGTGTGCAGAGGGGTACCAAGAAAAAGCAGAGATCCTGAACAAGTATTGTTGTTCAGTACTCACAGAAAGGGAAGGAGGAACAAAAGTTAGGTGGCGGAAACACCACTGGGAGGGAGGTGGACAACCGTCCGTTTAAGGAGGAGAGAGTCTTAAAGGAACTCAGCTAATCTGAAAGTGGAGAAGGCACAGGGCCGGGTGGAATACATCACAGAGTATTAAGAGAACTCAAGGAGGTACTGGCAGCACCACTGACAGCTCTGTTCAGCAGTTCACTGAAACAGGTGAGGTACCAAAGGACTGGAGGGGGCAAATGTAGTTCCTTTCCACAAAAAATTGGGAGCAGGGAGGCGGCTGGCAATTACAGGCCAGTCAGCCTAACCTCGGTGGTGGGGAAACTAATGGAAACACTACTAAACATACATACATATGAACATACAAAGAAGCCAGCAGAAGAAGGCCATTTGGTTTATCTAGTCTGCTCTTATTGCAGGGTCTACAGCTTGAGCTACTGTCCCTGCCCCTTCCCCCCACTTCTCCCATCCACCCTACTCATGATCCTTACCTTCTCCCTATGCCTAGCCCAGCCTTTCTTGATGCTGCCCACTGTCTACAAAAAGATCACCTCTTCTGGCAGCACATTCCAAGTGTCCACCACCCTTTCTGTGAAGAAGTGCTTCCTGACCTCTATCCTAAACCTCCTACCCTCCAGCTTAAGACTGTGCCCCCTCATCCCCTCTCTACTGTCTTAGTGACACAGTCAAAGAAGTCAATCAGAAAGGTTTGTGATATATCTTGAATTCAATGGAGCACAGGATCAGAGGTAGCATGGAGTCACAGTGGGAAGATCTTGTGACATAGGTGTATACAGAGCAGAGGGGACTTTCATACATGGTGCTCGCTATATGTTTCTAGAGCTGATCTAATAGATATAGCTGGCAAACAAAAACCCAGGAGAAGAGTATACAATGGGGGGTGAGATACTGACAACAGTAAAAATGGAAAGGGACCTGGGGGTAATTATATCGGATGACCTAAAGGTGGGCAAGCAATGTGACAAGGCAGTAAGAAAGGCTGGGGTGAGTCTGGGATGCACAGGGAGAGAGGCATCAACAGTAGAAAACAGGAAGTTGTTATCCCTCTGTACAGACAGTTGATGAGACCCCATCTGGAGTACTGTGTGCAGTTCTGGAGACCCCATCTCCACAAAGACATAGACAGAGTGGAGGCTGTCCAAAGGAGGGCAACCAAAATGGTACAGGGTCTGCACCAGAAGACATATGAAGAAAGACTAAAGGAGCTTAATATGTATACCCTTGAGGAAAGAAGGGAAAGGGGGACATGATAAGAACTTTCAATACCTCAAGGGAATCAACAACGTTCAAGAGGGTAGTATCTTTCAGAAAAAGAGATGTACAAGAACAAAGAGGCACAATTTGAAGATAGAGGGTGGACGGCTCAGAGGTAATGTGAGGAAATATTGCATGGAACAGCCTTCCTGAGGAGGTCGTGGAGTCAAGAACAGTGGGGGAATTCAAGAATGCATGGGACAGATATAAGGTAGTCCTAGTGGAGGGTAGGAGGAGGTAGGAGGATGTAAGTTGTTGGTTAACTAGGATCGGCAGCTTATCCGTTAGGTAGGAACATGAGCAGACTAGTTGGGCCAAGCGGTCCTTATCTGCCATCAAATTCTATGTTTCTAGGCAGTAAGACAGGCAAAGGCCCAAACCAAGGAAACACTAGCATGAACTGTAAAAGAATGGAACAAGACTTTCTATAGATACATTAGTGAAAGGAGACAGTCCAGAGGGAGTATTGCTAAGATCAAAGGGGATAAGGGGGAGTGTGTGGAGGAGGACCAAGGAAAAGCATCTATCCTAAATAGATACTTCTGCTCAGTATTTACTGAGGAGAAGGTAGGGCAGTGCCCATAGCTCAGCACCATGGACACAGGGAGGTGTGCACAAGTCCCTTCACAAAAGAAAGGGCCCTACAAGAGCTCACTAAACTCAGGGTAGACAAGGCAATGGGATCTGATGGCATACATCCCAGGGTACTAAAGAAGCTAAGGGTGGAACTAGTAGAGCCATTAGCAGAACTGTTTAGTGAGTCTCTGAGCACAGGAGAGGTCCCAGAAGACTGGAGCAGGCTTCACGTGATCCCGCTCCACAAGAGTGGTAGCAGGGAGGAGGCAGGGAACTACAGACCAGTCAGTCTTACCTCAGTAGAGGGCAAGATTATGGAGGCATTCCTTAAGGAAAGGATAGTGTGACACCTGGAATCCATAGGAGCACAGGATCCAAGATAGCATGGATTTACAACAAGAAGGTCCTTTCAAACTAATCTCATAGATTTCTTTAACTGGGTAACCAGAGTGGTGGACCAAGTGGGTGCAGTTGATGTCACCTACCTTGACTTTTGCAAAGCTTTCTATACTGTTCCACATAGAATTTTATTTTAATTTTATTAATTTAGATCTTGGAGTACAAATAACTTTGATCTTAGAGCTCTTTTACAAAGGTTCCACGTCAGCAGCAAAATACAACAGGTTAACAGAACAAAAATTATGGCAAAACAGTATACATAGAGACAGGAGATCAAAAGGTTTACGGACTAAACAGGGTATGGTAAAATAATTGTAAATAAGAAAAGAAGCAATAGTTGACATTCACAGTGAATTAAAGAATAGAAACAAGTAACGCTAAGCAGTTTCATGCACAAGAATGCATACAGTAAATTGAAAATCAGCCAAAACAAGCTTTGTCAGTTACTGGTAAAGTCATAAGGTAAGTTGAAATCGCCAACAGGCCTTGTCAGGACAGGCAGGGTGGCATTAGGTAGAGGAAGGAAGGAAGGTGAAGGGGTAGGGTAGCAGGGGGGAGGGGATGTCAGAGATGGTGCTAAGGAGATTTAACAGTAATCAAGTGCTAGGGTTTTAGATTGCCAAAAAGGGTTTAGCAGAAACAGTCACAGGAGCGAGTGGCAGAGAGTAGTCACTGTAACTTGGATTTGAAAGGGCCCAATTTGGATTCAGAGGAGATGTCACAGTTGAGGGCATTCATCCAAAGAGGGGCTCTGTAGGTGAACGATCCTTGTCCCTGGGAGGTACAGCAGCGAGGGACCAGAAAGAACTGGGATTCAGAGCCACGGGTATGGCAGGTATTAAGAGAGGGCTGAGAAGACCTTGAATTCCAGGTGGTAGGAGGCCTAGGGTTATTTTCTTGGCCATCAGGCATGTTTGATATTGATGCGATCTTTGAGCTGGAACCAACCAGTTTGGGCATAGAAGTCGCGAGAGTGGGTGAGATGGTGGGCTCCTGAGATGAGGCGACACACCTTGTTTAGAGCAGTGGAAATGCACCAGAGGGCAGTTTCAGTGGCAGATCCATGGATTATCAATCCATAGTCAATAATGGAGGCAACACAGCTCTGTCGGCCAACCTCAGGATTCTGGCGCAAGGAGTTCCTGTGTCTGTACAGGAGGCTGATGCAGTATTGACTGCTTGGCAATGTTGTCAATATGCACCCATAGGATAAGTTGCTGTCGAGTAGTAGCATGAGATACTTAAAATACTGTACCTGCTCAAGAGCCGTCCCAAGATGGTTAGAGATAGTCAGGGGATGATGCCTGTGATTATTGTGGGAGTTGCTGAAGAGCATGAACTTAGTTTTTTTTATAGTTTAGCACCAGTCTGTGATCACTGAACCATTTCTCTACTGATGCAAATCCGAGCTGCAGCTGGCTTTCAAGAGCGTGGGGTCTGTGTGACTTGTGTAGATAACAGCATCATCCGCATATAGTAGGATTTGTTCGAAGCAAGATCTTGGGAGATTGTTTAAGAAGAAACTAAATAGTAGAGGGCCCAGGATCAGGGGTGTAGCCAGGCATTTCAGATTTGTATACCAACCTGCCCAACTGCTACCCCCTCCACCACTGTTGTTCATGCGTGCCCCCCCATGACTCGAGTCCAAGGTTCCTGTTTCCACTCAGATGATTCCCATACTAGACCTGCTGTCTGTCTGTACTGCTAGTGTGGTGCTCACTGCCCACTAGTAAACACTACTGATTGCACCACGAGTCCACGACCACGGCAGAAATTTCTTCTCTCTCCCTTGCAGGTAGGCAGATTCACTCCTCTTGCCACTCCACATGAAGACTTCATTTTTTTTAGCTGCCTCTGAGTCTGTTCTTCTGCCTGTTGCTTCTCAGTTCTTCTACTGCTTCTCTCACTCCCAGTACAGCTGAACTAACAGTATGGCTTCTAACTTTGCTGGGGCACTTAAACTCACCGCCCCAGACTTGCCACACTCCCTACCAGATGCCACAGCCAACCACTATGCAGGCGGACCATGCGGACCTAATTAAGACTTTTAGCTTCAATGTCTGTGGTCCACTTTGCCCCCCCCCAAAAAAAAAACAAAGCTGAAAGAGAGAAGAAAAAGCCTGAGAAGCCAAACAAAGGAATTTAAACGTGATGGACTAAAGAGGGCAGAGCAATGCTGGCCAGCTTGTTTGCTACCCCCTGCTACTCAGCTTGGTACGCCATGGCTACTTGGAGTATCAGTAGCTATGCCCTTGCCCAGGATGGACCCTTGTGGGACTCCTGAGTGAACTGTTTAGAGTCCGAGATGACATCGGCAATTTTGACTTGTTGAATGGTTCTCCAGATAGTTTTAAACCAGGCATTAGAGTTGGTGGCCCCAACTATATGTCCATGGTCTGGAGATTTGTGTACGAAACCAGTGAATTCCATGATAGCTGAGGAGGTGCTGTGTCCTTTTCTGAATCCACGTTGTTGGGTACAGTACATTGGATCTTATGTTTATCAAGATAATCTGTAAACTGGTCAGCTACAATGCTTTCAAGTGCCTTGAAGAGTGGTGGAAGTATGGAGATGGGCCGGTAGTTCATGTGGAGAGACCTGTCACCGCTTTTGTATACCAGTGTTACCATGGCTGATTTCCATCTCTTGGGGAACTGGGCAAGGCTAAGTAAAAGATTAAAAATCCAGGTAAGAGGCACTAGAACGTCCTCTAGTGTGAGGGACAACAGTTTAAGATCGAGGGAATTCCCATTGTGACTAGATTTATCAATTGCCTTGAGGATGTATTTACGGGCTTCCTGTGGTAAGATAACTTTAAAGTAGAATGGGGGGGCTAGTAGGTGTGGAAGTGCTATCAGAGGTGGGCAAGCTGACATCTGCATCAAAAACGTCCAGTAGGCGAACACTGCTGAGATCCGTGAATGCATTATTGAAAGTATTGGCAATAGTTACAGGGTCAAGGGTAGTGATCCCAAGTCCAGTATGGTAGGTGGCGATTTCGAGGTTTTACCTGTGATTTCTTTAATATTATCCCAGAAAGCTTACGCTCTGCCCCAGGTATCAGTAAGCACTTCCTGATAGTGTTTCATTTTTGCTAGATGGATGGACTTAGTGCAGTCATTTCGTGCTCTTTTGTAGTTCTGGATATCAGATTGCGTGCCAGTAGCTTGGGCACAGTGCCAGAGGTGGTCCCTTATTTTCATGTGAGCTAGGAGTTCTACAGAGAGCCAGGGGTTGCAAGGGTCTTTGATTTTGCGTGTTTTTAGGGGTGCGTGAGAGTTGCAGGTAGAATTATAGGTGTTGATGAAGTGTTTGAGTGCTGTGTCAACATCCTTTGCTCTGTAGATTGGAGACCAGTTTTGCACTCTAAGAAGGGATTTAAAAGGTTCCAGGTGACCCCAGGCAAGGACTCTGCTGGTAATTGTCCATTGTGGTGGTTTGCAAAATTTGTTTGTCCACATGAAGATGACAGGGGAATGATCACTGAGCGTATCCGGGAGGACAGTGATGTTAGTAATGCGGTCTGGATGACTGATTAGGACCCAGTCCAAAAGGCTTTTAGTCCCCATTTTGTAATTGGATCTGGTTGGGGAGTCAACCAGCTGGGAAAAATTTACAGCAGAGATGGCATCCTTAATGCTTGGATTTTCAGGTGCAAGCCAGTTTATATTGAAGTCTCCGATCAGAACTGACTCCAACCCTATGTAAAGAAAGGGATAAAAGCAACTGAACAAAAGAGTAAACAGGGAGGAGAGGAGGCACTGTGGGTCACCTTGGAGACTGGAAAGGGCACCACAATCTGCACAGGGGTTGTGTACAGACCCCCATGTCAGGGGGAGGGAATGGACAAGGATATGATAGAAGGCATTCTTAGAATGGCAGAGAAAGGGGAGATACTGTTGATGGAAGACCTGAATATGCCAGATGTTAACTGGAGCACATTTGCTGCAGCCACATCCAAGAGCAGGGCCATTCTTGATGCCCTACAGGTGGCAGGCCTCAGACAGCTAGTTTCGGAACCCACTCGTGAGGGAGCAATTTTAGACCTTGTACTCTCAAACAGGGGCAGTGAGAGGATCTCAGATCTAGAAGTGGGTTGCCATCTGGGAACAAGTGACCATCAAACAGTGTGGTTCACGTTAAACTCAGCTACAGAGTCAAGCCATACAAAAGTGAGGGTACTGGACTTCAGGAGGGCTGACTTTGGCAAGATGGGAGAGTGCCTCAGAAAGCACTAGCAAACAGGCTAGAAGGAGCTGTGGAGCAACAATAGGGAATCATCAAAACTGCCATCACAGAGGCAACAAGCCTTTGTGTGAAGCAAATAAACAAATCAAAATGAAAGAAAAAGCCACTATGGTTCTCAAAAGAGGTGGCTGTAAAAGTCAGGAAGAAAAAGATAGCATTCCGGAAGTACAAAGAAACACAGAAGGAGCAGGACAGAGAGCTGTGCCAGTTAAGGTAGAAGGAAGCAGGTAGGGGAGTCAGAATAGCAAAGGCCCAAACTGAGGAAAAGATAGCCAACTCAGTTAAGAAGGGGGATAAAACCTTTTATAGGTACATCAGCTAGTGTAGAAAGACAAAGGAAGGGATAGTGAGGCTGAATAGAATGAACGGTGGGTGGGCAGAGGGAGACAGTGAAAAAGCAGGGATATTGAATGAATATTTCTGCTCAGTATTCACAAAAGAGGAGGGGGAAGTGCCTAATCCAATTTAACAGAAGCACTCTTGATAGGGGGTCGATCCCAGTCCTTTCACAGAAGAAAGGGTTCTGCAAGAACTCCTAAAACTGAAGGTGGACAAAGCAATGGGGCCTGATGGAATTCACCCCAGAATTCTAAAAGAATTAAGGGGGGAACTAGTGAAACCACTGGCAACTCTTTTTAATAAATCATGGGAGGATGGTGTGGTACCTGAGGACTGGAGGAAGGCGGATGCGATTCCCCTTCACAAAAGTGGGACCAAGACAGAGGCAGGAAACCACAGACCTGTCAGTCTGACCTCTGTGGTAGGGAAAGTGATGGAGTCACTTCTGAAGGAAAGAATATTTGAGTACCTAGAGGCCAGTGGGGCAGCATGGGTTCAGAGCGGGAAGGTCATGTCAGACGAATCTAATAGATTTCTTTGACTGGGTGACCAAAGTAGTAGACCACGTAGGGGCTGTGGACATGGCCTACTTAGACTTTAGCAAGACATTTGACACAGTCCCACACAAAAGATTAATAGTCAAATTAACGAGCCTGGGAGTAGGTCTCAGGGTGGTAGCCTGGGTAAAACATTGGCTGGACAACAGAACACAGAAGGTAATTGTAAATGGAGTCCACTCTGAAGAAAGAGGGGTTACTAGTGGGGTATCGCAGGGTTCAGTATTGGGTCCAGTCCTTTTTAATGTCTTCATAAGTGACACTGCAGAGGGACTGCAAGAAAAAGTATGCCTCTTTGCAGATGACACAAAGATCTGCAACAGGTTGATACACAAGGAGGCATGGAAAGGATGAGAAGGGACTTGGCAAGGTTGGAGGAATGGTCAGAAGTATGGCAGCTAGGATTCAATGCAAAGAAGTGCAAAATAATGCACCTGGGAAACAAGAACCCAGGGGAAGAATACACAATGGGAGTAGTAACAACAACAAAAAGGAAAGGGACCTGGGGGTAATCATATCAGATGACCTTAAGGTTAGCAAGCAATGTGAGAAGGCAGTAGGGAGGGCTGGTGGTATACTGGGATGCATAGGGAGAGGCATCAGCAGCAGAAAACAGGAAGTTGTTATCCCTCTGTACAGACAGTTGGTGAGAACCCATCTGGAGTACTGTGTCCAGTTCTGGAGACCCCATCTCCACAAGGACATAGACAGGATAGAGGCAGTCCAGAGGAGGGCAACTAAAATGGTGCAGGGTCTGCAAGAGAAGCCGTATGAGGAGAGACTAAAGGAGCTTAATATGTATACCCTTGAGGAAAGAAGGGAGAGGGGACATGATAGAAACTTTCAAGTACCTCAAGGAATCAACAAAGTCCAAGAGGGTAGCATCTTTCAGAAAAAGAGACGTGCAAGAACAAGGGGACTCAATTTAAAGATAATGGGGGGGGGGCGGTTCAGGGGCAATGTGGGGAAGTATTTTTCCACAGAGAGGGTGGTGGATGCATGGAACAGCCTTCCTGAGGAGGTTGTGGGGTCTGAAACGGTGAGAGAATTCAAGAATGCATGGGACAGACATAAGGCAATTCTTGTGGGGGGGTAGGAAGAAATAGGCTGTTGGTTAACTAGGATCTGCGGCGTATCCTGTAGGTAGGGAAATGGGCAGACTAGATGGGATGAGCGGTCCTTATCTGCTGTCAAAGTCTATGTTTCTATGACCCAGGTAGCTGGCTACGTGTGAAGTCCAGTACCGAACTGAAACCACTGCCTTTTGGAGGGATGTATACAGATGCCACAGTAAGTGACTTATTTTGGGCATCAAGCAGAATTCTGATGGCAAGTAATTGAGTGGTTGTAGCAGTCACAGGAACAGGCAAGAAGTGGTCCATGAGTGACTCTTTGAGATAAACTGCACATCCACTACCACTTTTGGTTGTCCTGTCTTTAAGGTTACCACCTACTCGTTTTTTGACCGAATGGATTCGGTTTTCTAGGTCAAGATTCGGTCCTCCTGTTTTCACCATTATAAATGCGTTTTTTATGGTGGGTCAGGCAGTATCTGTGAGGTCCTCCATTAACTCTGTTTCATTTTCTTCTCATCTGACTGTAAGCAAGTGTCTGACATGTCAGTGTGCTTGCTTGCTTGCAGTGCATGCTAATCAGGAAGTGTCTTCAAGTGCAGGGCACATAAAAAAGAGCCCAAATGTGTCCCTGTTTGCCCAGTTGTCACCTCTAACTTCACACCAGCAAACTGGAAGGTTATTCCTGGGAAGGGTAAACAATATCATCTTAATTAACACCTTCATTTTTCTGAAACCCTCAGACATTCAAACAGGCACCACATTATGGTTGCCTCCTGTCCCAGTGCGAACTGTATAATCCATGTTTCAGAAACCTTACCTGCTAATCCAGTTTTATTCAGAGGCAGTACTTTTTCAGTCATTTTGAATGCTCACATACTTGTAGAACAGATTCTGTTAAATCCTTCACCATTTTACTTGCATGTTCAGATTACAAACAAGTTCTGATGTCATGCAGACCTTTGTTTATATACCAGTAAGTCTGAGAGGTGTAAAGTAGGGGCATTAAGACCATTAGCAGCGAATCAACCTAATCCTTTCCAGGCTGCATTGTGATTATGGACTTTGACTGCTGTGATAGGGAATACTTTTATACCTTTAAATGCTCACTGGTTTTTCTTTTAGAGTCTGTTCTATAGTCTAATATTTTACCCTTTTGTTGTTAATTAATAATCTAATATTTTATTCCATTTCAAGCAATACTATACCTCTCTCTCCCTCAGTAGTTATTGCTGTCAATTTTCATACTATCTGGATATTCCAGGAAGACCATTCAGGCCTCTCAGATGAACAGCACAGAATAGTGTGGTAATGTCATGCTAAGCCACAGAAATGAAAAAGAGAGAGAGCGGCGCAGTAGCTGATGAGGTGAAAGAAACACAATCTAGATTTGATAGCACTACAAATGTAATTTATCAAAAAATTCTCAAAACATTATTATTTTATTTTTTGCCAGGAGAGACACACTAAGCTGAAGCTTGTTTATAGGTGCGACCTAGGAGCACAATGCAGTTAAGTTAGTTGCTCAGGGTCACACAGTATGCAAGTGTGGGCTGTGGGATTCAAACCCAGATCTCCAGGTTTGTAGCTCAGAGCCTTAAACCACTGCATTATACTGCCTCCATGCTACATATCATGCTGTCTGCTATATAGGACTGACATGGAAAAAAATAGGGGTTTTAACAGCATAGAATAGGTCCTACCACTTTTAAAAACTTATCTGACATTACAAATAACTTTACAGTAGCAGCAATGGGAGGGACAGTAGCACATCTTAAAATGGCAGATGATATTTGTAATTACATTTCACCCACCATTACTGGTGTAGTTTATTTATTTATTTATTAAAAGAGTTTTACCAGAAAAGACCACCTGATCCAAAATAGTCGGTTGTCAGAGGGGTCCTTGTAGTCACTCGATGTGTGAGCTAAGCTGTGTACACAGGATGCAAAGTCCCCTGACCCCCCTCTCTTACCCCACCCAGTGTTAACACACACTGAAATTTAAAATATTTAAATCTAAATCAAACTAAAAATAATAATCATGATGTAATTTAAATAAGTTGTACACAATGCAATAGCAGCAATTCTGAATAAATCAAGTGAATCAGCGTCTAAGCAATGCCTCATCAGTCATAAAAGGGGCAGAGTTAGGAGTGAGGTTTGGGGTGTGGTTTAGTATTCGGTTTCATCTCATCCAAAGGTGACAACTCTACCTGTCTTGTCTGAAGATGTTGTAGCTTGGTATGGCAATAGCGGAGTCAGGGATTTTTGGTGACAGCCATGTTTCAACAATTGCCAGAACATCCGGATTGTGTAGAGTAGCAAATATTTGTAGAGCGTCCAGCTTTGATAGGAGGCTGCAGATATTTAGGGATGCCAAAGTGAGCGTCCAAAGTTATTTTATGGGAGTTGCAGTATGTGGCAGGCCAGGGCCGGGAGTTGGGTGAATATTACCAGACAACAGTAATAGCAAAAGTAAAAGTTTGAGCAGGCACAGTCGTAACTGCCTGTAGGTGAGTCCAGCCCTCAGCAGGAACAGGTTAGGTTGCATTCTTGATATAGTGGGTGGCAAATCAGTTAGCGGGCAGAAAACAGAGAGTGTTGGTAAACGGTATACAGTCAGAAGAGATGCTAGTCACAAGTGGGGTACCTCAGGGATCGGTCCTGCGGCCAGTCCTCTTCAATATCTTCAATGACATTGCAGATGGACTAGAGGGTAAGGTTTGTTTGTTTGCAGATGACACCAAGATCTGCAACACAGTAGATGATCCAGATGGGGTGGGCAGAATGAGAAGAGATCTAGAAAACTGGCAAAGTGGTCAGAACAGTGGCAAGTGGGATTTAACGCAAAGATGTGCAAGATCATGCATATAGGGAAGAGAAACCCTGAAGCTACCTATAGGTTGGGAGGGGAGTCACTGGCAATCACAAAGGAAGAAAGAGACTTGGGTATTATCATCACAGATGACCTGAAATCATCCAAGCAGATCACTAAAGCAGTAGGTAAGGCTAGAAGGATGTTGGGGTGTATTAGTAGGGGTATCACAAGTCGTAAGAGGGAGGTAATAATCCCTCTTTACAAGACACTGGTTAGGCCTCATCTGGAGTACTGCATGCAGTACTGGAAGTCACACCTGCACAAGGACATTAACAAAATGGAGGCAGTCCAGAGAAGGGCAACCAAAATGGTGCAGGGACTGCATCAGAAAACATATGAGGACAGATTAACGAAGCTCAATATGTATACCCTAGAGCAAAGGAGGAAGAGAAGTAATGCAATCGAAACATTCAAACAACTTAATGGCATTAACAAGGTGAAAGTGTCTAACATGTTTCAATGTAAGAAAAATAGCAGGACAAGAGGACACAGCATGAGATTAGAGGGAGGCCAATTAAGGGGTAATGTGAGGAAGTTCTTTTTTACAGAAAGGGTGGTGAATGCATGGAACGGCCTACTTCAGGAGGTGGTGGCTACGAATACAGTGCAGGGCTTTAGACAGGTATGGGATAGGCATAAGGGAGCAATACAGATGAGTATGAATAGATAGGCCATTGACAGAGTAAAGGCCTATAGCATATTCATAAGGTAGAAAAAATGGGCAGACTGGATGGGCCTTGCAGTCCTTATCTACCAACAACTTCCATGTTTCTAATCTGCTGGCAATTGGTGCTGCCCTGGAGGTAGCAAATACATGACTGGGAATAGGTGATGCACTCGAGGTTGCACACACACCACTGGCACTAGATACTGCCCTGGAGGTAGCACAGACATCAGTAGCAATAGCTGCTGTCCTGAAGGTCGAACATACAGCACTAACAATAGGAACTGCCATATAGGTTGCACATACTCCATTGGCAACAGATGCTGCCTGGATATAGCACAGACACCAGTGGCAACAGATGCTGCCCTGGAGGTAGAATGTGCACTGCTAGCCAGAGGTGCTGACCGAGGCAAGCCTTACATCGCCACAATATCTATGGAGTTGATGCTGCCCTGGACAAACACTAACTGGAACCCGAACCATTACCCTACCCCTAGCCCTCATGTGCTGTTCACTGTTACTTCCCTGGAGGTAGCAAATGCCACACTGGCAACAAGTGCTGCCCTGGAGGTAGCACATACACCATTGGCTATAGGTGTTACCCTGGAAATTGCACATGCAACACTGGCAAGAGGTGATGTCTGGGATGGTGGGAAATGCACCACTGACAATAGGTACTGGCTTCGTGGTAGGACATAGACGATTGGCAACAGATGCTGGTCTGAAGGTAGCACATGCACCCACATGCACCACTGACAATTGGTGCCACAGCACACAAACGCTGACCCTAACCCAACCGTAACATCCTGTTGGTGCTGCCACAGAGGAAGAACATGCTCCACTGACAATAGGTGTGTCCCTTGATGTAGCGCCTGCCCCAATGGCATTCAGTGCTGACCTGGGGACTGCATATCAACCACTGGCAGAAGGTGCTTTCTGGGATGTAGCTGCAATCTGGATATGAATACAGTGCAGGGCTTCAGACAGGTATGGGATAGGCATAAGGGAGCAATACAGATGAGTATGAATAGATAGGCCATTTGACAGAGTAAAGGCCTATGACACATTCATAAAGTAGAAAACAAGCATTTGTCAATGCCAAGTGTTGCTTGCTGTCATTAGCAGTGGAAATGCAGTATAGGAATGGCAGTGAAGTATTGAACTGATGCCAACTCCACCCCCACCCTGCAGAGATGGACAGGCACTGGGGTGTGCCTTTGGGTCATCGCCCATAACGGTCATGCTATTTCACCTCATCCTACCCTGCAGACACTTACAAGTGTCAAGGTGTGCTTTGAAGTGTTCAGGCTTTACACTCACCTAATTCCATAAGGAGATACACTGAAATGGGTGCAGTATAGGAGAATGGGGTGAACTCTGGGGCCGAAGGGTCCAAGGTGCACCTCGATGCCTGCCACTGGCTGCAGGGTGGGGGTGGAATGGCATGAGCATTACTGTCGACAATTCCAAGTCACATCCCTGACGCCTGTCAGTCCCTACAGGGTAGGGCGTTAAGAGTCAAAAACCCTAACACCCTGGGCGTTTCCTGGTATTTTTATTCCAAGTTTTCAACATGGGCTTTTTGTGACCCCACCACATGAACAGTGACACTATCAGGTTGTTAGCCGAAAGGTGATTTTGCAGTGACTGCACCATTTGGTGCCACAGGTGCGAAAACACATTTCGAACAGGATGTGAAAATGACAGCTGTACTGTTCATGAGGAGGTGTAAAAATGGCAATGTTGAAAATCTGGAGTGAAAATGTAAAAAAACTGGTGAAGTCACGAGTGTGCGTAGAAACTGCGTAACGCACACCCATAATGTAATTAGTTTTGGGATTTTTTACAGCAGATTTTCAACATAGGCATTTTGGAGCCTCCACTCATGAACAGTGTCACTGAGATTTTCTTAATCTATCCCGAACACTGATTTCCCACAGCGACCGTGCTATTCTCACAGGTCACCCCTGAAAACAGGCGCTTGTGCCTAGTGGTCCTTACCCGGTTACCAGAGACTAAAATAAAAAAAATTAAAAATAAATAAATAAAATAAATTCTGTGCCGGAAGTGCGAAAACACATTTTGGCCAGGATGTGGAAAATGACAGCTGTACTATTCATAAGGAGGTGTGGAAAAATGCCAATGTTGAAAATCTGGACTGAAAGATTACGAATTCATGAACTTACGAGGGTGCGTGGAAATTGCACAATGCACACTCGTAACACAGTCATTTTATGGACTTTTGTCACCAAATTTTCAACACAGCCAGTTTAAGACCTCTGCTCATGAACAGTATCACTGTGATTGTCTTAATTTGTCCAGAACATTGATTTCGCACACGATCACTCACTGTGCTACATGTGCAAAACACATTTGGGTGAGATGTGAAAAATGACAGTTGTACTGTTCATCAGGAGGTGTAGTAAAATGGCAATGCTGAAACTGTGGAGTGAAAATATTAAAATGCTCGAAGTTACGAGCGTGCGTAGGAACTGCGCAACTGCATGCGCATAAAACAGTCATTTGTGGGAACTGTTTCACCAAATTTTCAACATAGGGTTTTTTGGGGCCTACATCATGTACTGTGACACTGTAGTTTCGTTAATCGGTTCCGAAAGGTGGTTTCGCGCAGTGACCGCGAAATCACCGTTCGGGACAGAATAACAAAATGATAGTGACTGAATTCATGAGGTGGGGTCCCAAGAACCCAATGTTGAAAATGTGGTGAAAAAATTCCCACAAATGGCAGAGATATGCACCAAAGTTGAAAAAAAAAAACATTTATGCCATTATACAGCTTACCGGCATTTCTTCAGTTCGCGGTCGGCTTTGAAGAGTGTCCTATGCACGCTCGTAACACGGTCATTTTTGGGGAATTTATTCGCCAAATTTTCAACATAGGGTTTTTGGGGACCTCATGAACAGTGTCACTGTGATATTCTTAATCTGTCCTGAACATTGATTTCACACACCGACCGCGCCATTGTGCACTACATGTGTGAAAACACATTTCAGGCGAGATGTGAAAAATGACAGCTGTACTGTTTATAAGAAGGTGTGGTAAAATGGCAATGTTAAAATCTGGAATGAAAACAAAAAATGCTCCGAGTTACGAGCATGCGTAGGAAGTGCGCAACGCACGTGTGTAAAACAGTCATTTCTGGGAATTTTTTCACCAAATTTTCAACATAGGGTTTTTTGGGGCCTACCTCATTTATTTATTTATTTATTTAGTTTTTGTTAACTGGGTAGGTGCACTAGCCATAAAATTACTATTTTCAGGCACGACCCGGGAGAGTACAACAAAAGTAGAACAGTTGAACAACAGCAACATGGGTACAATAATACAAATAGAGGAACAGTACAGCAGTGCTACAAAACACAATGGGTACTGTGACACTGTCGTTTCGTTAATCAGTCCCGAAAGGTGGTTTCGCGCAGTGACCGCAAAATCACCGTTCGGGACAGAATAACAAAATGATAGTGACTGAATTCATGAGGTGGGGGTCCCAAGAACCCCATGTTGAAAATGTGGTGAAAAAATTCCCACAAATGGCCGAGATATGCACCAAAGTTGAAAAAAAAACAAAAACATTTATGCCATTATACAGCTTACCGGCATTTCTTCAGTTGTGATAGTCTTTGAAGAGTGCAGACATGTTCCTGGTCCACGAAGATCATCGCCCTGGGCTCCGGAGGTAAGTATGGGGAAAGGTGGAGGATGGGGAGGTGAGGTCGCAGAGGGTGGGCGGGGTTGGGGAGGGGCAAGAGAATCAACGAGGGACTTTTTTTGCTTCTAGGTCTTTTGGAGGACTTTTGCAATGCTGGGGTGGGCTCCCAGCATGGCACCAGGCAGTTTGTTTAAGGGAGGCAGTGGAGCCGTCAAGGGATTGGGCACCCCCATTGGCCAAGGAGACTTTTACCATGCTGGTGTGGGCTCCCAGCGTGGCAGATGGAAGTCTGTTTGGGGGGGGCAGTGAAGCCAATGGGGGACTGGGCACCCCAGTCGGCCATACAGTGTGCTGGGGGAGGGGGACACATGAGCCATGGGGGGGTGCATTATGCAGATGGAAACTGGGTTATGCCGTTGGCAAACGAACTGGGAAGGGGGTCATGCCGACAGGGGGATTGGGCACCCTGTTAGCTTTTTTTATTTTTTTATTATTGAAATGTTTCACCAGGAAGGCACACTGAACGGTGGGTGGCAGCTTTCCGTCTGCTCCCTGGGGACTGTGAGTGGCCAACAGAAGCCTTCATCATGGGGACACCATGCAATCAGCTATTTTGGTAGCTTGTAATGCACCAAACAGGCTGATTGTGTGGTGATGTACAGAATTTCTCAACGACAGTGACCTGCCCCAACTGCTGATTGACGCATCGTGTTTCTTGCACATGCGCAAGCAACACAGAAATGGGCAGACTGGATGGGCCTTGCGGTCCTTATCTGCCGTCAATGTCTATGTTTCTAATGAACTACTGGCAATAAGTGCTGCCCTGGAGGTAGCACATATAGCACTGGACTGGCAATATGTGCTGCCCTGAACAAACCCCAACCCTAATGTGCTGGCAAATGGTGCTGCCACAGGGCAGCACATACAGCACTGGCAATGGGTGACGCCCTGTAAGTACTGCATACACCACCAGCAACTGGTGCTGCTCAGAAGGTAGCACCTGCCACACTGGTCATGGATGCTGTCCTTGAGGTAGCACATACTTCACTGGATCGATTTGTTCCCTGGAGGCAGCCTATAGTGCACAAGCAATAGATAATGCCCTGAAGGTAGCATGCAATTCATTGGCCATTGGCAGGGTCAATGGAAAACTGAGCACGCAATTTTTCCACACTCCCTGCAATGTTCAGCGGTTTACTCCAAAATGTTTGCAATTTAGAACATTTTTGACTGATATTCTATAACAATATGTAAATCTCAGGCAATGTACTCAAATATGCTCGGAATCTGATATATAGACTGATTTTTTTTAAACTATACAGTATGTTGCCGGCCCCGTGGTGCTGAAGGTTGAGGCGCTGTGTGCCACATCTCGCACCATGCCAGCAACCCGGGGTCGGGAGTGACCTCGGGTGCTGGGGGTTGGCTGGGGAGGAGGATTGAGCATCCCAGGGACTGCTCTCCTTCTCCGAGGAGGGTACGACCACTGCAGTACTGGCTCCTGCCGGCTGGGAGCTGGTGTATGGCGCGGTCCACTGTTGGGTCAGTGTAAACTAATGCCAGACTCGCTGGGTGCGGACATGCGAACGGCGAGTCCTTGGCATTACTGCACGCCTGTGCCATGGAAGAAACCAGGAAAAATCAATGCCAGTCCCCCGAGCACAATGAAGGAAGGATCTGGTGCTGCTGCGTCAGTCAGCTCCCTGGGGTGCCTGCCCCTGGTCTTCTGCGGCGTGAGGGGTATGTACCCATCATGACATGGCCAGGGAGGGGCAGGACATAGGGGTTTTAGAGCTCCTGGCTGTGGTTGGGGCAGCAGCCACAGAGATAGCTGGATGGATGGAGGGGGGGACCATATGTACCACCCCCCAGCCGAGGAACAGGCATATAAAATGCATAACAAAAAAAAACATACAATATGAGCTGTGAAGGGGACCGAAGTGATTGTGTTTCATGTAACTCCCTTCACTGGCTGGGTTTCAAAATGCTCTGGCTATGCATATGTACACTTCAAGACTTAAGGCTCACTCACATGGCCAGTTCTGCGGTGTTCTTGGAGATGCACAGCAGCGAGATCATTGCTGCTGTGCACATCTGAATGCCGCAATTTGGCCATTTCAGGTTCCATTCCATTGTGACTGCGATCCCCGTTTTCTTGGGTTTGCGTGGTGGTGCGGGCATTTTGCAGCATTTCACTTTACTGTGTGAACCAACCCGCACCACCTACAACACTGTAGCAGGCTTTTTCCAGCCTGCAATTGTGGTTAACAGTAGCTGCAGTTTAGGAATTTTTCCTACCCAAGTTCAACTAAATGTCCTTCCTGGCTGTGTAAAGAAAGCTGAACTCGGGGAAAGTGTTTTTTACTGCAAACCGAGGGCTCAAAATTAAAGATAACATGGGCTCAGAGTTGAGCCCCGACACTGGGCATGTGTATATGCATATTCATAAGCGCATGCCCATGTCACGGCTCAACTCTGAGAATGTTTCTACTTCAATTTGTAGCCCTAGGTTTGCAATAAAACACACTTTCCTGAATTCAGCTCTATTTACAGAGCCAGAAACAAGGTTTAACTGCACTCGGGTCAGAAGACCCATCCTTGAGCTCTGGCACCACCATAGGAGAGTCTGACTTACACCCACGTCCCCTTCCTGGCCAGAACCCTCCTCGCCGAAACTTTGATGGGAGCAACTACAGTGCTCCCCTGGCCATGCCGTTGGAATGCTGATCTATAGCGTTTCAGTAAGCATGGCCACAGCGATCTACACGGCGGCGATGCCATGTGAATGAGCCTTTAGAATCTGTCGAAGCAGACTTGCAGAAAACTTTCGATGCCACAGACGTGCAAACTGCCCCAGTTAACTAAAATGGAGCATTTAGTACAATGCTTGCTTTGAGTGGTAGGCTAGGTTTTCCGTCTATACATATTTTCAATATGAATGGATTTTGCTTGAAATGCATGAGGAGTTTGAATGTCCCTACTGATTATAAACCTAAATGTGCTTCTGAGGCGGGATGGTAACATGGACCCCTCACTTGTTGCATAAGAAACACATGGTCACATACAAAGCCTACCAAAAACCCAACATTTGTGAACACTCACACTGGGTATGTAGACAGCTTGAAACAGAAAGCAATCATTGGAACATAAGTAAAACAAAAGTGGCACATAGTAAAAAGCATTGCATAATGTAGTGAGAAGGTGTTGGTATGATTTAATACTTTAATAATCAGGTAATTTGAAAATGGTTCTACTTAAAGTACTGATTAAGCACAACAATTATTTAAACCAAATTAGCAGTTTGTTTCTGTACAACTTCAGTAAGCACCCACGTTATCTGTTTACTTTTTTACTGTACCAAATTATTTAGTCGTTAAACAGGCAGCAATAACCCACTCAATGGTATGGTGTTATTGGAGATTAATCAACACCCAGGGTGTGTTGTGGTCCCTCCCCAGCCCAGGGACCACCAAGTCCGCCACTGCTGCCTCAACGGTTGCCAAGAAGAGGAGCAGCTGGATGATAGTGGGCTCAGGAAGGGTGAGGGTGGTGGGGAAGAAACACATTCCCCCTGGTGGGGGACTCTGTCATCAGGGGGGTTGACTTGGGGCCAGGAAGGAAGAGAGGTCAAGTGCCTACCCGGCGATCCGGCTTGGAAGAAAGGACAGTGCATCCTAAGGATCACTGGTGCAGCAGGACAGGAGGGTGAGTGAGGTGTCATTGTCCACCTGTGGACGAATTACCTGACAAGTGGTGAAGCTAGAGTAGTGCATCAACAGTTCAGGGAGTTGGGGAGGGGTCTTAAACACGTGGCACACTCTGTAACTTTTTCATCTGTGTTACCCCTTGAGGGCAAGGGGGAGAACACGGTACTCTATACCAAGAGATTCAATACATGGCTTAAGAACTGGTGCAGAGCGGAGGGATTTGGCTTCATTTGGGACTGGGGTTCCACATGGAGGGATGCAGGCCTGTACAGGGGAGATGGCCTGCATCTATCCCAGTATCCTGCGGGGGGGGGAGACCAGGATCCTTACTAAAAAGTTTAAATGTTTAATCAGCAAGCATTTAAACTAGCCAATGAGGGTGGCAGAAATAAGCTGGGTGAAGCAAACAGCACCCCCAAATTATACAAATGGCAGAGAGGGCCCTATGGTTGAGAAATCACCATAGATAAACCAAAATAGGTAAAAAGGCAGAATGGGAGCAAGGACAAATGGGGTATGGAGGAAGTACATGTGGATACGAGAGGAGGCAGTCAAATTTGGTAGTCCATGTGCACAAATGCCTGCAGTCTGGGAAACAAAATCCCGGACACAGTGGCCATGATGGCTGAGGTGGACCTGGACATTGTCGCTGTTAACCGAGACATGGTTCACGGGAAACTATGACCGGGATATGGCAATACCAGGTTACACTGTATTCAAGAGGGACAGGGTGGGTTAAAAGGGAGTAGGAGTGGCTATCTACATCAGGGAAGGAATTAAGGTAATTGTGGTACAAGGAATGCAGGGTGAGGTGGAGGCACTGTGCATCACCCTGGAGATGGGAAATAGCACCGCCATTCGCACTGGTGTGATCTACAGACCTCCCACACAAGGGGAAGAGCTGGACAGGGTATCTGTAGAAGCCAGCCACAGAATGACAGCTAAAGGGGAGGTGCTGCTGGAAGGAGACTTCAATCTGCCAGATGTGGACTGGAGCAACCAACCGAGCTGCAACCTCAGTCAGGAACACAGACATCCTGGAAGCCCTGCAGCGGGCATGACTTAGACAGCTAGTGATGGAGCCCACACAAGAGGGAGCAACTTTGGACCTAGCACTCACAAATGGGGACAGAATGACAGACGTAAAAGTGGGAAGCCATCTGTGGTCAAGCGATCACAGTACGGTGTGGTTCAATGTGAAAACAGCAGAAGAGACAAACCACACGAAAGAAAGGGTCCTGGATTTCAGGCATGCCGACTTTGCAAAGATGGAGGAATGTCTTAGGAAATCAGGGGCAGGGAAGGAGAAGGGGAGGTGGAGGAACAATGGGAGAATCTTAAGGGAGCCATAGTGGAGGCGACAAGATACTGCATTAGGAAAGTAAGCAAAACAGAAAAAAAAACACTATGGTTCTCAAAGGAAGTGGCCAAGAAGGTAAGGGCAAAAAGGGTGACATTTAGGAAGTACATGGAAACACAGAAGGAAGAAGACTGGAAACTATCTGGAAAAATGGAAGGAGACAGGGAAAGCAGTCAGGAGCGCAAAGGCACACAAACAGAAGAAAAAATAGCCCAGGTAGTCACAAAAGGGGACAAGAACTTTTTCAGGTATGTTAGTGAAAGAAAAAAGAGGAAAGGTGGGATTATGAGACTAAAAAGGGAAGGAGGGAAGTGTGCAGAGGGGTACCAAGAAAAAGCAGAGATCCTGAACAAGTATTGTTGTTCAGTACTCACAGAAAAAGGGGAAGGGGAGGAACAAAAGTTAGGTGACGGAAACACCACTGGGAGGGAGGTGGACAACCGTCCGTTTAAGGAGGAGAGAGTCTTAAAGGAACTCGCTAATCTGAAAGTGGAGAAGGCAACGGGGCCGGGTGGAATACATCACAGAGTATTAAGAGAACTCAAGGAGGTACTGGCAGCACCACTGACAGCTCTGTTCAGCAGTTCACTGGAAACAGGTGAGGTACCAAAGGACTGGAGGGGGCAAATGTAGTTCCTTTCCACAAAAAATTGGGAGCAGGGAGGCGGCTGGCAATTACAGGCCAGTCAGCCTAACCTCGGTGGTGGGGAAACTAATGGAAACACTACTAAACATACATACATATGAACATACAAAGAAGCCAGCAGAAGAAGGCCATTTGGTTTATCTAGTCTGCTCTTATTGCAGGGTCTACAGCTTGAGCTACTGTCCCTGCCCCCTGCCCCCTCCCCCCACTTCCCCATCCACCCTACTCATGATCCTCACCTTCCCCCATGCCTAGCCCAGCCTTTCTTGATGCTGCCCACTGTCTACAAAAGATCACCCTTCTGGCAGCACATTCCAAGTGTCCACCACTCTCTGTGAAGAAGTGCTTCCTGACCTCTATCCTAAACCTCCTACCCTCCAGCTTAAGACTGTGCCCCCTCATCCCCTCTCTACTGTCTTAGTGACACAGTCAAAGAAGTCAATCAGAAAGGTTTGTGATATATCTTGAATCCAATGGAGCACAGGATCAGAGGTAGCATGGAGTCACAGTGGGAAGATCTTGTGACATAGGTGTATACAGAGCAGAGGGGACTTTCATACATGGTGCTCGCTATATGTTTCTAGAGCTGATCTAATAGATATAGCTCATCAAGGCAAAGTTTAAAAACTTCCATGGATGAACTTCCCACTACCTCCTTTCGTAAATACGTTCCATATTGGAATTATCCTCTGAGTAAACCACATCTTCCTGCGCCATGTTCTGCAATTTTCCCCTTTTAACTGGAGTGATTGTGCCCTAGTATTATGAAGTTTTTCCCTCAATTCCAATCCATTTCTCCCATAGCTTGTAATCTGTGAGTGTTTTAATTGCAAACACATGTCCCCTCTCAGCCTCCTGTATTCCAGTGTGAACATGTTAAGTTCCTTCAGTCTAGTGGTATAGTTTTTTGTTTCCATCCCTTTTACTGAGCGTGTCACCCTTTTTTGTACTTTTTCCAGTTTAGCGATATCCTCTCTCTGGTGTGCTGACCAGACCTGGGCTCCATACTCCAGCAAGGGTCTCACCAAAGACCCATACAGGGGGACCAGGACCCTGCTATTCCTACTATAGATGTGTTTCAGAATGCAGTTTAGTACCCCATTTGCTTTCCTGCTGATATTTACGCAATGTGCCCCAAATTGAAGGTCCTTAGAGAGTGTGATCCCAAGATCCTTTTCCTCTGTTACTGTTTTAAGGCCAGGTGATATTTAGCATTTGAGTTTCTGTTACCCAGATGCATGACTGCATTTTTCGGGATTTAAGTGGAGTTGATAAGTGCCACACCATTTATTAATGTGATCTAATGCCTGTTGCATTACCAAGTAGTCGTCCTGATCTAGCAACTCGGCCCCCAAACGGCAGTCAACCGCAAACTTTGTCATCCATACTCTCTCATGGTTGCATGTCAACATTGAAACATATACAGTAAATTAAATAGACATGGCCCAAGGACCGACCTCTGTGGTACCCCACTAGATATTTTAGTCTATTCTGACAAGGCCCCCCCCCCAATGCTAACCCTTTGCCTTCTATTCGTAAGCCGTGAGGTGATCCATGACACTATGTTTTCATGGATCCCTATATCCTGCAGACATTCAATGAGCTGCTGATGCTGTGGGAGTTTGTCGAAGGCCTTAGTAAAATCCAAGAAGACCACATCCACCGGACCTCCCACATCTAGTCATTTTCTCGCCCTGTTGTAAAAATCAAGCATATTCATCTGACAAGATCTTCCCTTCCTTAAACCATGCTGTGTGTCATCCTCTGGCCGATTTTCTTGTAGAAAGGAGATAATAAAATCTTTGATTATACACTCTAAAATTTTGCATAATGCGCTTGTCAAACTAACTGGCCTGTAATTTGATGGGCACTTTCTGTTCATTTTTTGTAGAGGTATCACTACTGCTTCCCTCCATGAGGTTACCACTTCCTCCTTGTCTAGAGAGTGTTGGGACAGATAACTTAATGGTGATGCTAACTCAGTAGCCAACTCTTTGAGTAACCTCAGATGGAATCCATCCAGTCCAGGTGATTTGTTCAGATTTAGTGTTGCTAATCGCTCTGTAATGTCCCTGGTCTCAATTTGTATGGGATATTGGATAGGTTTCTTTGACTGGGTGACTAGGGAGGTGGATCAGGCCAGTGGATGTGACCTACCTGGATTTTAGAAAGGTCTTCGACACCGTCCCACATAGGAAGCTGGTAAACAAGCTGGTCAGCCTGTGAATGGGTCCTAAGGTGGTAAACTGGGTCTGGAACTGGCTGAGTGATAGGACACAGAGGGTGGTGGTGAACGGAGTTCCATCCGAAGAGAGGGGGTGACCAGCGGGGTCCTGCAAAGATCAGTGCTTGGACCAGTCCTCTTTAATGTCTTCATAAGCAACACTGCAGAGGGGCTGGAAGGGAAGGTGTGTCTCTTTGCAAATGACACAAATGACACACAGGGATGAAACTCCAGGATGGGTAAAGAAAATGAGAAGGGACTGACGCAAGCTTGAGGAGTGATCAAGGGTGTGGCAGCTAAGATTCAATGCAGAAGAGTGCAAGATAATGCACCTGAGGCACAGAAATGTGGGGGAGAGGAGTACATGATGGGAGGGTAGGTAACAGGAAAGGCACCTAGGAGCGCTTCATATCTGATGATCTAATGACCCCTATCTTTACTGTGTTATTATGTATAATTCAAGTAATGAAGTTCACCCTTGTATGTTTTGTACCATCTGTGTACTACTCTGCATAATTTTGTAACAATGTTCACCCTGTTCGTTGTCTAGCACCATGTTTGACGTGGAACCTTTGTAAATGAGCTGTTCTTGCTCAAAGGTGTTAATCCAAGAGTTAATAAATACAATACAATAAAATAAAAAAGGTACCAAACAATGTGAGAAGGCTGTAAGGAGAGCCAGTGGAATGCTGGGGTGCATACAGAAACACAGAAATTGTCGGCAGATAAGGACCTCCAGGCCCACTGACTCTGCCCAAGTGTTCTATCTTCATGTTACCCAAGGACCCTAGGCGATCCAGGTAATTCCCACCCCGCGCCCCCTCTCCAGAATTCCCTTGTACCTTTCCCAAGCAACCTTGAATCCTGTCACTGTTTTGGCCCCACCACTTCCTCAGAGAGTGCCTTCCACCCATCCACTACCTTTTATGTGAAGTAGTGTTTCCTAATGTTTCCCTTGAATCTTTCCCCTTCTAGCTTCATGTCATGATCCCTTGTCCTTGAGAGCCTCTTATTCTGGAATATACTGCTATCTGGGACCTTGTTTATACCCTTTTGATACTTAAAGCTCTCTATCATGTCCCCCCTTTCCCTCCTTTGCTCCAAGGTATACATGTTGACGTCTTTCAGCCTCTCCTCGTATGTCAAATGGCTGAGTCCTCGACACTTTTTGTTGCCGTCCCCTGGACCCTCTCCATTCTATCCACATCCCACCTGAGGTACGGTCTCCAGAATTGGACACCGTATTCAAGGTATGGCCTCACCAGCTATTTGTACAAGGGCATCACTGCCTCCCTCCTTCTGCTCATAATACCCCTGCCTATGCAACCCAGCATTCTACTGGCCCTTGCTACTCCCCTCTCGTATTGCTTAGCCACCTTGAGATCATCAGATATGATTATATCAAGGTCCCACTCCTGCTCTATCGCTTCCAGTATCAGACCACCCATCTTGTACTCTGGTTTTAGATTTCTACTCCTCAAGTGCATAACTTTGTATTTTTTGGCATGAAAGCTCAGCTGCCATACTCGGAGAGGTATCTTCAGCAGAAAGGAGGTGGTGATGCCACTGTATAGAACACTGGTGAGACTTCATCTAGGGTACTGTGTCCAATTCTGGAGTCCGCTTCTATGGAAGGACATAGACAGAGTCAAAGCGGTTCAGAGAAGGGCAATATAAATGGTGCAGGGGCTGCACCAAAAGTCATATGTGGGAAGACTGGAGGATCTCAATATGTATTCACTGGAGAAGAGAGAGAAAGTGGATACAACAGAGACTTTCAAAAACCTTCAGGGTGTGAACAAGGTGCAACAAGAGGGTAGCATCTTTCACAAACAAAGATGTGAAAGAACAAGGGGCCATGATATGAAAACAGAGGGGGATAGACTTAAAGGTAATGTGAGAAGGTGTTTTTTCAGGGAAAGGGTGGTGGATCCATGGAACAGCCTCCCAGCAGAGGTTGTATAGGCAAAAATGTTAGGGGAATTCAAAAATGCATGGGACAGACATAAAGGAATTCCAGTAATAGGAAAGAGAGGGTAAGCCGCAGATCATTTAGGATCGGCGGTAGGGAGAATGAGCAGACTAGGTGGGCCAAGCAGTCCTTATCTGCCATCAAATTATATGTTTCTAGGTTTTGATGATGTGGGTAAGAAATGCTTAAAAGGGACTGGCACCTAATGAAGGCCCCTTATAATTAGGACACTGTAAAAGTAAAGACCGTGGTGTCACATAAACTGTAGGTGCCAAATGATTTATTCTTGTAGTGCTGTACAATCCATATAAAAAGTAGCACCCACAGTCAGTCCTGGAGATGGGTTTGAGTCTGAGCGCATGCCGGCTTTTGCTCTGTGGGCACTCTATGACATTATATGGAACTTATATATTGTGAATGGGACAATGTGCATTATTGTAAGTGATCCATTTCATACGGATTCTTACAGCACTACATTTAAGTTCACAGGTTTTACTTTCAAGGAGGAGACACCTAATTATATGGAACCTTCAGTACAAAGAAAAAAAAAAACCTAAGAAGACGACTATTAATATATCGACTATGGCTCAAAGAGGTAAGAGAGCTTCCCCATCTTACATACATATATATTTATATTTATAAAAGGGGTAGAGAAAATACTCTCTGCTGGTTGGTTGAAACACATCACATGACCCTGCGTATATCAGAGCGCGACCGCACGCCTGCACTTTCACCCCCCTCCAAAACCACTTTAGCCATTTTATAAAAGATAGATAACCCACTGTAGAATGTGCGGTCGCAGTCTGATATATACCCATGGTGGTTGAATGCACTCGGCCTGTGACACCGTGCATCCTGGCGCACAAACCAGGCGAGCATATATCAGAGCGCCGCCGCACACCTTACAGTGGGTTAGAATATATATATATACACATACATACACACACACACACACACACACACAAGATTCAAGCACAACTCATGACGGCGGCAGAAGTTATTAGACACCCCGGGTGCGCAGAGGCAAGGCCGCAGGCTGAATGTCCTCACTGCACCCGGATGTTGGATTAATCCCCAATAACTGCACATCCTGGAGTGGGTTATTGCGCTTATAACATGGGCTGTATGTGGCAAAAAACAGAGTAAAAGTAGTGGAATAACAGCAAAGAAATGTAGGAACTCTTTTGTGTTTTTTCACTACTTTTGGTCGCAGTACCACAAACATCTGCGTTCTGCCACAGAAAACATAGTGCTGGAAAGACAAGTTTGTGGTACAGGGGCCTACACTACAAAATCAAGGAGCAGACTGCACTTCTTAGCTTCTTAAAACTACTGTGCAACAGACTGCTGCCTCTCCTGCTGTCAGGCACATTGTGTGGGGGGAAACAAACACAGCGGAGGCTGTGTGTGTGTGCCTGTCACTGCCTTTGTTCGCCTCTCACAGACAAAACAGGAGAACAATGACAATACTAATAAACGAGTGCACAACCACTGCAGAAGGGGAAACGATGTGTCTCCCTGTCTTCTCTGCTAAAACCCTTCTGAATTGTTCAGCATGATGTATCCCTCATGACGTGCTTGTCACTTGCTCACCTTTTCATCCTCCCGCTCTCACTGCATGTCTCTCTCTACCTCTTTGGTCTGTCGCACAAACAGGGAAACTCTGCAAGACACAAGTCCTATTTTCTCCACTTCACTTCGGAGACACACTCTATCCATTATCACCATGCGTGCTGCGGTCCCTCACAGCAGCTATGCTATGGGCACAACATTTCACTGGCAGCATGGAGTTCAGCAGGGCGACTGGGTGGGTTGTCTGTGCACTCCTTCAATGGAAGTCTGCTACAGGCAGTAATGTTTACGGGGACATTACACTTCCACAGTACACGTATGGGTGCAAACATTGACAGGCTCCGTGGATAGCCACGTCACGTTCTCTTTACACATATTGCATCCCTCTTTTGAATGATACCACTGCACATGGCAATGGGATTATGTGTGTTTCACTACCTTTCAACATGCTAGGACCTTCAAAGTCCATTGGGTGGGTGGGTGGCACACTCGCTTAGCTGTATAAAAAATGGCTGCTTTTTACATTCAATCTGAAAGTGAAATAATTAGTTTGCTTTGCTGCTTGATTTGGGACTGTTCACCAGGTCACTCTGCACCAATTAAGTTACAGAAAGCTATCTGCCCATGTTATAAATATATATATATATCTATTAGGAAGATCTGATCTGCTTAGAAAGTAACAGCACATGGCACGGCAGCTATTTAAGATTGCCTATAATAAAGTGGCTCCCGCTTGAAAATAAAGACTGATAACTGAAATGAACTGAACGTGCCAAATAACGTTATGCAAACTTTTACAAAATTCCCTATGATGAAACAAATCCTGAAAAGGAAAAAATGTGAATCACCCCCCCCCCCCAACCTTTTTTCAGCGTGGTCCTTTTGGGTGGCGGGGGTTTGGGGATGCCTTCACTACCAATAAGTGAAAGAGCACAATTCAGAAAATAAATTGATAGAGTAATTGATACCTTTTGATCTTAGAGAAGAACAAAGCAGAATAATGAAACCACTGGATCAAATAGAAAATTGGCTACATGTGTTTTCTTTTTTTTCCATTTTAAATTACAGTAGCATGTGTGCTATTCAGTCCTTTGGTTATTGCGGCCCTTTGTGAGTTTTGGCTTTGGGTTGGTGAGGGTCCAAGGGGCAGGAGAACAGGTATTAGCTAAACATATAAAAACGTATAAATCAAAAAAAAAAAAAAACACCTGTTATGGTCTCCTCTGAGGAGAGGCTACATTGCTATATGAGAAAAGTACAAACTAGGAGTAAATTAATATGTTTGCTAGTCTGTCATTTGTCTTTTTTCTTTTGTGTTGTTTTTTGGGGTTGGATTGGGGTGCTGGGTGGGAGAACTGATATTTGCTATGGGTAACATATATATATATATATATATATATATATATATATATATATATATATATATATATACATATATACACACACACACATATATATACACACACATATAAATATGTCTGTGTGTGTATATATATATATATATATATATATATATATATATATTTATAAAATGAGCTAGAAAAAGAATCAATGGCATTGGGCCATCACCATCAGGTGACCGTGCATATATCAGAGCACTACCACACACCTGCACTTTTACCCCTCCTAAACAATTTTACCATTTTATAAGATAGATAACCCACTCTGGGCTGTGTGGTGGCGCTCTGATATACACATGCCTTGGTGCTTACGAACTCGGCCCGCGCCTCATGACAATAACGCGACACCACGGGTAAAAGGATATCCGCAGTGACCGCACATCCTAGTGTGGGTTATCTATTTTATATATATATATATATATTATATATATTTTTTTTATTTCAACCTGTAAGCCTGCTAGCATGAATGAAACAGGACTTTGCTCACTTCGCTGGCCGCAGAAGAATGCCCAAAAATGACTGCAGAGCAATTAAGCCTTTTTTCTAACATGCTGCTTGTTTATAAAGTAGAATATGTTTCCCTCCTTCAGCTTTATTGTGATCACTGCAAACGCTGACATCATAAAGGAAACATCGCTTTGTTCTACATTAATGTGGTTCTGATTCTGTCTTTTTGTTTTCCTTTTGCCCTTTGTGTGTGTGTGTGTGTGTGTGTGTGTGTGTGTGTGTGTGTGTGTTTTGGGGGGGGGCAACAGCCAACGGGCAGGAGAACAGGTATTGGTGTTCAGATATATATGTATGTGTATTATTTCAAACATGTAAACATTTTAAACATGTAAGCCAGTCAGCATGAATGAAACAGGGCTTTGCTCACTTTGCTGGCCACATGGAATGCCCTAAAATGACTGCAGAGCAATGAAGCCTTTTTTCTAACATGCTCCTTGTTTTTACTGTAATTTTAAATTAATATGCTTCCCTTCTCTGGCTCCATAGGAAAAAGAATAATGAATGAACGAGTGCTTTGATCACTGCAGCTGCCCATAGGAATGCAGTAAATGGAATGCAGTGACACTGCAGCTGCACTGTAGGAATGCACAGACACTGCAGCTGAACTGTAGAATGCACAGACACTGCATCTGCCCCATAGGAATGCAGTAAATGAAATGCACAGACACTGCAGCTGCCCCACAGGAATGCAGTAAATGGAATGCGCAGACACTGCAGCTGCCCCGTGGGAATGCAGTAAAAGGAATGCACAGACACTGCAGCTGCCCCATAGGAATGCAGTAAAAGGAATGCAGACACTGCAGCTGTCCTGTAGGAATGCAGTAAAGGGAATGCACAGACACTGCAGCTACCCCATAGGAATGAAGTAAAAGGAATGCACAGGCACTGCAGCTGCCCAGTAGGAATGCACACACAGACGCTGCAGCTGCCCTGTAGGAATGTACAGTCACTGCATCTGCACTGTAGGAATGCAGTAAAAGGAATGCACAGACACTGCAGTTGCCCTGTAGGAATGCACATACACTGCAGCTGCCCCATAGAAATGCAGTTAAAGGAATGCACAGAAACTGCAGCTGCCCTATAGAAATGCACAGACACTGCAGCAGCCCCGTAGGAATGCACAGACACTGCAGCTGCCCCATAGGAATGCACAGACATTGCAGCTACTCATAGGAATGCACAGACACTGCAGCTGCCCCATAGGAATGCAGTAAAAGGAATGCTCAGACACTGCAGCTGCCCTGTAGAAATGCACAGACACTGCAGCTGCCCCACAGGAATGCACAGACATTGCAGCTACTCATAGAAATGCACAGACCCTGAAGCTGCCCCATAGGAATGCACAGACACTGCAGCTGCCCCATAGGAATGCAGTAAAAGGAATGCTCAGACACTGCAGCTGCCCTGTAGGAATGCACAGACACTGCAGCTGCCCCATAGGAATGCAGTAAAAGGAATGCACAGACACTGCAGCTGCCCCATAGGAATGCAGTAAAAGGAATGCACAGACACTGCAGCTGCCCCGTATTAATGCAGTAAAAGGAATGCACAGACACTGCAGCTGCCCCCAAAGGAATGCACAGAAGCCACTTTTTTTTAATAAAATGACCATTTCAGTCAGCGTGTATACCTTCACTCCCACCAATAGCAGTATGCTTTGCTCACTGAAATCAACTTCAGTCTTTTTTTTTTATTCAGGTAAGGGAATAATTAATGAAACAGAACTTAATTACTGCAGCTAGCCTTATAAGAATGGTAAAAGGATTCCAAAGTAAACTGTTTTTTGTTGTTGTAAAAAGTGCTTTCCGTTCTGCATTTATGAATGCACTCTTACAACTGGTAGCATTAATTAAACAGCACTTTGATGACTGCAATGAAACTTTCTCCTTAAAAAAAATATACACTTTATGTTTTACTCACTGCAGATGGCCGCATTGCAAGGACTGCGTAGCATAAATAGGACTCCACAGCAATTCAACTTTTGTGTTCTAAAATGATAGTGCAGCGTTTATACATAAAAGGACTCTACGGCAATTCAACTTCTCTGTTCTAAAATGATAGTTCAGTGTTTATGCCACACCATACAGCAGAGCATAGCACAGAAATTAAACTTAAGTTGGAAGGACAGTAGTGAACTGCAGCGAGAGTAAAAGTAAGGAAAGAGTGGTTTTGTATTTTGTCGCTGTTTTGTATAGACCATTATAAAGCGAGCATTAATGAAATGTCAGATACAGTCATGCCACTGGGCAGGAACTATCAACTAAGCAAGCATTAAGCCACGACGAAGGTGGCATCTAATGGGGAATTAATGCATGGTTGGGACCGTTATGGCACAAGGCCGAAGGCTATGCCTCGTGCTTCACCCAACCCTGAGGTGGGCAGTTATCCCACCATAACACACCCCGTCATGCCTTATTGCTTAAGCATACATGGTTGATGCTCCAGAAGTTGTCCAATGGAATTGCAGCACTGATGAGCCAATCAGGGAATAAGGAGAGGTCAAATAGGAAAGAAGCAGTGGGTGTCTAGCAGGCCTGTCCAGGATGTAGGGCTAGCCTGAGGGTGGCAGTCATACCTCTCAACTGTCCCTGATTTTGCCTCAAAATTTTGCTCTGTCCCTCCTAAAAATTGTGTTTCCATGACCAAACAGTGGGGGTTGTAAGCACAAAATAATGTCAAACATTAAAGTTAGAGACTTGTTCTTCCTTAAAAATGTATTTTATACTAAGCCCTTTATTCTACCAGCTTCCTGAGTGGATATCATCAATTTTGAAGATGTGGCCCTGATTTTGGTCCTTTGTCACTGATTTTTAAGCCTTGTCCCCGATTTATGAAGCAGGAGGTTGAGAGGTATGCTCTCGCCTCATAAATCAGGGACACGTCTTCGAAATTAGCAATACTCACCCAGAAAGCTGATAAAATAAAGGGATTACTGTAAGATGCATTGTCTGACGAACAAGTGTGTAACTTTAATGTTTGACATTATTTCGTGCTTACAATCGCCACTGCCAGGGCCGGATTAAGGGGGGGACAAATGAGGCAAATGCCCCAGGCCCCCTGCCACAGACTGGCCCCCCCAGTAGTCGGAAGTGAGAGACACTTTTAGTAGGTGGACTGGTGGTTTGTAAATCATGCCACCTCCCCCTTGCTGCAGCGCGAGTTAAGCACGAGTCAACCTCCCCCCATAGGCCCCCGGCAGCTTGCTCCCTTAAAAATGCTGTGAAAGCAGCATGACTTCGGAAGAAGCACATTTGTTAAGTAAAATAAAAAACACACAAACCCCCTGCCACAGATAGGCCCCCCGGCAAGCCTACATTGCAGATTTCTCTGGTCCCCTTCCTCAGGTGGTACAGTACTGGTAAGAATTTGTAATAAATCATGCCTCCCAAGATGAGTCAAGCATGAATCAAACCCCCGGAGCTTGCTCCATAAACAAAACAAACAAAAATAAAAGACTTTGGGAGAGGTCTTTAATTAAAAGAAAACAAAACACAAGCCCCCGGACCTCCTGCTACAGATAGGTCCCCCAGCAAGCCAACATTGCAGAAGATTTCTCTCATTCCCCCCCCCACCTTCCTCCTCCATTATTTGCAGCCTGCAGCTAGGGTTGGATGACTTGCTAGAAAAACAAACTGGCACTGTGTGGCACAAGAAGTGAAGAAGGCTAACTATGCAAGCACCGTGATCTACCTACTTAGGATACTGACAGGTTTTCCATTTTGTTGAGTCTGGGACTGGACCTGGACTGGTGCAAGTTGCAACCGGACCTGGGCTGCTGCTGCATAATACAAGGAGTGGCGCCAGGACCAGGAGCTTTGCATACAATCCATCTGGGCAGCATTTTTTAAACCACTCTTTCTTGGTGGTTTTTGAGGCTCAGCATGCACTTTGCCAGCGGCAGCACCTGCACTCGCTGTCTGTACGCCACGGCCACTCTATCGCTAGCAGCATGATTAATCCATGCACTGTTCTAAACTGCCTGCTGCTGCTAAACTAAGGAGTTTCAAAGGGAGCGCCAAGCAACAGCAGACAGCTTGAGTTCAGTAAGTGGCTTAGAAAGTTGATATCTGTATTTTATTTCTATGCTGAGATAATTGATCTGAGCTTGTTCAAAGAAGAGATAAAGGGATGTGGGTGTGCGTATACATGCATGGATCCTCAAACTCTGAAATAAATTGAATTAATCATTCCTTTGATATCCATGAGCAGATAAAGGTATGACATCAGTCTGTTTATTTGGAGTCATAGCATTTGTACATTGAACTGCACACTTCTGTACAATGGGTACATACAGTAACTTACTGTTGTTTGGAGTAGGATGCATACCTCTTAGTAAAGCACTGTTTATTTTATTTAATTTATTTCCTTAAAATAAACTTGTGATTAAAGAGGTACTTAAAGATTACTTTGCTTTTCTGAACAGGGTCTAGAGGAGATCGACCTCAATAAAAGCCCCAAAACTCACCACAGAGCATCTAGACCCCCAGAGCATCTGGAGCCTGGCGGCCTTCATGTCTTGTACAGTACAATAAATATAACATTACAGACTATGACAACATGACAGGGTGTTGTACTTCAAGTTACTTTTTTCTCCTGTGAATAATGGGGGTAGTCTCCCCATACGGTGGTTGTTATGGTTAATAAACAATGTGCTCAATAAATGTTGAGCAAAATAAAACATTTTGGTATGAAAAGTTGGGCGTTTTACATGGCCACCCAAGTTGTGAGTGTCCCAGGCCCCCCAAGGCTTGATCTGGCCCTGGCCACTGCTCAGTCATAAAAACACAAATTTAACGAGGGACAAAGAAAAATGCTGAGGCAAAATCAGGGACAGTAGATAGGTATGGTGGCAGTCAAGGCTTAAACGCTGAATAAGCAAAAAGGAATGGCCTTACAGGCGGAAGACCTTTAACGTAACTAATACACGAATGCACCTGTTTCCAGTTGCTAAGGTCCACACCTAACCCGGCAGACAGACTACACTTCTGGGTTTGTCCCAGTGACGTCACGATTGCGTTCTTCCCTCCGTCAGACGCTATTCACCGGTACAAGATGGCGTCCGCAGTTGGTCGTTGGGCGTTTCTTTCGGCTGCCGGGACCCTCCGGATGACCGGGATCAGGCGTGGCCTCCTAGCCCAGAGTTCGAACTCCACGACCGGTGTCAACTTGACTCAGTCTCGGACAGTGGTTGTCACCCGAAGCGGCGCCCTGTTACCAAAACCGGAGAAAGTGAGTTATCACCTGGGTATCCTCCGACCTTTCTTGGAGGGGCGTGCCTTTGTCAGCTGCAGCGCTGGGCCAATCGAGATGCGATATGATTTTGACAGACATGGGGCCGTTTCTCCTGGTTGAGCCAGTTTGTAGGCGGTCCGAGCGGGTGAAGTGGTTGGGTGGATTGACTAGGAAATATTAGTAAGCGAAAAATCAGATAACATATAGGGAGGCGCAGGCATTCTCACGTTTTTGCACTGTCACTGTGTTTAAAATGTTTTCCGTGCCTAACTTTATTTATTTGTTCATTAACTCGATTTCAGTGAAGTCACATATTCAACTTTCCGAAACCGTCTTCACACAGGCGAATGACGGGAGTGCAGTACTTGGATATCTCCTCATCCTCTGGTGTGGGGCACTGCCCTATGAAATGTGGGATACTAAAGCACAAAACATTTTTGCACTTTAGTGTCCCACATTTCAGCCAGTTTTTCACATATTTCATGGGGCAGTGCCCCCAGAAGCTTGGAAAAGTGGACATTGTTGGATTGATGTATAAAGCTCTCCATTGAGCAACTAGGATTATTATGATTTGTGATTTAAAATCTTACCGAGATATGTCTTTGTGGGGGCGCCATTTCAAATTTCAAGGGGGGGGGCATAACTCTCAGCATTAAAAATCATAGCAAATGGCCAGAATGTGGAGCACTTTCTTATTTTAAAGAATCTTGTATCTAAAATAGTGGATCATATATAATAAGAAATGCTTCTATCAGCTTGGTTCAATGATTTAACAGTTTGTGTGTCCAGAAATGGCTCGGACATGACAGTAAATCTGTGCAGACCAAGGGTGAATTTGAATGTAAAATTTGGAGCAGTTGAGAGGTAATTGGGGCGGCAGAGAGACAACCCTGGTCAGAGGGGCTGAGTGGGGGTGGGGTTATTGCTGAATAGGGTGGGGGTCAGGGGCCATGTAGCCATGACACCACAAGCTAAGCTAAACTGGAATAGATCTGAATTGGGTAGGTTTTTGTTTTTCTCTTGGCAGCAAACTGCCATCCTACCTTCTGTCTCCCTGGCAACCTCCCTGCCCCGGCCCAGCAGCAGCCCCCTTAGAAAAAAAACAGTTCACCTTGTATGAAAATGGCTAAGTAGACAACGTACCAAAAAGGACTCGCTGTGCAAAAGTGTGTGTTTTACCTACCTCCTGCTGTTTACAGCCACAGCATCATTACACACATCATTACATGGCTGACAGGATGGCAGTAAAGTTTTTGATAGGCCTGTTGCATTTACACTGAAGCAACTCATGCACTTGGGTTGCTGCAGTGCAAATACGAGTGTACATTGGTGCTGAGAGTGACCATTAAACACAAATAGATCAGTACAGGAGGTCTCTGCAGCACCGGACTAGACTCGTGCTTGTGTAGGGGACAGCTGCATAAATGGCCTCATGTCTCCCTTTCCAACCTGAGGGGGGCCCATAGACTGCTGCTGAGCTGCCAGAATTCCATTCAGTGCTAAGAGACCACTCCCCACAGAAGGAGCAGGACAGAGAATTGTATCAGTTAAAGCAAAAGGAAGCTGGAAAGGCAGTCAGAACAGCAAAGGCCTGAACCGAGGGAAAAGATGGCCAACTCAGTTAAGAAGGGGGATAAAACCTTTTTTAGGTACATCAGGGAGCGAAGGAAGACTAAGGGAGGGATAGTGAGGCTTAATAAAGGAGGGGGGGGTGGGCAGAGGGTGACTGTGAAAAGGCAGAGATACTAAAATATTTTTGCTCAGTATTTACAAATGAAGAGGGGGAGGTACCTAAAACAATAGAAACACTCTGGATACAAAAGTTGATACCAGCCCATTTACAGAAGAAAGGGTTCTGAAAGAACTCTTAAAACTGAAGGTGGACAAAGCAATGGGGCCTGATGGGATTCATCCCAGAATTCTAAAAGAACTAAGGGTAGAACTAGTGACACCACTGACTACCCTGTTTAACAAATCATGGGAGGATGGGGTGGTACCTGAGGACTGGAGGAGGGCTGATGTGATTCCCCTTCACAAAAGTGGGAGCAGGGCAGAAGTGGGAAACTACAGACCAGTTAGTTTAACCTCAGTGATAGGGAAAATGATGGAATCACTTCTGAAGGAAAGAATTGTCTAGTACCTGGACGCCGGAGGGGCACAGGACCCAAGGCAGCATGGATTCACAGCAGGAAGGTCATGCCAGACGAATCTGATAGATTTCTTTGACTGGATGACCACGGTGGTGGATCAGGGAGGGGCTGTGGACATGGCCTACCTAGACTTTAGCAAAGCATTTGACTCGGTCCCACACAAAAGATTAATATACAAGTTAGCCAGCCTGGGAGTGGGTCCCAAGATGATTGGCTGGAGAATAGGACACAGAGGGTAATAGTAAATGGAGTCCACTCTGAAGAGAGGGGGGTTACTAGTGGGCTACCGCAGGGTTCAGTATTAGGACCGGTCCTCTTTAATGTATTTGTAAGTGACATTGCAGAGGGACTGGAAGGAAAATTCTCTTTGCAGATGACACAAAGATCTGCAACAGAGTTGATGCACAAGGTGGGGTGGAAAGGATGAGAAGGGACTTGGCAAGGTTAGAGGAATGGTCAAATGTATGGCAGCTTAGATTTAATGCTAAGAAGTGCAAGGTAATGCACCTGGGAAACAAAAACCCAGGGGAAGAGTACACAATGGGGGATGAGATCCTAACAACAACAAAAATGGAAAGGGACCTGGGGGTAGTCATATCGGATGACTTAAAGGTGGGCAAGCAATGTGATAGGGCAGTAAGGAGGGCTGGGGGATACTGGGATGAATAGGGAGAGGCATCACCAGTAGAAAACAGGAAGTTGTTATCCCTCTGTACAGACAGCTGGTGAGACCGCATCTGGAGTACTGTGTGCAGTTCTGGAGACCCAATCTCCGCAAGGACATAGACAAGATGGAAGCTGTCCAGAGGAGGGCAACTAAAATGGCGCAGGGTCTGCACCGGAAGACGTATGAAGAGAGACTAAAGGAGCTTAATATGGATAGCCTCGAGGAAAGGAGGGAGAGGGGGGACATGATAGAAACGTTCAAGTACCTCAAGGGAATCAACAAAGTCCAAGAGGGTAGCATCTTTCCAAAAAAGAGGTGTGCAAGAACAAGGGGGCACAATTTGAAGGGGGGCGCGCTCAGAGGTAATGTAAGGAAGTATTTTTTCACAGAGAGGGTTGTGGATGCATGGAATGGCCTTCTGGAGGAGGTTGTGGAGTCAAAAACAGTGATTGAATTCAAGCATGCATGGGACAGCCATAAGGCAATTCTAGGGGTTGGGGGTAGAAAGAAGTAGGCTGCTGGTTAACTAGGATCTGCAGCTTATCCATTAGATAGTTGGTGGGCCAAGCGGTCCTTATCTGCCATCAAATTCTATGTTTCTGTGTTTCCCCTTCTTCAGAGGAGATGGTCACAAAGGCAGTGGAATTATTTTTTATCTCCCCCTCTTCAGTGGGGGACCCAGAGATGGTAGCGAACAAGCTGGTGGTGGAATTATTTTCCACATCTCCTAAGGGTGACTCAGAGTGGTCCACCAAGCTGGCAGAATTGTTTTTCAGTGTTCCTCTCCTGAGGAGAATTGGGTGATGCCCATCTCACTGTAGCAGACAGTAATGTCCCCCCCCCCCCCAAGCTGGCAGTCGCAACACATGTTCTATTTCCTGTTCATTCCTATAACAGGGAGGGACTGGCCATGCCTCCTGCCCATGCCAGCCAGCATTTACAGTTTCTGTACCCCTGCCCCTTCTCTTGAGGTGAGCTCTGTGCACTATGGACATAATCATAAAGCTCTTTCTGGCAGTGGCAGTAACTCGAGGGACAATGCCTTGCTTACATGGCTGGGTAACCCAGGAGGAAGTAGACAACAGGCATACCCTTCTAATTATAAAAGTTACTGCTTGCTGTTTTTGTACCATTTAGCAGTCCCTGAACAATGGAAACAGGCCTACGTGGTCCCAATCCACAAGGGAGGCCATCAGGAGTCCACTAGCAATTACAGGCCTATCTCCCTGCTTTGCAGCCTGGCAAAGATACAAGAGAGGCTGATCTATGGGCAACTTTGTGAATACCTAGAGTTCCATCAACTTCTGGCACCCTCCCAGCATAGCTTCAGAACCAGGCATGGGACGGACTCTGCCCTCACCAAATTCTCCACTGAAGTTCTCAGAGAACTGGATAAGGGGACTCCTGCTGGTGCGGTCTTTATCGACCTATCCAAGGCCTTCAACCTGGTCAATCACAATCTGCTGTTGACTAAGCTGGGCAGTGTAGGCCTTGACAGCCATTCCCTTATGTGGTTCGAAAGCTACTTAAATGGACGCTCACAGAGGGTAAAATGGAAAGACTCCATATCGGAGCCACTCCCATTAATAGAGGGAGTGCCTCTAGGGTTGATCCTTGACCCCCTCTTCTTCTCCCTTTTCACCGACGAACTCTGCGACCACTGTGGTGGGAGTTCTGTGGTCCAATACGCGGATGATGCCGTCATCTATCAACCCTCCACTAATCTGGGAGACCTCAGCCCCTGGCTACAAATAGACCGGAGTTCCCTCAAGCAATGGCTTGTTAACAACAGAATGGTCCTTAATACAAACAAGACCAAGGCCATGCTGTTTGGCCCAAGATCCCTTGGGCATGATAGAAGCCAACACCTACAACTGACTTCTGCGTCGGGCAGTAGGCTAGAGGTTGTGGCATCACTAAAATACCTTGGCCTCACCCTGGACCAGGACTTCACCCTCAAGAACCACATGGATCAAGTTACTAAAAACGTACATGCGAAACTGGGCACCCTCTACTGATTGAAAGACCAGCTTATATCTGAAGCAAGGGTCTCCATAGCCACCAGTGTCTTCCTCCCGACAATTACCTATGCGGCCCCAGTGATCCAGGGAGTAGCTAGACTTGAGATGAATAGACTCCAAGT